>OY728135.1:1065142434-1066392434 GCA_963277665.1 Viscum album | reverse complement strand
TATAACATATTGAAACAAATTTATCATAGACCAATCGTTATCAAAAAAGGAAGAACCACTCAAATCATATCCATCGAGTCTCAGGCCATGATTGAGGGAGTAATTCTATAAATAACCATTTAAAAGAATTTAAAAATCTCTTAAAACACTTCTCTAAGTAATACCAAGTAGACCATGTTGTGAACAAAAATGTCACAATCGAAAATATAAGGGAAAATAAAACTTTATGAATGGTAATTTTAATAAATGAAGAATTATGTTCATTTCAAGAAATTCATAATATTCTTTTGACCCTAGGAATGAAACATCCACATAACAATACTCCAATTAGAAATGACACTCACTCTTCCAACAAACTTTGTCTGGTGTGACTACAAGGTTCTTTTTTCAAAACCCTATCCATTAAATGAAAATCATTCTCCAACTAAAAATTTCTCTTACATTCTTTTTCTTATACCTATAACTCCCAATAAATGAAAAGTAACTATTCCAAAAGGTCTATCCTGTATGAAATTTCCCATCTATAGATATCACATACAAAAGATATTATGGGAATTATCCCTCCCTAACAATCGCAAATATATATATATATATATATATTATCAACACCCATGGATTGGATGAGTAGGGGAATAAATAAAAAAATTTCATTGCTATTATCTACCCAGATCATTGTGTGATAAAAGGTAAGGTCACATTAATATAACTTCCACGATAATCAGTGGGTGATTTTAGATAATATAGATAATAATCTCTTATCAAGGTTGATATCTATCAATCAAACATGGTGGAAAATCTCAATCAAATTTAGGACACATAATGACAGCCTCAATCAGAGTCATGGATCCCCATATTGGTCACATAATACAAAATTTTTAGAAATAAAACTACTAAATTTTACTTATAAATTACTATTTTTAGTTCATATAAATCTATTGATCATCCAATAATAGAAAAATTGAACTACACACATAATAAAATAATATATTCTTCCTTCCTCATTATAATGTACAATCATATTATCTATCTAAACTCATGTAATTCCATTATAATCCAAAACATTCCACTTAGCATACCAAAATCATTATCAGATACATTCAAACACCATGGTCTATATAGTTAAAAACACTATCCATTATCATATTCCCTATAATTAGATGAAATTCACTATTTTTTTCTATTACCATCATCATCATTTAAATAAATTTAGAAAATAATTCATTATTTATTATACATTAATTCTTCTATTATATTTAACGACATGTAAAAATATTCATTACTTATAACATTTGAAATTTAACATCAATATCAGAATTAATTATTATAATTACTCTCATTCCATGTTTTATATAAATTATAAAAATTTAAATAATTCAGTTTTTCCCAAATAATTACACTCTTTCAGACTAATTTAAAGTGATCATCAGTTATTTTTAACATCACTTTTTTCATTTATGTAGTTATCTAACATCAGTTATATAAATATTTATATTATCAAGGATCTTATAATAAATTTCTTTTATTATCTCTAATCATACCATATAAACTTTTTTCTATTGTCATTTGTATCATAACCTATCCCATTTCACCAATGTCAAAATTCATTATTTCATAATTAAATTTATAGCTTCTATAAGTTATTTCAAAATACATTAGGAGAAATTGTGATAATGTTAAATGATTCTCATTCCCCTCTATTAAAATCTAATAATAGACACAAGTTAATCATCATAAAAAAATAACCTCCTCTGATATATATGTAACACATCCATGTGAGTAACTAAATCATCCATCACATGTTTTAAAAAATATACTAAATTTTAATAATATTATTCAACAGTAATTATACTTTTACATGATAAACATAAAAAATAGACATATTATTCTTTGAATTCAAATTTAAATGAGTTAAGTTCTTTCATAACAAAATTCAAAGGGATAATTTGGTATCCAACCATTAGTTATATAAATTTATTATGATAAATTACTAATATATATTAATAATATTGTTTCCAATATGTAATTAATATAAATTGGAATAATTCATCTACCAAAAATTCTCAATGCTCTTGAAACCTGATTTCAATGGGGTTTAGATGTCTAGAGGATGATAATTTATATTTACATAGAAGAAAATAAAATTTTCAAGTACACCCACATGTTGTTTAATTATCATGATAATAATATGTTCCATAAGGAACTGCCCACTTTCCTCCACACATACTCCTCACTATGACGTTCCCCCACATTATTCTCAATTATCCAATCTATATATGAGATGATGTATCATTCTCTATATCACATCGCCACATAATCTCCACCCACGCTATAATAGAAATATGATCTATTTAATAAAATAGACATTTTGTGCTAGTTTCCAATTACATTTAATCCTACACCAATGAAGATGTGGTAGCACCCCCACAATATTACCATCTCAATTAAATAACCAGACATAAAACCACTTCTTTTCCTGGTATCACACATGTTGGGGAAATGTGTCCTTATATTCATTTTCTGGCCACTAATCAAAAGTCTTGTTTCTTCTTGTCTGGATCCCTTAGGATTCCATATTGAACCCACCATCCTCTTTCATTGTTTATTGTTTTAATTATATTGGACACCAAAATTTATGACTTATTAAAAATTAACCCCTTGTATTAAATAACTACAATCTTTTTATTTTTATTAAAATAACTAGTTCCTCAAATTATTAGGAGAATTAGATAAAGTTAAAAAATTATTTTTATAAATAATATTAAATAAAATATTATTTTTTTTTTATTTTAAAGGAATTATAAACTCTCATTAGTGTATTTCCTATGATAAATAGTAAGTATAATGAATCATTAGTGAGAGGAAATTATAAATTAATTATCAAAAATAAACTTAAAATTTATTTATGTTATTTCTTGAAATTCAATAACCATACTTTAATAAATCTATGGAAACTGTATTCCTCTCCTAACATTGAATAAATTCCCATAATGATTTAGTAAAAATAAATCATTTCTTCCTTTAAATAAATGAAATTATTTTTGAGTGTAAAGTTTCTCTCTATTATTCCTAAGAATATTCACATATAATTATCATGATTATTGTTCCAAAATAATCAATAGGGGATAAGAATAATATAAATAAAATTATTGGGATTATTCCAAATAAAAATATAATAATTTGAGATAATAATACCCTATTAAATAGAGGCTTTTGTAAAAGATAAATACCTTTTTAGACGATCCATCGATCTCCATCAAATAACCTTTGATCTAGTAAAAATGATCATTGTAATCGATAAATCCATCTTTCATCCTCCCATAAAACCAAGATACCCACTTAATAACGAAATTATATGTGAAATCATGGTCTTGGTCAAACTAAATGAATTTATCATATATTCTAATAGTTAAATAACATGAATAGTCAATATAACTAAATGACATAATGTTGTCTACGAATTAGAAAAATAATATCCTTAGGTAAAAACCCCGATCTAGACTCATTAGTGTATCCTATTTTTTCATCTAAAATACAAAGTAGGTTTTTTTGTTACTTAATAAAATCATTTATTTATAATAAAAATATTTTTACATGATCAATAAATATTATAGAGTACTTAATATATATTTAAATTAGTGTAAATAAATTAAAAATCATTCAAATGGGTATCAAAATCTGAGTACATGAAATTTCACCCTCATGTGCAAAAATATATTTTTTACATCCTACCACATGTAAAAATATTCATTATCAAAAATTGTACAAACCATGGACAAGTAAAGTATCATGAACCAACCCATTTCATCCCCCATTAGATGCTCGAGTCATCACACAACATACCCAAGGGGCATCCTCTATCCCCCCATAGATCATAAAAATCATCATTGTAATAGAATTCCATCATTGAGGGTTATTTTGCACATAAAATAAATTTTATTAAACATTATAAAAACTAGCATGATCAATCTTTAAGTAGACCCACAACATAATTAAAATAATTAAAATAAATTAAATAAGTAGATTTCACCGTTTAGAAATGTCCTAAAAAGTAACATATCATCTAAAAAACTAACTACATCCATAGAAACTACCATATTATTTCACCCATCCTCAAAAAATAAAGTGTTCTGTCAACAATAATATCTGAATGCAAGAATGAAATATATGGTTAAAACTACTATTAAGGAATGAAAATAAAGTTATCATAACAAATTTGACAATTCGTTGTGACCCAATTTCATAATCCATCAATATATAAAACAAAAAATGATCAGAGAATGATCAAAACTGATCCAGAACCAAATTCATAATGGTATATATAATCGTGAATATAAAAATCCTAGTAGGCCACAACTCTCCATGCTACATGAATACCATTTATTTATTGATCCATTTTTAATAATGCATTTAAATTTGAATACTATATTGGATTTCCATATTTTTTGTAAAATAATACATGACATATTTATAGTTTATAAAAAGATATACTATTTTTCTTTACATTTGGAAATACTCACATAGAGAACATTTCATCATCCCACTCCATTTTTTTTAAAAAACCCTTCTCAAAAAAAAAAACATTCAAAAAAATTGATAAAAAACCCTTTCCCTCCAATCCTTTTTAGCCGTATATTAAAAAAAATAATCTAAATAAATATTACATGAAAAATACGCATCCGAGTTTATTAAGTCAGAAAAAAATGAGTGTAGAATAAAATATTCATTTTAGACAAATGAACCATGGGAAAAGTCCCTACCAAATTTATGGTTAGTGGGGAATATATTTCAGTATATCAACTAGTTATATAATGGAGTGAACAAAAAATACATTCTCCAACTTTTAAGGAGAAAACACCATTGATATAGAAGGGTAGTGTCACCCATCCAAAACACAACATATAACCATCATATAAGGAGTACATGTCTTGGATTAGTAGTGTGGGGACTTATATCCACAAAATGGTTACCATAATTGATATCAAAGTGTTTTCTGAGTATATATAAATCATAAGGGACACTTAAACTAGTCATAAGTTCATAGATATATAGCTTCCCATTTTATTTAACCATTTCAGAAGTGTTTTGATTTTATATAAAAATGGTCCCTTAATTATTCCACATAAAAAATATAAATTACTTAAAAACCACATTCATATTTTCAACAATTTGATAATTAAACCTAAAGAATAAATTCATTAAGAACAATGATATATAACATTGGTCTTTTAAACTAAAATAAAAAAATGTTAACTGACTAAAACAACATTCATGAAACATTAAAAACAAGTGAGAAGAAACCAATATAAGACCTTATATTTCAATTTAAAAATTCACATAAGAAACTGTTTAAAAGGGGTTTTTAAGAACCAATATCAAATTCATAATATCTCCATATCATTATGAACTTATAAAATTATATATATATATATATATATCTATATATTCTCTTATTTACAAAAATCACATATTCCCATGTAAATTTTCACACACACAAACCTAGATATATATATATACACACCCATGTATAATTTCATAAAAATGGATACATGAAAAAGTTTTCTAGAAAAATTACATTTGTATTCAAACATAATATTTATATACATTATTAATACATGTAATTTCACATATTATATGAAAGGATGATTAAAATATAGTCACCTTATCTAAATTCACATTAAAAAGTCAATAAAATTTAAAATAACATGATTAATTTTGTAGGGCCACATAGGAAATTTATAAAGCACCTTTTCCACATTGTTAAATAATGATGATATTGGAAAATATTTATATTTTATATTATCATTAATTTTAATAAAAAAAGTTGAAATAAAAGTTTACCTTTAAAAATAACCTAAAAATTCACAATATTGTTATTATGAATGCGGAACCATAATTAAAAACGATTATATTGGGTGTTTTAAAAAAAATAGTAAATCATTGTGAAAATATAACCAGTAAAAGTTAATATGATGAAATATATACCAGAATAGAGAGAAGAAGTTCCCCAGAGAAAAACTAACAAAATAATAAAAATATTATGAAATTATAACAGAAACCCAACATGGTTTCAACCTAGGGGAAAAAGGGATAGATAAATTATAAGAATAAAATGAGAATAAAGAATATGGATGGGTGGGATGCCTATACTAAGAGATATATGCATGAAATTTTGATATAATGATGTTGGATTTACAATAGATGAAGGAGGAGGTGAAATAAAACAACCTCTCAAAGGATCTTATAAAAATTAGAGAGGGGAGACCAAACTAGGGGATTTTATTTCATTAATGGTTAAATGTGAATTTTACATTTCAAAATATAGATGAATCACATATTTTTTTTATGGTTTAACAAACGATATACAAACAGTGTGCCTCTTAATGGCCACACCAAGGGAACCAGCATGGGTGTGCCAGATGATTGTGAAAACTATGCACCAACTATGTGAAAAGAAATTGCTAAATTACAGTCATTATCAGTATAGCTACTGTATTGTCTTTACTAACTATGTTGTAGAAATAATCCCATAAAAATTAAAACAATTTCCAATAAAAATGGCCAAATCTTTTTGAAAAAAATTTATATAAATAAATAAAGAAATAAAATATTTTTAAATTAGGGTTTCGTAGTGATATCACTCTCCACGATACAACTTTCTACCCCTAGAAAGTCATAGATCTAAAAAATATGACTCAAGCACATAATCTAATCAAAATGGAAGACAAATAAGGATAAAATATATAATAAAGTCCAATCAAAATTAAACCAACAGAGGGTAATCATATCAAAAACCAAACAATTGTTTATATTTTTATGTAGCAACTCGTTACCAGCCAATTACCGAAAAAGATTAAAAAATAGAGCCTCATATTTAGAGTCCTTTAATTTTAATAAATTCACTAGCATGATGGTTTGAGAGGATGAAGGAACTAAAAATTAATTACTATGGAGAAAAACCTAAACCATCATCCCACCAGACTCAAAGAAATCCTTAATTAAATGTACATACATAATTTCATATAACTACCATTAAGTCTCAAAATAAAATAATGAATTTTGAGACCAATATTTTAATACCCCCATTGAACAATTTGTAAGGAAAATCAGAGGATATTGAATATTTTCCCGATCCCCTATATTCCTTTAATTAAGATCATGAAGGAAAATTTACAACTAATGAACATACCCCTTCAAAGTATCGTAGGATCTGAACTTGTGTCTATAAACATGAAAGAGATTCCTAGGACCACATATCTGTAACATTTCTCATGGTGACCCCCAATAGAATCCAAAAAATGTAATCTAGAGTATAATATAAATTGGTTCAACATACATCCTTGTCACCCAGTAAGACAAACATAGTTTCTTTATTACCAAAAAAATTAAATGAAACCTCATTGCAATGATAACTTTCTAGATCCCTTTGAAGGGCCAACTACACCAAAAACATGTTACTGAAACATTAAATCATCACATCCTTCAAGAATAAAATGGTATAATACCTAAGTAAACACGTATTAGACTAACTAAATTAGAAACTCAAAAGGGATGATCTCCTACAAAAGGAAATTCTCAAGACTATTTTTGGTATGAAATCAATAAATAATATAGAAAGAACACCATAAAATCTATAAAATTCAATGAAAAAACATATTTATCAAATAAACACCAAAAGGAAAATGAGAAATCATTTGAGTGAATCATAAGCACCATTCATGAAAAAAAATCATAAATGTCAAAAATATATTCTTTAAATATTTTGAAAATAAAAACATAATTTTTAAATCATATAAAATCATAAGAAAAAAAATTAAAAGTATAAAGGTTCTTTGTTGAGGTAATTTATGATTTTATAATGATAAATACCAATTTAAGTTTTTTCAAAATAATAATTAATATTTTTTAAATAAATATATTTTAATTAAAAACATTTTATCCTAGACAAAGACCAACAATTATTATTTATAAAAAAATATAAAAACTACCCTATAATTTCGTAAACATATTTTATTTTATAAATGTCTTCTAAAAAATATATTTTAATTATAAATTCATTAAAATGAAATTGAATATAATTTCATCATTTCATAAGATCCTTTAGAAAAATAATTTAATCCCCTTTAAACATAAATCCAACTTTAAATTTCTTGTTATCAATATAAAATGAAAAATTTTGATTTAAAAAACACTCTCTGAATTTAAATGAAACCTATAAAATTCCTAAACCCAAATTTTCATCCCAAAATCAGAATATTTTCTCCAAATCCCCATTTATAAATTTTTTTAAAGAAAATAATATATTTTGGAACTGGCTGAGAAAAACAAAAATCCCATAAATTAGATTATAAAATACCAAAACATCATTATGAGGGACAAGTGGCATGCATTAATCAGTGGTATGGCTTATCAGACTACGTAAAGGTCATGAAACCATAGATGGAAATCATATCAGAACCATAATTCAGGCTCTATATGGTTTTCTAGATCTTACAATCTTTTTACATGAAACTAGTTCAATTAAATTCTATCCCTGAAGAAAAAATACAAGCAAAATAAAGAAAATAATATTCGAAATAAAAATCCAAATATGTAAATCCTAGAGGAACTCGGGTTTCTTCCTGATAAGTTTTGATCAATTCACCAACCTTAACCTATATCTTGATCATTAATGATCTAAACACCATTATACACTTAATATCCAATTATCGAGGGTCGTCCAAATACCATTGTTTAAAGAACCTATCAAATCACTTACCTCAATTAGACCCTCGATCAAGAATGAAACATATCCAAGTGGAATTATTTATTCCCCATGGTTGAAGACTAGGGTTTGAGGAATCAAATGAAATCATTAGAGCTAAATTATTTCAACTAGAAATTTATTATTAAATATGAAAAATGGTATGAAATTTCTATAACATAGATATCTATGCCATAAAAAATATAAATTAGAATAAATATTAAAAAATGGAAAGACCCACATAAGTAAGCCCCTAATTTACCACCAAGGTTTCAACAACATAAATAGCCACTTTAGATCACCTAGATCCACAAATAATGTGTTCCACCAATAGAAATAAAGGAAAATAGAAATGTAATATTTGGATAAAACAAATACTAAGGCATAAATATAATATTATCATACCTGATAAGGATATTCCTTATTACCCAAGGTCACACTCCATCAAAAATAGAAATAGTAAATGCTCTATGAAACAATAAAAAATGATCCAGAACATGAAATTGAAATTTATGTATTGGTATAAGCATAAAAATTCCCAATATTACTCCACTCACTTTTCCATGTGATTACCATTTAATTAATGATTCATATTCAAGAAAGTTTTGAAATAGTAATACAAAATATTGTTCCCGGTTTAATATAAGAATCAAATATTACATCATTAACATTTCTAAATATTCCATCCCATTTCCTTTCTATATTAAAATAGTCACTTTGCAAACATTTCATTATTCGAATCCACTATTATTGGAAAATATATTTTGGAAACCATATTCCAAACTATTTTAGAAACATCTCTTTCTCCAAAATCATTTTTAACCATTGAAACCCACAAAATCAATACAACATGATTTAATAATTTTTAAATCAAATACATTCACCCCGAATTAATAATTTATAAAAGAATGTAATTATACTAAAATCATAATTTTATATATATGCAGCCTAGGGAAAATTCCTAGGTTATCTAAAGTTAGTGGGAGTTTTAGTTCTGCATATCAAGTCATCATCTATTCACACAAAAAGAAAATTTTCTTATTATCCAATAAGCGGAAAATGTCAATGTAATAGTGAGGTAGTTTCACCCATCCACAACACCACATCCAACCTTCTATTAAGGAGTAAATATCTAGGCCTAGTGTCATGGGGATTCCCTTCCATGACATAATTAATATAATCCAAGATTAATAATTATTTACAATGGTCGAATCTAAAGGGACACTAAAACTAGCCTTCACTTATATAAAACATTGAATAATATATTCTTTAATCATTTAAAAAGCCTCACATCTCGTTTAATAAGGTTCTCTTTATCAAACCACTATAATTAATTCAATTTAAAAAACATGATATGCTTTATTAAGACCACTTTCTCATTAAATCCAAATGAGACATTTAAGAGAAATGATGAGATATAAAATTAATCATAAAACTATAAAATAACTACATTAACAAAATAAAACACCCTTTATGAAACAAAAAACAAATAATTCATTTCCATCATCAAATTATAATCATATTTAGAAATTCAATTAAGGATATTTTTGAAAAACAACATTTTTTAAATAATTTTATATTCATAAGGTTTCCCTATCATTATGAATCTAAAAAATTACACACATATATATTTATATTATTTTTAAAATTCACATACCCCCAGGTCAATTTGTAAAAAAAAACACACACACACATATATATATATATCTAGATATATGTTAATAAAAATTTAATAAATCAAAAAAATTAACAAAACATATAAAATTTATAAAAAAATAATGGTAAACATTAATAATAATAATAAATTCATGTACTTCTTTACAACATGACAAAAAAAATCAGATCAATATCATAATTCTATTTAATAGACCTAAACACATTTGAAAAACACTTGATTGATTTTTAAGGGAAATGCGTGTAATTTCTCCAAAACACCACATGAATGATCAAAATGAAAATATTAAAAAAATTCTAAAAATATTAATTTTGATTTTATTAAAAATAACATGGTAATATATGACAATACTATTAAAATTCACCAAAAATCATAATACTATCATCATAAATCAATACATATTAATTTAAAATTCACGTAATTGATGATTCAAAAATTAAATAGTCGAGAAAGAGGAAACCTATGGAACGTACATATATGAATTATGATCTTCATGAATTAAGTGAAAATGTTTCCAAGGGAAGGTTACAAAGCTTTGAAAACTAAATTAACAAGTGATTAGAACCATAACACTTATAGGTATAATCCTAGGTTATAACTATACACGAAAATTGAGGAATAAGAAGATAAAAAAGATAATGAAGAAAACAACGGTCGGGAAACCTAACATATGAGTTATATTCATTAAATTAATATAGTCGGGGATTATATTGAATGAGTAAAAAAAGAGGATGGAATATGATGCCTTTTAAAATATCATGTTACAATGGGTTTAGGGAAACACAAATGTGTGATTTTATTTCATTAAAGATATAATATGAATTTTGAAAATTTTCCAAATCTACTCCAACTGAATAATTGTTACACAATTTACTAAAACATGTTCTAATAATGCTCTCCTCACTGACCACACATTTGTTACTCACATAGGTTGGCCACATAGTTAGGAAAACACTGTTCAAGCCTTCTGAAATAGCTCTATAAAATTTCATACTTTATTCGCATAAATTTTACATGGTTATTAGTAATTCTGTTCTAACCTTGTAATAGAAAGATCAATTAAAAAAACTAAAATATTACGAAATTACTGATCCCCAAGAACAAAAATTAAAGTAAATAATGAAATGAAATAACTATTAATGAGGGTTATATTGTGATATCAATAAATTTTTCCCTTTATGAACCTTTCATCATGGATGAGATTACCCTCTAAAATTATAAAAAAAATTATATAATACAATGAGAAACAATTTGAT
This sequence comes from Viscum album, assembly GCA_963277665.1. Classification (NCBI taxonomy): domain Eukaryota; kingdom Viridiplantae; phylum Streptophyta; class Magnoliopsida; order Santalales; family Viscaceae; genus Viscum; species Viscum album. Next base: position 1,066,380,763 of record OY728135.1, on the reverse strand, counting down.
CATTCAAAAATACTAAAAACCCATATAAACTAAAGGGAACATATTATATTACATCACTCCTCACTATGTTATCATTACCAAGGATCGCATACAATGTAATTTCACATTCACAACTGAGATTTATTCGATCATTTTATTCCCAATTACCATAACTATAATAAATCATATCTAACAAAAATATCTACTAAATTTGTACATTAAAATAACTATCTTGGAAAAAACAAAGATGAAACTAGTCAATAATAAAAATCCATGTTATCATTGATTGAATGTTTTATTCTTTATTAAAACATTGTTTCATATCTCTTCAAAATTTACCATATATCCCTATAAAAGTAATTGAGTTCCCTGACTTAAATGAAAAACTCATTTGTTTTTCAAGAATACATCTAATAAAAATCACCCTCACCATCCAATTCTCATGAGTTAACAAAAAACAAAGTTCTTTTAATACACAATAATTATTGGATCTATGTAACTACATAAATCATAGAGCTCAAATTCCCAAAAAACAACTGACAAAAACACCTCACCATACACTATATAGTGGTTAATTTTACAGAAAAAATGAAATTCCATAATATTGGTGAATAATAACTCATATACCATTATATTATTTCGTTAAACTACTTTATTTTTTTAAAACCTTATTTTAAGGATGTCTAATGGAGATTCAAAGGGTTGAAATGGGATGGAAAAAATTGATATTTTGTACCTTTCTAATGGAACCTCTTAGATCCCATCTCTTCCATTTTTGTCCCAAATTTTGTTTTGGTATACACTTAGATTCTGGTTGTATTTTTTTAACATAGTATAATCCCTGATATGAGTTGGGTTGGATCCAGGTAAGTTATGCGGAATATTGGAAGGATGTAGAATAAATTCTCGATGTAAATCGTTGATTTATGTTGTAAATTTATCAGGAATTACATTCCCATAAAATATATATGAGGAATAAATTTGATAGGTAAATAAAATAATTTTATATATATATTTAAATTTGTTTACAATGTAAAATCAATTTTTAAAAGATTTTAATTCTTGGTGGAATGTTTTTCAGTGTATCTAGAAATAATGGGATTCATGATGTTAATCCCTCTTTTATATTAAGAATTTGTAGTGATCAAGAATTTTTAAAACATACTATCAGCATGATTCATTCATTATAGTAATCAGAAACCCTTCTCTTATTTAATACCTTTTATAAGTGATCTCTGGAGGATTATATTTGAGCCATAATAGTATCTAATTGTATCTCCATGTTTTGGATCATGAAATCCTTTTGTTTTTGAAAATCAAGAAATAACACATTTGTACCATGGACATTGTCGAATTGTATGGACCTCCTCCAATTTTTATGTGGATGGTTAATTAAAATTCCCTATTTTCAATTTTCATTTTATTTATGTATGTGAAATTATTTTTTTTAAACTAGTATATTGGGAACACAACCAAAATAATCGTATAATTCACTATTTTTATGGTATACTCATCGTATAGACATCCCATGAATCCCATTGTGTCTAATGGGATTAAGAACACACTTGTGGACACAAAAGATGTGGGTAAATCTTTTACCATAATTAGATATGGATTATATTAACCTTAAAGACCTTATATGAATTTTAAATAGCTAAAATATTGTATTCACATTACCAATTGAAATAAAATGTGAATTGTTGTGATTTATTAATATATAATCATTGACTAATGTAGTTATATTTACATGTTAGTGAAATTTTGACTAATGTAATAAATCGAATGGTATGTGTTTCAATTATAAAGATAATTAGGATCTTGAATTTTTTGAAAAGTTAATGGCTTGAGAAATGGTAATTTGATAACTTACCAATATGGAAAATCCTTAAATTTTTGGTATTCTAAGTGTTGTTTTCCTATAGTGTTTAATGACATCTACAAGGTTGGGTTGTAATTCTTGTAGGGTTCTACCCAGTTGTGTCGTAATTCCTTGGGGGATCATCTTGATTTTATTTTAATTCTTATAGGGATATTCCTGGTTGTGTTTTAATGGTAAGAAGAACCTACCCATGATTTTTGTAATTAATAGAGTTATTATGCTGAGTTATATAGCATATTTTCAGGACAATTACCCTAAAAGGGTTATAAATATGGTTGGAATGGTTAGATGGCATGGTCAGAGATATTTTTCATCATGATGAAGCAAGTATGGTTGAACCTAGGTATCTACCCAAAACTAAAGGGTCGTCAAGTTTTTCTCACATGTATTATTAATTTTATAAAATTTCCAACTAGGTATAAAACATCATTTCGTGCTGTATATTCACAGACTACATTAGATTAGACACCGTATGTGGTGGACTGATGAGTTTTACTCACACTGTATTGGGACAATAATTTATTACCCATATTTAATTTATATATGCATATTTAGATAAGTTTGTAGGGACCTACCGAATTTATTCCTACATATATTGGTTGAATTTTATATACTAGGCATAAAATGGTTTTTGGTTCTGGGATGTTGGAGTATTTTATAATTTCATTTTAGTTTTTCATTTTTTTTGATTTGTAGCACACTATTTAGTTAAAATTAAGCCTCATATTACATTATTTTATTATTGGATTATTCATCTTATTCCTTTTCATCTTGAGTGTCTTGTTGGATTATTTATATTATTTCTATTACCATGTTTTTCTTTTTTAGTCTTGATAAAACTTTTACCATAGTGTATAATGTCCCCACTATATTTATAACAACATAACTAATTTTTAAAAGTATCTAACATAAAGGGAGGCACATTAATCTCATGAATCTAACTTAGTTTTGTTATATGATGGATTATTAGTCCTGGGGTGTTATGACGTGGAATCATAGGGGTAGATTAGTCTTTTTATTGCTTTAAATTTGGAAAATGTTGACAGGAAACTATGATTAAGTAGGTCTTGGTAATGAAATCATTTAATAAAGTATCTAAACCATGTGGTGGGGGAATAGGTTGGTTTTTTATGGGATTGATATTTATGTTGTTCTCTTCTTACAATTTTTATATTATTTTATCTTCAGTGATTCACTTGTTGTGTTATGTTCCTTTTTATTGGGATTTTACTCGTTTTATTTTATGGAATGATGTGAGTATAAATGAATCATCATAAGAAAATAAAGATATATATTGTAATTTTTTTTCATTTTAGGGAAATATTTTTTTAAATGTGACATAATGTCACTTATGAAAAATGAAAAAAATCCTTGATATACATGATTGAAAGAGATAAAATAAACTTTTATGTTATTCCAATTTACATGTTATCCCTAGTTAAGAGGGACCATGGGTCCTTGGTCCAATGTTATTTTCACATGTTGGCATTGAAAATGTTGTGTAAAAAGTGTTCTAAGGTTTGTGTTATGAATTATGGTGAAATGTTTTACTTATATTCTTCAAATTGAACCTTTATGATAGTGGAAATTTACAATCTCCAAACACAGCCAAGACATAACTTCACGTAGCTATAGTTAATCTGATTGGTGATTATTTTTTTGGTAGCTTCCTAAGATTAATGTGATCCATGGAAATAATGGTTGATCACATCATACCTTTAATGTATAAGCTGATAGGAGATCTCCAACTACACCGTCTTCATATATTCACTAGGGAGGGTGGCCCCTAAAAGGTGTATTCTGGATTGATACAGTCTAGATATACATAATGAACTATAAGAAACCCATAGATTGGAGGGTAAATATTTATTCTTACATGGTGTGAGGATCTACCAAATGATAGAGGTAAATTATGAAGGAAGCCAATAAACTATAAGGACAATCATAGATGGAATTTTAGGAGAGGTTTTGAAGAAAAATCTATCCCAAGTCATTACATTATAAGGGGAATCTTGAGTTTTTTCACATTACACTAGAGTGTTTTTATGTGATGGACTAAACTAGATGATTCACTAATCATCCATGTTAAATACAATTTTTTTAGATAATTATGTATCCATTGATAAACATTTCTAGGATTGGATTTGCAAGGAGATAAGTTGACAAGTGAACATCATTTTCAAGATCAAATTTATGAACATGATAAATTAAGCTCACGTCATGGGTGGGAATCTGAGAGATTTCATTGGTTTCAGAAATGTAGTTTCTATAGTGTGATCAAGCAGTTATAATTTTATCAAAAATAAAAAACGTTATGATATTTACCATTAGCATAGTTATTTTTAGATTAGACAGGGTAGTGGACATCTATCTTATAACAATGTCCTACTTCATTACATTTCATGTGTAATGTTTCTTCATAAGTTCTAGAATATTCCTTAACCTACTATTTAGTGTTGTTCTTGTATCATGTTGGGATACCTCCAATGGTTCTATAGAAAATCTCAATATAAGAACACGTGTAGTGTATTATAACATGTACATGAGTCTAGGAAGAACTCAACTAACCCATATATTACATTTAGCTATAGTTCAACAAGACATTAAATCTTAGGTACGCGATATAGAACCCTTGTTCATGAGTATTAATACCTACTCAAGGGAGTCACACATGGTAGTTAGACTGGATCTCAATGTATATTAGTGATTCAACTTCATGTTATATTTCATACTCTGATTAGTTTAGATTCATGACGTTCTACCCTTAGAGGTAATATTCTTGTATCATTAACTCTTTATTTCATTTCATTTGATATAGGATAATTACATTCCTTTTTATATACAAAATTTTCAAATAGCATGGGTCTGAATGGGGTGATATCTGAAGGTTTAATGGCCATCAATAGACCATTGGCAGAGCATTCAAATAATATCAAATATTTTAAAGAATGTTCTCATTAAATTGTTTGCTATAATTTCCTATTGGAACTTTTGTGATGTATATTATAGGATTCTATTTGATCCTTTGTGATGATTAGTTCTTCCTATACTAGGATTATATCAACTGTTGTTAGAGGATATTTTCTTTTCCACCTCCAAAAGGAGACAACTATACACACTAGGTTGAATGGGATCCTAGTGTTGGTTGTGTGTGTCCAATTCAGTTTATATTCTATAATAAAATGATTTAAAAAAATACTTGTATTGTATGATGGTGGAGTGAAGTCGAGAAATATTACCCTAGTTTTGAACCATTTTCAGTCTATCATTTTTAAATAGTTCAAGATAATACAACCTAATAATGATGTCGAGTTCATTATCTTGTTGGTATTAGAAGAAGATATATCTTATTTTCCACCTTAAAGAATGGAATAGAGATATCACTGTGATTTTATGGTTTAGTTGGATGATTTGGAATCATAGGAAATTTTATTTCCTAGTATATATCGATGGGTTTATACCATTATTTTCACAAATAATGATGATTGTACATTGTGAATATATATGGATTATGGGTGACTAAACTAGTTAGTGATTAAAAATGGGTATCCCCTTCCATGAATCAATGGTATCATAAATTAATTTAGAGGTTGAAAGATATTATACTATATCTACGTGAGGTTATGGTACTAACATCTATGGTTAATACCATCTCACATACACATAAATTCTTTTATAAGAATTTGTGGATTGTATGTACTTTGGGGGATGTAATTTAGTTTGATAACTGAACAAGTAATATTATATTAATATATGAATCAGGTCATTTATCCTTTCTTTTATTATTATGTGTTGGTATTAAATGATTCAACATTTCTATACTAAAATTCGATATATGATCATGACCGACATCTTTAAATCATCCTAAGTAAACTGAGAGATAATGTACTTTATGATTAGCAATCTAAATGAAACTTATGGGTAGATAGAGTGAACATAATAGACCATGTTATCACAGAGGATAGTGTGGTAGTGGACCCAGAGAGGGTTTCAACCCATATATGTTTGGAGTGACCCAATAATGTCATTGAGATTCAGAGATATCTGGGCCTAGCCGGTCATTATTAGTATTCCATCGAGCACTTTTCTTCTGAAGACAAAATTTTATATATTGAAAAATGTATTTGTATACTTTATGTATTTATATATTTTTAAGATATATTTACAATAGATTAAGATACTTTTCACTTCATCACTTCTCCACACCACACTTTTTTCAGTTAAGGAATATATCAAGTATTGTGACCCAACATGATTTGGACATAGAGAATTTCTAATACAAGAGAACCGAGTGGTTGTACTTGGCTCCATAATGCCAAGACAACATGAAGTTAATTTCTATAAACATTATCTAGAGTTAAAATATATTTGTATATTCATAGGGATTATGTAGGCATTATCGGACGTGCTATAGGTTTTTGGCCTACACAAACCACAAGAGCCTCAGGTTGATCTTCTCTCATTGATATCTAAACCACATGTAGAGGAGGTGGGTCAATTATATATAGTTTTTTGACTTTGTAATAGATTACACACTTGTAAAAGGATATTATTTCACTAAAAAATTGATCTACATGATGAAAATAGAGGCGTTTTGTGAATCTTGCGATATGTGGTGTCTAATGACGCTCTTTTCAAAAATGAATCTAGATATTCAGGTGTCTTATATATGAGTAGATTTGAATTTCTTATCTATATTACCGATGATAATAGAAATAATCACGGTACATCAACTATATAATATGGAAGGATTATCTCTAAGGGATATATTATATGGCTTGAAGACACCATCGTGATGGTCCCCTAGAAATAGAGGAATTATTCTTTTCTATTATCTTATATGGGTTCCTACTAGTTGTGTGAGGAGGTCATGAGAGATTTCTAGGATTCTAAATTGCCAGTACATATTGGGATATAAATGATGTTTTGTTGTTTCGATAGACAATACTTGTGGAAAGGTATGAAGAGGGAGATATAAAGATTCATGGAGAGATGTTTCAACATTCGGCAGGTGAAGACCAACAATCGGAAGCCTACTAGGTTGTTGCCTCATCTACCCAATATGGAATGAAAATGGGAGGATTTAACAATGGATTTTACAAAATGATTACCCAAAACACACCATTATAATGATAAAATATGGGTGATTTTGGATCAACTGAAGAATGTATCCCACTTTATCTCAATCAGGGAGACCTTCACTATTGATGATCTAGGTAAACATTATGGGTAAGAGATAGTTTGACTACACAGTGTTTCGAGGAAAATAATTTTTTATTGAGATCCTCATTTCACATCTTAGATCTAGTAGGTAATTAAAAAGTATTTGGGAATATATGATCTTTTGTGTATATACTACCATCCACATTCTGGAGGCCAATTTATAAAGAAAATTCAGATTTCATAGGATATTATATGAGAATCTGTTTTGGATTTTAATGGTTTTTGGGGGATTCATCTCGATATAACGGAATTAACCTAAGGATCACCTTCTACCATAACAGTTTTAGGGCACTGGTACTATAATTTCTCACATAATAAATACCATCATAAGTCCTAGTCATGGGGATCCCTAAAAAAACTACACCCATCCCATGATACCCAATTATAATTGAGAATTGGAAACCATATCAATTACAATAGGGGTTCTATAGGAGGCACTACAGGATGTTACACTGTTGTCTCATTGACAACCACCTTTTAAGAATGTTCATTATCACCTTTAATTTTTATCACCCTATGGAATTAGGATGAAGTATTTCTAATATTCCAAACACATGCCTCTAAATAGAACATGATAATAGATTAGATCTCAAAATAAATGAAAACCAAATGTTCATAGACTTCTTGTAAGATTTAAAAACATTTTAATACTCTTAAATCTGGAATTAGGTTCCCTGGAAGATCATATGTTTCCAAATGAGATAGTCCCTACTACCCACTACTATGAAGGATTTGAGCTCAATGTCTAACATCACAAATTAGAGGTCCCAGTATATGGAGTTTCAATTGTAATGTATAGAGTAAAAAACATTTATATTATAATTTTAAGTCCTAGTTAACCACAACCATTTTATTAAATAATTTAATTTCAATTTAGTTCATACACATTTATATGCATATATATCATAATTCAGTTAGTTGAGTCACATTCCAATGTAATAATAAAATAATATATATAAGTTTCAATTGACTCATAATGTAACTTCAATACGATCCTTTCCCACAAAATCATGATGTAACAAGCCATATATGATGACTCCATTAGATTAATATCCATTACCAATTTATAGAAGTAAAATACTAAAAAATTTAAATTGAACTCATGAAATCAAAATCAACTGTCATTTCAATCTATGTAATAAATATTTATTATCCAAAACATGTTGGATAGTTAAGGTTCTATAATAAAGAGATGTGGGGAAATGGGTACGATAATGTAAAACAATTAATTAACTGATTATTTATATTATTTACCCCAGATTAATGATAGTAAAATATAATATATTTCAATCAAAACACTAAATAATTTTAGTGAAAATAAATACAATAGAATAAATATGGAATGACATATGTATAACATCTAAATCCTTAGGATCTTATAATGATTCATGATAAAAATCACATTTCCATACTGGTTGGTGGGTAAAAAATGAAGTCCCTAATAATAATGATAATAAATGTCACAAATCATTTGTATCCACCAATGGTTAAATAAGTTCAATTATAATGGGAATAACACAAAATAGAACATAATATCTCAGGTATCATGCCTTTTTCCCTATATTTGGTTTATCCACTCCCATGAACATGCCCATAAACAAATATTGACACTTCCTAGTATCATATATGTCATCCCAAAATAGTAATTAAATGAAAATAAATCTCAAATACAACATTTTAACATATTTTTCTAATTCCCTCTTAGGTAACCGAAACTGGTTGGCCACATGGCTTAAAGTAAACCTACCTGGATTCCTAAGGTTGTTAACTAACTGTGAGGGTCTATAATGGTATAGTGGAAACACTATACCCTCATGATTATATTTTAGTGTAATGGTATAATACAAAAATTAAATATAAGATACAATATAATAAATGAAATATATATTCATAAGTCATCTCGGTATAAAAAATAGGGAGGACATCATCTAATCCATAAAAAACCACATCCACTATCATAAAAAAAATGATGTCATGTATGTATGATATAATAAATTGGCTTCAATGTAAAAATAGGAGAAAGAATATATGACTTGATATACAAAATGAACAAAATATCAAAAGGTTACTCAAATAGTATTATGAGAATATGATCATTCTTCTACTCCTATACTCCATCCAAGTAAAAAACACAAGTTTCTAAAGATGGAACCTTCCCCTTGTTCCAAATTTTATCAGATAAGTCTCTCTACAAACCCATCAACAACCAGAATATGTTGTTAGATAAAATTAGTAGGCTGCCACCAATAGTGTATAACACTCTCTATTTTATGAATATTCAATGATAATTGTGTAGGTTATAATAAATGTAAGTAGTAAATTAAATAACACACATCAGTTTTAGTTCCTCATGGAACATAATACTGATAATAACTACTTCATCAAAATATAGAATGTCACTTAACACCAATCATTTTATGTTTATATTTATATGGTAAGGGACAAAAGTATAAACCCATGTTTGTATTTACAATAACTATCATATGAGATTCCAAATTCCTTTGGACATCATTATTAATAAGTACATAAAACAATGACATCATGGGTGTAAATAATCGATTGAATCCCAGCATTATCTTTGACAACGTAGAAGAATCAATTGTCTTAATTTATTAGATTCTTTAGACTATCTGAGAATTCCCATTAAATAGATTGAATGTATCGCTCAAGGTGTACTATGAACCCATATCCATTCGGGACCAACCATGGAAGTCCTTGTGGGAACCTATGTATCTCCCTACACATTGTATAATAAAATATCCCTCTGATATTATCCTTATAATTTCATATCGGGAACCAATGTTTCACTCATGGAATAATATATCTCACTACCCTATGATACCATTCATATAATTCCACATAGAAAACCCATGTTTCGGTGATAAAATATAATAATTCAAATCTCTATGTGTGCCCATTAATGGAATTCCATATAAGAATCCATGTTTCACCCATGATGATATGTAATTCTGTCTATACTTAATTTCAGATCAACATCTTAGTGGTCTTCTCTATGGAATTTTATTTAAAAACCCTTTAATTACCCTTGACATGACATGATGTATGGTCATGGATACCTATATCCTATAATAATTTAGTTCATGTCGTTTTTCCCTTTAATTTTTAAAATAAAACTCAAGAATAAGTAAATAGTAAAAAATCATGGACATAAAGACATGGAATCTACATTTATTTTTAACTATATTCAATATAAGTTTCATTTTATTAATTATATCATCCCAATAACAATGGGAAAGTATCACTCCTTAAGTGATTTTTAAATTGTTTTTCATGTCATAATTCTTAATGGACATTAAAAGTTATGCACCCTATGGACTAGCTATTGTCAAGGGAGGAAGCTTATAATGAAGGAATTAGGGTTCCAGGACTACCCTTAACTTGGTGAAATCCCTTTATTTATTTGATTATTCATATGTGAGGTTTCACATGTATGTAATGTATTGTAGAAAATGATAAATAACATAAAAATAAACAATTTTATGTAGAAAAAAAACTTTACACCCTTCCTTATATTGGAATGGGACTCAGCTTGTTCTATTTGCAGTAGATTGAAGCTATAACAAGAGAATCATATAAGTAAAACAATACCCAAAAATTGGGAAAATTAGCTCACACTGATTTGGTATTATATCTGGTGATATAAATAAAGACAATAAGTTATGGGATTGTAGAACATACTGAGACAGATCAAACATTAAAAATAGTGAGTGAATTGGATGTCAGATAATAGACATATAAAGGATCCTAGTATGAGAAGGATAAGAAATCTCCACTATGTTTTTGTTGTGATAGAGGAAGAGTAGAAGTGAGGATAACATTGTATGAAGGGGGAAAATGAAATTCCTCCTTTATTTTTATAGTATGAATAGATTTTCAATAAAAATGTGGAACCTTTTCCAAAAGTATCCCATCAAGGAATCATCCGAAATGCATTATGGTGTAAATTCAGATTTTATGTCATAAGATATCCATTTATGATATATGTTTCCCCCTTAAAATGTCTTACTAGCATATCGGGCCTTCCAAATAATACATACAACAAAAGGATGGCTTACTCCATAAATCCATGTTTTATGGAGTAAACTATCTGCAGACAAAAACCTAGAGACGCTTAGATAATTAAAAATCCAAAAAAAACCCATTACCTGGGTCCAAATAAATATCCAAACTATATCTAAAAAGAAAATATACCCAAATAAAGGATTGTATATTTTATAGGGACTTATTTTAAATGATAAATGAGGATCTTAAATTACTCACATTGATGAGATAATCAACAATAAGAGCTAGTTATGGGCTTATAATGATTAACCAGTGGTTGAGATTAGGTGATAATAACATAGGGGATATTATAACTGAATGTTTTTAATATTTCTTATGAATTATGTAGACAACATTTATAACGGATATAAAATGCCTTATAAAGTAATAAATTTTGAAAATTATGAAATCGGAAAGATTTTTATGTGAATGGAGACTATAATTAAGCCGATAATATATATTTTAAATATAATAATGAAAATTATCACAACATCCAGGATAATGTAAATTTAAGAATGAATGATTTATATTACTAATTATATAAACATGTGATACTAAAAATGAATCCATTATGATCTTAATTGTTTTCCCTGAGTGGGACCCTATAGATTTAGATATAAAAATATAAATTTTATCATTTATATCATACATTGACACTACAACATAAATCTCCTTTAGCGGTGGCCTTTTAGTGGTGGTTTATTAAAAACCACCTCCAATCCCCCTTTTTTATAGATCAGGCAATCCCCCCCCCATCCTACCCCTACCCCCCTCCCTGACCCCCCTTCTCCCCATGACCCCTCTGATACCGCCTTCTCCCCCTGACCCTGGTGAGCCCTAAACCCTGCGACGCCGCCTTCTCCCCTAGACTCCGGTGAGCCCCAACCCTCACGATGCCACCTTCATCCCCAGTGAGCCCTGAACCCTAGATTTTCCCCCCATCTGTGCCACCGATGACCTCGCCACCCATAAGCACGCCTCACTTCCCCTCAACATCCCTAGCCTCCTATATTCACCGACCCCCCGAAGCCCTAGCTCAGATCCAAGGTATGGTAATTGATACCTAGTCAGAACCCAAAGATGGTCTGTTTATTTTTAAAACATTTTAGGGTATCTAATTTTGTGCATTATTTTTATCCCATTATTTTCAATTTTGAGAAACCAATGAGTGTTTGATATTATTTAATGTTATGTTCCAGATACCATACTGTAAGATATTGATTGTATTTTCCATTGAGTTGACAATTAGTTTATTTTCAAAATACATTATAAAATGGTTTGGAAATTGAGGTATTAAATTAAAATATTATTGCTTATTATATCAACGGTCTTTTTTATAATTTGTTATCAAAAGCGGGTTGATTGGAAGACTTTTATTTTTATCCATAATTTTAAAGGAACTCTTTCTCATGTTTCATAATGTATAAAGAAAGTGGGTTTTATAACCCATGTTTTAAATAAGAAATGATGGGTGTTTTATAGTCATGAAATGAATCATGACATGTTTTAATTTATACCTGGAGGTCAAAGATATATATTAATATTTTAGTTCAAACTATAATATATTAAATGTTTTATAAAAGTAATTTCTAATATTTCATAGGCAGACCCCATATTGCATGTTTAGTTCACACCATACATACACATCTAGGTCTTCGTAGGTCTTATGTTTCTAATTTAGGTTCATATTTGTTTTGTATTCATTTATTCTTAGTTTGGACCATTTATAGATGAGTGGTGTATATTTAGTGGATATAGTTCATTAGTGGTGATGGAGGAGCTGTTAAGGTTCCATTTATTTTTTTCCTTTGGTATGTTGTATTGGCCATTTTTCCCAGGTGTATTTTCTACATCTATTATATTTAATTCATTTTTATTTTTTTGGATGAATTTTTGTTTAATAATTATCTATTTTATTATTCATCTATTTAATTTAAAATTTTTTCATTTGTAAGGAATTCTAATTCTTGGAATTGTAATTATTATTTTTTAATATATTCATCTTTTATTTATTATTACCATATAAGGCGTATACCATTCCTTGGTTCATGTTCTTGATAACACAAAGTGTGTTTATATCCTATAGGTATCAAGAATTCCCTTTATCCCTTAAGGAAAATTGGTTTTGGTAACATATCAACTCATCCAGGGTAGGTTCATTAAAAATAGTTTCAGAACATTGGTTTCCCATACAGGACCCAAGTTCTTAATGAAATATATTTTTATATGGGTGCATTAGGGTTTGATTGAGTTAGTTCTATTGTTGGGACTCTATAAGTAGTTTATTAGTGAGTTATTGATCACCCCCCATTATAAAGGAACTTCAACCACTATGGGTTGACAAGATTTGAATATTGAATTTGAAAATTCATATTGATTACAAGTTATGGTGTATAGATTCTAATTTTAATTTTAGTGTGTTTCATAGGGGTTTCCTTATATTTATAGTGAAAATGTAAATGCGATCAATTGAATCAGTTTTGTATACACAACCTAATAAATGGGGCAGTGACTTAACTCAAGCTCTTAGAAATATTTTAAAAATTAATGCATGAATAACTACCATCCCATCGAACCATTTGATCGGTTCTAGCTTAAATTTTCATCCCATTTAGATTTTTTACTTAGACATCTTCATTATAGGGTTATTGGAATCATTTCATAGAAAATGGAATTGATCTGATGTGGTCCTTTTGATTTTTGAGGGGGATTGGATTTTGAATGGATTTATCACGTGCCTTTTTTATGTGATATTTTCTTTGGATATTATGGTTTTTAAAAAATGAGTATATAATGAAAGATGTATTTATATTGAAATGATAAATCCAGAATTTTTTATAATATATAATTGTTTATTGTGAATTCTATTTGGAATGGGATGATTTCATTTTGAAATATAAAATATATGTTATTTTTAAAACTGGTCGGTGATTTATTTATAAAAGTATATTTGACCCTTTTGGAATGTACGTCTAAAAATGGTCAATTTAGAAGTGAAAAAGGTATTTTTTATATTTATTTTAAAAGGGGTGATGTTTAAAATAATTAAATTCTATTAAAAAGAAAAATTATGTAGTTCAGATCAATAAAGTTAGTAGTTCTGAAAAATAATTATGGATGTGTATTAATCTCCTTGAATTTCTTTCTATTATTATAGGATATTTTCAAAACTCCAAATGGAGTGAAAATCGTTATTTTTTTCCTTTAAATGTTTTATTATGTCTTTATATGTCTATTGTTTTGGTATATTTCCCCAAATAACTTGGTTGGTTTGGTGAATTGATGAGGTATGATCTTTTTGGATATTGTGGTGATGGTATTTTTGGGGGAATTTGGGATAAATTGGTTTATGTAAAGTATGGAATTGGGGTGGATTTGGTTTTATGTGTTCAATGGGTGATATTTTAGTTACTCTTTCACGAGGTATGGTATTTGAGATGTTCAAGACTTAGTATATTATGTTTCTGTAATCTTACACTATCATATATGTTTTTTCATTTTAGATTACATGTACTTCTATCATGACATGTGATCAAGTATCAAGAATCCATCAAGGTCAATTTATTATTCACATGGGCCACATGCTTTCTTACTAGTAACACCCTAAAAAGAATTTAAAAATCGATGCTTCAACTTTCCCTTTCAACATTCCACAATAACATCCAATTCAAACCATGTATTGTAATCAATTTGCATTCTTAGAGTAAGACATCACTACCATGCCAAGATAGTCCACACTATGACCAAGAGAAACAAAGAAGACAAACCAACCTCTATATATCAAAGAAGACATGGATTTTTCATATCCTTGTTATTCAACTACCCACCAATGGGTCAAATAATAAATTATATATGTACCTATCTACTAAGATACTAAAAGGAAAAAATCGCAAGGCCAACTATAATTTCTTTTTGAAAAAGGTCCACATTAGGTTTCAACCCCCATTTATGTTCCATGATCCACCCCAAATCTAGAAACATTAATCACGCATGGGGTCACAACATGTTTCTACCCATAAAAAATCACGATGATACCCCAAATGTTCTAAAATTCTCAACCCCAGACCATAACCAACTATTGGAATCCTAATTTGAGGCCACTAATTTAAGGTAAGAGTTTGTTTTCATTTCATATTCCTATCTTCTATTCAATTATTAAAAGATTTATCTAAACCATATCTTAGTGATATCAATATAATGGCATCATGAGTTTTTCCATCTGTTTTGGTGGAGCACGAAATATAAAAAAACTATAGGGATTAGATCCTTGTTCTCATCTTCTTTTATAGATATTTTTTATTTTAATGCTTTGGTTTTCAAGTGGGTGATTTACCATATGTATTTATATAGGAAAACCTTATGTGACAAATTTATATATATTTTCAAATAGTATATATAAATCTCTTTCCCTATTTAGTAGTAACTATGTGTTTTAATTTTTTTAACATTGTGTAGGCACATTTTGATATACAAGGATAAAAGATAGATCACATTACCAAGGAACAAACCTCACTATGATAAGGGTTCGAAGGAGTTTTTAGTTTTTTAAATTTCCAAGCGATCCGTTGAAGGGAGAATAAGATGTTTATGTCGTAAATGTAAATATACAAGATAGTTTAAGAGAGATGAAGTTTTAGAACATTTAATACAAAAGAAATTCCCAGATCAATATTTTTGTTGGATTTGGCATGGATAATCGAACGTTACAGAAAGGTTGAGCACTGATGTTAATCTATAGAATGATCTCCAGAATTCATTGACCATGGGAATTGAAATGAAAAACCTCATATATAATGCATTCGGTGCTGCAAGACACCACTTTCAACATCAAAACATAACATAACTACCAGATTAGGGTGCTACAAATTTCAACTTGACAAGTGATGTTTTTGAGACTATAACACAACTAGATCAATATTGTAACATATCATTGGATCCTCCCCTTGATTCTGTGGAGACAAATGTAATAGAAAACTTTAATGAGGAAAATATTTTTCATGATTATGTTGATGATGGAAATCATGTGCTTTATAGTGGATGTTTGATATATTCGAAGATTTCTTTTCTGCTGAAGTGTACCATATCTAATGTCTATGTGTAATTAAAAATATGGTAATGTCCCTGACATTGGAATTGTTGCATGATTCACTTCTTAAAGCAAAAATCCTTGAGTCTATTTAGGATAGGAAAAAATTTGTTAAGATTCTTGGTTTGAATTATACAAAAATACATGTGTGTCCCAATGATTGTATGCTTTATTGGCGAGAGGATTCAAGTAGACAGAATTGCAAAAACTATTATTTGTCTAGATGGTAGTAAATGGGTGATGTTGGAAGTCTAAATCAACATAGTTTCATAAAGAAGAAGAAAGGGAACAAACCTCCAAAGGTTTTGCATTACTTTCCTTTAAATCCTCGATTTCCAAGATTATTCATGTCATCGAAAACCTCTGAACACGTGAAGTGGCATTCTGTTTGTAATAACAATGATGGGTTAGTGAGATATCTACGAGATTCACAATTGTGGATGAAATTTGATTCATTACATACATATTTCCCAGCAGATTCAAAGAATGTTCAATTGGGATTGACTGCCGATGGATTCAACCCATTTAGGACATTGATTACCAGTCATAGCATTTGTCCAGTTGTTTTGATTCTTTACAATCTACATCTGTGTATGTGTATGGAATAAACATCTATTATCATTTTGATGACTATTCTTGGAAACAAATTCCTGGAAATGATATTTATGTATACTTGCAGCCTTTGATTGAATAATTACATGAGTTAAGGAGAAACAGTGTTGAGACATTTGATGTTTATTCTAAAACAATGTTCAAAATGCATGTTGCTTTAATGTGGATCATTACTGACTTCCCTGAGTTTGGGAATTTATCTGTTTGGATCATTAACACAGGTTTGGATTGTCCTATTTGTAACATTTTTTTTGAGACAAAATGGGTACCACACAGTAGAAAATGGTTCTTCTTGTTCCATTGATGATTTACCAATGCATCTCATAGATTTCGTCTTAATAGATTAAAATTTAACCAGTTTCATTGATCGTAGACCACCTCCAAAATTGTTAATTGGTTCTGAAATATTGACACAACATGAAAATGTTGATACAGAATTTGGGAAGGTTCATCAGTTTAATGATAGTGGGAAACAGGTTCGAATTGCAACATCAAATGAAATCAGAACACAACAGTGGAAGAAAAAAAGTATATTTCTCAAACTTCCGTATTGAGGATTTAATTTGTTGCGGCATAATATTGATGTTTTTCATATTAAGAAGAATGTCTGTGAAAATATTATTTTAACATTTATTAATGAGCATGGAAAGTCGAAGGATCATCTCAATTCTCATAACGACTTACAAGTAATGAACATAAAACAAGATCTTTAGCCAGATGAGAATGAAAAGAATGCTCCAACAATGTTTTCAATGAAAATAGGGATAAAGATACATTATTTTGAGTTTTAGAGAATTTGAAGTTATCAAATTGGTATTCTAGTAACATCTCATGATGTTTTGACTTGAATAATCGTAAGTTACATGGATTTAAAAGTCATGATTCACATATTTTGTTTCAACAGTTACTATCATTGGCATTGCGTACATTATTACCAGAAAAGTTACTGTTGGTGTACTCTAATTCTGCACATTTTTCAGAAAACTATGTGAGAAATCTCTACATCCATTTCCGGTTGACAACCTCCAAGAGAGGTTTGTATTGACCCTTTCTTCAATGAAGGTGATATTTCCCCCGCCATTTTTTACTGTCATATTTCATTTAACTATGGAATTGGTGGAGGAAACTAAATTAGGAGGCCCCGTTCATTATCAATAGATGTATCCAATTGAGAGGTACTTTATTTATATGTTTTTAGTTAAGTAAATAATTTTTGGCACTTAATTAAATGCATAATTAAGTTTATTTTATTTCATAGATAACTTGGGAATTTGAAATCATACGTGAGAAATAACGCTCAAGTATAATGCTCTATTATTGAAGGATATTTGGATGAGGAGTGTCTTACCTTTTGTTATAGATACTAGGATGATATTGAGACATGATTTAATCTAATTGGACATGTTGACGACACAATGAATCAATCTCAAATACATCAAAAACTAAAAATATTCCCTGCTACTGGACGATCAGTTAGGAGTACCTCAAATGTTACACTGATAGAATTGGAATTAGAACAGGCACATAGATATGTGCTGTTGAATTTTTACATTTCAAATCCATTTTTTGATGAGTTGAGTATATAAACAAAGAGATTAATTAGGGTCCAAACATGAAATGAGAAAGATATAACAAATATGTTAATAAAGAGCTTGTAGAATGGTTTGCAGGACGTGTAAGTTCATAAATATTGCATTAAATAAATATATTAGTTTGAAACATATATTTTATAAATATAATAAAGTATATTTGTTTTTTAGATCATAAATATTGATACTCGAGCATAGTTGTCAAAAGATTTGAATTTTATTGCTTGAGGTCCTCTACAACAAGTTATAAAGTTTGATGCTTACATCGTGAATGACTTTAGATTTTGTATAGTCGATCGAGAAAGGGGTTTGAAAACGAAGAATAGTGAAATATTTACATTTTATGAAGTGGGATACTTTGGAAAGCTAACTGATTTTATTGAATTAAACTTCCATAGGAATTTTTTATTTGTTTAATTCAAATGCAATTGGGTCGATATTGTCAGAGGTGTTAAAAGAGATTCCTTGCAATTTTATTCTATGAACTTCTCTCACTTGATGGATGTTGGTGATCATGAAATTCATGATCCATATATATTAACATCACATGAAATAATGGTAAATTATGGGAGTGATGTTGTGTATTAAGGTTGGAGTTTATTTTCTCACGTAATATGAAGAGATTTTTATGGTATGGGTGATGAAATGGATGATTTGACCTCTGAAATTGAATCTCATTAACAAGAAGAATCATAATTATTCTCCCATCATGATATTGAAAATATTAGTCTATAAAGGATGAATGAAGTGGATGAAGTAATAGAGTATGATATTGACATGATTTAAATGGAAAATCATTGTATGTACAGTTATGTATTCATTCAGCAACCACTTATTTCATTTGTGTAGTCATTCATTATCATTATTATGTATATTCTGTTTGTTAGTACTGGGAATCTATTATCTTTTTTAATTTTTTTTCCAGCATATTTATTTTGGAAATATATGTTCTGAACTTAATTTTATTGGATTAAATTACATAAATTCCTAGGAGAAAGAGATACATTATTTAAACCACTACTACGACAGATGATAATCCATCTGTCTCCCTCCATATGGAATCTTATCCACCAGCTTCCTGCTCACCCCCCCCCCCCCCACACCATCTCCCCCTACACCATCTCTAACACCCTCTATTAGCATCCCTTTAGAATATGAGTCGTCGATTCCCCCTTCATTAGACTCAGCAGCGGGATGGCGACACGCCACTTCTATTTCATCATAGGTATACTGGTGGGTCACTGTTATAGGTACAATTTTTAATCTAAATAAATTTATTGCACTTTTTTAATACTAATTGATTGTTCATTAAAGATGAAAAAATTCATCTATGGAGAAAAATATAAAATTTTTATATGTGTTGAATAAGATTTGAGAGAAGATAGTTGTTCCATTTGATTCATATGGGGTCCCTTCATATGACATTGTGGGATTACATGGCCAAATTCTAGGCCAACTGGCAGCAGATCCCATTTCACATCCTATTTATTATTATGATTGCAGACATATGCATCCAAGTTGGAAAATTATGTTTTGTATTCCCAAATTTTGGTAATATTTATACCTTACGGTTTAATTGAATGTCATTTTATTAATATGTTTAAAATGATTTTCTATATACAGATGTTTTCCCATTTAACAGTTTCTGACGTGATAACATGAAAATGGATGTTGAAAAATATTGGTATGAAATGGAAAGACTTCAATTGGAGATTGTGGAGTGATTTCAATGATAATTCATTGATCGTCCAATAAATGTATGAGAAGCTACCTAATGGGGTACCCAAAGAACAGTGGAAAATTTTTGTTGACAGACATCGTGATGAGAAGTAGATGGTATTTAAATATATATTTTTATATTAACCTCATATTAAATTTATAAAAGTATATAAATAGGTGATGACATTCAATATATTACTATTAAATTTCATTTTATTTATTTCAGGATCTCTATATAAATATTGCATCATGCCGGGCTAAGCAAGTTATCCCTCACACTATGAGGTCAAAAAGATTTTCTAGAAACCGATTGATTCTGGTAATATTATCATTAGATTAACTATTTATAGTAAAATATTATTTGTTTAATATATTAAATTGTTGATTTATCATTCTTTAATGCATTCACAGAGTTTAGTGCAGAAGCATCCCGAACTGAAGAGTGGTTGGATGTTCCCAAAAAATCTCATGGAAGTTTTGTTAACAAGCCTGCCAAAGAAGTTGTGGTATGAACTCATTTTTTCCATTATAATAACTTATTAGCAGTTATAACTATGTTACTATATATTGATATTTGATTTATAGGTAAAAATTATAGAAATATGGGATGATAATCCTGGGCAGTCCTACTCAGTCTCCCAGGATGACCCAGTTGCTAAAGTCCTTGGGAAGGAGCATCCTTGTAGAGTGTGTGGGGTGGTTTTAGGATCTGTAGTATCTGAGGTCTTTGTATGACAATAGGGGATTGCAGCTGCATCTACTCCTAGTTGTAGTCAGTCCATACCCAGATATGCTTAGAGAGAGATTTTTTTCTCTACGAAACACTGTTAAAGACCATAGGGCTCAGATATCCTCTTTGCAGAAAGCATTGACTGATATACATCAGCAGATGAGCAGATATCGTCCCGGTAGTATTGCATCGATTGGTGGTGGGAAGCTAAATCAAAAGAAATCAAAATCATTTATTTTAAAAAGATTTATTGGTTTTATGTTTTAATATAAATAAGAAACACTATTTAATTTTCAATATAATGTTCTTACATGTGGTAGCAGGAAGTGAAGATGGAGGTTTAGAGGGTGAAAAAATCGGTTTTACATCGGGCAGTGATTAGTAGTATTGTTGATATGTGGAAAAATATTGCAACAGTTGGATTGTATATTGTTTCTGATGCTTTCAATGGGGTGTGTGTGTCCGTCTCATTTGAGGATGAAAGGTGCGATTCTGTTTCCCCGTATTCCCAATTTCCAAAGGTGGGTGGCATCTGCTCCTTGTTCAGGGACGTTTTCTCCTTGATCTAAATGGGATTATGGGATTTCGGTTATTATGTCCATGGATTCCGCCTCCGATCTCGTCACCTAGTCTAGGTCTCCCTCATAGATTTAATACGTTGGTTTTCAAACTCTTCCTAGTGCCATATCTTCATGGAAACCAGTTAATTACACTTCTTTTTTTGGGACATTCCAAGGGGCCCAGTCAGGGAAACAACCTCCGGTTAGGGGAGTAGTTACATTGGGCATCACTGGCATGTTTGGGCGTTGTTTCACTGGCACATATGTCTTTTTCTCCTTATTATAGGAAGTCTTGAGGGTGCTGAAGCCTAAGGAATCCCACATCGAACGTGGAGAATCATATGCCATGGGAATGTATCTATGGTTTTCTTCAGATTCCCATGTTTAACACAGGGTATGACAAAAGTTTAACGTCCAGCGGAGATAGATTGGACTAATTAGAACACTGACTAGAGTGGATCAGATGGGTGCAACCTCCGGAGGGAACACTGATATTGGGTCCAACGTGTGGTTGACTTCCCAGTTACTATTGCAGGGAATTGGGATATGAGGTGGCATGATCCCACCAGGATGTGGTGGCCCAGGTAAGAATCATGAAGGATGATGGAGCGTTTAAATGAAGTGGGTGGTGAATGGGTTGGAACCACCATGAGGATGATGATAGTTTTGGGATTTAGCCTCGAAGAGGCTTCCTACATATCCCCAAGGCAGGGAATCAAAGTCCACATAGTTCATCTGACAAATTCTTATCGCTGATTGGGGTTCAACAGCTTGCTGCTGGATGGGGTCGCAACAGCTTACCGCTGGATGGGGCCCAACGACTTACCGCTGGATGGGGTCCTAACGGCTTACCGCTGGATGGGGTTCATAGTTTAACGTCATGCATGATAGGGTAAAACTGATGTGAAGGGGGTCTGAATAGCTGGGTGTTAGGCTTGAACCTCATGAAGGCTTCCTCCGTACCTTACCTTGGAAAAGATCAATGACCTTGTAGTTTTGGTGGTTTGGGGATTATACTCTAGGCCTCCCAAGGTGTTGGTGAACCGATGTGAAGGGGTAGGAACATCCAGCTGAATGGTGGGCATGAACCTCAGGGAGGCTTCCTACATACCCTATGATAGGTCCACAAGGCTGAATACCCTGAGAGGGGGGGTGAATCAGGGTATGAGTAATTTAAAATTAAAGAATGTTCTGATCTTGTTTCATTGTTAAGCAAAACAATATTCTCTCTCTTTCCTATTTCATAATATAAACAGAAAGTAAATCAAGCATAGAACACATGAATTTTTAATTGGCTCACTGATAAGGGCTATATCCAAGGAGCATATGCCGACAGGTTGTCGGTCATATCAAATTCCACTAAACTTCACTAGATGTGGATTACAAGGTTCGGGCACAGTTCCTCTGTCCTAGGATCACTGCCTTTACAAGGTTTAGGGTCAGCTCACTGTTTCCCAAGGGTCACTCCCTATTTCTCTCTCTCTGGATCATTGCCGGTAGAGAGGATCACCTTCTTCCTCTTTCTTTTCTCACTGCTCCGGAAAGGATCCACTCACATTTTATAGACTTGTAGTTCTCTTCATTGTCATGAATTAATGTATCTCCCACTCTATGTAGATGCTCTATTGAATTCCTCCAAATTTCACCTGTAGATGAACCTCCCTTTGCACCGAAGGTATCAGGAAAACATCCAGCTTCCATGCAGCCTGAAAACAATGCTGGTGAATCAACCTTACTTGGCACGCAAGTCAAATCTGATGCGCAAGTATCGGCACACAAGTCACAACTGGCGCGCAAGTCTTCCTCAACCACTTGCGGGACACAAGCCTTTGTAACTCCAAAATTGTGTGACTCACTTCCCTTTATGACCAAACCAATATTTGCATGC
The DNA here is from genome assembly GCA_963277665.1 of Viscum album. Classification (NCBI taxonomy): domain Eukaryota; kingdom Viridiplantae; phylum Streptophyta; class Magnoliopsida; order Santalales; family Viscaceae; genus Viscum; species Viscum album. The sequence continues at coordinate 1,066,357,436 of OY728135.1, read as the reverse complement.
AAAAAACTATAATTTCCCTTCTACTAATCTGGCGCGCAAGTCCCACTTGCGCGACACACCACCACTTGTGCGACCACCACACCTGCGTGATGGGAGCTCTGATTTAAAAAATTGTTGAAATCCATTGAAAATGAGGAGGGGTGGTCGAGTATTTATAGGCATTTGGACACCCTGCGCGACGGCGTGCAAGTATCCCCTCGTTGCGCAAGTCTCAGCACGCAAGTCTCTTCCCCTGCAAGTCACTTGCGCGACCGAACCAAAAATATGTGCGGCCCACTTTCCATTGCAATTTTTTGATCTTCTAATCTTGAAAAACAACAGGCGTGCATGTTCTCAAGCATCCAATGTATCAGCACGCAAGTTTCTTCATGGCGTGCAAGTCACCTGCGCGACCACACCAATACTTGTGCAACCCTTATCCCTTTTCCATATTTTGATGATCTGGTCTTCAAAAACATATGGCATGCAAATTTCCTATCCTCCAAGACCTCGGCATGCAAGTCCCTTTTCCAAAAACACTTTTCTTCATTTGTCGATTTTCAGGCCCAAAAATTTGTCAAACACTGGAAAACGACACCACCTTGTATCTATTCTTATTATGTCGCCTCCAGATCATCCATTCTTTTGTCGATTTTCTTGAATCAAACATGGATCGTTGACCACAGCTCTTGAACTCGACATTCCACCATGAAATCCCCTTTGTCAACAAATTTGTATGTCATGTGTTGCATTGTCAACAATCACAACACAGATGTTCACTTTGTCAACAAACACAATCACCTCAAAAATACTTCAATGATGCCTTGAGGGATTTTTCCCAACAATCTCCCCCTTTGGGTTTGTTGAAAACTCTTCCATAAAAAGATACATCATTAATTATTCATCCACCATTCACCTTTTGCGATTCTGATAGCGATCATGGATTTACTCAACAGATACTCTAAGACCACATGAGCAATGCACGGTGTGAGAAACAAGAGTAAATGAAAAGTTTTTCAATTAATCACTTCAACTCTGACATCCACTGTTGACACCAAAATGATGCCAATTTTTACCAAACCAATACCAATTTTTAGAAATGTTCTTAACACATTCCAACATCACTCTTATGATTTCATCACGATTCTCAGCTGTCATGAAATATATTCTCTGATCGATCAATTCTAGCATCATCAGATTTAAAACGCTCCCCCTTTCTATTCACAGCTTCAACCCTTGTCAGCTTCAAAACCTCTTTAGTCCTATTTCATGTGTTGTCCAAGCTAAACTCTGGCTAAGCACGTTCAACTAGATTCAACTCTCTCTATCTGGATGCTCTACCTGACAGCTTCTACCCATTGCATTCATGATTTATCAAAGAAACACACTGTCTACCCCTTGAACAATCACAATTTTCTCCCACTTTGTCAACGAACCCAAAGGTCACTCTTTTATAGTCTGTAACAGAGTAGAGAACGCATATTAGCACATTAGGGAAAAACACATCATACCTCGGGGAGAGGGGGTTGTTCCACATCCAATCTCTTTCAAGTGTGGTAAATCGATTGAACTCCCAGAGCCAGTCGATGCCTCTAAAAAGCTTCTTTGGGTAAGGCCTTTATCAGAATGTCTGCAACCTATAGCTTTGTAGGCACATAATCCAACTTCAAAATTCCCTTATAAACCTTCTCCTTCATAAAATGATACTTTTTCTCAATGTGCTTTATCCTTGAGTGAGGGACGAGATTTTTTCTGAGATTTATAGCACTTGAGTTATCACACTGGATTTGGATCGGAGACTTCACTTAAACTCCCATATCTTCAAGCTACTGCTTCATCCACAATAATTTTGTGCATTCTTGAGTGGCCGCAATATACTCAGCTTATTTGGTGCCCAATGAAATGAAATCTTTCTTCTTTCTTAGCCAAGAAATACGCAATCCACCAAGATAGAATGCACCACCTGAAGTTTATTTTCTTTCATCCGCTGAGCCAGCCCAGTCTGCATCAGTATAACCCAATAACTCTGTCTGATATTTTTCAGTATATTTCAAGATGAAATCCACTGTGCCCTGGATATACTGAAGTATTATTTTCACTGCAAGCAAGTGTCTTTCCTTGGTATTACTCTAATATCTCGCTGCTTGACATGTGGAAAAAACAATATTAGGCCTTGTTGTAGTCAAGTATAACAAACTTCCAATAATTTTTTTATATTCTGTGATATTAACTGACTTTCCATCCTCATCTTTTTTATAATTTCATCCGGGTAGAAACTGGAGTTTTTATCTCCTTGTAATTCTCTATGCCAAACCTTCTTAAAACCTCCATGGAATATTTGTATTGAGAAATGAATGTTCTATTCCTTCCTTGTGTCACTTGTAGACCAAGGAAAAATATTAGCTCTCCAATCATTGACATTTAAAACTCATTTTTCATGAATTCAGAAAAATTTCTACACTGAGCTTCATCTGATCCACCAAATATTATTTCATTGACATACACCAACACCATCATTCTTTGATTACTGTCGTTGCTGAAATAGAGATTTTAATCAAATCCCCCACGCTGGAAACCAATCTTCTTCAAGTACTGATCAAGTTTTGAGTACCTTGCTCTTGGTGCTTGTTTCAGCCCATACAATGCCTTCTTCAGCCTGGAAACTTTGTTATCATTCTAATGAATGTGAAAACCATCCAGCTACTCAATATACACCTCCTCTTCCAGAACTCCATTCAAGAATGTGGATTTGACGTCCATCTGGAAGACTTTGAATGTTCTTTGCACTCCTATGGCCAAAAAATAATCTGATTTTCTCCAGCCTTGTAACTGTTGCAAATGTCTCATAAACGTCTATCCCTACTATCTAGGAGTATCCTTTGTACACTATTCGTGATTTTTTCGAATCACGGTGTCATATTCATTCATATTGTTGTGATAGACCCATTTAGTCTTGATTAAATTCTTGTCTGTTGGCCTCGAAACAATCTCCCATGTTTAGTTCTTCTCAACCTGATCAAGATCTTCATTCATATCCTGAACCCCATTTTCATCTTCAGCTGCATCAGAAAAACATTTTTTCTCCACCAGAGACAAAAAACGATGTTTGTTGTAATGATTTCATTCTTCGAGTCTGAACTGGAGCTGTCTGATCACTAATGATATTTTGCCTGTCAATTTCACCTCTCTTTGGCTTCCTTGAAGATACAGACTTGACACTTTCTTGTTCATCATCAGTATCTTCTTCTAAATTAGCCTATGCCACTTCTGCTCCCCCTGTGTTGCATACCTCATCATCACTTTCATCCAAAACCTATTCACTAGGTCGTTGAGTATTCTGTTCATTTTCAACTATAGTGACATCATTGCTCTCAACAATTTTTCCCAAACTTTTGTTGAAACATTTATATTCTATGATTTTCCCTGAGTATCCAAGGAATATCCCCTCATCTCCTCATGACTCAAACTTCCTGTGATTTTCTTTGTTGAGAATGAAGCACTTACTCAAAAAGATTCAAAATTATTTCAGAATTGGCTTCTTTCCATACCACATTTCATACGGATTCTTCCCTTACTTCGGACACAACAGAGACCTGTTCAAAATATAGACTTATGTCAAAAATGCTTCCTTCCAAAATTTCTCTGGTAGGACCTTTTCAATAAGCATCGTTCTGTCCATGTTGTTGATGATCTGATTTCTCCTTTCAATAACTTCATTCTATTGGGGAGTTCTTACTGATGAAACTTGATGCCTTATCCTGTGTTTCTCGAGATAGTCTTCCACTTGAGTGAATGTGAATTCTGTACTGTTATCTATAAGAAACTTCAAAATTTTCTACCCAAGCATCCTTTCTAATTCCCTCCTATACTGGTTGATATAACTGAACACTTCTGTCTTATGGGTAATGAAAAATACCCAAGCCATTCTGCTATTATCATCAATGAAAAGGACATAGTACCTTTGCCCATTTATGGCTCGTGGTGAGATAAGTCCACATACATCAGCATGCACCAATTCAAGCACTTTGGTTGATTTCTGTTCCTTTGGCCTATATATCTTTCTGATGATCTTCCCTTGTTGAAAAGCATCGTATGTATGAGTATGATCACGTGATAGTTTGGGAAGGTCTCTAGAAGCATCACATTTTACCATATCTTCCATGTATGGTAGGCATAGGTGACCGAGTCACTTATGCCACAACTGGTTTTCTTCCTCTCTGGATAAAAGGTACATATCTTCTTCTTCAATTACAGGGTAAATATTTCCCTTTGTCATTTTTCCTTGTAGAACAACTGCTCTATATTTTTCCTTCACAACACACATCTTCTTGGTAAATTAGATTGAGTGCCTAGAGTCACATATTTGACTGACACTGAGTAAGTTATGACTAAGACCCTCTACTACCAAGACACCATCACGTCTCATTTCATTGCCCCCAAATATTTCTTTTCATGAGCTAACAATCTTCATCCCTTCATCATTACCAAACTTGACAATTCCTTCCTTGTCATATTTTATGCCTGTAATGAAATCGTTGTTCCCTATCTTAATGGATGTGCAACCACTGTCAAGGATCCATACTCTTAAACGATATAATGCATTAAGGGTGATTTCTGCAACTACTGCCTTTTCATTATTTTTCTTTTTGATCCATGTCTTCGACTTCACACTTGGTGTGGTTTGGAGAACTTGATATTCCCTTGAGTTTGATGGACCAACTTCATCTTGCAACACTGCAAATCTATTTTTCACTTTTAACTCACCTGTTTGTTTATTGATTTTCTTCTTGCGAACATTTTGATTTTGCTTTGGCACATTCCTCTGTATGGTTGAAGTGAATTACCTAGCCATATTCCCAAATCCTTCGCACCAAAAATAGTGTCCTTCGAAATATGTTCTGGAGAACCATTCTTTATTTGACTGCCACCTTTGTTCGTTTTCCCTTTGATATCTCTTGGCTATGGAACACACATACTGTGAATGTCCCATCATCCCACAACAATAAAACCTGATATATGGTGAATTCCTTCGTGGTACTTCATCACTACAAGTTTCACCTTAGGATCGTTGAATATTCTGATTCTGCTTTGTGCCTAAATCAACCTTCATTCTTGGGACTGCTGCTTGCGGTCTGAATTAAATTGTCATATATTTATGTTTCTGATTAACCCCTGAAACAACCTTAATGTCTGAGCTCAATCGCCGCTTCTTTCCTACTGAACTACTACGCCCCTCTTTCATCTTTTCAGTCTTCCTAATAACCTTCTTTCCCAAGAATGTGTTATGAACCAAAGGTTTTTCCTGGTCTTTGACTTTTCTCCGCAGACCAACAAATTCCTCTTCAAGCTCTTTGATACGCTTGACGTGATCTTTCAATTTTCTGTTCAAGCCATCGATCTCGCTTTTCTGTTCTTAAATCTTGAGCTTATGCTCATCAACCTTTTCTGTTCTCTCTGGCCTTGAAGATTGAAGTTTTTCTATTTCTTTTACTATCTCAAACATCTCTTCTTCCTGCTATTGCATGTAGAGTTTGGCATCATGTACCACCTTGTTGGATTTCTTTGTTTTTTATCTCCAAATATCTATCTCTTCAAGAGCTCCTTTTAATTCAAATTCCATGTCAACTCTCCCTTCAATTTCTTTTTCTTCTTCATCAGTGTCGGTTTTTTTCCTTTTCCTTGAGCACTACCGACAACAACCACCATTTAATTTTGTCCATGATCTTTATAATTTTCAAACTCTTCAACCTATTCACCCTAATACTCATCTGAACTGTCTATTTCTTATGAAAGAAGATTATTCTTCATGAAGAAATTTCTCTTGAACTGCTTCTTTCATTTCACATGGGATAAAGATTTCTTCTTGGTATTTTCAACATCATCTTCATCATTTTCTTCTTGAAACTTTTTGGGGCATCATGCAGCAAGATGACCAACTTTACCACATCTAATGCAAGAAAGTAGAAGTCTCCCATTGAACTTTCCTTTTACTCTTTGAAGATTTTAGGAAAGGAATGACATAACCTCATCTATCTCTTCTTCATTCATGAGAATCTTCAATGGTGAGATTCTTCATGGCCTTAAATGCCATCTCTTTGGATTTCCCCTTTTCCACAGCCTCATTATCATCATTCCTCATCTCATATGCATCCAAGGTACTGTGAAAATTTTCCACTGTCATCTCTTTGGTATCTTTATCTTCTAGTACTGAAACATTCGGATTGAACCATGGTGGAAGCTTCCTCAAGATACAATTTTTGATCTTTATGTCCTCAATTACTTCAACATGTTCTCGCATATCTTCCACAAAAATATTTACCCTTTCAAAGAATTCATCAACAAACTCATTCAGGTTCATCTTCAAATCTTCATACTTATTTCATAGCACTTGCATCTTTTCCTCTCTGACCTTTGTATCTCCTTCATATATATTCTATAGATATTCCCACATGGCATGTGACATTTTGCAAGAAAACACCTTTGTATAGATTGGATTGGAAAGGGATCCCACTAAGGCATTGATTGTTTTGGAATCAGCATCCAACTCTCTATGCTTAACTTCTGATAATGCACCACTATTAATATCAGCTGTGATACCATGCATAGCTGCTGAAAACACATCTATTCCCAAAGATCGGAAATAGTGTTATATTCGATTCTTCCATATCTGAAAATTACATACGTCAAAGATCAGAATCCCTTTATGATTAGTGACCTCCATTTAGAGAAAACTAATATCAACCTGGATCGGATACCAATTGTTAGGTCCACAAGGCTGAATACCCTGAGAGGGGGGTGAACCAGGGTATAACTAATTTAAAATTAATGCCCGTTCTGATCTTGTTTCGCTATTAAGAAAAACAATCTTCTCTCTATTTCCTATTGCACAATATAAACAGAATGTAAAGCATGCACAAGACACGATAATTTTTACTTGGTTTACCGCTAAGGGCTACGTCCAAGGAGCTTACGCTGACAGGTTTTCGGTCATAACAAATTCCACTAAACTTCACTAGCAGTGGATTACAAGGTTTGGGCACAGTCACTCTATCCCAAGATCTCTGCCTTTACAAGTTTTAGGGTCAGATCACTACTTTCCCAAGTGCCACTCCTTGTTTCTCTCTCTCTGGCTCACTGCCGGTGGAGAGGATCACCTTCTTCCTCTTCCTTTGCTCACTACTCCGGAAAGGATCCACTCACAGTTTATAGACCTATAGGTCTCTTCATTTTCATGAAGGAATCCATATTCCACTATATGTAGATGCTCTGTTGAAGTCCAACTTTCACCCATAGATGAATCTCTCTTTGCACCGAAGGTATCGGGAAAACATCCAGCTTCGACGCAGCCTGAAAACACTGTTGGTGAATCAACCTTACTTGGCGCGCAAGTCAAATCTGACGTGCAAGTATCGGCATGCCTGTCACATCTGGTGTGCAAGTCTTCCTCAACCACTTGCGTGGCACAAGCCTTTGAAACTCCAAACTTGCATGACTCACTTCCCTTATGCCCAAACCAATATTTGCGCACAACAAACAATAATCGCCCTTCTTCAAATTTGGCACACAAGTCCCACATACGTGACACACCACCACTTGTGTAACCACTACACCTGCACGAAGGGAGCTCTGATTTTTCAAAGTGTTGAACTCTGTTGAAAATGAGGAGAGGTGGTCCAGTATTTATAGGAATTTGGACACCCTGCGCGATGGCGTTCAAGTCTCCCCTCGGCGTGCAAGTCTCAGTGTGCAAGTCTCTTCCCCTGCAAGTCACATGCGCGACCAAACCAAAAACCAACACGACCTTCTTTCCTTTTCCATATTATGATCTTCTGATCTTGAAAAAAAATAGGCATGAAATTTCTCAAGAATCAAATGCATTGGCACGCAAGTCTCTTAACGGCACGCAAGTCACCTGCGTGACCACACCAATACTTGCACGACCCTTATCCCTTTTCCAAATTTTGATGATCTGATCCTCAAAAACATATTGCGTGCAAGATTCATATCCTCCAAGTCCTCGGCGTGCAAGTCCCTTTTTCAAAAACACTTTTCTTCATTTGTCGATTTTCAGGCACAAAAATTTGTCAAACACTGGAAAACGAAACCACCTTGTATCTGTTCTTTTTATGTCGCCTCCAGATCATCCATTCCTTTATTGATTTTCTTGAATAAAACATGGATCGTTGACCACAGCTCTTGAACTCGACATTCCACCATGAAATCCCCTTGGTCAAGAAATTTGTATGTCATGTTTTGCGTTGTCAACAATCACAACACAGATGTTCACTTTGTCAACAAACAAAATCACCACAAAAATACTTCAATGATGCCTTGAGGGATTTTTTCCCAACACCCTGCCTTGGAAAAGAATAAATACCACTTAGTTCATGGGGGTCGGTGAACCAACTTGAATGAGGACTTGGGGTCTGATGGATGGTGGGCTTGAACCTCGTGGAGTCTTCCTACGTACCCTGCCTTGGCAAGGATCAAAGACCTTGTAGTTCAGGTTGGTGGAATTTGGGGCTTACGCTCTGAGGCAGCCTAGGGTGTCGGTGAACCGACGTGAAGGAGTACCTGGTGTTTGATGGATGGTGGGTTGGAACCTCATGGATGCTTCCTACATACCCTACCTGGGCAAGGATCAATGACCTTATAGTTCAGATGGTTGGAATTTGGGGCTTACACTCGGAGGCAGCCCATGGTGTTGGTGAACTGATGTGAAGGAGGACATGGGGTCCGATGGATGGTGGGCTTGAACCTCGTGGAGGCTTCCTACGTACCCTACCTTGGCAAGGATCAAAGACCTTGTAGTTCGGATGGGTGTGGGGATTACACACTAGGATTCCCAAGGTGGATGTCATAGTTGGTTCTTACTATAATCCCACGTGAGTCATGCTCTGTGTGAGAAACAAGAGGTAGAAAAGACCTGAAAATCACATCATGAAAGGTGTGTTCGTGAGAGGTGAAGTGAGGCTTACACGTGATCACAGCCCAAAGATGAAACAAGGTCTTATGCGTGGTTAGTGATCTGAAGAGTTTGGGACTTACTCCATGATGGAGGCCTGGTGGCGACAAAGCCTAGTGGGAGAGGGATTTGGTACTAGTGAAAGGAGGGGAATGGTGTCCATTTCCCCCTCCCCCTAGTCCTTGGGAACTAAGAAGAAAGGTGGAGTAGGGATGCTGCATCCGGTAACAAAATCTAGGGGCTTACACCAGGATGGTTTCCCTTTCCCCACAGACAGACGTCGCTCTGAAAAAGAGGATATCATTCCATGTGAGGAATGATCTCACTATCGTGGAGAGTAGTGGGCGTGCAGAATTTCCAAGGTGTGGGAACCCCTCATGCGATTCATGGGGTGAGGTCACAGTTTAACATCATGTACTGAGGATGATAGTTCCTGGAAGTTTAACGTCCTGTAGCTCAGACGAGTTGGGGTTGATCTGTACCCCTAGGACTTACATAACCGATACCCTCTGCACCTTGGTTAAGAGAAGGGATAGGAAACACCGTGGAAAGGGGGTGTCATGGAGCGAACCATCAAGGGGTCAACGTTAGAGTGGCTATGAGAATAAGAAATAGCTATTAGAATGCCTATGCGAAGAAGCATGAGGTGAAACAACACAATGGGCGGTATCATCCAGGGGACTTTAAAGTTACTTCGTGCGAACCTAGGAGGTTGCATGGGAAATGAGTATATTGTAACGATGCTTTGAGCGCAATAGACACCCAAAAATGATGCCCGGAAGAGCGACATCACAACCGCACAAGACGGGAATCTTTCTCGCAAAAGTGATTGTTGTACAAAAAAGGGGTGGGACAGTGTGAAATTTAGATTCTTGCACGAAAAGGGCCACGCTGGCACAAAATCCGACAGGGTGGTACGCAGTTAAGTGAAGAGAATGAAAAAGGCCGGACTGGGCATGCAATCGGGTTTGGACGCGAAAGGGTCAGTCCGGGCGCGAATTAGAGGGTGTGCAATTTGGAAGGGTTTGCGCGCGGACGAGAGGATTGCACGCAATTGGAAAGAATTGTGCATGAACAAGAGGATTGCACACAATTGGAAGGAATTGCATGTGGGGGAGAGGATTGCACTTAACTAGAAGGAATTACACTCGGAAAAGAGGATTTCACTCAATTGAAAGAAATTTCACGTGGGGGATAGGAGTATAATGGATTTGGTTGTGGATCAATCCTGAGGGGTCTCATGTGAAAGTGAACCCCCGGGTGACTTGGCATGAAAAATCGTGTATCGGAGAGCCATATTTTTGTGCCCACGGGAGAGGAATTTCACGCTTGGGAGACTGTTCAGATTCTTCGGCCTAGAAGTTGAAGGGGTGGCCTTCTATTTATAGGCGCTTGGTATAGTGGGTCTTCATGAAAAACATGTTGGTGTGAAATATTCCACGCCCGATGTTGGTAGCGCGAACATCACCCGCATGGATCTGTGGCACGAAAAAGGTCTACACCCGTATAGAAAAATCTCACAAATCCAATAATTTTTCGCACGAGGCATATTTTTTTAGCACAACTCAGTATTTTTTTTACGCTACCCCTAGGGGCCCCATGGATCGGATCACCGGTTCCAAATATGGCTTCGCTTTGTCACGCCTGAACCTTCCTTAGCCTTGGAGTGCTTTTCAGCATGTAAAAATTCCCCCCGTCGAAATCCGATCAGCTAGTGTCCACAAGCTATGATTCCAATGGAAACATTGAGATAGATGACTCCTTCGGGCCAGCATGTGCTAAAAACTGGAGAGGAATGAAACACTGATATAGAGCATGCAATCCGCTTTTCGTGCGTGTGGGAAACTGCTCATCGTACCTATAAAATACCTCGTGGGTCCCCTATTCCATATGTATATTCTCGCGTGATAATCCAGGATCTCTCATTCATGAAACATTTAATCCACATACGTAAAAAATACTTCAGTTGCACGTAATTCGCCGAGGGAAGTTGTCGGTTTATGCGCCAACCCGGGTTTTTTCGCACCGACTTCCAATTTTTCATTCAAGCTAATAATTTTCTATGCCAGCTGCTGATTTTCCATGCCTACCACATTTTTTTCTCACCCACATCAATTTTTTCATTCCAGAAACTGTTTCTTCGCACAGACTTCTCAAAACCTTGCCGGCAGGAGATGACCTCCAATCGGGCTGACATTGAGAGGGAAGCCACATCTTCTACTCGAAGGGCTGAGACGGTTGCCAACCCTAAGGTTTATGGTGCCCGAAGGATCATATCCAATAACCATAATCTCTTTAACATGTTGACCCTAGTGTGGAAGGAGTATGCATTGTCTTCTGACATACCAATTTGGAACTTCGAAATCTTGGAGGAGGTACATGTGCCAAGGATTGAGTTAGACACACCGTGGTCTTGGGTGGCCCATGAGGATGACCTCCCTTGGTATAACATTACATACAATGTCCATCTTTCTAGTGAAACCACACACATGGATGTTTACTTCCTGAATCCTAGGACTATGACCATCTCAAGGAGTGACCCTGTTGCAGAGAGTTCTCCAACCCTTTACACAAGCATCTTCTGTCATAGTGTTACTGAAGAGAACAATGGCTGGCTGCAGGATTGGAATCTATAGTATGGAGGTATTTTCACCAGTGAATGGGCCTGGGCATATTGGGTTCACTAGACATGCGACTGGTTTGGGGCCGAACAGTAGCACATTGATTTGTTTGAGGCAGTGTGGATGTCACAGTTTCACTTCAATCGCCAACCTGAGCTTGGTCCAGAGCTGTTTACTCAATGGTCCACCAATACCAATACTGTTCCCCTTCATTATGGGGAAGTCATCATCAGCCTTTGGTACATTCATTTCATCAGGGTTATCCCTTTGGATGGTCACCAGTACGATTAATTCCTCCCAATAAGGGACACCTAGGGACACGGATCACAGACCCCTATGCTTACATGGTACCTGTTGGAGCTGGCTAAGGAGAGTTTGGGGTCAAGGATTTCATGAATTATATTTCTTACATGAAATGGTTCAGATTGATCCTTCAAATTGATCTGGAGGTCAAGATGTTAGGATGAGGGAGATGGTGTTCGACCGTGGAACAGAGGAGAAAAAGTGAATCGTACTGGAGGATCCTGAAGGTGGGGGACTCTGAGTCATGGTGCTTCAGCATAAACGAGAGTCGGGACATGAACGTGCGATAGGCCGGGTTTCTTGACACATTCCCGAGTGGGTGGATCTTACCGGTGAGGGATGCAAGGATGGGAGTTTGCTCAGCGACCCTAGTGATGATCAGCATCATGGCCTCCAATCAATGATTCAATCTGGGAGTCCCCGTGTTGGCTCATCTGTACCCCATTTTGGGATTCATTTTGAGAGGAGGGTCACCGAGGAGGATATGCGGTCCCTTCTAGATATTTTATGGCTAGGTGACGGCTCATTATGGTGGATATACCATCCCGAAAGCCATTCATACACCAGAAAATGGCCTGCGACCTTCCTTGATGGACATATCCGGGGTCATGCCATTGGTGATCAATGAGGAGGGAGTACGGATCAGAATTGACAATCCTGCCAACTTTACTTTCATCCCATCCCCCACCCCAATAGGCTAGATGATAGATAACATAAAATGCTCACTAGAGAAAAGGTAATACTTCTAGAGCATCAGAGGTGGGGTGATCGGGGCCCAGATTGATGGGAAGATCTTTGGTGAGCACTATATGTTGTCCAAGTTTCCCAGGAAGTTCGGATTCCTTCATCGGATGCTAAAGAAGGTGCACATTGATGATTTGGAGGAAATACACCCATGCGTTCTTCACCAAATGTGGCAGATGTTCACAACCCATGACTCTAAAAACATTATCATCATTCCTCCCACTGGAGTTGATGTTGGCCTCTCAACTGAATATGTCGAGCACTGGTCCATAGCATACCCTGAGGAGCTTTTTCGAAAGCAAGTTCGGCAACTCAAGGTAGCTAGTGCAGAACCTAGGCAGCGAGAGAGAAGACGGGGTGTTGTTTGGATGGGGGGATGGTCAGAAGCATGTCGGGAAACTGGACCCGCAAAGGCCAGGACTTTAGTAGTGGGGAATTCATGCGGCACGGCTGGGCCCTCATCTTTTAAGGAGATAGGGGCTCACGTAGCGGCCATGGAACTCCCAGGGAAGCAGATAATATATCTGCTCCAACCTTCCAATGACGATATCTTCCCGGCTATATGGCCAGCCTGGATGACCGTGCAACAATCGGTGGGTACTGAAGCTCTTTGGAAAAAGGTAGAATGATATGGAATCTAGCTATTGGAGGTCGGACTCATTCTGGTTGTCGACAAGGTGAACATTCATCGTTTTCATGCATATTTAATGGACATGGACGTGTATGCATGCAAACATGGTCGGCGTAAGGAGCCATCTTTCTCAGTGAAAGTTATGGTCGGCTAGGAGCATGACCCAAAAAAGATGTCATCAGAGGATAACGACAGTGACGATGATCCGGAGGGTGCTGAGACAAAAGGGGAGAAAGAAAGAGATGTTGAAGGAGGGGTTGAAGAAGAAGAGGAGCCTGAAGGTGGAGGGCCTTAGGGGGCGTCCCACCAAGGGAGTTTCTGGGAGAGTGTTGAGATCATCGGCTCTGATATGGATATAACTAAGCTGGTAGAGGTAAGTCTTAGCTGTTATCTATCCTTTCCTCTCATCATCTTTTTTATCCCTCAATTAGAACTCCTTATCCTATTCAAGAGCATATGTGAGCCGACCAAGGGTCTGTATTCAAAGGGGAGGTGGCGCTGGTAGAATAAGGTGGGGAACCGACACCCATTAATGAGCTAACGAGCATTGAGCGACCCCCCATAATAGAATATCCTATGGTGGCTAGAACACTGGAGGATGATGCTTTGGGATCCTGTATGTTCATTACTTCAACACCGGTATTCACCATCGGATAGCTCAATTGATCAGTGTGTTACTTGTTTGTACAGTAATCACAGCCTTGGAAGATCATCGGGTTGCCGAACCCGAGTCATCCATAATTGATTCAACTAAAAATGTGTCATTCCAAACTTCTCAAAACAAGCCATCCCCGATGCTCGGTGAGAAAAGGGATACGGAAAGTAGAAGTACCAATAATGGGGCGGGGATGGATGTAGTCGAATAAACTACTGGGACTGGGGAAAGAGAAGAAGATCTCGTAGGCGTTAAACAGCCTTACCCCTTGGGAAGGCTCTCGAAGAAGACCCTACTACTAGCCTGCTGGCTGCCTTCCCCTGTAATGACCCAAATTTTCATTAATGGAAAATCCCTCTTGATCCAGTTAAATGTTTCTTTATGAAAAATGTTTTTATAAGATGTCAACCTCTTTAGTTGTACGTTAAGATTTGTGACCATTACATTTATATCCGTTGAACAGTGATCATCTGAGTAGTATAAATATAAGGCTTTAATGAACCCATTTCTACTCAGACAAAGGAAGCGATGGCCTCATCCAGTAGAATTGCCCCTTACGAAGCCCATTTGTCAGATCTCGGAAAAGAGGTGGCGTCTTTGGGCTTTTCCCTTGACCAAGCCCAAGCTGAGCTTCATCAAGTCAAGCTCGAACGTGATCGTCTACGGGAAAAGTGGGAGTTGATTGAAATTACCACTCGAGCGATGTTATCTGAGCCGCCCCAAGAGTCTGTCACCATCGCACACCTTACCCTTATGTCTTATGTGGATATTTTAAGGGGTTATGTAACAAATAAGTAGTACCATGTTCATGCACATTACTTTTTTATATAATAATGAATATAATTTCTAGTCATTTTTGATACATTGTAATTAGTTTTTAAAGTACAAATGGTGTTTTTAGTTATTATTTAATTAAGAATTATATTTTATTAAATTAAAGGATTTTTGAATTAAATAATATTTTAATAAAATATTATTATTAATATTACATTAATTTTTTTTAAATATAAATGATCTTATAATTTTATGAATGCAATTAAAATTTTTATTAAGGTTTGAAAGCCATTTCTGTCAAAACCCGTGAATTTTTTTATAAATGTCGGTTTTTATTTTAAAAATGAAAATTCACATATTTAGAAACTTATTTAGATAAAATAAATATTATTTTTGGAATCAGGGCGTCGAAATTATCCAACAGTGAATTTTTCATAATTTTCTGAGACAGTCAAATTTTTGGGTAAAAATCAAATACCATTTAAATATATAATGTGTTTTATGACATCATAATGACCCAATGGTGATGTAATAAAATACCATAATCCTTATTTTCGGCCAATATATGTTTTATCATTAAAATAATGAGGTTTTGGGTTTGTTTGACTCACTTTTCAAAGCATTAATGGAGCCCTCAAGACTTATTCAACACTTTGCCTTTTTAAATTAATTTCCATGGGAGTGTGACTCACCTCCACATAAGCAACCCTAATTTTTTAATAAGTTCGGAACTTGTCCTTGTAAAATATTTTTTTCCTCTTTACTTTTCCACAAACCATGGTCAAATACCATGGGATGGTTTGTGGTTTGGATTATTTTAATATAAGGGGTCCCAAACCTAAATAATAAAGAATTTTCTCACCATTCCTATATAAACCCACCCAAGCTCCCACTTCCTCCTCACTAAAAGCCCTTGAAGTTCGTCCAACCTCAGCCCTACTCTCTCTAGAATCCTCCCAAGGTGCCCCAAGCTCCCAAGAATCCTCTCACAAGCCTCTCTCTAGCCTTTGGAAGCACACTTCCAAGTAAGGGTTTTTTCTTCCTTTCTCATTTTTGTCAATTTTCTTTAAGTTGTATTTCCCTTTTAATTTCAATTATGAATGTTGGGGTATGGTTTAGAATCTCTCCCATACTTCCCTATTAGTGTTTTCATGATGGGAGACCCCTTTCTCTCTCATTAAAAGTCTCCCATGTACACCCGTTACTATGCCAATATTCCGAAAGAAACCTTTTCTCCTCTTTTATATTCAAGCAATACTTTTGTATCATGAATCTAAATTCCTTTTCAATTGTTGGGAAATGTTTATATATGACCTCATTACTTTCCATTACATGTAAATATGATGAGGAACCCCTTTCTCTCTCATCAACCTTTTTTATGAGTTCTTATGTCACACCGTTACGCTGCCGAAATCACACCGATTTTCTAAGCCAATGTCATTGTGTAGTGAATACCATGCTCATTTCTCCATCAAGGGTATTCACCTTTATGAACATTTACTTATTGATTGTAAAGTTTCATGTATGAGTTCCACATTCCTTTATCATAGAATAAATTATTATGTTTTATGAATCCATGTTTTATGATCCATGTGGCACACTTATGCATGAAATGAAATGTTTAGGAAGGGTGCGCCCTTTATAGCGCTCCAATGCATTGGGTAAAGTATAGTATCATGATACGTCATGTGAAATGAGTGTTTAATCATGATAATTCAAGTGCAACAAGGGTTTACTCGTGCTTCAAGTGCAATGAGGGTTTACTCATGCTCCATGTGCAATGAGCCTTGGCTCATGCTAATTCAATGTTAAGTGTTGTTGCCACATTTCCATGTTTTGGTTATCATGCTTTATCATGACTTTATGTTCATGTTACTCTAATTATTTATTTATGTTCCTATTGCCTAACATGTATCGTACTCCTCATGTTATTCATTGTGTAATCCCTTACTGGGCTTTATAGCTCACCCTTTTCTTATGCATGTCCCCAGGTTATCCCATGCAACGCTAAGTACGAAGGAATGCAGTGGTCATGTAAAGGAAGTTTTCAATAAAGATGTTGTATTTCAAGTTTAAAGTTTTTATGTAATGATCCTAAGCCCCAAAGACACTAAACCTCTCGATCTTATTTGTTGTATCAAGTGAAGTTTTATGTAATAAAGCATGTTTAAGTTGTAATAAAAAGCAGGGTTGTCTTAGTTGGTATCAAAGGATAGGTTTAGTTATTTTTGGGATTAGGAAACCCTAGTAAAGCCTTAGATACAAGACTAAGCATAATAAAAACATCCCTAAGTTTTGGTAAATACTAAGTAAGTGGTTTATCAAACAAATACATCCCTGTCTGGATACGAGCAGGTAGAGGCGGCTCTGGCACAGATGTATCCTAGGGGTAAAACCCGAAAACACCGCTTTGAGCTAGACTCGAACGGGAACTGGTGCACGACAACGGGCCTTGCTGCACTCTTGGTTACGAAACTCCCGGGGGATATGTTTTGATAAAGTCACAATCTTAGTATGAACCCTTATTAAGGGAAAAATTCCCCTAAGAATATATGTTAGAAGGAAGATCATGAAAAGCCTGGATTGAATCCTATAGACTCATGAGTTAAAGAGATTAATGTTTATTTATAAGTCATCAACTTTTGTCTTTGGATTACCCTTTATGTGTTACCCCTAACTTTCCTTTTATTCCATCCAATGGCCGGTAATAGGAGAACTCGGGCTAACAACCGTTGTGAAGATCAGTGTGATGATTGTACTTAAAAGATGCCCAATCCAATGGGAGCGGGAATCACAAACTTTTTCACGCTTCTCTCTCAGATAACTCAAGTTTGAATAGAAACACTAGTCAAGAGGAACATTCAACCCCCACTAAGAAAGAACAAGTCGCTATTGAAAGCTTCATGAGACAAAGGCCTCCTACTTTTAGTGGATCATCCGATCCCACGATCGCTGAACAATGGATCAACTCCATTGAAAAGATATTCTCCATCCTCCAATGCTCTGAAAAAGAGAAGGTTCTCTTGGCGGCTTATCATATGGAGGGTGAATCTAATCAATAGTACACGTTGATCAAAAATACGAAGCCTGAGGAGGAGATCGAGGCTTTGGAATGGAAGGAATTCCTGAAGATGTTTTTCGATAAATATTTTCCACGCACCCTCCATCTTAAGATGGAAAGGGAGTTCCTTTCCCTCAAACAGAAAGATGAAGAATCTGTGGGAGCGTACGAGGGAAACTTCAAAAGGCTTGCACGATACGCTTCCAGCTTTGTCGTTACCCCCGAATGCAAGGTTGACCGCTTCTTTAGTGGGCTGAAGCCTAGCTTGCAGAAAGCATTAGCGATCCGTGACTTCGCCAGCTATGAGGAAATTGTCCGATGTTCCCTCAAGGTTGAAATGGAGATCGGAGAATCACAGTGGTATCATGGGGACAAGAAGCGTAAGGTGGAATTCAATGCTGGTGGTCCGATGGATAAATCCAATGGCGCTAAGAAATTCCAGCACCCCACTTGCCAAAAGTGTGGAAGGAAGCACCCTGGAAATTGCCTTAGGGGGACAAGAAAATGCTTCAAGTGTGGAAGAGAAGGGAACATAGCTGTTAACTGCCAGCAAGAAGGACCCACGGCTGCAACAGAGGAGAGGAACGCTCCGTTTGAACCTCAACGCGTTGTTCAATGCTACAAATGCAAAGAACCGGGTCATTTCTCCAATCAGTACCCTAATCCAAGGGTTATTGGAGGCAACCACCATCCTCCAAGACAGCAAGGAAAAACTTTTTCCATCACTTCTGCCGAAGTGAACCCCGACAACGAAGTGGTGACAGGTACGCTAGTTATTCATTCAAGAATAGCGAACGTACTTTTTGACTCAGGTTCTACGCATTCTTTTATATCTCAAAAGTTTAGTAGAACAATCCATGCACCACCACAAATCATGGAAGTAAAGATGTCGGTGAGTACGGCAAATGGGGCAATCATTGCATCCCATGAGTATAAGTCCTCCCCTGTTATAATCTGTGTATTGAATTTCCCGGAGAACCTCGTCATACTCCCTTTGGTGGAATTTGATGCAATTCTTAGCATGGATTGACTTTCCTTATATAGAGCCAACATAAATTGTCGGGAGAGGGAAATCACACTCCATATGGAGAATCGACCCCCGATTCTTTACAAGTGTCATGAGGAAGATGAATCTCCTTTAGCTCCATCATCTCAAGCATGGATATTACTGCCTTATGAGCACGCATATCTGGATCAGATGATTGAGTCCAAGGAAGAAACCACCCTTGACGAAATTCCTATTGTGAGGGAATTCGCTGAAGTATTTCCCGAGGAACTTCATGGTCTTCCTCCAAGAAGAGATGTTGAGTTCTCAATTGAACTTATACCTGGGGTGCTACCAATATCCAAGACTCCATATAGAATGGTTGTTGTTGAGCTTGAAGAGATGAAGAAACAACTACAGGAGAATCTGGATAAAGGGTTTATACGCCCAAGTGCATCACCATGGGGTGCACCATTCCTCTTCGTCAAGAAGAAGGATGGGTCAATGCGGCTTTGCATCGATTATCGTGAACTTAACAAAATCATGATAAAGAACAAGTATCCTCTTCCAAGAATCGATGACTTGTTTGATCAGCTGCGTGGAGCACAATACTTCTCCAAGGTGGACTTGCGGTCGGGATATTATCAAGTAAGGGTGAAGAAGGAAGATATCCCCAAGACTGTTTTTCGTACAAGGTACGGGCACTATGAATTCATAGTAATGCCTTTCGGACTCACCAATGCTCCAGCAATATTCATGGACTTGATGAATAGAGTCTTTAGAGATTACCTAGACAAATTTGTGGTAGTCTTTATAGATGATATTCTAATATACTTTAAAACCAAGGAGGACCATGAGGAGCATTTAAGAACTGTACTGGAGACTTTGCGCAAGGAGAAGCTCCATTCCAAGTACATCAAGTGTGAGTTCTGGTAGAAGGAGGTATCATTCTTGGGCCATATCATCACAAGAAATTGGATATCTGTGGACCCCTCCAAAACAGATGCAATTGAGGGATGGCCGAGGCCAACATCGGTAACTGATATCCGTAGCTTCTTGGGGTTAGCTGGATATTATCGACGATTTGTGAGAAATTTCTCACGATTGTTCAACCCTCTTACCAAGATAACTCAAAAGGGAGTAAAGTTTTCTTGGATTGATGAATGCGAAGAAAGCTTCAAGGAGTTGAAAAGGAGGCTTATCACTGCACCCGTGCTCACTTTACCCACAAGTGGGGAGCTTTTTGTGGTATTCAGTGATGCTTCGAAGAAGGGATTAGGATGTGTGCTGATGCAGAATGATAAAGTGATATCCTATGCCTCAAGTCAATTAAAAATCCATGAGCGAAACTATCCAACGCATGATCTGGAGTTGGCGGCGGTGATCTTTGCCTTGAAAATCTGGCGGCATTATCTCTATGGAGAAAAATGTGAGATATATACTGACCACAAGAGTCTTAAATATATATTCACACAGAAAGAGATTAATATGCGCCAGAGAAGATGGATAGATCTCATCAAGGATTATGACTGTTCAATACATTACCACCCCGGGAAAGCGAACAAGGTGGCAGATTCCCTAAGTAGAAAGGATCCAGCTATTCTATCAATGATGAGAATTGAGAAGGATCCAATATTCTTAGACTTGATGAAAATGGATGTGGGAATCATAAAGAAGGGAACATCATCAATCCTTTCACAAATTATTGCTCAACCATCTCTTTTGGAAAGGATAAAGGATGCTCAAATGGATGATGAAGGAATCCAAGAAAAAGTGGAAGCTATCAAAAAGGGAAAATCCTCAGAGTTTAATGTTAATGAAGAATGAATTGTGTGGTTTGGGAAAAGACTATGTGTTCCATCAAGTTCGGAGCTGAAGAAGGAACTTTTGGATGATGCACATAGTTCAAATTTCTCTATTCACCACGGGAGCACAAAGATGTATCGAGATCTCCGAGAAAACTTTTGGTGGGATAATATGAAGAAGGAGATCGCTGAATATACATCAAAGTGCCTGGTATGTCAGCAAGTGAAGGCAGATAGGCAGAAGTCTAAGGGGATGATGCAACCATTGCCCATACCAGAATGGAAATGGGAGAACATCACCATAGACTTTGTCACCGGACTTACAAGGACATCCAAAGGCAACAGTGCAATCTGGGTTGTTGTGGATCGTCTTACAAAGACTGCACACTTCATTGCTATTTGAGAGGATTTCTCTTTGGATCAACTGGCACGGATATATATCAGGGAAGTGGTACGGTTGCATGGAGTACCACTATCTATTGTGTCTGACCGAGAACCAAGATTTACCTCTAAATTTTGGAAGAGTCTTCAACATGCTCTGAATACTGAACTGAACTTCAGTACGATCTATCATCCTCAAACTGATGGCCAATCCGAGCGGATTATCCAAACACTTGAGGATATGTTGAGAGCGTGCGCAATGGACTTAAAAGGAGGATGGGATCAACATCTTCCTCTAGTTGAGTTCTCTTATAATAATAGTTTCCACTCGAGCATCCAAATGGCACCATATAAAGCCCTATATGGGAAAAGGTGTAGAACACCGGCATGTTGGGATGAGGTCGGTGAACGTAAGCTGCTTGGACCAGAAATGGTTGAAGAAATGGTGGAGAAGGTGAAAACCATTCAGCAGCATATCAAGGCAGCCCAAAGTTGACAGAAGAGTTATGCAGATAATTGTCGACGAGACCTTGAGTTTAAAGTCGGAGACATGGTGTTTTTACGCATATCTCCGTGGAAGAAGGTCATGAGGTTTGGAAAGAAAGGGAAGTTAAGTCCAAGGTACATCGGCCCCTTCGAGATTCTTGATCGTGTTGGGGCTGTAGCCTATCGACTAGCACTTCCACCTACTATGGCCAAGGTGCATGATGTCTTCCATGTATCCCTCTTAAGGAAGTACATACCAGACCCTTCACATGTACTCTCTTCTGAGGTGGTACAATTGGAAGATGATCTTTCTTATGAGGAGAAACCAGTGAAGATCTTAGATCATAGAGAAATGGTTCTACGAAATAAGACAATGCCCCTCGTCAAGGTGTTGTGGAGAAACCACAAGTTTGAAGAAGCAACATGGGAGTCGGAGGATATGATGAAGCTGAGTTACCACATTTGTTTTAGTGTGGGAAAAGGAAAATTTCGAGGGCAAAATTTCTTAAGGGGGGAATATTGTAACGACCCAAAGTTTCATTAATGGAAAATCCCTCTTGATCCAGTTAAATGTTTCTTTATGAAAAATGTTTTTATAAGATGTCAACTTCTTTAGTTTTACGTTAAGATTTGTGACCGTTACTTTTATAGTCGTTGAACAGTGATCATCTGAGTAGTATAAATATAAGGCTTTAACGAACCCATTTCTACTCAGACAAAGGAAGCGATGGCCTCATCCAGTAGAACTTCCCCTTACGAAGCCTATTTGTCAGAGCTCGGAAATGAGGTGGCGTCTTTGGGCTTTGCCCTTGACCAAGCCCAAGCTGAGCTTCATCAAGTCAAGCTCGAACGTGATCGTCTACGGGAAAAGTGGAAGTTGATTGAAATTACCACTCGAGCGATGTTATCCGAGCCGCCCCAAGAGTCTGTCACCATCGCACACCTCACCCTTAGGTCTTATACGGCTATTTTAAGGGGTTATGTAACAAATAAGTAGTACCATGTTCATGCAAATTACTTTTGTATATAATAATGAATATAATTTCTAGTCATTTTTGATACATTGTAATTAGTTTTTAAAGTACAAATGGTGTTTTTAGTTATTATTTAATTAAGAATTATATTTTATTAAATTAAAATATTTTTGAATTAAATAATTTTTTAATAAAATATTATTATTAATATTACATTAATTTTTATTAAATATAAATGATCTTATAATTTTATGAATGCAATTAAATTTTTTATTAAGGTTTGAAAGCCATTTCTGTCAAAACCCGTGAATTTTTTTATAAATGTCGGTTTTTATTTTAAAAATGAAAATTCAAATATTTAGAAAATTATTTAGATAAAATAAATATTATTTTTGGAATCAGGAAGTCAAAATTATCCAACAGTGAATTTTTCATAATTTTCTGAGACAGTCAAATTTTTGGGTAAAAATTAAATACCATTTAAATATATAATGTGTTTTATGACATCATAATGACCCAATGGTGATGTAATAAAATACCATAATCCTTATGTTCGGCCAATATATGTTTTATCATTAAAATAATGTGGTTTTGGGTTTGTTTGACTCACTTTTCAAAACATTAATCGAGCCCTCAAGACTTATTCAACACTTTGCCTTTTTAAATTAATTTCCATGGGAATGTGACTCACCTTCACATAAGCAACCCTAATTTTTTAATAAGTTCGGACCTTGGACTTGTAAAATATTTTTTTCCTCTTTCCTTTTCCAGAAACCATGGGAAAATACCATGGGATGGTTTGTGGTTTGGATTATTTTAATATAAGGGGTCCCAAACCTAAATAATAAAGAATTCTCTCACCTTTCCTATATAAACCCACCCAAGCTCCCACTCCCTCCTCACTCAAAGCCCTTGAAGTTCGTCCAACCTCTGCCCTACTCTCTCTAGAATCATCCCAAGTTGCCCCAAGCTCCCAAGAAGCCTCTCACAAGCCTCTCTCTAGCCTTTGGATGCACACTTCCAAGTAAGTGTTTTTTCTTCCTTTCTCATTTTTGTCAATTTTCTTTAAGTTGTATTGCCCTTTTAATTTAAATTATGAATGTTGGGGTATGGTTTTGCATCTCTCCCATACTGCCCTCTTAGTGTTTTCATGATGGGAGACCCCTTTCTCTCTCATTAAAAGCCTCCCATGTACACCCGTTACTATGCCGAAATTCCGAAAGAAACCTTTTCTCCTCTTTTATATTCAAGCAATAATTTTGTATCATGAATCTAAATTCCTTTTCAATTTTTGGGACATGTTTATATATGACCTCCTTACTTTCCATTACATGTAAATATGATGAGGAACCCCTTTCTCTCTCATCATCCTTTTTTTTGAGTTCTTATGTCACGCCGTTACGCTGCCGAAATCACACCGAATTTCTAAGCCAATGTCATTGTGTTGTGAATACCATGCCCATTTCTCCATCAAGGGTATTCAACTTTATGCACATTTACTTATTGATTGTAAAGTTTCATGTATGAGTTCCACATTCCTTTATCTTGGAATAAATGATTATGTTTTATGAATCCATGTTTTATGATCCATGTGGCACACTTATGCATGAAATGAAATGTTTAAGAAGGGTGCGCCCTTTATAGCGCTCCAATGCATTGGGTAAAGTATAGTATCATGATATGTCATGTGCAATGAGTGTTTACTCATGCTAATTCAAGTGCAACTAGGGTTTACTCGTGCTTCAAGTGCAATGAGGGTTTACTCATGCTCCATGTGCAATGATCCTTGGCTCATGATAATTCAATGTTAAGTGTTGTTGCCACATTTCTATGTTTTGGTTATCATGCTTTATCATGCCTTTATGTTCATGTTACTCTAATGCTCTATTGATGTTCCTATTGCCTAACATGTATTGTACTCCTCATGTTATTCATTGTGTACTCCCTTACTGGGCTTTATAGATCACCCTTTTCTTATGCATGTCCTCAGGTTATCCCATGAAATGCTAAGTACGAAGGAATGTAGTGGTCATGTAAAGGAAGTTTTCAATAAAGATGTTGTATTTCAAGTTTAAAGTTTTTATGTAATGATCCTAAGCCCCAAAGACACTAAACCTCTAGATCTTCTTTGTTGTATCAAGTGAAGATTTATGTAATAAAGCATGTTTAAGTTGTAATAAAAAGCAGGGTTGTCATATCCCCAACTATCAGCCCATAGACCCCGAGGGGATTGATAATTCAGACTCATAGGCATCCAAGGAAATCCGGATGACACGAAGTAAAGGGTGGAACTAAATCAAGTAATTTCTTGGTCAGCCTCAGACAGAATGGCTAAATTGGATGGGATCAACCCTCGCCTAGTTGTGCTTTCATTATGATGGAGGGGTGGATGCTCAATGCCTTCATTCAACAGTCTGTGACTACATGGACGAGAAGATGCGTGAGAGCAGCCGATGCTCCAATGATGCCCAGTGCCGGGAGGGGTTAGGGAGTAACCAAGCATTCATAATGGCAGAACAAGAGGCCTCATGCCTCTATGAATAGGTGAAGGAAAAGAATATATTCATTTCAAAATGTTCTGAACTTGTGGATCAGTTGAGGGCCCGTCAGGAGATTCCCAAGAGAAACTAGTGGAGGTGGGTCACCAAATATCCGCACATCAAACTGAACATGAGAAACCATGTTCTAGGGTCAGTGGGCTACGCTCTATGGCAGTTGATGAAGAGAGAGTCCTTAGGGGGTGGGAAGCAATCCAGGAGGCCACCAGCCAAAAGGTAACAGCACTGGAATGATCCATCCAAGAAACGAACCCATAAGGGACCTGTTTTGGCCAAACTCATAAACTCATTTCTTTTCACTGCTTCTTATTTTGAAATACATGTATGGATAAATTTATTTACTTGTTCGTTTGTTTTAATGCATTCAACCACAATCCTAGAATAAATAGAAATCCATTCCTAAGCTCATGCGGGTCAAACCCAATGTGAGACACAATGGATGTTAGTAATATTACTCCACTTGATCGTGGGAGCGTCAACCAAGCTCTAGGATTCCGGTATTCGAACAGCCAATCTGGATTTCCAATAAGAGAAGGAGGAGGTCCAAATAAGGAAGAGGGCCTCAAAACAATCGACATATCGTCTTCCTAGTGTGCTCTAGTGCATGAGTGGGGTAACTCTATGGGAATTATAATCAATCCAAACATATGGGAATAGAAAATGTAAATCACGATACCCTAGATTCGGAACACTACAGGTGTGGAGTGACAATAAAGGATAATTGCTGACCATGTTCGAAACATAGTATCCATATTGTATTAGCCTGAAATGGGGATGACAAACGAGGGCCGACCATAGACCATGTTCGAAACACGGGTCCTGACTCAGAATTTCATCCATTAGTCTTCCGGAATGTTGGCCCAGGATAGTAGGAAAGCCATAGGCTGAGTGTCCATACTGTTAGGGGGTTCCTTTGGATGTCCAAGAGGATAGGGTCTGAATTAGGGGCAAACAATGCGTGGAATATGGAGTGATGTTTGTTCAAATAGAATCTATCACTCTTGAAACTACACCACCGTGGTGGAAGCACATTAGATGGGTGCATCGGTTTGATCATGGATCATTCCTTCTTTTAGACAGGACCTCTCTGGCAAGGGAATTGTCACTTTGCAATGTCATCGTGGGGAATCCCAAACTTGTTCTGGGAAAAGCTGCAGTTACATGGTTCCCCACAAGGGGTGAGGACAGGGGTCCAGAAATGAGGAGGAACATGATGGATGATCACTGGGGCTGGCCCCAATGAGGAATGTCTTGGAATTCCAACGTATCGCAAACGGATGGGAATCAATCCATACGTAGTTCTAAAAGGTGTCGGGCAGTTTAACATCTTGCTGAAAAGATGCAGAATGGTCTTAGTTTATGGTCATGGAGCTCATACCGTGGATCGGTATGGATTGAAGGGGACACATGGTAAAGTGATTATGAAACCCGGCGGGAATGAGGACCTAGATTCCATATTTCCTTGTGTTCCTTAGGAAGGTTTTAGGTCGAGGGACTGAAAGTGAGTGTTAAGATGGGCCCGTGGGGGAAGTTCTTGGGTGTTCCTACGTGTCTCACGAGAATGATAATCAAGCCGTACGTATTTCTAAGAGGTGGCACGGTGAGGTACCAGTGCCAGGGATAAAAGGGGTGTGCAGGTGGGGCCCTCACACCAAAATAAGTGGTATTTGATGTGTCTTGTTTGTCCTTTATGGTGAATGGTTTATTTATTTTGAAGCAACATGCCTAGAATAAAATGTTTCGGCATCTCCACAAGAATAAATTCGTAGGAAGACATTGACAAATGGCATGGCGTGTGACCGATATAAAACATGGTGTCCCCTTGAGTGAGGACATCATAATGCAGTGTCGTTTTTCATCGTGTGTCTAGGACGATAATGTCATTGTTTAGGGTCATGTTATGGGACTAGGCGTTCACTTTAATGTCATGCAGCAAAGACGTAGTAGAGACAAGGCTAACAGGGGAATGTGGATGGTGCAATAAAACACACCTGATGTGAATGAGGGCATAATCCCATACCACACTGTATGTGTTTCTGAGAAAGAAACCTCAGACCAAGGGGACAAAATAGAGGTAAGGGGGTAAGGGGTATGAGAAACTAGCTCCCAAATGATTTTCACCTAAAAACGAGTCGTCTAGGTGTTCCTACGTATCCCATGAGGATGGGAATCAAGACATACGTAGTTCTAAAAAATATATTAGTTTATGGTCTTAGAACATGGACCATGGAAAGGGGAAGTCGGCATGGAGCCCTGAATGATTTCTTTATCACGTCTTTTTCCTCCCAATGTGAGGATGTAGACTAAGGAATTGTACTATGAATTTCAAAGTTCTACTTGGACAAGATGATGTGGAGAAGGATGTGAATCATGTAACTGACATTTTTGGCTTAATGGGGTTCGCATGACGATGGAGGATAACTGGTGACCATGTTCGAAACACAACATCCATATCTTGTTTGCCTGAAATGGGGAAAAACAAATGATAATTGGCCGCTGACCATATTCACAACATGAGACTTGTATCGATTTGTTTCCCAGAACCCTGGAGGATGTAGGACCATAATGGTGGGAGGTCCTTTGGGTTGTGTATCCATTCCATTCGTGGCTCCCTTTGGACGTGAAAGGTGATGGAATCTATAATGAGGGAGAACATGAATCCAAAAAATAGGTGAAAGCATGTCCGAGTAAAGTCTGACATTCCAGGCACTAAACTAGAGTAACATTAGGCACATTGGTGAATCACCGAAGAGGGTCGAGGTGGCTCATCTTGAGAGCATCCGGTTTGAAAATACATGGATAACACTTTGGAATGGAAAACTATCATGAGGAGGAGGTAAATGGAATGGTTGTTACAACACCCGATTTCATGGAGAATATAATCCCATACCACACCATATATTCCTCTCTCTTAGGAAATGCGCACCAAGGGGCCGAGATGAGGTTGGA
The DNA here is from genome assembly GCA_963277665.1 of Viscum album. Classification (NCBI taxonomy): domain Eukaryota; kingdom Viridiplantae; phylum Streptophyta; class Magnoliopsida; order Santalales; family Viscaceae; genus Viscum; species Viscum album. Next base: position 1,066,329,565 of record OY728135.1, on the reverse strand, counting down.
CCTGAATACAAGATGCTCTTGTGGTCCTACAAATCCCATTAGGATGGGGATTAAGCCACACATAGTTCTGGAAATGCACATAGGGGTAAAATACCCTAACAAGGGGGGTCTAAGACACGGCGAGTAACCCAGCGTGAATGAGGACATAATCCCATACCACACCGTACAACCCTAAATAGGAACTTGGGATGGGGGCCAGAAAAGACCATGGGGCCTGAGGCTGGGCCTCATATGGGAAGACCTAGTTAATTCGTAGTTTAACGTATTGCAATGAAGACAAAGTGAAGGGTAAGATACCCCAAACAAGGGGGTGTACGGCGCATCGAATAACCCGATGTGAATGGGAACATAATCTCATACCACACCGTACAACTCTAAATAGGAACTTGGTTCAGGGTCCCGAAAAGGCCAAGTGGCCGGAAAAGGCCAGGGGGCCTGAGGCCAGGCATCTCGACCAATTGTATCCATACGACCTCTTGTGCGGTTACTAACTCATCACATATCCTAAGCCCATGTGAGTAGTGCTTGGTGTGGGAAACAAGGATCCAGATTCAACTCACCCTACCATACAGGGGTCTAGTAGCTTGCATTTCTCGAAGGGAGTTCATCGCTGGGTTATACAATGGGGCAGAATGAACCAGTCCACTCACTGTTTTGGACATCTTAGGGTGGTACTGACGACAAAGGATATTTGTTGACTGTGATTGAAACACAGTTCCCTAACAGTGACCTGGAATGGGAACAACAAATGAGCATTGACCACTGACCATATTCTCAATGTGGGACTTATATCAATTTGATGCTCAATAATCCTCGAGGGTGTTGGCTCAAAATGGTAGGAGTGCCCTTGGACCTAGAATCCCTGCCGTTCGGGGGCCCTTGTGGATGGGAAAGATGTTGGAGTCCCAATCGAAGTAGTGGGTGAAGCATAGTTATACCCATACATTTTAAAATTAGGTAGGGTAGAGAAAGAGGTGGACACCTATGGGGAGTGCGACGTACTGAAGAATTGAGATGAGCTCGACGTGTATTGAGGCAAAAATATGCACCACACCATATGTCTTGACCCAAGGGGAGGTTCTAGCATTTGGGATGGGCCAATGGACCAAATATCTGGGCTTTCCAACATATCTCATAAGGATGGGAATCAAGTCATACATAGTTCTTGAAGTACATGCATTTTAACTTCATGTGGTGAGGATGTGGGAGGATTGGAGAAAGGAGAGTAGACACATGGTGTGACTGTTGTAATCCATGCATGAGTCGGGCTAAAGAAGCCTACACCATATCATGAAAGGATCCTCCGCGAGAACTATACCCAGGGGGAAGAGTCAAAGGGAATAGTTTGGGGTTGGTCTCAAGATGAAATGCTTGAGCGTTCCTATGTATCCCATGCAGATGGGAATCAAGACACACATAGTTCTGAAGATACAGTTTAACATCATGCAGGACGACGCACAGTTTAAAGTCATGTAGTACTTGACAATTTAAGGTCATGCTAGACCATCATGTAGTTTAGGTTCATGCGGGACCATCACGTAGTTTAGGGACATACAGAACAGACACGTAGTTTATGGTCATGTAGGACCGGTACGCAGTTTAGGGTCATGCGGGACCGACAGTTTAAGGTCATGCAAGACCAAATAGTTTAGGGTTCTGCCGGACAAGATGGATCAGGAAAAGTATTTCTTGGGAAACTTGGCATTGGTGGGAGGAGTTATACGCTCAACATCCATGGTCACTAGGGATTATGCTTCATTGGGATAATCCCGGTGAATTATGTAACATCCTTCCCATTTGGGCTCCAACTTGGGTGGTTTTCTGCTCGGGATCATTGGTGCTCAGAGGGCCAATACCAAGTCGCCTTGTAGGAATGGGCGGAGGAGAACCTTCTTGTTTAAGGATATAGCTATCTTATTCGGATTCCTTTCTAGATTGTGTAGAGAACAAATCCTATTTTCATCAAGTGCTTCCAATTCAGCCAAATGATTTTTGGCAACATTATCGGGTTCTTGCTGGTCATAGACCATTGTGCGTAACGAAGGCAGCTGAATCTCGATGGGATGGATGGCCTTAGCTCTATACACCAAGGAATATGGGATCACCTAGGTGGAATTACGAGTCATCATCCGATAAGCCAAGAGGGTTTTGTGGAGCTTGTCTGACCAACTCCTCTTGTTCAGACCAAACTATTTTCTGTAAAATGTTAGAGAGGGTTTTGTGGAACGCCTTGATCTTTCCATTTGTCTGCGCGTGATTGTGGGAGGTATGGTTCGAATGGATGTTGTACTTGACATAAAATTTCCTCAGCTCGGCTGCTCAAAAGTTGGTACTGTTATCGGTGAGGACAGCGTGAGGGACTCTAAACCGGTAGATGATGTTGGAGCTCAGGAAGTAAACTATAGAATGAGCCTTGACCTCCTTTAGAGGAACTTCTTATACCAACTTAGAAAAGAAATATGTGGCTGTCAGGATGAACCTGCACTGGCGATCTATCGTCGGTGGGTATGGTCCCACGACGTCGATTCCTCACAAAGAAAATGTCCAATAGTATGTGGTGGAGTGAAGAGGTTTTCGGTGGCCGATGCAAGAAGTTAGCATGAATCTGGCATGCGTGACATATCTTGGTAAACTCAATGCAATCATGGATCATGGAGGGCCAGAATTACCCAGTCTCAAGATCTGATGGAACAGCATCCACCCAGTTTGGTGAGCCCCATAGGAAACAGCGTGAACCTCATGCATGACCTAATAAATCTCGACTCCATGGATACAAATAACGAGAAAACCATCGATCCAATTCTTGTAGAGGATCTTCTCAAAACTATAACCACTCTAGAGGGTAAACTACAGCTCACGACATTGGATTCGCTCATGCTTGGCCCGATCAACTGTGAGGTAACCATTTTGAAGATACATAACAAAAGGGGTTCTCCAGTTGGGAGTCACTTCGACCACTACATTTTAGGAATCAGGGGGTCTGGAAGTGGAGGCTTCGGCGTTATGATGGCTTACCCGCAGGCTGTCGTCATCATCTATGGTGACAGGAGCAATGACTCTCCTATGTGTCATGTGTATAATCGGATCATCCTGCTCGGGTTCTATAAGTGATGCAGCCAGGCCAGCCCGGGCATCAGATCGACCATTCTGAGATTGAGGAACATGAGTAACTTCTGGCCGGGATGGAAATTTGTCCCTTAGCTAGAGAGTGCATTCCAATAATGGTACAAGTTCTGGATTTCTTATGAAATAGTCACCATTGATTTCCTTGATCACTAGTTCAGAATCCCATTTTACATGAAAATGGGGCACATCAATTTCGAGGGCTAGCTCGAGGCCAGTGATAAGAGCCTGGTACTCTGCCTCATTGTTGGTGCAGCATTCTGAAAATATGAATGAGTACGGAGGGATGGAGTGTTCCTAGGTAATAAAGAAAATACCTAGGCCTACTCTAATGAGTCTGTGATCATAGAGTTTCCTGCCAGTGGGTCTCTGGGAGGCAACATCGAAGTGAATCTTCCAACATGGTATAACATGATCTTACGAGAGGATTGCCTCATCGAAAAATTACAGGTCTAAGGACTGATCTGTTGGGGTTGGATGGGTAGCTAGAAAGTCTTCCAATTCTTTTACCTTGATAGCCTTCTAAGTCATGAACCTGAAGTCAAACTGTTGGAGGATTACCTCCCATAGTGATAGACTGCTGGTCAACATGGGGCAGTTCAGAATGTACATCAGCGGGTCTACTCGATACACCAGTTGTACATTGTGGTGTTGTAGGAAATGTCACAACTTTTTTAATGCGAATACCAGCCCAAGGCAGCTCTTTTAGATGGGGGAATATCTGGTTTCCATATCGAGGAGAATGTGGCTGAGGTAGTAGAGGTGGTTTTCCATCCCCTCGTTGTTCTTCTAGGTGAGAAGGGCACCAAGATATCATTCTTGGGAAATCATGTACAGAATCATTGGTTTTCTAGAGATGGGTGGCATCAGGACCATAGGCTAGAGTAGATACTGCTTTATTTCCTCGAACGATGTCTGGAACTCTTCATCCCACTCTTAGTCAGGGCCTTTCTTCATAAGCCGAGAAAAGGGCTTACACTTTCCGGGCAGATTCACAATGAATCGGCGTATATAGGATAAGTGGCCTTGGAATCCTTGAAGCTCCTGAATATTTCTTTGTGGAGGAATCTGAATGATGTCCTTTATCTTATCAGGGTCGATCATGATGCCCCGGTACCTGAAAACAAAGCTGATAAACTTCTCATAGGTGACTCTAAAGTCACACTTCAATGGGTTCATCTTCATGTGGTGGGAACGGAGGAAGCCGAACACTTTCTCAAGGTCCATGAGGTGGTCTTGGTTCTGGGGAGATTTTACCACCAAATCATCCACATAGAACTCCACCAATGTCCCGAGGATTGGTTTGAATATGCGGTGCATGGCCCGCTGATAGGTGAAACCTGCATTCTTTAAGCCAAAGGTCATAACTTGATAACAAAAATTACCTTGGGGTTCCCTGAAAGTGGTGGACTCTTCTTCCTCATGGGCCATCCCTATCTGATTATATCCAAAGTACCCATCCATGAAGGAGAGGGCCTGAAACCCAGCTGTAGCATCGATTAACAATTCTATCACTGGAAGAAGAAAATAATCCTTTAGATAGTGATGATTGAGATCTCAGAAGTCAATTCATACTCTAATGTGTCCTTTATTCTTCTTTACTAGAACAATGTTGGCTATACACTTGAAGTACTAGACCTCCTTGAAGAATTTGGATCTGATGAGCTTGTCAACTTCGGCCTCGACCCTGGAATCGTGAGAAGGGTGCATCTTTCTTGGTGGCTACTTGAACCCGCGATGATTTACAAGGAGACCGAGGCAGTGGACGGCTACCTGAGGATCTTGTCCTAGAATCTGGTCATAACTCCAGGCGAACACATCACGATTCTGCTTCGGGAAATCTATGTATTGCTGCTACTCCTCGACGGGCATGGAAGCACTTATCAATGTGGGTCTCAGATCTGTCGTGCTACCAAGGTTCACTTGTACCATTTCATCAACCGTGGTGGAGACACCTTCTTCAAAGGTGGGGGAGAAACCTTTAGATCCCCTTCATCGCTTGTAGAAGTGGGATTCCTAGTGGGAGAAGCTTTCTTCTAGGTCAGTAGATCCTGACGGGAGGGTGGTACCAGCCTGGACGGTAGTGGACTGCATATTAGGAGATTCACGTGCTGTTTAAACCATAGAAATGAAGGGAGTTGATCCGATCCCATTAGGTCTTTGGCCCAAGTATCCACACTTGATGATATCAAAGAAATAGTGGCATGCCATCTTGAGCCAGTTGATTCCAGCCCTGCGAAATAGGCAGTTATGACATACTGTCGTTTCCATGGGGTAGACATCCCAATACCATATTGGGGTAGGAGGCTCCGGGATCACCTGAGCCTGGTTTGTGTAGGAGTACAAGGTGATTTTACATTGTCACATGGACTTGGGAACATTATTCCCTCTTATACCAGATACAAAAAAGACATTGCCCCATATAAGGGGTTGTGGCCTCCAATCGATGGATCAGAAAGACTTAGGCATTATCCAGACCTGCCCAAGGGACAGTAGTGATTGTGGTGGGCTCCACCTCACTTGCATGAACCTTTTTGTCCTTTCTCTTGTAATAGATGGCATCTAGGTAGTGGGATTCACAAGAGGAAAAAGTAGATGCATCACCTTGAAGTATGCCTACTCAACCATTAAGGGGGTACTTGAGGCACTGGTGATACGATGAGGGGACTGCCACATGCAGGTGGAGCCATGGTCTTCCTAGAAATGCATTATACATGGTGTCTTGGGGGATGACCATAAACTCGGTGCTTGCAACTAGGCCACTGAACTTGGTCTTCAAATGGATCATACTGACTGGGGTCTGCTCGATCCTATCGTATCCTTGGATCCTTAAGTCAGAGGGATTTAGGTCATCTTTGGATAACCCCAGCTTCCGTAGCATCCGCGTTGGGATAATGTTGATCTCAGAGCCGGTGTCAACAAGACAGTGGCGAACCTCCACTTTGTTAAATTTTCCATTGATGTACAGCAGGCAGATGTGCCCCTTTTATAGAGGAGCATTTATCTTCTCCATATAATGAAATGAGTTCCTGACGTTCAGTGTTCTCAACCGCTTCAACATGAAAATCTTCTACAGCTGCTCCCTCTGTCTCAAACTGAAGGGGGCTTCTTAAAGCCTCAGCGAGGGCCTCACGCATATCTGACAACATGTGAAGGGCCTATAATATGGAAAGCCTCATTGGGATGCTAGAAATGTGCTTGAGTACATCATGCTTCCACGCCAGGTGTGAAATTCTGCTTAAAGGAGGCCGCTCTACGATTGGAGGTAAGGCGGGCCCCACCGGTTGGACTGGCGGCTAGCTGGTGTTGGGAATGTCTCATTGTTCACTAATCAAAACCCATAGAGTAGCTACTATATGAGGACCGGATGACTGAGATTGACCTGTAGTATGGAGAGGCAGGTCATGACATGGTCGAGGTGGCTTTGCCTGATCCATTAGAACAAACGGTGGTGGAGGAGGGTCAGACGACACCAGATGAAGAGGCTGTGTGTGTTGAGTTTTGTGCTAGGAATGTTGTCTAGTATCAGTGGCATGCACATCCTATATGTAGGTTCCAACTGATATGCCCCAATGACCCATATTTTCGTGGCTCTGCCGACGTTGACATCGGCTGGGGATGTTGGGGAGGTTAGTCCGACACTCCCCGTCTTCAAGAGTCATATAGGGATTTACCAACTCCATGGTATTAACCGAAGCATACCCTTTAATATCACTTGATGATTCATCCATAAATGGATTGAATTCTAGGGGGGGTCTCCATATCAGGGTCATGATGTTGTTGAGAGTACCAGACAATGATGGCATTGGAGGGGCTCTTTTCTTTCCCTTACGCCACTGATGCTTGCTCTTCTGGGAAGAGCCTGGCTGAGATGATGATACAGAAGTGGTGGTTGCATCTTTTGAAGGATCTGGTCTTGAACCCAGTCTTTAAACACATGGCATTGCTAGAGGGTGTGCCCCATGATTCGATGATAGGGGCAATTTTTGGGGCGATCAGCAAGGTTATCCTATTCCGGCCTTCTGCACTTAGGAAAACGCATGATCCCTTGTTCCAAGGAACTTCTAAAATAGCTGGGGACCTGATTTGAATTGAAGAAGTAGGTCAGGTGTCTTCTGTCCAGAATGGCGGCCCATGGAGACTGGCCCCGACGAAGAGCTGGAGGGGCCTGTCAAGGAGGCGGACCCTGATGGTCCCGCCTAGGCAGTGGCGGCGCATTCTACAGAGGTGCTTGCCGATTTTGAGGCGGATGCTGCTGAGTCGGAGGTTGTGCCTGAGTTGGAGGGCCTCTACGAGGCTGTGTGGCTAGTGCTACTGGTAGTAACTCCTGCGATCTGGGGGCATCTATTTGGGCCACTGCAGCAGGCTCAGCTCTGGCATCCCTCCTTGCTGGAATTACAGGGTGGTAATGGATGTTCCTGGATGACCTATTGCATGACTTCCTCCAGGATCTGGGCCTTGTCGAAGAAGTCTCAGAATATTCTAATTTAGTTCGGGTTGATCAGAGAAGGAACCAACTCTGTCATGACGTTCCCTACACACATCACCAATAACTACTTCTGAGTCAGTGGCATGTCAAGGGGGTATGTGATCCCCTCCTACCAGAAGATAAATTCTGTGACTCACTCATCAGGCCTCTGTATGAACTTGAAGTGGTTTTTGATGCTGGTTTTCTTTGTGGTGGAACTGAACTAATAGAGGAATTGTCAACAAAGGTCATCCCAGCTAGTTACAAATACGACGGGGAGCTGGGTACACCAAATTAATGGAGACCCCTCCAATGTCTGAACAAAACAGCATGTCTTTGCAGCCTCCTTCTATTCCAGAGTCCCTAATATGGGTCCACACCTTGGAATCCTCCCTATGCGGCCCTCGGGGGTAGTGTTGACGGCGATTCACAAACGTATCTAGATCTAGGTGGGCCATATCCCGGGTCGAGATTATGGCCTCCTCCTCATAGTGTCACACGAGGTCGTTGATCACCCTTCATAGGATGACCTCAGATGGGGATAGGGGGCATGGGTTCCCCATATTAATAGATGTAGAGGTTGTCGTGGAAGAGGTGAAACCATAGGGAACAACCGTGTTGACGCTTCCCCTACCCCTGCGTCGATGGGCAGACAGTGATCGCATATTTAGAGCAGAAACATGATTCCTGGGAAGTAGGGAGATTAAACTCATCATTTCCAACTTCTGGTAAGTTTCCCACCAGGCCCACCATTTTCTTAGCTAAACCTGGCACCAGGTAGCTGGATCTGATGACAAGTCAATCCATTGATGCCTCGAACGCTACTAGTCTCTATTTTGAGGAGAATAAAATCACATCAGGTTCACCATTTCTGTTTCCGATGCTTCCGTCGGGGGCGCACATCCGTCTCATTTGAGAATGAAAGGTGCGCTTTTGTTTCCCTAAATTCCCTCTTTCCAAAGGTGGGTGGCATCCACCCCTTGTTCATGGATGTTTTCTCCTTGATCGAAATGAGATGATCAGATGTTGGTTCCTCCATCAGTGGATTCCTCCTCGAAACTCATCACCTAGTCTATGTCTCACTGAAAGATTTAATACGTTGTTCATGAGACTCTTCCAAGCGCTATATCTTCATGAACACCAGTTAATTAAACTGTTTTTATTAGGACATTCCAAGGGGTCTGGTCAAGGCAATAACCTTCGGTCAGGGGAGTAGCCACGTTGGACATCACTGGCATGTCTAGGTGCTGGACCACAGGCGTATCTATCTTCTATCCCTTATTATAGGGCTTCTCGAGGGCGCGGAAGCCTGAGGCATCCCACATTGAACGCGGGGAATCATATTTCATGGGCATGTATCTGAGGTTTTCCTCAGCTTCCTATGTTTAACATAGGGTATGCCTCAAGTTTAATGTCCATCGGAGAAGGATCAGACTGATCAGAACACTGACTAGAGTGGATCAGATGGGTGTAACCCCTGGAGGGAACACCAATATTGGGGAAAATTCATGGTCGAATTCCCGATTACTATTGAGGGTAATGGTATATGAGGGGTCATTATCTCTTCAGGATGTGGAGGCCCAGGTAAAAATCAGGATTGAAGTTACAGCGTTTGAATGAAGTGGGTGGTGAATGGGATGTAATCACCATGAGGATGATGATAGTTTTGGGCTTGAGCCTTGAAGAGGCTTCTTAGGTATCCCCATGGTAGGGAATCAGGTCCACGTAGTTTATCTGACGACAGATTACCACCGATTGGGGTTCAACGGATTGACGTTGTACGGGGTCGCAAACACTTACCACCGGATGGGGTCCACAGTATAACATCATGCAGGACGTGGGCGAACCGATGAGAAGGAGGTCGGAATTGTTCGGTGTTGAGGTTGAACCTCATAGATACTTCCTACGTACATTACCATGGAATGGATCAAAGACCTCATAGTTAGGGTAAGGTGGGGCTTATACTCTAGGTCTCCCAAGGTGTTGGTGAACCGACGTGAAGGGGTCAGAACGTTTGGGTGAATGGTGGTATTGAACCCTAGGGAGGCCTCTTATGTACCCTACCTTAGTAAGGATCAAAGACCATATAGTTCAAGGGGGTCAGTGAACCAACGTGAAGAATGACCTATGGTCCGATGTATGGTGGGATTGAACCTTGTGTAGGCTTCCTACGTACCCTACCTTGGTAAGGATCAAAGACCTCATAGTTCAGGTGGGTGGCATTTGGGGCTTACACTCTGAGGTAGCCTAAGGTGTCGGTTTACTGATGTGAAGGAGGACCTAGGGTTTGATGGATGGTGCGCTTGAACCTCATGGAGGCTTCCTATGTTCCCTGCCTTTGCAGGGATCCAAGACCTCATAGTTCGGATGGGTGGCATTTGGGGATTACGTTGTAAGGTGGCCCAGAGTGTCGGTGAAACGATGTGAAGGAGGACCTGGTGTCCGATGGCTGGTGGGATTGATCCTCATGCAGGCATCCTGTATACCCTACCTTGGTAAGGGTCAAAGACCTCGTAGTACAGATGGGTGTGGGGATTACACTCTAGGCTTCCCAATGTTGATGTCATGGTCGATTCTTACTCTAAGACCACGTGAGTCATGCTCGGTGTGAGAAACAAGAGGCAGAAAAGATCTAATGATCACATCGTTAAAGGTGCGTCCATGAGAGGTGAAGTGGGGCTTACACATGATCGTATCCCAAAGAGGAAACATGGGCTTATGCGTGGTTAGCGACCCGAAAAGGTTGGGACTTACTCTAGGATGGAGGCCCTGTAGCGAAAAATCCCAGTGAGAGATGGATTTGGTACCGGAGAAGTTGTGGAATCCATTTCCCCCTCCCCCCTTGTCCTTGGGACCAAAGAATAAAGAAGGAGTGGGGATGCTTCCTCCTGCAATAAAAGCTAGGGGCTTACACTAGAATGGTTTCCCTTTCCCCACGGATAGACGCCACTCCGATAAAGAGGATCTCATTCCATGTTAAGAATGATCTCACTCCTGTGGAGACCATTGGGCATGCAGAATGTCCATGTTGTTGGCACCCCACGTGCTACGCACGAGGCGAGGTCATAGTTTAACATCATGTGCTGAGGATGATGGTGCTTGGCAGTTTAATGTCATGCAACTTGGAGGAGGTGAGTTTGTTCCACACCCCTAGGACTTACATAACTGGTACCCTCTTCTCCTTGGTGAAGAGAAGGGATAGTCAATGTCGTGGAAAGGGGGTGTCATGGAGAAAACCATTGGGGGGGGGGTCCACGTTAGCCTGACTATGCAAAGAATAAATAGCCATTAGCATGCCTATGTGAAGAAGCATGAGGTGAAGCGACATAATGGGCGGTATCGTCCAGGGGACTTTGAAGTTACTTCGAGAGAACCTAGGAGGTTACAGGGGAAATGATTATATGGTAAAGATGGTTTGGGCACAAGAGGCACCCAAAAATGATGCCTAGAAGAGGGACATCATGGGCCCACAAGGTGGGAGGCTTGCGTGAAAATTTTACTCTTGCCCAAAAAAGGGGTGTGCCGGTGTGCAATTGAGATTCTTACGCCAAAAGTACCACACCAGTGAGAAATTAGATGGGGTGGTGCGCAATTAAGCATCATGGGAGAAAATGCATGGGTCGGGCGCACAATCTGGTTTGGGCATGGAAGGGCTAGTCTGGGCACAGTAAAGAGGGCACACAATTTGGAAGGGTTTGAGCATGGATGAGAGGATTGTGCGTAACTAGATGTAATTGTGTGTAGATGAGAGGATTGCACGCAATTGGAAGGAATTACCTGTGAGGGAGAGGATTTCATGCAATTGGAACTAATTGCATGTGGACGGGAGGATTTCACGCAATTGGAATAAATTGTGTGCAGGGGGCATGAGTCGAAGGGATTTGGAAGAGGATCAAGCCCGAGTGGTCTCACATGAAAGCAGACCCCCGGGCGACCTCGTGTAAAAAATTCAATACCCGAGGGCCATCTTTTTACGTGCATGGGAGTGAAATTTCGTGTATGGGAGATGGTTTAGATTCTATGGCTCAGATGTAAAAGGGGGTGGTCTTCTATTTATAGGCTCTCGGGATTGCGGGTCCGCGCAAAAAAAAATCCGGCATAAAATATTGCATGCCCGACGTCGACAGCGTGGGAATAACCCATACAGAGAGGTGGCATGAAAAAGATCCACACCTGTGTGGAAAACTCTCAAGAATCCCAGTGTTTTTCACGCGGGACATATTTATTTGTGCAACTAAGTATTTTTTTCACGCCGCCCCTCTGGGCCCCACGGATTGGATCACTGGTTCCAAAAATGGCATCTCTTTGTTGCGCCCGAACCATCCTAAGCCCTTGAGCACTTTTCGGCGTCTACATATATGTCTCACATGTGGCACATAGTTTCCTCCAAACATTTTCATTCCTTATCATTTTCCTTATTTTTCATGTTTCCTTTTATATTTTTTATTGATTTATGATGTTTCCTTTTATGTATTTATTTCTTGAGTGTGGAATGTACCATAAATATCGACTCTTTATTGTGATGAATCATTTTTTATGATTAATTTTTCCTCAATTAATTTTTTCATTACAATAACTTATCCTACATTTTCTATCCCATTACACATACCACTGTATTTCCATTTCTGAGAAGTAATTCTTAGTTATGCTCTTGTATCAATCCCTAGGGATGAGAGTGTTTATCTCGCTAACATGTTTAATATAGATCAACCTTTAGTGAGGAATAATCCTAGTATCCAAAATTTCAAAAAAATAGTTGGTATCCATAGATACTGATACGAGATTAGGGGAAATTTTGATGCAATGTCTAAAATGGGGTTTTCCAACCACTTCCAATGTGGCCACCATGAACAGTCAGGCAGTGTGAATGACAGTGTTCATTATCTCAATAGGCATGACATGACGATGTGAAACTCCCAGTAGATTCTCTAGAACCCTATACCCTAGAAAAATGTTAAATAGACTACATGATCAGTTACTTACCATTCTTAACCTCAATTAACCTATCAAAAATAATTTATTAAAAGCATCCATATTCCCTGATAGAATATATAACCCACTTCACAAGACACTCTTCCCCTTGAAAGAATATTCCTGATCACTTTTTTTATATTCCCCACATCAAAATAACTAGGATGCATAATGGGAGTGACAATATATTAAGAGCCATATTCCATTCCTTCTAAGGAAACCACACTAAAGTCTCATTTTCCAAAGAAATAACATGAGTGAAACAAATATGATACTTGAACCTGATCCATTACTCTTTAAAAATTACGAACCCTTATCCATGGGAGAGATGATTTTACCTTTTTTCTATCATTAGGGTCAAGTATAATAATTCCACATTGAATAACCCAAGCGACAGATGATTTTACCTAATTCCTATGTTATGCTTCATTTATAATAATTCCACACAAAACAACAACATAAATTAATACCAATAAAATATTACCACCTCATTATTCCCATGATAAAGGGTATACCACAAACATACTACACCCCACATCGTTTGAGTATCTTAAGAATAAATAAATAACAAAAGAATCATGTGCCTAATGGAATGTAGGAGGGTTTAAATTTATCGACACATAGATGGAATATAAATCAAAATATTTACTATATATATAGTAGTAACATATATAGTTTATATATATTTCATCCACCTATATTTCCAAGGTATGTGAAGATGTATACAGCTATATAATTATAATAATATCGATGAATAGTCCATGGCATAACTTAGACATACCTAACCAGTCTAACGAGCTTATGTTCTCATGTAATTGGGTACATGACCAATATCCCAATAGAGTGGGAGACGCCATGAAACAACACCTAGGATGTTGAGTGAACCATCATGTCAAAATTGTAGTCATGGAATGTGGTGAGTAAATCACAATACTTATATAGTACCATTTTTGTGATACCCCATGCTCAACACCTGATGTAAAGAATTTTGATATCTCTATGATCAACAATATCATACCATCATACCGCAACCTCTATAAATGTATATATTAAATATAACTAGAAAGGGGAATTACCTCATATCCATCTCTTTTATCTACAACATATACATAATAAAGGCATAACCATATGTGTCATAATAGATAAGGAATAACCACTTATTCGTGTATTTATCCATGTTCAATTCCCATTTAAAATATTACAATTCATATAAAGCATTTTAAAAGGCATAAATCAAGAGAATGACATTAAAATTACTTGGGGTCATTCTATCTAAATTAAATTGATTTATTTTAATAATGGAAACCCATAATTAATTATTCATTTCACATTATTAGTTACATTTAACTCATTCAATTCATTAAAACTTGGGAAACCCATATATAATCTCAATGGAGTCACATGGATGGTGACATGTTAATCTAGGAAATTTTTCACTCTATAAATTCCAACTATAAGAGGTACAAAAACCAAAGTGATGCCTTAGGTTATATAAAAAATCATGTATAAAGGGATATTACATTCTTGAACAATTCTAGAAGATATGTGGGAGTACCAAGAGTTGGAAATAATCATATTGTTTCATTTCACCTAGATCAACCAATGGGTGTCCATATAAGTTGAATAGAACATGTGAACATCCAATAGTACATATGAGTATGCATCAGTAAATTTTAAATACATAAATCACATAAATAGTGATACTTGAAAAAATATGGTGTACGACCCAGTGGCTTAATTACGAAACATCAAACCCTAAAGGGAAAAAAATGTGACTACCAACCTAAATGTCATAGATGTTGCGGCTCCCGATATCAGCTCCATATTTCATGATTTTTAGGAGAAATATGAGAAATGGTTCAGTTCCATGATAGTATGGAAAATGTTCCAATGCCTATACAACACAAAGGATCCAATAGGAAACTAAAATAGGATTAGCTTTTTATTTCATGATTTTTAGGAGAAATATGAGAAATGGTTCAGTTCCATGATAGTATGGAAAATGTTCCAATGCCTATACAGCATAAAGGATCCAATAGGAAACAAAAATATGATGTATGAGTGGGGTTTTCCTTACATTGAGTTATCCAATGCTTCCTTCAGATCATGAATTGGGTGTCTAATGATAGAGATATGGATGAACCTATGTTACACCACTTCATTTTTTTGGATACTAGGATTATTCCATGTGATATGTTTATCTTCATTCCTTTACTCACTGAACAATGTATTTGGTTGTTCTTAGTTAAGAATCTCTTTTCATATTAACTTTAGTATGTATTCTGTTGGAGTTTTGTTATTCTTAGAATGAAATTTTTCAGGGCACTATTATAGGGGCACGAGAAACTGGTTCTTTTTTTTGTAAATTTTCTCTTTAGAGATAGTTTTAACCATTTTTATCTATAACAAGTACATTTAGCGGTGGTTTTAACCACCACTAAATGTCTATATTTTTCTATTAGTGGCAGTTTTAACCACCACTACAGTCTTAAATTTAGCGGCGGTTCTAACCGCCACTACAGTGCCCATATTCTTCACTTTTTTTGTAGCGGTTATATTGTTTGTCACGATGGTTTGTCCTAAAAGTCCATTACATTTTTTATTGGTGGTTCTAACCGCCACAAAAAAAATCCCCTTAGGGAAAAACCGCCACAAAAAAAAAAGATAACCACCGTGAAAATGCACCAACTACGATGATTCCCATAAACTACCTCTTTAACCACCACAAATAGTTTCTTGACATGAAATTTAGCTTCAGTTATTAGAAACCACTACAAAATCATATAGCGGTGAATTAAATCGCCACCATATCCAAAAATAACCACCATGAAATTGCAATTTTCATTTAGTGGGAATGATATTTATTGGAACAATGACTATTGATGATTATGATGAATTATAAATGCTTTTAGAAATAATTAATGTTTCAATTCATTAATAAAGATGAAGTGATCGTGTATAATAATAGAAGAATAATTATATAATTAATGTGATACATTCATGAAGCTAATGGGATAACTATGTGTATATCGTTTATTTTATGGAATAATAACATGGTATAAGGATTTAATATTTAGGGACCTAGGTTTGGGATTTTTTTGCTGAAAATTGAGGTATGTTATGAGTAATAATGGGGAACATAGTGGAAGTACATGGGTTATTTTTAATAACATGACATATGATTTTTAATGAGGGAATATCAATATATCTTTTTATGTTTTGGATAGTTGAATATTTTTATTTCTAAATCATCAATTTATTTTTATGGTATTAGAATTCAAGAATTCATTGCGCATGGAATAATAACTAGAATGTTTTATAGAAAGCCTGGTCTGGACAATATGGGGATCCTTGACTATGATTGTGATAATCATTATGTATTTAAAATTTAAATAATTTGTTAGGAAGTATGATACAAATGGATATTTATTAGGATGGAATGGGATGTCTGATCTCCTTTACACTTACCCTCTTAATATAATTAGAGAGATATTTCTATTTCCATTAAAATAAATCCCTTGATCTAGGTGGAGAATGGATATGGCTCTTGAATATATCTTCCGTTAACCACTAACTACATTGGATGGTATAAATAAAATAAATCTTGATGATAGGGGGATATAAGTTATTCTTGTAGCATCATCAATATAGAATCATCTATGATGAGTAAATTATCTATCTTCCTTGATGTAAGAATGTGATAAATGTAAATTAAATTGAGTGGATAAAATCATTCTCTCATATAGCACTTATGTTATATATTAAAATGATGAAGAATATAATATATATTCTCCTACCCAAAAATAGTGATTTAGGTTGAATAGATATAGAGTTACAAACTTGGAGACATGTATTTTCTATAGTACTATTGTATACAATTGTAACGCTGGAGATGTGTATTTTCTAAATTATTCAGAAATAAATAAAACTACTAAATTTATAGGAAAGTATATACTCTAATACTTTTAAGACATGTGGTTACATGTATTTCCTCAAGTACCATGTGTTTGGTTCATGTATGGTAAATTATTGGAGATAAATTTATAAAGGGATGTGATATAAGAAAGGGTAGCTAGTGAATAGGCTGGTCATCATTTATTTTTTAATGTATCACCTATTCTAGGGAAATATTTTATCAATAAGAAAGTGTAGCTACTGAATAGGGTTATTAGGTCATTAGAGATAGTCGGAATAGTTATTCTAGTGGAATGGCCTTTCTCCCTTATATAAATATATTATACCATACACGATGTTTTTAATGATACACCTCTTTGGAGATATCATACGAACTCTTCACACATTATATATATAGATTAATTTGATATGGATGTTGATGAGTTATTTTAGTAGAATCAATCTCAAATTGTGGATTTTAGTGAGAAGTTTATCCTTGGAAAAACATACCACTAGTGAAAGTGCAATGTCAGTACAAGAATCTGTAATAGGATACATGGGAAATGGAGTAAAATATTTAGACATAGTGTAAAAGTTTGTTCACTGATTACTACAAAAATTCCTAGCAGTATAGCTCCTGGATGAACTATTCTATGTTTGGGAGTTTGTAAGATCATTTCTCTTTTAGGTATTACCCTCTTTATGGTTTCGTAAGTCTTTTATAGCCTAGATTATTTTATTTGATCCTTGTTTGAGTTTTAAATGAGTTGGTCTAGATCTAGGTATTTTTCATAGATGATCATCATGATACATAGTGAATTTATGATATAAATCCTAGATTTATGACCTAAAATACTCGTTCATACTGACCATGTAAAATAAAATCACTCAGTAAATTTTTATGGGAAACCCATTAATTGGAGATTTATGATGTTAAACATGTTTACACTGTAAAATAATATTTTAGTGGTTATTAATTTTTGGTTATGGTTATTTTAGAGAATCTAGAAATCATGGTTTTTATGATGTGAATCCCTTATTTAAGATATAAATTAACCACACTAATCTAGTTTTAAATTCACATATCTTCACGTTCCATGGGTTTCGAGAATGTGTGTCCCTTATCCCAATGTAGACCTTTCATATGGGATATATAAATAATTATTATTGAGATATATTTGTGTCATGTTCGATCTCTAATTTTCATATAATAGAATCAATCACTCTATGTTTCTTGGAAGGGAATAAGGATCTCGGTTGTACCGAATATGTTAATAAATAATTTTCACCTTATCCTCTTTTGAGGTGGGTGATCTAGAAAAATTTCCTATTATCTGTTTTCAATTTATCCTTGTAAGTGAAAGTAGTTTTATCATTTGAATACACCATTTATGCAATATAAATAATTATATATTTCATTATTTTCATGGTAAAATCAACTCATAGAGCTCCTATAGATCCTATTAGATCCATTATAATTATTTCTAGGCATGCAACCACCAAAGAGGTTTGAAATTATTTGAACATAATCAGTTTTTGGTTAGGATAAACTTATATTCATATGATGAATTGTAGATATTTTGAATATTGAATTTTAATTATGAATTTTCATAACATATGAATTGAAGTGATTTCGTGAAATAGAATCACTGACTAAAATGGATTTTTGGGAATATTAAATACTTTTGGATTAAAAGGTTAAATAGAATTTATTTTTTTAAAATTATAATGATTATTGGGATCATGACTTTATGAAATGTAAATGGCTAGGTAAATAATAATTTTATGAATTAACCATTATAGATTATCATGTCAAGTTAGATATTCTTATTTTCATTTTTCAGGTAATTTTATTAGGGTCATCACAATCATTATATAATTCATAGAAGGCTCTACCATATTTCTCTGTAATGCATAGAGGGATATACCTTCTTGTACAATAATTATTATAGGGATATAGTCGGTTATACTATAGTTTTAAGAGGGATCCTCGTGGTTGTGTTGTAATAATTAGAGGGACCTATCCAGAACTGTTGTAATTCATAGAGGCATTTTAATCATTTTAACTATATAATTACATGATATATAGCATGGTGGGGTTCTATCTTTGGTTGAAATGGTTATTAGAAATTCTAAGTGATATCTGATATCATGTTAAAGAAGTTTTGGTAATTCTTGGGTGTCAAATTAGAACATTACTCTGTGTGATTTTATTTCATATAAAGTACTAATTTTGTTAAATTAATACCATTATATAACACTATATTTAATGAACTGTATACTCAAATTATATTTATTTAGAAACCATTAGTGGTGGCCCAGTGAGTTGTAGTCTCACCCTATTAAGGATTCTATTTTGTACCTGGTAAAACGTCAAGGTTGTTGTTTTTTATAAAGGAAATGGGCTTTGAATTGGTTGATTTATATATGGATGGGATTTTGTTAAGAGATGTGTCTGAAATTGGGTTCAGGACATGGGTGGTCAGAGACTTTTACTATTTCATTTTAGTTTGTAATTTTTATTACTTCTAGATTTTCATATTATTATATTTCAAACTAGAATTACATTATTCTATTATTTGATTGTACATCTTTTTCCTTTTAATCTGGATTTTCCTATTTGTTTTTAGTATTGTTTTGGTATCTCTATTTTTAATTCATATTTTTATTAGTACTCTATTCTATAGGTTATATTATCCCTACTATATTCCATACACTCTTACTACAAGTTGGAAGGCTTGGGAAAATAGGGATGTTTTTTTGAGCTCAGGTGGCCGACAAGGTTTGGTCAAGTGAGGGGGTATCGGGCTAGAGACATTACAGAACGAATGATAAAAGTTAAAATAGAGCCTTATAAATGTTCAATTATAAATTTCAATGATAAATAATAAAACCTCATTCATATGCTTTAAATATTTTTTCATAGGCTCGATAGTTCAAAAAATTTACTCTTTATAACATAGCTTGTCCCCCATGGTAGGAAAAACATCTACTCATCTTTCACCCATATCTATGTGGAATCTCTCTATAACAAAGAATAATCACATCACACTAGTGATTTAATATCCCTATATATTACCAACATCTATTGATAACTAATCATGTCCATACTACACATGAATTTATTAATTCATGAAGTTATTCTTTAATATCTACTCACGTCCAAAAAGCATCCAAATAATGTGGTCAAATGTATCTCTAAGAATATAACGAAGGTAAAACACTAACATCCTTAATTCTTCACTATCTCTATACTAATTCTTGATGACCAGAATATCAAAACCACATCATTTATTCTTACATTCTATCGAACTTATTCACCACAAAATTTGGTTACACAGGATTTTTGTCAATTTCATGAGGATGCTACAATTAGAGATGTACAATATTTCATCACTAATCACCCAACCATGGAAGATAATGGTTTCAAATTAATTGAAATTAATGTCACCACATTATATATATATGGTTCATTCCATATAGAAATAACCCAAAATTGTTGAGTCAATATAGCAATAGAAATCCTAATATGAGTTGAGAAACACTAATGATACTATCAAAAGACTAGACATAAAACTCTTTATAATTCTCATGTTAACATATTTACTAAATTACTAATATATTATAAGAATGAAATCAATTTTCATTTATAGAAAGAATTATTATAATCTTGATACATCTCCATATGAATTTCCATCATCAAGAAACTACCAATAACTGAACTATTTATAACCATTCTAATAATTTGGCATGCCTATTACCCAAGAGAAATACCATTATGGAGTGAATTTATAATATGTTAACCCATGACTACTAGAAACCTCTCAGATTCTACTCTACTTCTAATATTATACTATGATCATGAAGATCTAGAATAATAGAAACACCCAGTAGTTCCCCTCTAATTTGTAAAAACTCAATTGTATATCTCCTAAAATATTAAAGAATTCAACATTGTCTCAAATATCTTAAAATAAGTAAATAAATATTTAATCAAAATAAAAAGTAAAATCATGAAATTATAAAAAAAATCAATGGTTTTTTATATTAAATAAAAATTAATTAGTACCACCACATATTAGGAAAACTATTTGATACATCTTGGATCCTCTAAAATCTCTTATATTGAGTAATGGAATAATTTATCATGTATTTCCTCTATATTGGCTCAACACCACATATATCAATATACAAAAATAAAATAAAAATATCAATAATCCCTTTCGAGTACATCCAAAATATTATATTGACCTCAAATAATGTGAAAATAATGAGAATTTTTATAGATATCTCCCCATTATATCCCACATAAACAATCAATGGATGAAATCAAATCGATTGTAAAATCATAGATTCATAAGGAATATCTATCTGACCCAAGATACCCGATATGAAAAACCAATCCTTAAATTTTGTAAACACCAAATTCAATAAACATATTTAATAAAAAAAATTCACATACCAAAAAACATGTAAGTGAACTACATAGACCTGCCACTAATAGTGATGTGTCTACCCACCATTACCAATTTGTATACAAAATTTTGGAAAAATTATCTCTAAAAAAATATATCCCCAAATATAAAACATCGACAATCACTAAGACATGAATGAAATATAAACTAATCACTAAAATGAATTCATAAGAACATATATATATCAAAACATCATGATAGAATATTAATTGAAATTAAAAGTCACTAAAATCAACTTTTTCACCCAAAAAAATGTTTATATAAACACTAATGGCATTGAGCTAGTCATACGTTTCATATACCCACTCCACTAGCTATCCACATTAACTTCCTACCTCTAGGATCCAAGATCATTCATCCTCATTTTAATTTGTTCTAAATTTAAACATGGAAAATAATATCTACGGACACGTAATGGGGTGACCATAAATATACTTGGTAGAGTTATCTGATGTAGTGATCCCTCAACATAGACATCTAGTGCCAAAATAGATCAATTATGAGTAATGTTTAGAAAAACCAATGTCACTCCACAACATAATTTGAAAAATAAATAATCTATCTATAATACTGATCAATCTATCCATATATCACATTCAAAACACTACCCAAAAAAATACTATTTAATAAAGTATTGATTTCTATCTCAAATCCATTTATCAAATTTTCTCTAATAATTCACCCTACATAAACCAAACTTGGGTTAATTGAAAAACTAAATTTCCCTACCTATCTCAAAAAGTTTTAAAATATATGTTTTCCTCTAAATTTATTAGTTTTATATATTCTTGAATACTTAAAGAAATAAACATCTCTAGTGTCAAAGTTGCATATAAGAGTACTATAGAAAATGTCAGTCTCCAAGGGTATAACTCTATATATCTTCTTTCCAAATCCTTATTTTGTGGGTAGGAGAATACATATTATTTGTTACATCATTTTAATACTTGACTCAAGAGTTATAAGAGAAAATGAGTTCCTCCACTCAATTGAACTTCCATCAATTTCATTATTACATATAAGATGATAGATAAATTAAGCATCTCTGATGATTCTATATATATGATGCCTGAATAATAACTTATATCAACCATCATCAAGATTTATTTGATTTATAATATCCCAAAGTAGTTTGTGGGTAGGGGAAGATATTTTCTAGAGTCATCTCCATTATCCAACTTGATTAATGGTTTAATTTTTAAGGTACTTTAAATATAAATATAATTATAGTAATAGGGTGACTGTATAGGAGAGAAAATGTAATATTTTTTCCCCATAAATATCTATCGTTATCATACATCATCAAAAATTATTGAACATTAAAATACACAATGATCACTATAATCATAGTAAATGATCTTCTCATTTATCAGACCAAGATTATTGTACATCATTCAAGTTATTATGTCATCCACAATGAATTCATGCATTATAATATCGTGAAAATATATTTATATTTTCCACAAACCAACATGGGTCGATCTTGAACCAGTCACCTGAGACGGTCTATGGCAAGGCCTGAAGAGAGTTCCCGATCCCCATGGGCTGGAACTAATGTTGGGAATCAATGTATACATAAGGGAATGATTTAAGCCCAAGAGATAAAACTGGTAACAGATAATTATAAATATCAAATAGAGCACACAAAAAAATGAAACGTGAATATTAAAAATATAATGAACTGATCCAGATACAATGTTCACTAAAAAGAACAAAACTAGAAACAAGACCCTACTACAATGATCTCTGTGTGACCTCTTGTTTACCTCTATACACAAGACCAAAATTACACCCACATGAGAAAACACTAAGGATCATCTAGAAAAATTGAAAAACCTACAACTTAAATGGTAAAGGATAGGTGTCAGCACAAAAATGCACATTAGGTTTCTAAATGTAAACATCTAAATACAAGTGTTTCCTTACCCAATGTTTTCCAATGACACATGTTTAGAGAGTAAAATTATAAAAATAAGGTTTTCCAATTTTTAGAATATAAAACATCTTTCTTAATATGAGAAGCATATCATGCCATATATTATTCTAAAAATAGTTTACCATTTTATAAATAAAACCAAACAAGGAATATCAATGCCATTCAAAAGAGGGACATGTGAATAATACAAGGTGAAAATAAACTATTGTAGTAGAAAATAAACAAAAAATACCAGATTTAACCATGGGATATCTTGAACACACCTAGAAAACCCATGGACCTAATCGGTTTTAAACAACCTATTTGTATATGGTGAAGCCCCATAGTCTATAACCAACAGATTTCCCTCACAAAAAAACTAGTGGAACATCCCACTTGTACTCTCTTTTTACCATGTGGAACCAACTTGTATAATCTGGTCTAGTGAGTAACCTTCACTCAATAGTCTATAAAAAACCTAAGAACCCATGGTGGTTATAGTAATATTGTGTACATAGGATGTCCTCACACGCATGACTCATCACACTCAACTTGCCTTCCCCAAACATGGACACCAATATATGATAACCCCTAATGGATATCCTTCCTATAAATGTGCCTCATATTTATATACATACATTTCATATCACAAAAAGGTTCTAACTGTGCCTCCATACCATTAACCATTTAAACCATTTCATATAACGCTAAATTTTTCCAACCAGGTATATACTTTCACCAAAACATAATCTCCTTCAAATGATAGTACAAACATTACCCTTAGGTTAAAATTTCCAAAAAATCCTTTAACTCAACATGTATTAATAAATTTATCCAAAAAATATTACCAATACCACATTTAAATTTATAAATCCAAATGATCATTTAAACAAGCATTCACCAAAACACAAACCAAGTTCCAAATGGGAAGATAGTTTCAAACACACACAACAAATCATTTTTTAGTTCCAAAGGGAACAAAATGCCAAAGAGTAAATTTAAACATGTCCTCTGAAAAGTCACAAAGGAAACCCCATCCTTTTAAATATAAATATTCATTTTTTGAAACCAAGGTTTTTAAGAAAAACAACATTTTATGTCACCATATTAATTTGGAGGCACATCTATGTGTGCTCCTAGTTCACCTATGGATGTGTCAAAATATAATGGTGTATCACAAATTCAAATGGTTACCCTAAAACCATTTTTGTAAAACACTATTTTCTTCAAAACATTCACCACTCATCACCATTATTTAACATGAACACATACCAAAACATTGATGCCATTAAATACATACCAATGTGTTTTAACACAATAACAAAGACATATCATAACTAAATAATACGTGCCAAACCATTTTCATTAACAAACAATGCCATTGAAACATAATAATCACTAAAAATTTCATAAAAATCCAATTACTCGTTAAAAGAACAATGTAAATTTGAACAAGCATCCTAGGTATCCCCAAACCTAGGTAATTTACTCAAAAAAACATTTAAAATCTATTTTAAACGAACCAAATAAATTAAAAATTGCTATAATAATTTAAAAAAGGGTGTCATAGTGGTGTGAAACTAGTTTATAATTTTATTTACAATTCCAAGCATCAATGGAAAGTCTTTAGGAATGAATAACTTAGAAACAACATCCAAAACCTCCTGTGATTGGAAAGAAGCTTCAATATATTAAATAACGAGGCCCGGTGGACAAATCACACACCCTAAAACCAAAAGAAAACTAAGATACCCATTAAACCAAACATTTTGGGTTCGACCAACAAGAAATCCCACATGTAAACCGTAGAAAATAAGGGAAGAGAGGTGAATATGGTAAAGATAACTCATTAGAAAAAACCACCATATAGAGGAGTGTTCACCAGTTGAAGCACCGAAGGGGAGGGACATGTGCGTGAGTGGGAAAGGGGGAGAGCAGTGGTTTGTGTTAGGGATAACAAGGGAGAGATAGGGTGAGAATGAAGGGGTAAGGGGGATGCGGGGGTGTGGGGGAGATAAAAAATAAAAGAATTAATGGGGATAAGAGTGGTGTATCATCGGTAAATAAAAAGTAAGGGGTGTGTGATGGGTAAAGAGAAGAGGGGGCATGATGGGAGAGAGGTGTGAGTTGAGAGAGTGATAAAAATGGGGAATATATTTGGGGAGAGGGGAGATGTGTGAGAGATATTGGGGACATGGGTGAGTGGAGAGAGGGAATATGGGGGAGAAAGATGATCACACGAAGGGAAAAAGGGAATAGTGTTATTGGTAAAGAGAAAATAGGTGGCGTGATTGGGGAGAGGTGTGAGTGCATAGAGGGATAGAAAAATGAGGGATTAAACGGGATAGATGGGTGAGGCATGATGGATAAAGAAAAGACGTATTAAAACCCTTTAAAAAATAAAATAATAATAATAATAAATAAATAATAAAGAATGATGTTTATAATAATAATGATAGTTATACTAATAAATACAATTTTAAGAATAACAACAACAACAAAAATTTTAATGACAACATTTATAATAATATTATTAATTATATAATCATAACAACGCCATTAATTTTCTTAATTAAAATAATAATCATTAACATATTTTTATTCATTTTCTTTAAAATAATAATAAAATTAATAACAATTGAATAATAATTTTATTTAAAAAAAAAATTTATTGATAATAATATCATTAACAATTTTTAATAAAATAAATCTAAACAAAATTTTTATTATAATTAGGTTTTAATCTTTTTACTTATTTCATTCAAATTAAAATATTATTTATTTTGAATGATAGAAATCTTCATAGGCACCTATGTCGACACCATTGCTACCACCAACCAGGCGGTG
Source organism: Viscum album (assembly GCA_963277665.1). Lineage (NCBI taxonomy): Eukaryota > Viridiplantae > Streptophyta > Magnoliopsida > Santalales > Viscaceae > Viscum > Viscum album. Next base: position 1,066,303,872 of record OY728135.1, on the reverse strand, counting down.
TCTGTGAACTGGTCTAAAACCTACTAAAGTCATTAAAAATCAAATATTTTAAATTGAGACCCATCCCAATCCTTGATGTAAGAACCCGAGGCCATGAAATAATAAATAAAAATAATTTTAAAAGTCATGGGGTGAAAATTTTCCCCACCATAGACACTTTCTCCTCCTAAAATGTTACTAAGTCGAAAATTAATCAATAATTGTGTCAATGTTCATACACAACCAGAAGAAACAAGAAATTCATGGGTGGCTATTTATTCCTCAAGTTACACCTTCCCAATCTAGATGAAACCACAAACCAAAAAAAGGGAGAAAATGAGGGGGTTCTCTCCACCACAAGGATTCTACATGCATAGAAATTAGAACTCAATCATACCACCCTGGTGGGGGGGACACGGGAATTACCAGTAAATCCAAATTAACTTCTCTAGCATGATAGAAACATAACATCCCCTAAAACTTAGAACACTCGACCCGGACCCCCCCCAACATTAGAGAAAAAAATCCAAGAAGAACTATACCCAACAATTGATATCGATCTTAATTAAAAACATTTATTCTCCCACATTCAATTACATCTCCAAATGAACACATCAAAATCGAGATCAATCCATACAAGGGCAATCACACTTTTAAGAAAAACACATGATTCAAAGGACTCTATGTATTCAAAAAATACACTTTGAATTGAAACAGAATAGGCCCATCACATTTCTTCATCGAAACGATGACATTATAATAGTAGTAAAATTTTAACACCATAAATAAAATAATGAAAAGTCTTTAAATGTTCCACTATAAACACAGGAAAAAAACACAGACCAAGGATTCACACCACCAGAAACTCCTAACTATGTGGAAACTTCACCCCAAGACCTATGGATAAGGTTCTGATGGTAGAACCATCTCATGCCTCATAGTTAGGCATTGGAATCCTCCATTCATAATGTCTTCTTTAGGAGCTGCTTCATGTAAAACTTCTCCATATAACCCAGAAAACAACAACAATGACACATAATCAGAGGGATGTGACATGAAATTTTCATGTGCATGAACCAGTCATAATGGAGGCACACCACTGAACAATCCACAAACAGGAATCTAGAATTACTATATAGGAATTTTTAAGAATAGAACAATCTGGTACAACTTGTTTGTAGGATGGGGAACCTTCACGAGTCACTAGAAATGATGAATTGCTAACCTTATGCACTATTGAGACCAACTTAGCTATAAATGCCTCATACAACAGCTTATCGATATGATGTTCCATGGAAGGGAGTACTCTCTCCTTGATCTCTGGACAAATACCTCTGATTAAGATAGAAGTATTCAGGAAATACTATAATTCTACCATCAGAGAAAAGGATACAAGTTCCTAAAAATGGTCAACATAAGTTTTGACCATCTGTTTTCCCTGTTGAATACACATGAGTTCTTTCCTTTTCTTCATCTTCACATATTTAGGATTAAACAGTCATACGAAGATGGATTTAAATACATCCCATTTCATCCAAACATTCATTGAATTTAGGGAAAACAACTATCCTTCATCTAGATCTGGATCTTCAAAAAAACCCAAAACGGCATGCACTGAGACAGATTTGGTACTTCCCAATATCCTGAAGATGCGCTCGACCTCTTCATGCCACTCTGTTACCTCTGACAAACCTAGATAACTGTACATAACATGATACATCATAGAAGAACCAACAACTGATCATGAGTTATCAAAAACCATGGGGACTTTTTTGGGTGGAATTTTCTTAAAAACATATAAAACACGAAAAAAACCCGATATCAATCCAAAGAAAAATCAAAGAGAGAACGTAAATTTAGAAACAATCAAACAAATTTAAATAAAAAACATTTTTCCTTTAAAAACAATTTCTCCAATATCAAAAAAATTATAAGGAAACACAATCATTTATAAAAATCCATTTTCATTTTAAGAAACACAATTACACCAACCAGAGCTATGAAAACAATACTACTTGCACAAAACTACCATAGAGATGGAACAGTAGTTATACGTAACCTGGAGACATTGTAGTGAGCCATAAACCTCGAAAACAGAGAACTAATAGGACCTTGAACTGGGAACCTAGGCTAAAAATGGGTCACAACTCCATGTGAGGTCCCAACGAGACACTGAGTCACCTCTATTGTTATCCCTAAATCCAAAACAAAGAAATAGGCTCAAATAAAGACTACCCTAGGAAACTTGAGGTTTAGATTAAGAAAAGGATCATGATTCCCTTCCCATACCTACCTTTAAATTCACGAAAATACTAATCTCCATCTACCAGACACCCCAAATAACATGGGTCTCCTCTGATACCATTTTATCATGGACCAACCCATGTCGACCTTGAACCTGTCACCTGAGCCGGTCCACAAAAAGTTCTGAATGGTGTTTCTAATCCCCACTGGCTCGTAACTAGTGCCGAGCATAAATTTATACCTAAGAGAATAATTAAATCACTAAAGATAAAACCATAACAAAAAAATAAAAACAATAAATAGAGAACACAACAAAACAACAAGTGAATCTTAAATAGTCAAATAATCAATCCAGGTACAAAGTACCACTAAAAAGAAAAATACTGGAAACAATACCCCATAAAACGATCTTTGTGTGACCTCTTGGTCATAAACAACCACAAGCCCAAAAATTCTCCCACATGAGAAGACAATATGGAAAAGCATGGGCAATAGCTGAACCTACAACTAAAATTGTAATGGATAGGTGTGAGCACAAAAATTCTCAATAGGGATAAAAAATAAACCACCAAATATAAGTGTTACCTTACCCAAAGGTTTCTGATGACACATGTTTGGAGTGTAAAATTATAAAAATAAGGTTTTCCATTATAATAAATAACACCTCTTTTCCCACTATGCGAACTGACTCATGCCAAAAAGTATTTCAAAAAAAATTACAATTTTATAAAAAAACCAAACAATTAATATCAAGGATATGAAAAAGGGAGACATGTGAATAATACAAGATAATAATGAGCTAGTGTAGAGGAAAATAATCATATAATACAAGATATAACTAAAGGTGATCCTGAACATCCCTAGCCAACCCCTAGATGCACTCGGTTGAGAACCACCAATTAGAATATGGGGAAGCCCCATTGTCTATAACCAACTGATCACCCTCATGAAAAAACTAGTGGAATATACCACTTAGCCTCTCTATCTACTAGGGGAACCAACCCGCCTAATTGGGGTTTGTGAGTAACCGCCACTTGATAATCTATAAGATTCCCAGGAACCCTTAATGGTTATAGTAATATTGTGAATGTAGGAGGCCCTCGCACGCATGACTCATCTCACCACACTTCCCTTCCCCAAACACAAACACCAATATACAATATCCCCTAAGGGATATACCTTTTATAAATGTGCTTAGTATTTATATACATAAATTTCATATCACAAAAAGGTTCCAACCAGGACACTATACAAATAAAATTTTAAATCATTTCATAAAATTATCAAAGATTCCAACCGGTCATACACTTTCACCAAGACAAAATCCTATTTAAATGATAATACTAACATTACTCTTAGCTTAAAATTTCCAAACATGCCTTTAACTCAATATGTCTATATACATTTACCCAAAATATATTTCTAATATCACTTTTAAATTTACAATGCTAAATGGGCCTTTAAGAAAATATTCACTAAAACAAATCCCAGCGCCAAATGGACACACAGTTTCAAAATCACACACCAAAACATTTTTCAAGGCCAAATGGACCAAAAAAATTATGAATACATTTAAACACATCGTTTTAAAATTCAAAAAATAACCCCCGTCCTTTAGAATCTGAAAATCCATTTTGTGGAACAATGTTTTTTAAGAAAAACATTATTTTATGTCACCATCTTCATTTATAGGCACATCCATGTGTGAACCTAGTGCACCCATGGATGTGTAGACATGTAATGGTGCATCAAACATTCATAGGGTTACACAAAAACAATTTCCGTTAAAAACAATTTTCTTTAAAACCATCACCACTCACAAAAATTATTTTAAAAGAACCCAAACCAAGACATTAATTCCATTAAATCCTTACCAAATTGTTTTAACACAATAACCATGCCATAACATATAGAAGTCGTACACACAAAACCATGTTTATAAACATACAATTCCATTGCAACATAATAATCATTATACATTTCATAAAAAACCAATTCTATATAAAAATAAAAAAGGCAATTCAAACAAGCTTCCTAGGTAATCCCAAACCTAGGAAACTTAAACAAAAACTCATTTAAAATTAATATTTAACAAACCAAATAAATTCAAAATTGATATAATAATTTAATAAAGGGTTCCATAGTGGTGAGAAACTAGTTTATAAATTTATTTAAAATTCCAAGCATCAAAGGAAAGGATTTTTGAACGAAGCACTTGTAAACACCTATCGAACCTCATAAGATTGGAATGAAACATCAAAAAATGAAATAATGGCACCACTTTGACAAATCTCACACCCTAAAAACAAATGAAACTCAGGATACACATTAACCCTATCATTTTGGGATTGTACAATAAGGAACCCCACATGGAAACCATAGAAATTATGTTAAGAGATTAGAATATGGTGAAGATAACTCACCGAAAGAAACAACCAGATGGACGAGCAGATGTCAGAAGAAGAGTAAGAGGTGAAGGAGGTGTGTGTGAGTGGGAACAGGAGAGAGTGGGGGTGTGTGTGAGGGATAATATGGGAGTGAGGGGGTGAGTTCTAGGGGTAAGAAGAAAGGGGGGATCATGGGGAATGAAAAAGAATGGAATTAATGGGGAGAACAGTGGTGAGTGATGCGTAAAAAAAGTGAGGGGTGCGTGATGGGTAAAGAGAAGAGGGGTCATGATTGGAGATAGGTTTCATTGGAGAGAGGGATAAAAAAGGTGAATAAATGGGGAGATATGGGGATGTGGGAGAGATAATGGTGAGATGGGTGAGTGGAGAGAGGGAATAAGGGGAGATATATGAGTGTATGAGGTGGAAAAAGGTCTAGGTGTGATTGTAAAAAATAAAAGTGGGGGCGTGTTTGGAGAGAGGTGTGAGTGGATGGTGGGATAAAAAATGGAGGGATTAAATATTATATATTGGTGAGGCGTTATGGATAAAAATAGTGAGGGATTAAAACCCATTAAAAAAATTAATAACAATAACAAATAAATAATAAAAAAGGATGTTAATAATATTAATGATAAAAAATATATTAATAATTATAATAATAATAATTTAAATAATAATATTAACAAAAAAATCAAATGACAACATTTTTTATAAAATTATTAATTATATAATTATACAAACGCCATTAATATTCCAAATAATAATAGTAATAATAAAAATAATAAAAATAATTATAATTACAATCATAATTTTATTCATTTTCATTTAAATAATAAGAAAATTAAAAAACACTGAATAAAAATTATATTTATGACCATTTAATTGATAATAAGATCATTAACAATTTTTTATAAATTTTTTTTATCTACACAGTAATTTTTTTATTACTTTTTAAATATTTTACATATTTCATTCACATAAAAATTTATTTATTTTGAATGAAATATATTTGTAGGGGAACCTAGGCTGATTGTGCAGCTATTGGTAACCATGCAGTGCTCGCGCACTAGTCTGAAACCCACCAAAGTCATTAAACGTAACAAATTTTCAAACCTAGACCCATCCCGAACCATTATGCGAGAACCCGAAGCCAATAAATAATAAAATAAAAATAAATTTAAAAGTTGTGGTTTTACAATAATTCATAAATGGAATTATTCAACTATCCAAACCATAAAATAATATATTGAGCTCCCATAATTAGAAATAATATAACATATTGTCAGTAGAAACCCAATTAATTCCCCTACATTCCCTATTATTCCTTATAGAATATCATAATTTTTATCAACATCATTCCAAAACCTAAGTCCCCAATGTTTAAATCCCCATACCATTTTATATTTCCATTAATTAAATGATATCCACATAGTTCTCCCATTACTTTCATGAATATATTACTTCAATTATAAATTGATTCTTTTTCTCTAACACACTATCACTTCATCCTTATGAATGACATGCATCATTAGTCATTCCTACTAGCCTCTACAAGTCATCATATTTATGAACATTCATTTTTCAATTTTGTATCATTTCATGTTTGATATAAATGATTAAATTTACATTGTTTAGGTAAATCCATATGGTCCTACTCATGAAAAAAAATACTATGATCATAATCATTTCTTTGTAGTGTCACATGTTTATATAATTAGAAATCTTAAATCATTCATACTTCAATTTCCACTATCATGGATATTATGATACTTTGTTTTATTATATTTAATATTAATATTATCCCCTTAATTTTAGTCTCTATTCACATACAAATATTTATCATTTCACAATTTTCAAAATTCATGACTTTATTATTTATTTTATATCCTCCATAAATGTTACCAACTTTATTCTTCAGAAATAACAAAATCTACCATGATTATATTTACACTATTATTAGCACATAATCTCAATAACTTTTTAATCATTATAATCCAACGATTAGATTTTATGGTTTAGTATCTCATCCATGTGAGTATTTTAATATCCTCATTTATGTTTGGAAATAAATAAATATGAAAGACCCCATCTTTTATTTCAGTGCATTTCCTCATTAGATATAGTTTGGATCTTTATTTGGGCTCTAGTAATAGTTTTTTTTGGAATTTAAATTATTTAAGACTCTATAGATTTTAGTTTATAGATATTAAAAACCATAACACATTTATTAATGGTGTAATCCATCCTTCTGTGGTAATAATTATACAAAAGTCCCCATATTCTTGGAAGACCCCGTAAGGGGGAAACAAAAACCGTAAATGGAAATCTTCTGAAAAAATGTGATTTTACCCCATAAGTCCTTTGAGATAACTCCATAAAGGGATATTTATGGAAAACGATTTTTGTATATCCTTAAAATCTGTTGGACCTATAAAAATCATGGGGGAATTGCATTTTCTCCTTCAACCAATTTAATCATAATTCCTCCTCCTTCTCGAGAACAATAGCTACACAATTGATATAACATGTCCTCCTCATTAAAGGTTATTTTAGATATCTATCATTTTACATCTAATTCACTCACCATTTTTCATGTTGGATATCTCTCCAAAAGTGTCACAATATTCTTACTTATTTTCTTCATTTATCAAACCATATGGTATTATAAATTAGTGTGAGCTAATATGCCCAGTTTTAGGGTATTGGTATATTTCTATGATTTCTCATGTTATATCTTTAATCAAATATTAATGCCACAAGTGAAGTCATCTACCAATATAAGGTTTGTTGTCATGTTATTTTGACATAAAATTCATTATTTCTACATTATTCATCATTTTCTATATACCCCACCTTTTGGGTGAAAACCCATAAATTTATAATTAAATAAGTAAATGGATATCACCCTGTATAGGGTATTCTTAGAACCCTAATTAATTCATTTTAATATTCCTACTCTAACATGAGCCACCCCTTAGGGTGCATCACTTCTAATGACCCTTAAGAAATATGACATGAACTCTAATTGAACAATCACTTAAGGTTTGATCCTTTCCCATCATTTCAGGGATGTTTTAATTGGTTTAAAAAACATTAATTGAATTAAGTGAAAAAGTGACTGGATATTCCATGTACCTAGTTCCATGATATTATTTCTTATTTCTATATTTTTGAGTTCCCTTTTATGGAGTAAATGACCAACATAAATAAATTGATTTCTTATATCGTATAGGATTTCAATGATCATCCATCATGTCATGTCGAGGGTGATTCAATGGCTCTAACTCAAGAATTCCATAGACATGATCATCGAGTTGTGGAACTAAAATGAAGTATATATATAATTATATTTCAACATGGGTGACACGTAGATTTTTATATGGAAATCTGTGGATGAGATCACATAGGGAGTGGGATTATATTATGATATCCGTGAAACATGGGTTCTCTATGTGGAATGTAATGAATTCTATTAGAGAGTAGTGCACTATATTATTACTTAAGTGACACTTGGGTTCCCTATATGGAACTCCAAGGAAAATATCATAGGGAAATGATGTTATAAAATGTCTTGGGAGATACCGGGGTTCCCACGAGGAATGCTAGGGATAGTCCCAAAGGGAAACGGTTTTATAGTACAAATGGATCGATACCTATATCCCTTTTATGAAAATAATTATATGGACTAAGGATTCCAATCAATTAAAAAAATTAATGCTTCTATCATTTCAAAGGGAATATATGGATTCTGTTTATTTTTTAAACACTCGATGGCCTAGTTTTATGAACTTATTATGCATAAAGTCCATAAGAATTATGGAACCACATATGAATATTATTATAAATAGAAATATGGTTTTATACTCTATACCCCTTCCTTATAAATATAAACATAAAATGATTGGGGTTCAGAGACAATATGTCTTAGGGTGATGTAGGTAGTATCAGTTTGGTGTCTCACGAGGAACCAAACCTGATGTGTGTTATATAATTTACTATTTTAATTTATTATTATGTTCCTGATGCCCTTGAATATTTTTAATATTGAGAGTGATATAACCCATTGGTGGTGGCCTACTGAGTTTACCCCACACTCTATTTTGGTTTTTATGGGTTTTTAGATATACTTCTTAGATACAATTAAGAATAAGGGAAAGTGTCCATATTTAGACACTAGGGTTTTTGTACTAGGATGGAGTATGAGAGTAGAGGAATGATTTAATTATCATTATTATATTTTATTAACCTTTTGATATTTTGTTCATTTTTATATAAAAGGTTGTATATGAATATTCATATATTTCTCTTGATGCCAATTCTTTATCACAGACATACATGACATCACTTTTTGTATGACATGGGATGTGGTTTTCTTATTATTAAGATGATGTCATGTCTATTAATTATACCATGATGACTTATTATTATATATTTAATTTATTATATTGTAACTTCTGTTTAATTTTAGTATTATACCATTGCACTATAATCTTTTCATGAGGTAATAGTCTTTCCATTATACCATCATAGACCCTCATATCTGGTTGGAAACCTCTCACTAACGGGGAGGCATGACTGAACCCATGTGGCCAACCATGTTGGTTTACATATAAGTGAATCAAGATCAGGATGTTATAATGTAGTATAATCACATTCTTTTCATTGAAATGATTTTTTGGGATGAACTATATGATAATAGGATGTTTCCATATTTTTAAATGATAATTGTTACTAAGAGTCGCAAAATCTAAAATAAGGAAAATGGAAATTTTCTTGAGATGGGATGTCATTTTCAGGATTATTCATATTAAAATTGAACTTATTTCACCATTGGGTGATAAAAATGATTTCTTTCATTTGTTATCAATATTATTATTGATTTCATTTTTACCCATGGAACAATATGGAAAAGTGGTATTTATCATGCATCATTATTGGTTCCAGAGGATTCATATCTCAGGCCTATTTCATGCCATATTTATTTTCTTCTTTTCATTTTCTATAAAATATTTTAGTGTTTTGATTTACATATCAAATATTTTACTATCATTTATCAAGGGAAAATAATATAAATTAATTGGTTAATTAAATTTTCTACATTAACCTAAAAATGTTTCCCCACTTCGCTTGATGGTAGAACCTTAACTGATGAATTATCTCATGTTTGGGCCATTAACCCTTTATTTAATATACTGAAATGATAGTTGATTTTGATTTCATGAGTTCCAGTTTTTTTCTAAAATTAGGTACTTCAATAAATTAGTAATGTATATTCATCAAAAAGCTTCATATATGGCTAGTTACATCATGATTCTAGGTGTACGGTTTGGGTTGAGTTATATTATGATTCAATTGAAAGTCAAACAGATTCTTCCATTATTACATGGGAATGTGAATCATCTAACTATATTCTGATATATATACATATAAATGAGTATGAACATGAATGATATTAAAATATTAAATAAAATCATTGTTTTTAAATAGGGAATTAAATTATAATATAAATGCTATTTTACATTATATATTTTTATTGAAAATCTATATATCGAGAACTCTAATTTGTGATGTGAGACCTTGACCGAATCGTTATTGTGGGTAGTAGGGAATATCCCTTTTGATCACGTATGACCTTCTATGGAACCTCATCCTAGATTTAGGGGTGGGAAATGGTGTTGACACTTACAGTAAGGCTATATACATGTCATTTTCCATTATTTTTTGATCTATTCTGTTATGAATTTCTATTCAGAGTCATGTGTTTCAAATTATATAAATATTTATTCATGATTCCATGTGGTAAAACACTATGAAGGTGAATATGAACATGCTCCATATGTGGTGGTCCCTGAACCACCAGTATAACATTCGGTAGTGCTTTATGTGGAACCCCATGTTCTTTCTAATATGGGTTTCAAGGCTCAGTTCTATAAGGGTTTCATGTGATGGGCATAGTTTATCCAGGGATCCCCATGACAAGAACATACAATGGTAGTTTTGTTCTGATAAATTACTGTAGAAACACCCTCCTACTTTTTTTGGATAAGGTATTCCTTAGGCTAAATCATCATGGATAGAGGTCATGTTATCTATCATTGACCATTTCGAAATGCCTCTAGAGAGTAGGGTCAATCTCACACCATATATTCATCATGATTATTCTATGTGTCAGTGGGCCATTATTACATAGGTAAATTTCATTCATGATATGCTCTTCAGGGACTTCCAGAAGGTATTTTATAAGTAATTCATTCCAAAAGTGATAATACAGGGTCCTGGAAGCTGTTTTATAAACCTAAATCAAGGAATTATGTTTGTGATGGATAATTTATAATGTTTCAACAATCATTGGAACATCACATAAAAACTTATTGGTGATAATTGGAAAATAATAAGATTTTTTGAGAATGCGATTGTATATAACATATAACCCCATGTGAACATTTTCTAGTTGAATACCATTTATAAAATATTGAACCAAGCACCTCTTGTCAAGTTGAAACTATGATAAGATAATAGTGTGGTCTAGGTATGTTTATCGCTGATATAGGTAGGTGGTATATTTAGTAATAGGAAGCATTTGCATGAAGTCTTATCGAAGCCATAGTGGATGTTAGAAAACACACAAATACAGTTATGTTTTATGTCACTAGTGTGGTATATAGTGAACCAGGATTAGCATAGATGCATATGAGATCATTTTAGATTAATATTTGGTAAATACAAGAATAAATTCTCTTTTACCATAATGGTTTATTGTATTTGGAAACATGGAGACAAAATCATATATCCTACTGAATGGTCTTCAAAATATCCCATAAATATCTCCACCTTTAGTACTTCTACAAAAAACCATTCTTCTTAGCCTGTGGAGAGGAAACATAAGAAAGTTGTGAGATTAGATGTTGAGGAAGAGTAAATAAAGGAAATTCATAAGCATAACCTGAAAAAAATGTATGGAATTTAAGAATAACATTTAAAGATCATACCCTGCATATTAGATATCATAATAAAGACTCTCATTTTCAAAGACACATACATAAGAGAATTAAGATCATAATTCATGAAAGAAAACAAAAGAATAATACATTGAATTTTCAGCATCCATATTAGAATATAAAATATTATGTCATGTATACAAACCAAGACCTTATAACATGTTAGTCTAGGGATATGACCCATGAACCACCTTTGGGATTGGGATAGCAACCCTTGTACCCTCTTTCTTCTTAGATTACTCTGAAACCTATGTACCTTTTTTATTTTCAAGCTTGGGAGGCAACCCATGTAAATTATTTTTTTTAGTGTTGATATAAACCCCATGTACCCTCTTAATTTTAGTCTTTGGAAACAACCCATGTACCTTGTTGTTTTCAGGTTTGGGCTACAACCCATGTACTCTTTTACTATTAGGCCTGGGCTAAAACCCATATACCTTTTTGTTATCAGGATTAGGCTACAACCCTTGTAACATTTAATATAATATAAAACATATCATTACACAATTAATTTTAGGGATATATAGGTACCACCCATCTCATATTAAAATCATTCATACATGTTCCAAAAGATAATAAAACTTTCATCATATTGTACCTATAAAAAAGTTATGTTTTTTAACCATAAAATCATAAAAAATGAAATAAAATGGGTAACATAAACATTTTATCACATCATAACCTATGAAAAGTCATTTTATTTATAATAACTTCATGAAATCATAACTCAATAAAATAAGTGGGTTTCAAAACCATACAACTTGTGGAAGTGAAACAAGTGTCTTAAGAATCATTCTATCAAAGAAAAAACCACTCAAGAAAGAATATGAATAGATCCATGGATCATTTCATATAAGGGATAAAATTACATCATTGTATGCTATGATATTTGAAAACAAACTTTGGAGGATATTTTAAAAACAATTCTTTAGGTAAATATCCTTTATTAATTGACAATTCATCTTTAAAACATAAAAACATTTGAAACCATTTTCCTTAAAAACATATAAAATTTTTGAAAAAAGTTTGAAAAACATTTTGCTTTAAAATCTCATTTAAAACAATTTTATTTTAAGTTATCCTTTTAAACAAGAAAATATATCTTGAAAAAATTTACAGTAGGTAAATCTTAACATGTCGTATCAGGTAAAAAAATATTCCTTTTACACGGTAAAGATGATAAATAAATTACCTTTTCATAAGATGACAATAAGAATCCTTTGAAAACATTGGGAAAAAGAAAAAATGGGTAAAATTTTTCTTTAAATATTTTAGGATAACATTATAATGTTCTTGTAAAACCTTTTTAGAAAGCATGGTATTGATGGAACATAGATTTATGACTGAAGAGTGGGTAATGTCAGGATCTTTTAATAATAATTTCTAAACTATATTATGTAACAAAAGTGTAAAAATATGGTACCAATAAATTAATATAAAATTAATAACCATAGGATAATAAATTTCAGGAATTTTTTTGGGAGTCGTATTATATGAATCCATCAAATGAAGCATAAACACTTACAATCTCGAAAAGCGGTGAGATTGTCTCAATAAACTCTTATAACATGGTAAATTCGGATCACACTCTCCATTTAATAGAGGAAAATTAAATTAAGACTAAAATATCATGAAAATAATAATTTTCATTTTATTAAAAGTAAAACTTAATATACACCTTGAAAAAATAATTTAGCTGCAAAATAAAGCACAAGTCTCAAAAAAGGAACATTGAGAACAACGATTTTGCAGATTTGGTAACTTTTGAAAAACAACCCCCATGAGATAAATATCATAAAATGGATATCATAATACCCATAAAAATATTTATAATATATATAGTATAAAATCATGGTAATTAAATACACAACACAAATTTAAAGAGTGGGGAACATAACATGTATATCACAGAAATAAAAAGTGACTTGAAATCCCCATACCTTGTGTCTTTACTCTTATCATACACATAAGAACCTCATGTATAATAAACATAATTTTATTATAGATATTTTAATGACCAATATTCATATATCTAATACCATATATGTATTAATTATTACTTTATATTACAATCTTGTTATCCATTTCATATTAAGTTTATGTTTCGAGTAATATTCGATTTGTTTTTCGCATGTGTCTTAATTTTTTATATAATGGGTACTAATACTTATATGATGATATAAATAATTTAAATGATTATATATATATCCTTTATATATATTATAGTTTTATTATTATAATGTATTGAATATATATGTATGAAATGGAATACACTGCTCGTGGGGATGGTAGGTTGTACGTCCTCATGAAGACTATTTCTGTTTAATAGTCATGATAAAAGGTAGTAAAAGAAATTTATCTGTGTATACATATATATATATTATAATATTAGAATGATATCATATATATTTAGTAAAATTTTCATTAATACAACCCATGTATTTTATGAACGAATCATATTGCTTTGAGAGGGTGGCAGTCCACACTTCCTCAAACAAAATTATCATATTAACATAAAATAGAATGTAAAAAAAATATGGGTTGTAAATGATATAAATAATCCTTAATACATAATAAATATAATATATAAGAAATATAATAATATTTTTCATCATAATTTCCACTACGAGATACGGTAAAGGTAAAATGTACAATCATTGTTTATTGAGGCAGTTGTTCATCGTACATGTAAATAGTATGTTAGTTACCCATTAGATGGAGGAGTATGTAATTTTAGGTCTTAATAGAGAAAAAATAATATTATATTTATTATAAATATTTTTCATACAATAAAAGAAATCTAGTTTTGAGGTGTGGAGGAAGAAAATAAAGGAGTTTGAGAGAAGGAGTTACCTCTTAATCTGGTAACTCCTTTTAGTTTGGTCCAAAAGGCATCCTTGGAAGACGTTCTAACCTAAGGGATGACTCATGGAGAAAGAGAGGTCTTTTTTATGTTTATTTATTAGATCTTGGAAGATCCTAATTTCTTTGAGATGTGTGATGTATAGGGAGAGTTGGTGGCCTTTTATAGCGATGAAGGACCGGAACTCTTGTAAATATTAGAAGAGAGAATTCCCCCCATGACTTTCATAAGGACATTGGGTCCAATGAGCATAAAAGGTCAATAAAAGGGAGTATAGGTTATAAATATTTATATCCAATGGTGTTTTGAAGATCTTTTAGGTCGTTTTGGTCCTTAATGTTTTGGTTTAGTCCCTTATTAAGCTAAATCTAACCATACTTAATGTAATTAATTTTAAACACTTTCACTGATCTTTTTTGTGAAAAACTAAATTGAAATTATTAAAAATTATATATAATGATGATTCCAAATATGGAATAAATTTTTCCAAATTATAATCCCATATTTAGTAGAAATTAATTTGAAATTAATACCCCAGTCGGGCTAACAATGCGGGTTTTTTATATAAAAAAATTCAAAAGTTTGCTAAGATTTTATATCTAATTTCAATTTGAACCTGATCCCAATGACCTAAATTTTATTAATTGATAAAAATATTATATAATTATACTTTGTAACTAATTTAAAATATAATTCAACATTTTAAATAAATTATATTAAAAAGTAAATTTGAACTAAAATTTCGTATTTTTAACTATTCATTAAAAAATAAAACATTACCAAAAAAACAAGAAAATTATACTCACCAAATTTTTATGTTTGGAATTCATAGATGAAGTTTATCTTGAATTATTAACTCTATAAATTTTTGAGAAATGATATTTAAACTGGGTATACCATTAAAATTTTGTAAAATAAATTTTATAATAATATATGTTTTTCACCCTAAAATTGGGTTTTTTCTTTATCCTATGTCTATAAAATATATTTAATGAATATGAATAATATTTTATGAAATATATGAAATTGATATTAAATATTGGTTACATTAAAATCACTCAATAATTGTGTTTATTTTATGTTATTTTTCTAAAATATATTTATGACCATAAAATAATAATATTATCATTTTTATTTAATTGGAGTTCATATTCATTTACAATTAATTGGAAACCTATGAGAAAATATTATACTGTGAAATCCTTATATTTTAATAAATTAGTTAATATTATTTATATCCCCTAGTTTAACATATATTTTATTTATTATTATATTAAATAATCATATTTTAATAATATAATATTGTTTGGTAAACCACAGTCTCGTGTGTCATGAAAGCCACCAAGGAATATAATTAATGCATAAAAGATAAGATAACCTCAGAATACCATGTAGATTATGAAAATATTAAATCGCATGTAGTGCAATATTAAATCAATGTTGTGTATAATGCAAGAGAAATATAGTGTGTTAATGTAAAATACAATATCTTAAGTGTTTCAGGAAAAAGAAAAAAGAAAAAGGATTAAATTTATTCAAAACAATTTATTCAAAAAATATATGATTGTTACATTCTTACCCCCTTAAAATGAATTTCTCCCATGAAAATCATCTGAGTTATCAAAGGTTTACTACATGAAATTTTGATTCATATAAACACACATCATAAAAATGATTATTAAAACATACCTTAAAAGGGGAATGTTGGAACCATAAAGGTTATAAAAAGTAACATATAACTATCTTTTCACATAGGGTAATTTAGGTGGAATGTTAGAAATTGACATGGAAGATAAATCTAACTATTTGGTTGTAATTAATAGTTTTATAGAACAAGGTCGGGAGAAAGTTAATTATCAAAATGCTATAAATCTATGATGAACTAAGTGACAATCTGATTTTTCATAAACAAAGGTAAGAGAATAACATTTTTTTTCAAGATCCAATTTAATTAACTTTTAGGATTTCCTAGAATTGATATACATGCATTATTTTAGGAAAACATCATCCATTATTGTTCATTTATACACTTCACCTCTTTCTCTAAAAAGTTACGTGCCTTTTTCATTCTTGATGTGCTAATAGATCAAGAGATATATGATATGCCATCCTTTTGTAATCAATTTACATAAACACATAGTTGTTTCAATATGTTATCCAGTATGAATAAATCATTATATAGAGATATATCCGTTGAATCATAATAAAATCATCTTGAGTCTAACTTATACGTTCCATAAATTGTTTACCTTATAACCCTTCCAAAATATGAAAACAAATATCATTGACAATAATGTCATGGAATATTATTAACAAATATCCCCCATATATCACAATGTACAACTTGGTTGTCACATTAGAAACACGTGAATAACCTCATCATATGTTCCCTTGAAACATGGAAATAACAAGATTTTCAATAAATCCATTTGGAAAACATGTAATCTTCTTTATACCAATGACTACCAAATTCATTATTTAAATCCAATAAGTTGTTAAGATCATCTATAATGACGTAAAAAAATCAATAATAATTTCAAGGGTAATCTGTATCATCTAATTTTTTTTATTGAGGTCTAACATATCTTTATCCAAGGATCATTAGCTCAATGGAAATAATTAATTAAGGGTTACCTTCCCTATATAAAAATATATCATTTCCATGAAATTATTTTTCAATGTCTTCATCACCACACAAAATTTCCTTTTCATTCCATAATGATAATATATACTAAAAATAATCCTAAATTCCCCAATTCATAAATCAAAATATTTGAATTTAAAACAAAAATACTTCATTCCTCCAACAATATTCCAAAACCATTACTTTGGGATCATCAAATTATTCCTTAATACCTATTTCCAAGATTATTAAATATGAATCTTTTCTTACGGTTCCTCAACCTCAATCTAATCATGCTTCTTATGTTTATTGTAAACAATACGAGAAGAACAACACATTCCATTCACATATCGTTTTTGGTATCTTTATCTTCTGAAGTATATCCAATACTTGTACGACCTTTTTTATTCTCTCTATGATATTTTAACTTGGGAAATAAATTCTGATAAATTAAATACATTCCACTTATGAAACATTAAATTTTAACCATATACTTCTAGTTCTCTCCAATGACCAAAATCATAAATCATTGTGTGAGAAACATTTATCATATTGGAACATAATATAATCATGAAAAATTACTTATAGGGTGAATAAATCATGTACCCTGCTTCTTTAATCTATTAATCCTTAGTATTATACTAGGATATTAATAATTGTCCTCTATTTAAATCCTTCTAGATGGTTCTCAAAGAGTTTTTTATTTCCCAAATCATATCCCCTTGGATTTTCAAATTAGGTGTCTAAATGGGCCCATTTTCATGTACCAGATTACCCCAAGTCAGGAATGTAACTTCTTATCATATTTCCTTCATCTAGCTACATCTATACTAGATCCACATATACATTTAGTATCTATAAGAGGACTTATTTCTAGGGAATAACTCTTTGCATCCTTTAACAAAATTCCATGATATTTTCCTATTAGTAAACTCTTACATATACTTAACCTTTGAGACATCCCAAGAAATATCCATAGAAATATATGATAGGATATCACCAATGTTGTTTCATCCTTGTATTCAATGGTTGAATAATCATTTCAACTGAAACCAAATATAGATACCCTGGCTTAGAATCCATGAATATTACATCATTTTAGATAAATATTTAGTACATTTCAAAAATACATGCCTGAGGATCTTAATAGTTTAGTGTCCTTGTAAGAATGGAAAAAAAATATTCTATCCTATTAAATGATAATAAAAATATCTCATAAATAGATCCACCTTTATTACATCAACCTTAATCTTTTCTTCATAATCCGAGGAAAGGGAATATAAGAAATGTGTGAGCTCAGATGGTCAGTATGGGTAAATAAATGAAATTTATAAGCATAAGATTAACAAAAGTGTATGGAACTTGAGCATAACATTTTAATATCATACAACTCATATTAGATATCACAATGAATATTATAATTTAATAAGAAAAAGATGATAAGATAATTAATAGAATAAGTCATGAAATCATAGCACTAGAATAAGACATTGAATGTGAGGCAAGCACGTAAGAAAAAAAAATAATGTCAAGGCTACCTTCCAAGACTATTATAACATGTTAGGCTTGGTCTAATACCCGTGTACCTAATTCGGGCTTGGGATAGTAACAAATGTACCATATTTATTTTAGGTTTGGGATACAACCCATGCACCTTTATGTTTTTGAGCTTGGGTTAAAGCTCGTGTACCATATTGATTTCAGGTTTGGGCTACAACCTGTGTACCCACATACTTTTATTCTTTGTCTAAAACCCATATACCTTCTTATTTTTGGTCATCGGTAAAAAATTTTATACCCACATACTTTTAGGATTGGGCTACAACCCACATACCTTCTAGTTTTTAGGGTTGGGCTACAACCCATTTACCATTTTATCTCATATAGAAATTATAATTACCCAATGCATTGGAAGGAGATATAGATCCCAAGCATACCATAATAAAATCATTCATACATGTTCTATATTTTAATAACACATCCATCATATTATTACCGATAAAACAATAGGTTTTATAAAAATCAAATCATATAACATGAAATAAAATTGGTATCATTAACATTTCAACACATCATAAGCTATGAAAATATATAGGAATTATAATAACTTCATGAAATAATAACCCAAGAATATAAGTGGGTTTCAAAAATCATAAAACCCATGAAAGTGAAACAGGTTTCTTTAGAATCATTCTATAAAAATATAAACTACTAAATAAATAATATTAATTCATCCTTTGGATTATTTCCTATAAGATAATGTGTACAATCAATAGATGTTATCAAAGATGGAAAATAACTTGGATGTAAATTTTGAAAACATATCTTGAGGTAAATATATATTCTTATTTTAAGAATTCTCATTAAAACATTAAACATTTAGAATCTTATTTTCCTTACAAACATATAAAATATGCTTGAAAAAATTTAAAAAACAATTTTCCTTAATAATATATTTAAAAAATATCATAAAATTTAAACTTTTATACATGAAAATAAATATCTATTGGTTTGATGGTGTGAAAATCCTTACATGTCTTTCGAGGTAAGAAGAATATTCTTTTTTCATGGTAAAAATATAGGAAACTAGCTTGTTCAGAAAATGAAAAGAATATTCCATTGAAAACATTAGAAAGGAAAACAAATTGGTAAAAGTAACTGTTAATGATTTTAGGATAATAGTAAAATATTCTTGTAAACCCTTTTTAGAAAACATTCTTTTGATGGAGCATATATTTTTGACTGAAGAGTTGGTAAAGTCGGGTTTTCTTAAAAATAATTTCTTATCTATCTTATATAAAAAAGATTATAAGGATAGAACCAATACATTAATATAATTTGAATAAATATAGGACAATATATTTCAGTAATTTTCTTGAGATATGCATCCTTTTATTTCATCAAAGTAATCATAAACACAAACAATCATGAAAAGAAATGAGATTGTCTCAATACACTCTTATAACATGGTAACATAGGACCATACTCTCCATGAAAGAAAATAAAAATAAAGGATGCTTAAAATATCATAAAAATAATAATTTTCATGAAATATAATTTAAAATATAAGTAGATACACATCGAAAAATATTTTAGGTGCATAACCAAACTTGAGTGTCAAAGAAGAGAAATTGAGACAACTATTTTACCGATTTGGAATCTTTTAACCCCAAACCCCATGAAAGAAAGATCAATTAATGGATATATTAATGCCCATAAATTTATGAATAAAATAAATTTAATACAATTAGGTTCATTCAAACACCACAAAAAAGTAAAGAGTGACATACATATCATGTATCTCACGGAAATAAAAGTGAGATGAAATCTTGTTACCTTGTGTCTTTACTCTCTTTGTACTCATTCAAAACACCAGAATAATAAATATAAGTTTATTATATATATACTAAAGAGCAATATTCTTATATCTAATACCATATATGGATTTATTATGACGTTATATTACACTGTTGTTAGTAATTTCATATTAATGTTACACTTAGTGTAATATTCACTTTGTATTTCACAAGTGACTTATTTTGTTATATATTTGGTCCTTATACTTATATAATGATTTCCAGAGTTTAAAAAATTATATAAATATACCATTTATAAATTATGTGTTTATTATAATAATCAATTTAATATATAATTATGAAACGGAATACATAGTTCATAGAGACGTAGGTTTTATCTATGCACGAATGCTATTTCTGTTTAATTTTCATGTTGAAAGAATGAAATGAAAGTCTTATATGTATATATAATTATATATATATATATATCATTATTAAATATATTTATGATATCATATATTTCATATATACGCACTAAAACCATCTTTAATACAATCCATGTTTTGAATGAACAAATCATATTTCTTTGAGGGGTGGTAGTCCACACTTCCTTAAACGAAATTACCGTATTAACACAAAAAGGAATGTAAAAAGATATGTATTGTAAAATATATAAATAATATTAAATACCAAATAAATATAATATATATAATATATAAATAAATATTTCTATCATAATGTCAACCATGAGAGGAAGTAAAGGAAAAATGAACCATCATAGTTTAGTGAGGTGGTAGTTTGTTGTACATGAAAACAGTACGTTCTTTGAAAATTTTATGGTGGTGTGTGTAAATGTAGATAAAAACCATATCATAAAAAATTTACTATATTTAGAATAATTTTTATATAATCATTCAATAAATAGAGTGTAGGGGTGGTGAAGTGAAATAAAAAAACGGAACCTAAGAGAAGGCGTTAACTCTTAGCCGGGTAACTCCCTTTGGTTTGTGCCAAAAGACTTCATTGGAAGAATTTATTACCAAATAGAGGATTGCTATATGAATTTATAGAGTTTAAAAATTTTATTTGTAAAATATTTTCATATACTAAGTGGTTTTTCACCCTTTATTAAGAGGGAGAGGTGGTGGCCATTTATATAGAAGAAGGAGTGGCACTCTTGTAAATATCTGAAGAGGGAATTCCACCCACATTATTTTTGTTTAAATTGGATCCAATAAAAAATCCCAGTTAGATACAAGGGAGTATAGGGTATAAATATTGGCAGCCGGTATCTTTTGGGAAAGTTTTTTTATCTTTTTGGAACATCAGGTCATGGTTTATTACCTTATTAGGCTTAATTTATCCCTAATCAATGTATTTAATGATAATATTTTCACAAATATTTTTTTATCAAAAACCAAGATTTATTTGTTATAAATTATACATAATTCTGATTCGAAATATGGAATCCATTTATACAAATTATAATCGAATAATTTCAAGAAATTAATTTGAAATTAATCCTGATGTCGGGCTGACAAGGCAGGTTTTTAATGAAAAAACATTGCAATACTTTCTTAGTATTTATTTCATACTTCAACGTGAAATTGATCGCTATGATAGAAATAGTATAAATTAAAAATATAAAATTTAATTAAACTTTTATACTATTTTAAAATATAATTTATCCTTAAAAATAAATTAGATGAAAAAGTATATTTGAACTAAAATTCCATATTTTTAACTATTCATTAGAAATGAACCCTTATAGAAAAATACAAACAAATTATACATAAATAAATTTTATATTTATAATTATAATAGGAATATTTTATTGACATATTAAGTCTATAAAAGTTCCAAAATTTGGATTTAAAATAGGTTCTCCATTAAAATAATGTAAAACTACATTTATAATATTTTGTGTCTTTAAGAAAGAAATTGGGTTTGTTATTTATAATATGTATATAAAATTGAATGAATGAATATCAATAATATTTGATTGAATATATAAAATATATATTATATTAACATCACTATATTATTGTATTTAATTTAATATATTTTGGTAAAATAGCTTTGTGACCATAAAATGAAAATATTACTTTTTTATTCAATAGGATTTCATATTAATTTATAATTAATTGGTAACATAATAATTCATATTATATTGTGTAAACCATATATTTTCATAAATTAGTTAATAAAATTCATGAACTATAATTTAACATCTATTTTATAACTTATTATACTAATTAATCATATTTTAATAATATAATATTTATGGTGAACCTAGGTCTTAAGTGTTACACAAGCCATTGAGAAAGTCATTGTTGCATATAATTCAATGTATCATCAGTGTTTTGTGTATATAATATAATGGTTATGTTTCATGTAGTGAAATATTGACTCGTTGTTGCGTATAATGCAAGCCAAACAAGGTTCTATAATATAAAATAAACTATCTTCAGTGTTGCATGAAATGAAAAATATCAAAAATATTAAAGTAATTTGAAATAAAAAATTCCCAAAATCTCTTGATGTTACATGGTCATTCAATCCTTAATTTACCTTGATGTACTATGGACCAAATTGAATGACCAGTTTGTGTAAATATTGTTCATCACTGTCATTTTGGATGAAATTTTCATCTAGTGTCTACTAAAAAGAGATCTGTTCTGACTCCACATAGGAGAGCAAGATTAGTTGCTCCACAATAGGTAGTGAGTGGGACATCTACTTATTGATCCGGATGTGTGGGTGGACATTGCCATGTAAGACACACTTATGATATGTAGTTATAACAAAGTGGATCTACCTAGGATAGTCAGGTTGTAGCTCAGTACCATGGATCTAGATAGCTACTTTCAATACACTTTGTACAAGAAGAGTAGAGTTTTGGATCTTCTATACTATGAGGTATGATTTTAGTATCTTGTATGTTAGTGTTTGCATTATTTTAAACTGGAAATACAAATGTATTTAATTCTAAGGAAATTTTAGAAATCCTTATACTGAAAGCTCAGTAATCTTATGGGTTTATGAAACAAGATACCTCACTGGGAGTTAGACCGTATCATTTATATAAATGTATTGTGTTCTCCATTGATGTAGGTTGAAACCATTTCATATGGATCCTCTTTATCCTCATGATGATAGGTTTTAAATTTATCTCTATATGAAATAGTGGGTCCCTACCATGATCGTATTGATTTATTTCTCTATAAAATAACCTTCACATCATTTGAGGGTAGATTTTATATTCACAAAGGAGAATGAGATGTCGAGGTGAGTTGATCTAGAATAAATTAATGTGGGATGGGTAGAGTTATATCTAGGATTTATATTATTTTTTTGGATGATTGGGAAGCAGGACATACATATTTCCCTCTTATAGTGGATGGATTTAGGGACATCTTATTAGATTACTTTTCTGGACCACCAAATAAAAGATAGGAAGATTTAACTATTGAAATAATTCCAATAGTGGAACCATAATCAATAATATCATAAGGTGTGAATACTATTGATTTATAGAAGATCAAGAGGTAGATGGAGGCATTAGAATCCAAGGGTATTTATGACCTAGTACTTATTCATGGGGTTCACCCACTCTTTTTCCCAAGAAGGTCGACAAGGACCTTAGTATCTACAATGGATACTGAAGGATGAATAATCTATTAGTTAAGTCCTAGTATATGATTCCTTTTATTTTTGATCTATAAAATCATATCTGAGGACCTTTGATCTTCATGGATGTTGATATGAGTTTGGGATACCCTCAAGTATGAGTAAATCCTTTATATATTACTTATAAATTATTTTGTATATGACATGGATAGTGAGAGTGTTTGGATATGTTCCTCAGTCTCACAATTACCTGACTATTTTCATTGTTTTGATGAATAATATTTTTCATAAGTATCTGGATTATTTTGTGGTAATATTGATGGATAACATTCCGGTGTACTCACATACTCGAAACAATGATGAAAAACACCTTCACATTGTACTGAGTGCACTAATAGAGCATAAAATATTTTCTATAATTACATAAATTAGAATTTAAGACTAATGAAGATAATATTATTGGTCACATAATCTCATATTCAGGAGTATCTATCACCAAAATAAGTTGGATGAAATATTTTCTTATAAGAAATCGAAGAAAATATTTGATATTCAGAAATTATAGGGGATAGTTGGCTATTAAATTTATTTTATTCAAAATTTATTACACCATGAAACACCTCATTCGAGTTTCAATAAAATGTGTATTAAATATAAATGTTTTGAAGAATGTCAAATATCTTTTAAGGAGTTTAATGGAAGATTTACCTCAATGTTGATCTTGATTTTACTTGAGAATGAGAAAAACATATAAGTATATAATGATTCATCAGTAATCAAACTAGGATCCAATATAATGTCGGTATATCAATTTTGTGTGTGTGGGACTCACTGGATTATTCCTCTTGAGAGTAATTACCCAGAACATGTCTTCAATGTAACAGAAAAATTTCATACATTACATTTCTAGAGAGAATACATTCTTAGAGAGTATTTTGGGGTAGTTATAGACTAGAAAATACTCAAAGACATATTAAATTGACATGAATTGAATCCCATATATCAAATATTGTTTGAATAGATATTGTCATTAGAATTTGACCTTTCTTGAACACCTTTTAAGGGAAATTTAGGGGCAGAATCTTCGAGGTGGAAACCTCATACATATGCTATTTAGGATGCCGGTTGTGATTAGATATTTACAGCCTTATTCTCTAAAACACACCTAGACATGATGGACTATTATTTATAGCCTATAATTTCTTTATTATTAGTGACCTCCTCACACACACACATATATATATAGTGAATATGTGGGGTATTGTTATCATTATGGGAGATCATTTCAGGTGATGACCCAGAGCCTTATTGGTTCATTGACGATGAAAATGTTTTATTCATTCATGTGCATGTATGGTTTCAATTTAAATATGAGAGTATTTAATGTGAGAGTATCATACCTATCCATTGGTATTACATCACAATATCATGAAGATGTACTATGATTTATGATCCAAATATTGGTTATCAGTTATGAAAGGGGATAAGGATAGGTTTATTACTATGTGTTCCACCTGTCAGTACGTGAAGGTGGAACACCAAAAAACACCATGGCTTTTATAGTTGTTACCCATTCTAGAGCAGAAATGGGATGACATCACTATATAATTTGTGACAATATAACCAATTTCACCTTGAATTAGTGACATTTTATGGGTGATCATTCATAGATTTGAAAATTATTCCCACTTGCTTCCCATTTAAGAGAACATTTTAATGGATGTTACAGTGTGTCTATATTTTAGAGAGATCATATGCCTATATTTAGTTCCATATACTACCATATCTTATAAGAACAATTAGTTTACATTAATGTTTTTTTACTTGTTTCCTAAATCATTGGTTTCACAGGTAATTCTAAGAACAATCAGTCACCCTCAAACTAATAGAAAGTCCAAGTGTACTATATTTGTGTTTCCCATCGTAAAAAATTCTATGATACTATAATGATTTCTATATATGAGGCCTTATATGGTATTTTGTTTCATTCACCCATATGGTGGATCGATATAGGAGAGGAAAATTCTAATGCACCCTAACATTTTTTGGAGAAAACAATGTAGTTACATCTTATCAGGAAGAACATGAATTCAACTCAATATAGAAAGAATAATTTTTTCTATCATCACCATTATACCTTGGGATTTGAGGGTGTAGATAAATATTTCTTATATGTTTCATCAAGTATTGGGAATAGACAAATTCATAAAAAGGGAAAGTTATAACATCATTATTCTGAGACTTTCATGATCTTGAAGATTTTTTGGATAGTATCCTATCAATTAGTTCTTCCTCACAGGTACCCTCCAATGAATGACTTCTTTCTTGTGTTTGATCTATGGCATTATCATTCTAACATGTCTCATTATTTTGATCTAGACGAAATTTATCTAGATACTATAACTTTTTTAGGTATTATCATATATGTATCATTAAAGGGAGATATAAGGATCTATTTGTAAGGTTGGTTTCTCTTGTATAGCTGTTATTGCATCGTTACCATGTATATGACGAAACATGGGATGGAGTAGCCGAAATTTGTTCTAAGTGTTTGGAATGTTTTTCTCATGATGTTTTACCACTTACAAAAGTAAAACTCTGGGATTATTTTTTTAGAGATGTTGTATGATCCCACATATTTCTTCAAGTATTTTTCAACATTAGTTATGGTTTAAATGTCAAATTGAACTATGGTAATGGTTTTTCTTTATTTTGAATTTTTTTAAGTTTTTTTATGTTTTGTTCTAAATATTGTTTTCACAGTAAACCATAGATTTATGGTTTAAATTATCCTTATGTCATAAGTATTTTTTTGAATATCATAGAAGATAATTGGATCTCATAAATGAGTATCATACACAATAAATTTATATCTTATGGTGTATAATGTTAATTTAGTACGTAATCACTCCAAGAAGTATCTTAAAATGGGGGATGTATGGTGTATGTTTTTCCCTTTATGTTGTAAATCCCTTGGGGTGTCAGAAGTAAAGGTGGAATTCCCTATTCCCCTTTAGCTTAATAACCCTAACTTATCCTCCTTCTCTTACACAATAGTTATAAAATAGAGTGATCCACTCCTCGATATATGTTCCTTTGGATCTGTACCATCTAACAATTGATTCAGTCATCAATTATCACGTTGGATCTATATTGGTTTGTGATTTAATCATCTCTCCTATAGTATTCATTTATCTTTCTATAAATAATATTAATTCCATGCAAGAAAATATTCCCTATCATAGGGTATTGGTATATTTATTTGATTTCTCCCAATGCTACTCAAATTCAAATCTGATACCAAATAAGCACTTGTATACTAATATATGGTAGGTTCTCTAGTTACTTTTCCCTAAATGGGCTATCATTTATATTATTCACCATTGTTCCAAGTGACCAATAATCTATGTGATGCATCATAAATTTATATGTAAATAAATAAATGAATATCATAATTTTTATCATAGTACAAGAACCCTAATTTGTTTATTAGTGCATTTCTACATCGAAACCATTCACCACATAGGGTGCATTGATTTTAATAGACCATAAACATTAATCCATGAAATGTAATCTAATCACCACTTAAAGTTTGTTCCTTTACTGTTGTTCTGGGATGCTATAATAATTAAAATGAAATATAAATTGAGTTAATCAAAACACGAAATTGATATTCCATGTTCCTAGGTCCTTAACCCTTTTCTATATTTCTTTAATCATGAGTTGTCCTTTATAAATTAACATTCCACATAATATTTACTAAAAAATTATATGGAGGGATTTTAATGCTATACATGACCATAAAACATGTCATGCCAATGGAGATAGAGCGGTTCTGACATAGATTTCCATTAAAGGTCTCATCAGGCTATTAAATTAATTTGAATTATACATGCAATTATATTAAAGCATTGGTAACACATGGTTTTAAACATTGTATTATTTTGGTGGGCTCACCTAGTGAGTGGACATATTTTATTCACTATATGATACTTGGGATCAATATGTGGAATACAAAGGATGGGATCAGAGGGAAGTGATTTAAATTATGACACATGTGATGTATGGTTCCCCTATGAATAATTATAAGGATATGATCATAGATAAATTTTATTATTCTATGTCTTGGTGACACTTGGGTTCCTTGGATAAATGCCATGTATGGGCCCTTATGGGTGATACGTTCCAAGTACAGTGGACAATCAAATTTTACCTTATTCTTAAGATTAAATGCCATATGAAATTTGGAACCTCATATGACTATGATTATACATAAATGGTGTGGATGTATACCATAGGTGACATCCTAATAATTGTAAACTATAAATTCTATGTGTTTATAGGCATTCTAGATTTGTTCAATGTAGGTAGCATCGGTCAGATGTCCCATGAAGAAGTTGTACTCATGTTTTTTACTTAATTTAATTTTTATATTTTTTATCAGACACTCACATGACATTGTATATTTACAAAAATGGATAATATGGTACATTATTGGTAGTGGCCTTTTTATTTTATCTCACACAATATTCATGCTATCGATGGGCACTCAAACATACTTCATGGAATGTCAGTATGAATAAAGGGAAGGGTCCAGTTTTAAATGCTTGAGTTTATATACTAGGATTAAGTATAGGAGAATATGAAAAGTATATACTAATGATTCTATTGGAAGAAACATTTTGATATTTTCCATTTTTTAAAGAATATTTTCATATTCTTTCTCCACTACTTCCCTTGACCATGATTTTATATAGATTGAATAAATGAAATAATTTTATGTTTGATAGTGGATGTGGTTATATTATTATTATTTTGATGTAATTTTTATTTATATTATCTAGATGAATTATGTATTTGAAGATCATTTGTCATAATATCCATAGTTTTTCTTATTATTATATGATTTTCAACAGTCTGGTCAGGAACATAATTTCTCTCCACCTTACAATCATAGACCATCACTGCTATTCTGAATGGTTTTTCAAGAATTGAGGCATGCTGGAGGTCGTGTACCCAACTATTTTTGTTAACATATGAGTGAACTGGGTTTGGGACGTTATACCGTAATTATTATGATTATTATTATTATCAGTATTATGAATACTATTACTATTACTATTACTATTAATATTACTACTATTATTATTGTTCAATAATATTATTATTTTTAGATGAATGACTTTTTAAATATAGAAAACATTACCTACAAGTAGATATTTCATTGAATTAATTTATTTTATCGCATGATTACTTATATTTTGGGGTAATTAATCACTTTGTAAATCATTATTTTCAACCAGAATTACAATTGTTTAATATTAATAATTTTCTAAATATAATTAAACAAAAAAAATATTTTATCTAGAAAAATTCAAGGTATTCATCAAATATGTTTCCTTTGGGTATGGG
This sequence comes from Viscum album, assembly GCA_963277665.1. Taxonomy (NCBI): domain Eukaryota; kingdom Viridiplantae; phylum Streptophyta; class Magnoliopsida; order Santalales; family Viscaceae; genus Viscum; species Viscum album. Next base: position 1,066,274,437 of record OY728135.1, on the reverse strand, counting down.
CGGTCGAGATGATTAAGACTCATTTTTAGTGTAAAAATTGATCTATCATATTGATCTATATTCATACTAATTATTTGACTAGATAGGCATCCCCACAATGTGTTCCCATGTTCCACCCCTCATTTCCCCTTAACAAAGTACCCCACTTCAATCCCACCCATCATATTAATAGCTCTTATGGACATAAATTCACTACATAACACCCCTACATCACCACCATCCTTAAAATGAAGGTGTTATAATCTATATTATTAAGAGGTTTTATTATATTTGCTTCATGAAAACCATCATATTCAGTTAGTGCTAATGAATCAGTTCTACTAATGTCTTTTCATCTCAATATAATGGTCATCTAAATTGCTAGAAGTATATATGCTATGGAGCATACTAGTGATTTTTACCCCCATGTGTTTTGTCTGATCATTTATCAAATAGATCATTGTTTCTCATTATGGACTCACTAGTTGACTCTCAAGAACATCTATCCTTAACCACAATTATTGGATTGTCCAGTGTTGACCACTTCTATTTTCCACCAAAATTCATGCCATCATAGATCTAGTGGCCCTGGTTCTTGATCTGACCTCCAGATCTCATAAATTAAAAATGTAAATGCCTAAAGATCATTAGAGAATGAACTAAATGATGAAACATCCAAATATAATTTTTCCTAAATAATATAATTTTTTAAAATTATTATAAAGTAATTAGATCTGTATAATTTAAAACATTTCCATGATATATAGTAGTTATCATGAATCCCCAAAGGGAAAAATTTAAAAATTTATTTTTAAAAATATTTTAAAAGCTTCTCTCTAATGTTTCCTAAAAACATTATCTTCAATTTTTTTAAATCCAATGGAATTAGATTCAAATCATCTCATAGAATATGCATCATTGAGAGTTTAATATAATTATATCAATTCATCCTCAAAATCAAAATTTTTAATTAGACCAGAAAAGAAATAATATAAGAAAATTGAATGGGGTAATTCAAGAGAAATTAATTGAATATGAGGAGAGATGATTATGCCATAAAATAGACATTTCTTTTAATGAAAAATACATTTTTCCAATGATTATTTTATCTCTAAAAAATATCATCTGATATCATGTGAAAATAATTCATCTGACTGCATCATCCAAAGTGGTTCATCTCATAAACCCAAATACCCCTCTAGAAGATTTATTTAAAAATTAAATATTGTTCATGTCAACAAGAAATGAATTATTAATTTATACTATGATTTATTAAGGCCATAAAGAAAAATGTATTTCTATATTAATTTCTTATTAGTAATATTTGTCTTGGTAATTCTTTGTCGGTCAGTATGTTATTTTATTTCATAGGTTGTTTTTGGACTAGAATTGGTTGTTTGTTATTTTAATATATAACTTTTTATTAATAAATGATATGATTTTGTTTTTATATATTGTTTTTTACTCTTTCATGTAATCTTTTTTCCCTTATCCCAATCCACAAACATGGTCCTGGAAAAATATTATAGTCTTACACTCTAGCTGATACGAAACAATATTGATCCCTTATAAAAAAAATAACAATTCATAATAATAATATATAAAAAGATTCAAACATTCATGTATACACACATAAATAAATATATAGAGAATAACTAAAATAATAATATATTACACACAAAAATTCCTATTTTATTTTTTCTTTATAGTTTTATGGAAATAGTTATTAAGTTTGTTAATTCAATCAAAATATTTAAAATTACATCACTTTTAATAAAAAATTGACTCATGAAATTATTCTACATCACAGATTAATATTTTAACCATATATTTTTATATTTTCATATATATTATATTAACACTTAGTATACAAGAAAAAATTTCATTATTACTTTTATATAAGTAGTAAAATTTGAAACATCATTATTTCAATTAATTACACTAATAACTATGTTTAATTATTAATAAAACTATTAATTGCATTTTTTTTATACTTGATTATGTAAAATAACATTCCATTTGTTATTTCTGTTAACATATTTATTTAGAAAGAATATACACTCCCAAAAATTCATTTCATTATTTAATGTTACATTAATATACTTAGCGAACCTCTACAATAATGAATAATTTATCTCTCAGTATATTTATATATTTCTAAATGAGTTATAATATATATATATATATATTATTTTTCTTTGGCATAAATATTATTTTGAATATTATTAACCTAAATTTAAAATCATTAACTATTTTAAATCAATATCATCTTGTTTTTAATGTCTAATTTCCTATATTTTTCACACTGTATAAAAAAAATATGGGATTTATTATGTCAAAAAAATATCATAAGTAACTTCAATTGTTACATAATATATGTAAAAAATTATAACTTATCCAAAAAGGACACACCGACTTCATTAATATAACAATAGGTGTATTCCAATTACATAGTTTAGGGAACAATTGGATAAGTCTACCATTGGGTTTAGTCTAAATTGAGGTTATTAAAAAAAATTAATGTTAACAGTTTAATTAAGTATTAAATTAATTAGTGACTACTGAATGGTTGTCATATAGTTAAAGTTGTCAACTAAACACTAATGGATTCCTTTTTTAGAATTATATGAATTTTAATAAAATATCTTAGAAAGAGTAAAATATTCATTAAATTTTTATTCACATAGAAATATAAATATATATTTGTTTTTGGGATATCAAAGAAGATGTTTTTATTTTTTGTGGAATTTATTACACATAGGTTTTTATAAAATTAATCCCATCCTAAGATTAATTGTTTTCTGTGTGAAAAAAAATCAATTTCATTTTATTTTTATATTAGTATATAATACAACATAGTAAACATTAGATAAAAGATAATAAATATACCAACACAAAGGAAAGCCACCCAATGATTGAAATATGAAATGTATAAGTTATACGTATCAACGAGGTAGAGAGTTAAGGTTTTAGTATTTATTTTTATGAAATAAATTTCATAATGGATATATAATATTTCTTAGATGATATTATATTTTTAATATGTTTGGTTATTTAAATAAATATTTAATTTGGAACATGTTTAGAAAATAACTTTTAAATGATATAATTGTTGTGCATTAGGTTTCCTGGTTTATATGAGGATATTATATTATACATCATTATAAGGTCTAAAAAAGGAAGTGAAGATACAAAAATATTATGATGTTTGGGATCCTTAGATTCACAATGAGTATTTCATGAACCAATAATAGTATGTAAATTAGACCATTTATATATTTTAGTAGTGCAATGTCCATGTGAAATATATTTTCATTTATATTTCAAAAGGTGAAAAATTAAATACAATTATATTTCATTTCATTTCATATTTTATAGGTGTTGATTAGTGATTAACTAATTAATACATTGTTCAAATAGATAATGTGTCCATATAAAAAATGATACAAAAAATTGATTAATGAGGGAAATTATTTTTTGAAAAAATTGATCGGATAAGAAGTGGACATACCTTAGTTCACCAAACTCTTAAGTACTCATACATGACCAGAAGTTTGAAAATTTGGAATTAGAGAATAAACAGTCATGTCAGAATGCACGCGACTATAATTTTCTATTAAAATTTTTATATAGGAACTCGTTGACATAATGATTTATTGTTATGATAATATGAATAACTAAAAATAATAATATGATTTGGGATATGCATAAGGAAACTAAAAAACATATCTAATTAAATAAGCTACATTCTCAAAAGCATTCTTTACTCATGTTTCATAACTTATTGATTAAATTTTTGTAATGAATTTTTTTATAGATATTTATAATTTATTATTTAAAAATAATGAATAATATACCATAATGGGTGATTATATTAATCTAATTTTCTAATAACAATAAATTTCATGTTTTTGAGTATGTTAATAAGTATAATAAATATTTTTATAGTTCCAGAGAAAGGATATGAATATCATATAATTATAAGAGGAAGTAAACTTGTCCAGAGATATGTTTGAAAATATGTATGACTGTAATAAATAAGAATAATTTGAAACCTGATATATATAACTTTATGTGATAACAACCTGTAAATAGTAAAAAAATAGAAAGATGTATTTAAAAAAGTAAATTAAAAAAATATATTATTTTTCAAGAAGATTTATTGAATTCCTGGTAATCTAAAGGGATATCTACATGATAACAGATATAAATAATTAATATGGTGTATTGTGATAATTTAAATATAAAATAAACTCTCTAAATATCTGTGTTTGGGGAAAAGACGCAATTAAGATGTATTAAGAAGAATGGAATTCTATTTTTTTCTTTAAATTCGTCAATAATTAAAGGCAGTATAAGGTGAAAACTTTATGGTTTATATGAGAACCTGACTGATTATCATAAACATTCCATGTATTTTAAATAAGTATAAATAATAACATCATCATATAGATATAAAATAATTTATAAAAATGTTTTCATTTTAAAAAAAATTATTTCATCAACATTATGAATGGACATATGTTCAATGTTGTGTTGAGACAGATTATATGAAATATCAAAGAAGTAATTCAATCCATTTCATTTAGAGAAGCCAACTTGGTTATGCTAAAGAATCAATTACTATATAAAACATATTTAATGTTGTTAATAAAAATGATATCGAATATTAAGTGTTAAAAATATAATAAAAATATTTTATTGATTACATAAGTGTCTTAAACATATAAAGTGATGATTTTAAGGATATGATAAATTAATTAAACTTGATAATTTTCATAAAGTCCATGGAAAAATAGAATAATTGAAAAACTAAATATATTCTTTAGGGAATGATGTATATGATACAATTCACTGAAAAAAAAGACATCTTATTGAGAAATAAATAATGTGATGTTGGATAATAATCCTAATGATTATAAAAATTAAATAGAAATTATTCTATAAGGAATTTATATATATGAAATTAAGAAATATTCTTTATTGGTTTCAACTATAGGAATGATATTATGAAAATTTATTTTGGCCCTATGATGAAAAAAATTAAGAGATATATACTAGTGATATCATTTAAAGGATTTTCATTTATAAAACTTATTATAATCAACACATAAAAAAGATTTATATATATATAATGAAAATTTAATCTAATGATTTTTACCCAAACCCTCACATATATAGTTTTATTATAAAAACCCAATAAAATTAGAGGTTATTAAATATATTTATGGAGGTTTTTACATGACAGATTATCTATAAAAAAAATACTTTATTTTATAAATTGATAATTTTTTTTAAAAAAGATGATTCATAAATATTTAATATATTAAGAATTTTTTAAAATGAAGTAAATAGGGGTAGATAATCAAATAATATGAGAATCAATATTCAATATGGCATAATAATGGGAGAGTGACTTTATTTTAAAGGGTAAATAATTTGTAATTATAATTTAATGTCTAGGTTTAGTTTTTAATTAAATCATTAAATTCTACAATTTCACTATTATATATTATACATATTATAAATAACATAACCATATTAAATTTGATCTAGTTATTTTTTATTGAGTAAACATATATCTTGATTCATAAATAAATATTCATTGAATTGGATATCGAAGTAAGCGATAGGTTTGGTTGTGTAGAAACATCAAATATAGGATACTGCATTAACCAATTGTAATAGATTGTTGGAATTATTTTCATATAATATATCAGAAATTAAATTGATGTATTGGATATTTTATGGAACTATAGGAAGAATTATATGGTCCTTAGAATTTCTTGAAGGATTGAAATATATATAATACTTTATTTTATTAACATTTTATATCCAATAATATGTTGATTACTTCAGATCATAATATAATATATGAAATAATAATATCATGGGATTATAAATTATTATAGAGTTATATTAAAAAGTAGTATGTAATATCATGCAATCATATAGAACAAAATTGGACAAATACAACAACATTGTAATGTATGATAGTAAAATTGGATATAATAAAAGGTGATATAATATATTTAACATTGAATGAAGAAGTTGGAGTTGTTATTGATCAGGTTATGATATGTTTTATGATTTAATTACATATCATGAGAGGTTATATAGATTATTTCATGTTCCATAGTGGAATATGAGATATTATAAACAATGCTATTAGGATATCATCAGACTTTTTATATCATCATAAATAATTTTTAAGCGTTCTTGTAAGACAGATGCATATAACCACAAAATAGTGAGTGTTACCAACAGATATTAAAGGATTAAATAATACATATTATATATATATTAAATTCAAAAATATAAGATTTAAATATAATAAAACAAAGAACAAAATTTCATATTTTAATGACTGTTAGCCTATCGTATTAAATGATTTGGGGGATAACTCCAAATGGTGAAAATTCATTACTTCATACCTCCTCGTATTATTATGTGATTAATTGTTAAATAAATTATTTAAATATACTAAGATGACGAGAAATAAAATTTTTAATGTATTTGAATATATTTTAATATATCTTAGTACAACTTAAATAATGATAATAGTTCCCATATTGTTTTTTATCCCTATGATTATCTTTATAGGGAATATTTACTATCATAAATATGTTCCATATTAAATGAAATAAAATAGCATAATATAAAGAAAAATATAGTGAATCTTAAATTCTAATTTATGGAATATTTTAAATTGATTTAAATAGAATTAAAAAAAATGAAATTTTTGGCTGAGGTTAAAGGGAAACAGAATAGTTTTGACAGAATGCATAAAGAGGTTTTAGAAGATATGACATGAGGATCAGTAAATTAAATGGAAAAAATCACACTTGAGTAAATAAAAATTATACAATATATAAAGATTGAATTGTTAAAATTGAATATAATGTGGAATTTGATTCATTTGATATTGGGTATAATAATATATGAAGAAATTTCACAAGACCCTTCTATATATTTGAGAATAAAACATTGTCTAAAAATATGGCTAGATGAATTATAAATACAATAAATTAGGTGAGTTAAATTCATGAAATTATTTAAAAATTTAATATGTTATTCAGTTAAATATAGGGAGACAAAATATTAACTCGTGATATTAAAGGATTCCATATATTCAAGTTGATCTATATTTGAAGGTATTATTATGACACCTCGTAAAGCCTATAAAGCCACCATGCATTGAAATCGAGTATCGGAGTTTATTTTAATCTATAAAGAAGAATAATTATGTTAATTCGATCCTTATATTAGTGTTTATGATCCAAAAATATGTAAAACTCGGTCACCCATTGATTAATAATATAGATTTGATAAACCCTCTATTAAAGATCATTTATTTTATTATTACATGATATTAGTTACATATCCATATGGCATGGAGTATTCTTCTAATAATGAATGGTGAACCATGAAAATATTTAAATTTAGGATTTATATAGTTTAATTTATATTTGGGTATTGGTTAAATAAAATAATTAATTGAAAAAAATAAATATGTAACCCTATAAATACCTAGAAAATTTGAGATCTTTATTTAGAAAAAAGAAATAAAGGAATATATTATATTAATATTTGTTACAACTTGATTAATCCTCCCTTTCACGTTATGGAACATAACCTCTAGAGGAAAATAATTTATTAAAAAGCCTTCAGATAACTATAAATTATATTTTAATTATTCATTAACAAAACTAATAATTGGTTTTAATGTATCTAGAACACCTTGATAATAAAAATTTGAAAATAATAAATATAAAAGACCTATATTATAATTATTTTCAGGTCATGAATGTACAACATAAGTTTTATGATGAAATATAATCTAATAAATATTTTAATGTTATTTTATTCTAGATGCATCGTATATATTAAAATCATTTTATTTCTCTTTTAAACATTTTCATGTCATATTTCACCATAATAAAATTCAAATATATATCGTAGTTCCATCATTTGAAATATTATTATTAATACATTAAAAAAATCTTAAATAATTAAAATCATAAAATAACTATAAATATATATTTAATTTTCTAATTCACGATTTCAATTTAATGATATATATTTTAATGTTTATTTCACAACATATAATGAATGTTAATGAAATGTGTGCTCTAACATCATATTTGGTTTCAGTGAGCTCATGTTTTAGAATAATTCTATACTAACCTTGATATTGAAGTGATGTATATTTTTAAAAAAATTATATGTGTTGGATATGTAAAATTGTACTTTATCATCTCAGGTTCCACATATCAGTGCCTCGAGTCTGTTGGATACATGACCTCAGGTGTGCCTCCTGGTATAACATAGGCTACCAACTAGAAGGGACTGTCTAATAAAAAACACAAGGAGACTACACCCGCTTTATCAGAGTAAAACTACAATATAAATAAATAAACCATATCAAAATGATAATAACCAATTACCATAGAAAATACTGAAACCAATACAGATCGGTATCACAATATGATCGAAAAAAAGTTAACAATATCCCAACCAAAAAATATATATTCCATGCCATATATATTTCAAGTTTCAAATGAAAAAAAATAAAATTAAAGAAATTAAAAACTCCCAAAAAGTATTATACATAATGTTTGGTTATTCCATCTATGTACCATCCAAATTGAACCTTCTACCATAGGTCTCTTTATCTTATCAATCCCTATAAACATGGAGTATTTTCAGGTACCAATCAGGTGGCCTAAGTAGGGTTTGATTACAACTCAGTAGGTAACAAATAACATTCTCTAAAATAGAATATAGAATATAATATTTTATGGAAAATAGTAAATTACAAAATAAATTTTATAAAGAAAATAGTTTCCATAGTTAAATTATTTTCCAATTAACCACATAAACCCTTGGTTTCATGATGATACCTGAATAAAAAATACCTTATTCATCCTACACTAGAGTCTGAAAAATATCACATAGGGAATCATCATTCATTGAATCATGTCTTTCAAAAATAATTTAATTTAAATTTCATATCATGTCTTCTTATAATTCCAGTCCAATGACAATTTATTCCACCTAGACTATCATATCTAACACCCTATGGGTATTTAGAGCATCATTCATTATAATGTACCTCGTTACAATCATATATGGTAATTTTCAACATTAATACCTATCCCAAAATCATAGTAATAACATATGGGTATTTGGAGAATCTGTTTACATCCCACACTCATATTTATCACATATATCACAATATCACATATTTCATATACATCACGGTTTAACATCATTAAACATCTTATCAAAAATCCATATCTGGGAGTACCATTTTAGTTTTTAAAATAAATAAATGATCATCACTTTGATCACATTGAATAATATTATCAATTAATAAATAATTAATTTACCAATATTTAATCATAATGATCATTATCCCTTCAAGGTTAATCAAAAAATCCCATAATTACCATTATCAAACAATTCATAGACACATTAATAAAAATATTTCATAATAACAATTAATTAATTAATTAAAAAATTAATTTATTCAATTAAATTTGTAATTTCCATATATGGAAATTTAGATTCCACAATTAGATACACAAATTTAAAATCTATACTTTGGTAACTGATAGTTAGACCACCTACCTCATGTTCAATTACAGGTGTTTTCTAAACCGAAAATACCCAATTTTAAATGGAATATTTATGATGAAAAATACATGGAAGATCTACGAAAAAATACTAGGATTAATATGAAATAGATTAGATCCATGAAAACCTATATATAAAGAAAATTTCAACGGAGGAGAATCCTTCTTCTATATTGGTAAAGAAAGATGGGAGAGAAAGGAATCTAGACTGGATGAAAACATAAATCAGATGAGAAAACATTCTCTAATTGGATTGATGATTCATCAAGAATAGGTTTAGTAGATCCTTGAACCCACCTAAGTGATTTAAAATTTTGATTCACTTTTTTAGTGTCAGGTTTAGTTATATTGGTATGATAACATGGGGTTTTCAAATTTCAAATATACTTTTTGGGTAATTAATAACCCATGTGTATAGTTTCCATGGTAGGAATGCATGTTTTTCCAAACCATGTGCTACCCCCAAGTAGGACACAATTTATCCAAATAGGACACATGGTTTGAAAAAAATTTGACCAACTGAAAAATCCCACTCTATATGGGGTTGCACGGTTTATCGGTGATAGGAATGCAGTTTGGGATACTAGGGTTCCAAATGTGCACCGCGTGTTTTTATTCAAAAATTCCCATTTTAATCCTACAACACCCCTTAATAGAAACCCATCCAATATATAACAATATAAGGGTAACAGATTTAAAAAAATGAGCATGAGATGTCTCTAGAAAGGTTGTGATAGTATAATCTCCCAAACTTTTAAAATATTATCCTTGACCAATAGTCCTAATAATATATAATATTCTAAAGTAATAAGATTGGGTAATTTATCCTATATATCATATTCTCTCTCCCATGTTTCCTCTAAGACACAACCATGTTTCCATAATACTAATACATACAACATGGTCTTTTCTTGAAACACTATCTCGCTATGATCCATAACATTTATTGCATGATCCTTAAAATTCGCAATATTATCAAACTCTACATCCTCATCATAGGTTAGATGAGAGTGGTTGGGATGATACTGTAGAAGTTGGGACACATGAATGTTATCATGCATATCACAATACATTAGTGGAAGAGAAAATCAGTATTCCACCAGTCCAATTCTATCCACAATCTAAAATGGTCCAACAAACATGTGTGCTATCATTCCCTGTCTATGAATCCTACAATGACCCAAACTAATTGAAACCTTATAGAAAACCAGATCCACTAATATAAACACATGGGGTCCTTGACCTCAACCACCATATAAATTCTAATACTTTAATACATATCCATACATTTATAAATCAAATGAACATGGTCGGATGTCTCTTGCACAATACTCAGACCCAATTACTATGGCACACCTACCAACATCCAGCATAGAGGTGAACTGAATGGCCAACCATAAAGAGCCTCATATAGTTCCATATGAATTGTTTTATTATAATTATTCTTATAGGAGAAGTCAATGAGTGTTATGTGCTCCTCCCAAGACCCTCTGAAATCCAGGACACATGTTCAAAAAATATCTTTCGAAACATTTGTAGAACATTTCGGCTGCCCCTTAGTCTATGGGAGGAAATCTATAGATATATATACCTCCATAATAAGAAATTTATACATGCCTTTCCATAAACATGAAGTGAAACATGAAACCCAATATGAAACTATATTTCATGGAACCCCATGGAGAATGAATATCTCTCAAATATACATGTATACCAACTAATCTGTGGAAAAAGTATAACATATATAAAATAGATTATCTAATTTCATTAATAGATCCATAATCACCCAAATAGAATCATTATTCTATGTAATCCTTGGGATTCTTAAATTGAAATGAATGGTAACATTTTCCCACATCCATTCTAGAAGGTGAAATGGATATACTAAACCACCAAGACATTGATGTTCATCCATAACCATTTGAAATGTGTATCATCATTTTTCAAAAACTATTATTTCATTTATCATGCTCGATCACCAATATCATCAACATAGGTCATGGTACATTTTTTTAGACTTGGATTAATCACCCACATTAGGGCATGAAACTCATGTGTTAGATCCTCCCATATACTCAGAGTTAAAAAAATAAGGTTCCTGACATAGATAATCCCATCCACATTTTTGGTCCAATCTAAAGGTGACTCCCCACAATCAAAATTTTTCCTCAAGGGAAAACATTCCAGGTCCTCATAATTCCTTTCTCTAATGCGCCTCCAAAGTGTGGATTCAAGTAATACTAATATGAGTTTCATCTACTATTATCCCTCTAGAACCAGATTATGCATCTCATCCAACAAGGTTATTATCTTACACTCATAACTAGATGTCAAAACTCCCAGAGTCTGTGTTTTCTATCTCTAAGCATCAACAACACTATTTTGATTCAATGGAATATATCCTATCTTCAAATCCAACTACTACATATACTAAACCCACATCCACTACTTGGGATTCCAATCTCACTATGAAAATATATTCTTTAAGCTATTTTGATCGGTATACATAGTAATCATTTCACCCAATAGATAATTCCACCAACACGTCAAAGCATAAACCACTATTATTTTCATAGGGTAGAGCACAAGGTGTCTCTACTCATGTGTCCTCAACTTCTATGACCCATATGATAAAACATAATCTCCTTCCATTGAAAATACTCTATTTCCAATCCTATATCTGTTAGAACAAATTGTATTCTCCTATCCCAATTTTGGTAGGATCCATATTTTTGTGGTGGTCAAATTCTTCTTTAAATCATATAAATTTCTATTACATGCCTCATACCATAAAAACAAAACTACCTTCTTGGTAAATCTCAAATGTGGTTCTTGTAAGCCATAAATGTTCAGGATGAACCACCGATAGTATCCCAATAAACCAAAAAACTACATATATCAACAAAATTTTCTGTTATTCCCAAGAAACAAATACATGGACAATATCTAGGTCCAATAACACACATTAAATTGATATGATGTGACCCAATAAATCTTCCATATCAATATAAAAATGAATATTTTATAGATTTATGTATATATGATGTTTTCTTAGTGTACTCAAGAAAATATCAAGATGTTGTTAATGATCGTCATGAGACTTTGAGTACTCCAAGATGATATCCAAAAATACAACCACATAATGATTCAAGTATTGGTGGATGATATGATTAATTAAGACCATAAATACTACAAAATCATTCATCGCCCCAAATGGTATCATGATGAACTCAAATAGGACATACCTTCTTCTGAAAGCGGTATGTGGTATATTAGAAGGCCGATCTCTTAACTAGTGATACCTCGATATAAATATAATTTTTTAGAACACAAAATATCTGCTCAACTGGTCAAAGTGATAATCTATATGAAGAAGAGGATACAGGTTCTCCACTGTCATCCAATTTAATGTAATCAACTCAAAAGTGAAGGGTTCTCCCATCCAACTTAGAAAAAACACTGGACAACCCAATGGAAACATACCTAGAAGGATAATTCCTTTATTCATCAACTATTCTAACTGAGTCATAGTATTTGGAATCTTAGTTGGTGGAATTCAATAAGTTTGAGAAAAAACTGGCTCATCTCCAAGTATGAGCTCAATTTTAAACTCCACATCACACTTGGGTGGAATCCCTAAGAATTCCTCAGGAAACACATCATGGAATTGATCTAACAAATCTATAAATACATCCTCTTTCACACCCCAATCATCCAGAAATAGACTTTATACATGGGTGGTGAGAACCCCTAGTAATTGATGAACTAAAACTTAATGGCCTCCCTTAACAGGCCACCTTCTATGATGAACATAACTGTCATCCCCAGGAGATGTAAAGGACACTCTCCTATTGTAACATTCTATGTGAGCATGGTACACTACCAACAAGTTTGTACCTAAAATCAATTTAATTCCTATCAAGTATGTAATGATCCCATAGATAGTTATTCTCCCAACCTCAATATAACAACCTTTTCCCAAGTATATGTCTCTTTCTCGTACTCCAAAAGGTGCATCGATCATCATAACCCTAATGAAATACTCCACTGTCAGACACCACCAATTCAAAAGTTGTGAAGATATAAAGGAATGAGAGGAACGAGAATCAAATAAGGAACAAGTATGTGTAGAATCCACAATATTAGTACCTATAACTATCAATGGCCCAACCTCATTATCTATATGTATAATCTAAATTGCAAGCAACATTGACACCCCTATTCCCTGTGATGAATTCTGACCCCCCTGAGCTGCACTAATCTTCTAATACATGTTTCTTTCCTAAAATTATCATGCCCACGGCCTCAACTGACATATCTAGAATAACAATAACTTCCGGGCTGATGTGGAGTATAATTTCCCCTTACATGACCTAGATTCTACAAAGACCCTCCATCATTACCCGTAGGATGTGGGTTCTTGTGGGTGTTTTGTAGATTTCCCATGCTTCCACAAGATCAGCATTCCAACACTAATCTGGGGAACTTTCTATGTAAGTTAAATGGATTACTGCACTGTCGGCATATCACTTGATTAATATCCCAAGTAACTGATCTTTACCCTTAACAATATTTTTTTCCATTTCCTTAGTTAACATTCTAGAAGTGATTCCTCCTACTTTTATAAGACCTAAAACCTAGTTGTCCAGAAGAAACCACATGTCTTTCACTATATGTCTCCTTCATGTTCCCATCAGATATGAGATCCTTATTCACCACATAAATAAATTCATAATCCTAAAGATTCTAACCTAGGACTTAATATCACATTTAATCACATATTTAATATTATTTTCTGTAGTAATATTATATCATGCTAGGTATTGAACAAAGTAATTTAAAAATGTAAAGTATCCAACATAGTCTGTTACAGATATAATCCCCTAGTTCTTCCTTATGAACTCATCTTCACTCTCCTTCCTGACTATAACTGGCTAAAAGTTCTCCAATAACTATTCTATAAAGTCATTCCACTCAATATTCTTTAATATACCATATTGAGTATGGATTTTCCACCAATAATTCACTTGTACACATAACATATATGAATCTGGTTTGACTCTTATCAATAGGAGTTTATAAGATATCAAGAGTTATTTTGGATAATCTCAATCCAAATCTCAAGCACCTCTTGTCATCCTACTATGGTATACTCTAGAATAATCTTATATTGGAACTCCCATGTAAGTTCTTACATACTATTCACAACCGAACCTAGGTATTTTTCTGTAATCTGTATAAAACGAGAAATGTTCTCATGGAACTACTCTCTCGAACCTTCTCCTAGAACTATTAGGGCCACAGGTTCCACAACTAGATGATCATTTCCATCAATATCCTCCTCTATATTATTACCAAACATTGTCCTAGAGTAGTATATCTAAAATTAAAAGCACTCATATTAAGACATATAACACATCATTATCACATTTATGTATGATGGATTCAGATCAATTCATAAAAATTCATCCACCATATGCATACATATGGTCAAAACTAAGACACCATCACTACCCTCAACAATCCCTAATCTAGTTCATGGATAACATATATTAAACATTTTCACATTTAAATGTTCTCTTTTTAAAACCTTTTATTAATTTAGTATACCACATTTATAACCAAATACAATGGTAAATTATCTAATTATTCACCATTTTATATTAAATCAAAAAATAATAATTACCTTTCAACAACTCACACAAAAACTTGTTTTCCAATGCATTACTAAAATTATACATGTCACCACAATTCCAAAGTTCCTATAATAATGCATGCATACACAACTCTCATGTTATACCGAGAAAAGGGAAAGTCTCTGGAAACATTTTTAACATCAAATGATAAGTTCATCACCCAAGGTGAAATAACAACCAACCATAACAACAAACATCAGTAACAACACTCCCACCCTGGGTACTTGGGTTCTTTCCCTCACATGGGAAAACTACTTGAATGCATGAGCTCATGACAGAGGATTGAATCTTATTATTCTCATATTTACCTTTCCCTAATAGAAAAACAAAACAAAAAAATATGGATCTGATACAATGTTGTAACATACCATGCAGCGTGCCACATGTTGTTACCCCAAGATGGTCGGTTATGTGACCTCTTGAATGCCTATCCACATTCCATAGACTACCGACTAGCAGCAAAGGTATAGTATAAAACATGTGGAATATATAACATCTTTATCAAAGTAACAAAATAGATTAAATAGATAAACTATAACCAAAAGATAATAAAAAAAGTAGAATAATTCCACAACCAATAAAGAATAGTATCACATGATGAACCAAAAAAATTTACAATATCAGAACAAAATAGTAAATATGTCATGCCATAAATTTTTTCATGTCAATTGAAAGACTAAAAATAATGACATTGAAAACTTTTTAGAGGGTCCCGATTTCTTGTATGATTCCCTCATCCATGATTCATACAGGCTTATCTATCTAATATTGGGCTCATTCTGTTATCCTGTCATGAAATATGAAGTCTATTGGGGTACAGATCATACATCCTGTAAGATATTGGATCTTCTTAAGGTATGTTTTTTTAAGTTTTTGTATGACCACTTCTTTGGGATAAATAAGTTTTTCCCAAAGTTCATGTGAACGGTTGGGGTGTTCTGGGGGTTCGGGACATGAAAGAGGAAAACAAAGTGGGTTCCTATGCATGTTTCATGGTTTGTGCGCAGTTAGTGAAAACCCTGCGGAGCATCCCAGGTAACCATGTAGCCATGGATAGATTCTTATTCATGGTTTGTGTACAGTTTGGAAAACCCGGTAGAATTCCAAGGAACCTGTGTAGAGCTGGTGATATCAGGAGGATGATTTTGCATAGTTTGTGAATAGTTTGGAAAACCGTGCAGGTAAACCGTACATCCTAGAAAAGATAGAAAATTAAAAAAACTTCCACTCCATGGTTTTAAAACCTAACCCATAATTTTTTTCCATTCCTCCCCTCTCAACCCTAGTGATGAAATTAGACGACCAATTCTTACAAGAGGGGTCCCCCCTTCTATTCCTGGCCATTTTTAATGTCGTTGGTTGTTGATCGAAGTTTCGGGTAAGTCTAATCCTCTCCTCCTGTCTATTTTTTCGGATTACAGCTTGTGGTTTCTTCCATCTTCTTCTGAAAATCTAAACCCCTTTATTTTCTAGTGTAACCTTGGTTGGGGCTTCATGGGTTGTTTCAATCAGGTTCTATGGCTATGATTAAGAGTTTGTTCTTCATCGGATTCAAGGTAGGTGGTCTATAAGTATTTTCCCATAGTTTTATGTCGTGTTTTTTCATAGAAGTTTGTGTTCTTGTTTCCCCCTTTTTGATATTATTGGTTCCATTGAGGCTTTTGATAAAAATGGGTGTCCATGTGACCATTTTCAACCCTCATGAAACCCATGGGATTTTTAGAGGATGGCTTGACTATTTAAGGGCAACCCATGGGGTGCGTAGGATTTTATGGGCTTAGAATATGGTAGGGTTAAATAAAGGCTTACCATGTGATAATGTGGATCCCATGTAAAACATGTTTAATGGTCGATTAATTGTAAATGGAATGATAATAGTGACGCCTATAGTGATAAGGCATAAGGGTTTGTTTGGAATGACATAGAAATGGGCAATTTGGGATGAATGTGATTATGTTAACTATTTAATGAATTATTGTAAGAAATTGCTAAGAGGGTTACTGAATATTAAATAGTAAACTTGTAATTGATAAATGGAATGAAGAAGGGGAGATATTTTAATGAGATCTAATAATGGAATGGATGAAATTTTTGAATGGGACAATACATGACGATTAGGTGGTACACCTAAATGGTTGAATGCAATAAAGAGATTGTGTTATGTGATATAAGAATTGTACACGAAATGCATAAGTGGGTAAATGTTTGTAAAATGATAAATGGACTCGAAGGTTAATGATTATTAAATGTTGAATTTGGAAAAGGCATTGAGGTATTTGAATACACCTAATGGGTTAAGGCACTATAATGGGAATTTCTCTAAATGGATATGAATCGTAATTATAAAATGTGTTAATGGGTTATGGAATAGTATTAATTCCCATGTTGTTTTCTATGCATTGTGAATGATGAGTTCCAATGGCATTGGTTATGTTATGATGTGTTATGGTGTGATTGTGATTGATAAATAATCATGTGCACATGTCTTCATAGTGTGGGGTATTGACATGGGGTTTTATGCATATTGGTAGATTTATAGAATGAGGCTCTAAACACCACCCAAAATTCATGGGTCAGGTAAGGGGAAGAATGCTCTATTCCCCTAACAGTTTCATTCCACCCAGACTGAGGCTTCTAGGTGAGGATAATTGTTTGATGTGATATGGGTTTCCCGAGTAAGATAGGGACTGGATTGATTTCCCCTTTTCATTGTAATCTATTTCCTTATACCCATGTAAGGTTGATATATATTCCTAACTCAAAGAGAATAAGTTGAAGTGGATTATGTTTGAAAATTGCATAAGAAATAAAATTAGGATGAACTCTATTCATGAACTAAATAAACCTTGTTAAATTATGGAACCAGAACTATCCCTTGTTTATTTACCTTTTATTTTGTACCTGCATGAAATATATATTAGATTGGATTATTTGTAGACACCATTTGTGGTGGCCTACTGAGTTTTGTACTCGAACCCTGCTCGGGCCTCCGTTGGGTACCCGGATAGACTTCTTGGTTTTAGGTCAGAACAAGGGCAAGATCCCAACACTAAGTTGTTGAGTTTGGATCAGGATATTCATGGAAAAGGATCGATACTTATAGTCAGGAACCGTTGGGTGTTTTTTGTCATTGTTCTTTTTTGGGTTCTTTCTCTTGCACTATAGAATGACGTGACATATTTATTGCTATATATGATTATACCCAGTTTTTTGGAATGGTAAAGTTATGCATGTTGTTGATTGTTATATATTTATTTCGCTGTTTAAACTATTATCTAATGTGTCTTACTCTGGTAAAGAGGGTATAGTATCCCCACATGACTCATTAGACCATCACTGCTAGTCAGCAACATCTGGCGTATAGGGAGGTGCGCTTGATGTCATGTGACGATCCATCTCGGATAACTAGCTTAGTGGCTCCCCGGTCAAGGATTTTACAAAATGGTATCATTGGATTTCTTTTCTCTTATTAATATTTTTGGATGTTATAATGTTTTTTAGGATGTTTTTGGCCTTATTAATGAGCTCGTTCTTGAGATTAGCTAACCAATGTACAAGGGAAATCCCAAGTCACCCTCAGTGGGAATCATTTTTCATGATATGTGTTGTTATAGTTAGATGATATTTCACCATTGTGTGATTCACATGTTGTGTGATTTCACTAATTTATGATCTTTTAACTCTTCTCCAGAATGGCATGGGGATGTGCATTCATGCATAATTTTAGTAACCTAAGGGTATAGGTGGCATGCACCAGTATAGGCGCACACACATGATGGGTGTGTGGGGAATAGAGAGTGGAATTCATTTTAATTCCTTGATAAATATGAATAAAATTATGGTTAATAATGGTGATGAACGATGGTGAATGAAAATAAATTAAATAAATATTTGAGGAATATCATGTATAAATTATTGTTGTGACTAAGTTAATGTTTTGGGGGTATGATAGATTGTAATGGATGTTTTGGTTTCTAAAAGAAAATGCGTGCATAATTATGGTAAACATTTTAACGGATTTTTCCTAATGAAATGTGTAAATGAGTTAAAATGATGATTTTAAAAATTTGTGCAATGGGAAATGTGCCTGAGGGAAGGGATCTTGTCGTAAAAGAATATGGGTTTAAGAGGTGTTGACGAAAGACTTATTATTAAGTAAATTTGTTACCCCCATGTTGGCCATGTCCCCTAGCAGGTATGGTGGGGGTAGTGACCAAAGTGTGATGTTGACCATTGGGGAAGAGTATGATGAATAGTTTGTTTATGGTTGATCATGTGGGATCTTTAAATCTATAGTTGAACTATGTCGGTCATTCTTTGAAGTTTTGAGTGAATGAATATTTTTGAATGAGAATGTTTGGGTTAAAAGGTGGTTATCCTTGGTGTTTTCGGTTTGACCCTTGTATGTGTGGGTCGGGGCAGAGAGAGTACCATAGTTGAGACTTTGGGCTTCGATTATGAGGCATTTCCGATTATGATATGAACTAGGTGGTGTATATAGGGAACCTTTGGTAGGGTTGTGGATTTTGGGTCGTGAGGCGTTGTTCGGTGATGTGAGTGAGGGAACTCTCGTAGAATGTGACCATACAGAGTACATGATGGACCCTAAAGATGGTGCATGGGTCTTGGTGACCATGTGAGTATAGACCTTGTGAGTTGTGTCTCAAATACCAGAGAGGATGTTTTTCCATACTGTGAATGAATGTGTACACCTTTCGTGTGGAACATAGAGTAGATGGTTTTTTGGTACACTATACATAGTTTGCATCGGAATGGGAATGAGAGTTCCATTCACATGATTTTCTTTGTTCATGTCATGATATGTGTGGTTTAGAGAGATGGCCAATAAATTTTCCTAGTTGTGACACCAATCTAGGTAGTTTTTATTGTTCATCCTTCAAGGTGGCCTATGATAGAGGCCAAATAGTGTCTCTAGTGCATTTGCATGTGTCTCGCACAAGTAGATGTTTGGACTTGATAGTGGGACTCAGAGTGTTCCATGGTGACGGATTGGACATGAGGGATATGTGTGAAGTTTGGTGGTATTATTGTGACCATTTCCTTCATAACGGAACCCTATTGTTTGTGATTATAGGTAAGGCTTTCTTGGAAGGGTTGTATTGCATGAATGCTTGATTCACCTGTTTGGGTGAGGATTAATGGAGGTATAGAAGTGGTTTTGAATATAAAATACAAGGGTGGATAATGTGTGGTCATATAGATTCACTCGATGGAGACACCTTGGTAAGGGTGGTCACATAGTTGAACTTGTTAGTAGTAATGGGTTGGTTGTTGGGTGAGATGCAGAGGTCGCCTCAGGGTTGATGAGACTAGATAACCAATAGACATGCTTAGGCAAGTTATCTAGAGATGGATTAAATGAAAATTAAGGTTTTTTTGTAAGACCGTTGGTTTGATTTATGTGGATGACTTTTGTTCTTTAGTTGTTAGCTATCAGGGACGCATCAAAATCACTCGAGCGACGTGGTGGAAATAGTTCCACATGAAATGCTGGTTAAAATCATTTGGTGATTTGGTTGTGGAGAGATGGTTAAACATGGTTGTCTATTAATCCTGGATTGAGGAGATAAGTGTTGATGTGATGAATTAGATAGGGAGTCCTGAAATCCTTGGTAGGTCATAGTATCCCATAGTTCAACATAAAAAATGGATAAGTTGGTGGTGGTGTTCTTAAAAAAAACTTCTTTCAGTACCTCAGAAAGTGACGAGCATGTAAAATATATTAACATCATCCCAAGAATGTTGAGAATCTTTGGAACACGCCAAGAGACATGAATTTGTTTAGCACAATGACAGACATCAATGATTTTACGCTTATGGAAACCTTATGCATGAAGCATGGGGATGGTATGTACACACTCAATGGATTCGGTTGGGGACCCTATGATAGACCAAATGATGATAAACGCCTTGGTTGATGTTCACAGAAGCTAAGAACGAGCACTGGGTGATGTTCATTCCCTTGTTAAGGAAAAAATATGAATGTAATGTCTATGGTTGAGGTTTTTCTTGTGTTGAGTGTAAGAAGTGATGGTTGGAATCCCTCATAGTGGGAAATGGTAATGACAATCCTAGGGTAGGGAGTGATGAGTCGGTCCTAGATGTGGAGAGGAGAGCATCGGGATGAGGTGGTGGCCCCCACATGCCAATGAGAAAACTGTGAGGTGCTTTTTAGGTTCCTCGGAGAGGAAATGTGGAATAGGGGTGTGGTGACTGATGATCCAAGTGTCAACTTCAGGTTCAGGGTGGTTCTGTGTGAATCTTTTGATGCATGTGCTGAAGTCATAGAAGGGTTTGGTTAGATATTTCAATAGGTTGTGGTAAGAGAGGTTGGGTTTTATAACTCCAATGAATATCAGGGGTTAGACTCAGAAAATTTACCCTTGGGTGGTTTTAGAACATCTTAAGGTTGTGTGATCATTTTCCATGTCATGTGGTGTCAAGCCAAAGGTGATTTTGATAACCGTCTGGAAGCCGGTATGGTCACAATGATGAAATTATACTGGAATTTAGAAAAATACCTCCATGGGTGCGTGGGATGATAATGATAAGCTTTAAGTTATTAAGAACCTTAGAAGGGTCAGAAGTGGATAAAGAAACATTAGTAAAAGGTGGGTGTTCTGGGATAAGCCAGTCAGATCTGGTCAGACCTGATATATTAAACCTGAATGGGAGTGGTGATGGTGAAACATCTCCATGTTATGTTGTGTTGGTAAGTACCTTCTTGGAAATGAATTGTTCCTGAGTGAGGTCCATTTTATCATAGTCCTCTAGATAATAGGGTAGGAATTCCCTCTCAAAAGGTTTTGATGGTGTGCCTAGATTCCAATGTAGGTTATTTACCTTTGGATACTTAGGGGCAGTCAGTTCGAACATGTTAGGAAATAGGAATGTTAGGTTTATTTCTAGTGATAATTTATGGATAGAGGGAGGTTCCACATAACCGAAAATGGTGGACAGAACCATACCAGGTAAATGGTTAGTTGATAATGTGATCAGAGTTTTGGGTTGGAAGGACTCGAGTGGTCACGGTTCGGGTGAGTCTTCCCTGGTAGGGATCTTTGGAACGAGTTTAGTTTGTTGAGCAACTGGGATTTTTGGGTGGTATTTTGTTGTATAGTTTTGGAATGAAATATTCAAGAGATGTTGTAGGAAGGATAGTGTTTTCTCTAGGTGATACGAGTATTTTCACTGTTAGAGTTTGGAAAAAAGAGGAAAATGATGCCAAGTGATTTGGGTCTTGAGTTGTATAGTGGATTGGGCCTATTAGGTACAAATTGGTACCTCCATAATGATGTGATGTTATGTGTTAAGCCTTTCTATGTTGTGAGTTAGGTTTTTTCGCCTACTATTTCTCCCATAGAGTTCTCATTGTGTGAATGGTAGAAGTGTATTCTTCCCTGAGGATTTTTCAGCTCGTGTTTTGACTTTAGTGACTAAGGCTTGTGGGGCATGTCTATGCCCTTATTTTTTGTTTGAGGGTATTTTTCATGTGCAACAATAAATATGCTGGATAACAATGGATAGACAGGAAAAGTGGAAAGACCTTTAGTTCTGGATGTTTAGTGATGCCTAGATGAGTGGCTCGAGGATGAGCCATTATTAGGTGGGGAGGTTGTAAGATCTTGGATCTCCTTAAAGTAATTTTTTTTAAGATTTGGTTTGGCCTCCTTTTGGTTCTAAATAATCATTTTTCAAAGTTCAGGTGAAGTCTTAGGGGTTTATAGGGGTTTAGAACATGAAATAGGAATAAAACGGGGGTTCATGGGCATGTTGCATGGTGTGTGCATGGTTAGTGGTAACCGTGTGGAGCATCTCGGGTAACCATCTAGCTATGGATAGAGGCTTACGCATGGTTTGCACAAAGTTAGGAAAGCCGTGTGGAATTCCCAAGAAATTTATTTAAGGGGGTGATTTTGGGTAGTAGATTCTACACGGTTTGTGAATGGTTTTCCAAACCATGTGGGTAAACTGTGCAGCCATGAAAAGTTGAAAAAATTACAAAATTTCCACTCCGGGGTTTTAAACCCCAACTCGGTATTTTCTTCCATTCCTCCCCTATTTACCCCAATTATGAACTTGGCCATCCATTTATTCCAATATGTATTCCTCCTTCGATTCTTGGCCATTTTTTAGGTCGTTGGTTACAGATCGAAGCTCCGGGTCTGTCTAATCCTCTCCTCCCTTCCCTTTTTTAGTTTAAGGCTTCTGGTTTCTCCCTTCTTCTTCTGAAGCTCTAAACCCCTAGGTTTTCTAGAGGAACCATGTTTGGGGCATCAAGGGGTATTTGAGTCTAGATCTATGGCTATGATTAAGAGTGTGTTCATCATAGATGTCAATGTAGGTAGTATACAAGTTTTATCCCATTGTTTTTTGTTATGTTTATGCATTGACATTTGTGTTCTTGTTCTCCGCATTTTTGTGTTTCTTGGTTATGTTGAGGTGTTTGATAAAAATGGGTGTCTATGTGACCAATTTCAACCCTCAAAATCCCTACAGGATGTGTAGAGGATTGATTGACCATTAATGGGACACCCATGGGGTTCATTGGCTTTTCCGGACATTGGAAATGGTAGGGTTAAATGAAGGGTTGTTGATTGATAATGTTGAACCCATGTAAAACATGTGTAATGTTTGATTAACTATAAATGGAATGATATTGTGATTCCTAGGGTGAAAAGTCATAAGGTGTGGTTTTAAATGACATGGAAATGGGAAATTTGGTTCGAATGG
This sequence comes from Viscum album, assembly GCA_963277665.1. Taxonomy (NCBI): domain Eukaryota; kingdom Viridiplantae; phylum Streptophyta; class Magnoliopsida; order Santalales; family Viscaceae; genus Viscum; species Viscum album. Next base: position 1,066,250,370 of record OY728135.1, on the reverse strand, counting down.
GATTATGTCAATTGTTTAATGAATTTCGGTTAGAAATACCTAAGGAGGTTAGTGAAAATTAAATGTTAAACATGTAATTAGAAAATTTAATGAAGAAGGGGAGAAATTTTAATGAGATGTAATAAGGGTATGGATGAAATTATGGAATGGTTCAATACATGATGATTAGGTGGTACACCTAAAAGGTTGAATGTAATAAAGGGATTGTGTTTTGTGATATGAGAATTGTACTGAAAATGAATAACTGGGTAAATTATTGTGAAATGATTAATTGGATAAATGGGTTGATGAATAGTAAATTATGAATTTGGATATGGTATAGGAGTTATTGAATACACCTAATGGGTTAAGGCATGGGAATTGGAATTTAGATAAATGGATATGAATTGTAATTGGAATATGTGTTAATAGGTTATGGAATAGTATTAATTCCCATATAGTTTTCTATGCATTGTGAATGATTATTTCCAATGAAATTGGTTGTGTTATGTTGTGTTATGGTATGGTTTTTATTGATAAATAAGAATGATCACATGGCTTGGTAGTGTGGGGTATTAGCTTGAGGTTCTTCACCCACGGGTTGAGTTATAGACTAAGGATCTAAACCCCACCCCAAAATACACAGGTTAGGGAAGGGGATAGATGCTTTATTCCCTTAACAGTTTCATTACAACAAGGCTAAGGCTTCAAGGTGAGGGTAATGGTTTGAGGTGATATGTGTGTCCCTTGTGAGATTGAGACTGGATTGATTTTCCCTATGAATTGTTATTGGTTTCCTTAGTCTCATATATGGATGTTATATATGCCTAACATAATGAGAATAAGTTAAAATTTATTTTTTTTAAAATGGAATAAGAAATGAAATAGGGATGAACTCTAGTCATGAACTAAATGATCCTTGATAACTAATGGAACATGAACTTTCCCTTATTTACTTACCTTTATTTTTGTACTCACACCCTGCTCAAAATGTCATTGGAAACCTAGGAAGACTTCTGTGTTGCAGGTCAGAACAAGGGTCAGGTCCCCACACTAAGATGTTGATTTAGGATCAGAATGTTTAGGGAGAATGATTTAGACTTAAAGTTGGGCCTCGCTATAGTTTTTGTCCATTTTTTTATTTATAGTTATTTCACAAGCACTGTACTGTGACATGACATAATTACTATTGTATATGATTGTCCCTAGTTTTGGGAATGGGTCACTTATGCATGTTGTTTATTATTTTGCATTGTTTTAGTTGTTTAAATTATTATCTCTTATGGAATACTCTAGTAAAGAGGTTAGAGTCTCCCCACATGACTCATTAAACTCTCGCCACTATTCGTAAACCTCTCGTGTATGGGGAGGTGCACATTAGGTCATGTGATGACCCGGCTCGGAGATCCAATTTAGTGTCTTCCGAGTTTGGGGTGTTACACATCTCGTGTATTTTCTGAGTAAAACTATGTAGACCATCACCAAAGGCATCTAAAACAATATATATTCAATAATATTGTAGGTAGTTTTATAAGAAATATATTACATGTGATAAAGTAAATAGTTTCTACATTTAAATTATTCTTTAATTAACCACATATTCCCTTAGGTTCACATTGACACTCTAAACAATAATAACAACTTTAGATTGTGTTAGAGTCTGAACCAGATAACATAGGGAATCAAAATTCATTATATCATGACATTAATCAATTAGTTAATTTCAATTTTAAATCAATGATACTTGGAACTCTAGTCCAATGCCAATATATTGGTCCTAAAACATAAGGTTTAGAACCCAGCCAGTATATAAAGAATTAGTCCATGTCCCAGACCTCATTATTATCACATATGGGTATTTGGTTCATTAATACAAGTCCCAAAATTATAATTATTAGATATGGGTATTTTGGGCATCATCCTCTGTCCCAAACTCATAGTTATCACTTATATCACAAAATCACGTATTTTGTATACATCTCATTTAAGAAACATTAACCATCTTATCAAACATTTTCATCAAGGTATACCATTTCAATTTATCATAATAATCATGGTTCTACACATTAATAGAATGTAATAATATAGGAAATAAATAATTAAACCATTTATTGGTATTTAATCATAATAATAATTATCCCAACAATGTTAATCCAACCATCCCTTAATTCCTATTATAAACAATTTAAAAGCACAAAAAGAAACAATTTTAATAATCCTAGTTAATTAATAAATTAAAAATATAATTAATTCAATTGAATGATAAATATACAAATTTGAGAATTCAAATTTAAAAATTACATGAATTTAATTAAAATCAATACCACAGTAATTGATAATTAGACAACCTACCTCAACAGCACCGATGAATATTTTCTAAAATAGAAATCTACAAATAGAAATGGAATGTTCAAGATGGAAACGACAAAGAACATATAAGAAAAATTCCAAGGACAATGATTGAACTGATTAGATCTATGAAAACCTAAATCTATACTAAAAATAGATGGTGGAAAATTCATACCACTATATTGGGAAAGAGAGATGGGGGTAGATGAATCTAGACAGGGATGAAAACACATACTTGATAAGAAATGATAATTTGATTACATATTTGATTCATCAATATTTTGGTTCGTGGAACCCTTGAAACCTCCTCAGATAATTAAAATTAAGTGGAAATTTTTTATTATTGAGATATGATATTTAGGTATAATCACTTTGTGTTCAGAAATTTAAAATAAATTTTTGGCCAATTATAAACATGCTTGCACAATTTCCTCAGCAGGGGCACCTAGATTTCTGAACTATGTGACATAATCATGTGCCTCTATTTAAGGATGTATAGTTTCTCTTAATAGGGTTAATGGTATTAAAACCCATGTTTCACCCATGAAATCCCCTCTTTTGGGGGTTTCACATTTTTTTAGGGGTAGGGCTATGGTTTTTGGGAACCGTGCACCAACCGTGCACTACTCTTTTTACTTCTAAAATTCTTAATTTCCACATAAAACACCCCTAAAACCCCCCACAAAAAATATACCAATATAAGGTTAAAATACTTACTAAAATTATCGTGAGACATCCCCATAAATTTCAGGATCATAAAAAAATTAAAACCTAATAATCCCTAATTATCATCTCCATACACTTATTGTGCCCAATATTATTTTTTTCAGTTACATATCTATAGTTTATTAATGATACACATGTGATGTTACATTATTCTTTTCACTCCTACCAAAACCATTTAAATATTATAACTATGATATATTATTATAAATATAATGGATTTTATAAATAATTTTCACAATAATTCCCCTTTTACACATCAAAAGTCACAGAAAATCAAAAGAAATTATATAGAAATAAAGAATTGGTTTTAATTTTAAATTAATCAAATTCCTAATGATTATTATTATCAAAATGAAACTAAAATAAATTGAAAGAATATTTTTATAAAAATATTGAACATGAATTGATTTATATTTTAAAAAATTTGAACTATAACAAAATGATTTAATTAATTAAAAACATTCCCCCTTTTAGAAACTATATTTAAATAAGAATAATTTATGAAAACTTGTTTTTTTTCTAATAAACCCTTATAAATGAAAAGGGACACAATTTGATATGAATTTTTAGTATTTTAAATTCCTTTTGACTCCCCCTTTTAAAAAGAAATATGTGGAGAAAAAAATTTTCTTAAGATGATTTATATTTTCATTTATAAAACCAAATATTTATATAATTTTATATGGTAAAAAAAGTTTACTAGAATACATGCTAATTTTGGAATAGGGAGTGGCATGTGTTTTGAATGGTTTTTATTAATGTACATATTTAAATTATTTAAAATCATATATCATAATAAAAATTGGTTTCAATCTATCAATATGGTAAAAGGCTATAGTAATGAAACAAAAAGTTTAGGTTCTATTATTTAAAACATCACCTGAAATATTTTTTAAAGAATAATCAATATTTAATGCTATGATATTGATTCTAAAAATATTCTATAGCATAAATTTTTTTACAACATAGTTTTTTATGTACAATATGGTAAGGAATTATAACCACTGGAATATAAGTTTTCAATGATTTTTTTTATTAAAAATGAAAAATTATTAGAGAAATAGTCCAAATAAATTCAAAATAAATATATATTTTTTAAATGATTAATTTTAATATTATATTCTTCATCTTTATAATTAATTAAGATAAAATATATAATTATCAATGGATCACTTTATGTAAAAATAATAATAAAACTCATGTGGTTTTTATATTGAGAAAAAGCACTGTTTATTTCTTTTAAAGGATCCCAAATCAATAATTGATAATTTAAATTTCTACTCTAATGAGATTATTTTGAAAAATTAAAATTTAGTTAGTTTTTTTCATATGTAGTAAAGTTATGGTTTGGATTATATTTTTTGATTAACTATAAAATTAAATGCAACCGAATAATTGTTTTATCTAAAATAGTTAGATAAGTTATTTTATTTACAAATGTATATTTACATATTGATACATTTAAAAACAACTTTATGTTCATTAAAATATTAAACTAATTCATTATGTAATCCAAAACCACAATATTTATATAAAGAGTGAAAAGTTATCATGCCATAAGAAAACATAAAATAAATAGTACATTTTAGTTAAAATAATTCTTAGGTTCCCTTTCACCTGAAAAATCATTATTTACATCACAACTATTTACGGGTGAATCTTTTAAGACATTATTTATCCTATCCAACATAGTACATACAAAAAAATAAAATTGGGAAAAATACTATAGTGTGTGTTCCTATTACACTAATAACCAATATAACTATCAGGTAGAGTATCAACATTATTTTGACGTAATATATTTTTCCAAATATAATATAATTTCTGTTTATTTTTTTAATTTTACAAAAAAATGTGATAATATATAAAAAATCAATATTTTTTAATTGGAAGTGGATTTGATAGAAGATTGATCATTATTAACAATCTTTAAATCTGATAACTTATTTTCCATCATCTATTAACCTATTAGAAATATCCCTATGATAAGTTTTTTGAGTTATTTCATGGGTATAGATTGGGATATTTTTCTAAGGATTACTGTTAACAAGATGGAAACATATCCTAACATTTTAGATATTGTCAACGTTTAAAATGAAATGAAGAAAAAGAATAACATTATTCACAATAGGGGCATGTCTACAAAATATATGATCCATGTTATAACCGTATTTTATTAAATAATAATCAAATAATAGTATTTCCATTACAAAAATAATTTATTTAACATTTTTTCGGTCATAAAGAATGAAACATGTGAGAAAATATTTTATATTTATTAGTACGTGAATGATAAAAAAGTAATTTCAAATAATATTAATCTATCAATGAGAATAACTCTAAAGTTCATGTTAAATGGTTAAAATATTATATTATTTTTAAACTATAGATATGAAATATCATTCCAGAAGTCATATTGTAAATATTTCAGAAATATTTCTACAAACTATTATTTTTATCATTTAAATATCTATTTCTAACCATAGATATTATAACTTTTATAGTAGTCATAAATATTTTTAACATTAGATCATTGGATTTATTTACAAAAAATATGTTCACTGATTCAAAATTATTCTCCAATGTTCTTATAGTAAAGATCTGACTAAATTGGTAGATAAAAAATTATTAAATAAAAAATAATTGAAAATGGATTAATAAAAAAATAATAAATCATAGTATAAGAAATAAATTTATTATTTTTAAATTAATTCAATGAAAAATTAAATATAGTCGTTCAATATAGTATAAATATACTATTTTTGCAAATATATTTTCTCTTATATATTTTTTTATAATATATAGAATACGTTAAATAAATAATCAATGAAAAAATTGAAGGTAATAACTTTCAAAAAATTTAATTTGGAATAAATCATTAGTGGGAGATGACATTAATGGTTTTTTTCTTATGTATCATGAAAATGAAAATTTTTTCAATAGAGATAAATAATAGATTAATTATTTTAAAAATGTACATGATCATTTATTTATACTTTATCTACTACACACTACCCTATGTTACCCTATTTGAGTATATAGTATGAGGTATCAATAACAATAAAAGAAAAGAGATTTTGTGTCTGAATCTCTTAGACCATAGTGATGTTATATCCTAATGAGAGAATGAAATAATGGTTAATTTGGGGGTTAATTGACCATTAAAAATATTTTCAAACACTTATAAATTTTAATATGATTTATTTTTTGTGAAAATTAAAAACATATTTATTTTTATATTAGTTTTCAAATAACTGATCATATATCTACACTTCAATTTTCTTAAATGTATAGAGATATATAACCCACAATATAGACTATCTGAAATTTTAATCAAGTCATGAACCCTTATAACTACCTTTATAATCCCTAGAAGGACAACCCAAGACATACTTTTTACACTTTTATTCCAGACCCAAATATGATTCCATTATTTACTTAGAGGAACATATAAAAGTTCTATCCTTCTTCTACCTATTTATATAACTCAAACAGTCTTACCTTCCACGATATGAATTAACCAACCAATATATTACTTTTTATGGGTTTTATAAGTGTATTGTAACCCATCATTACTAATAGAATACAATAATAAAATGAAGTGGAAACCATTAAAACATGATTAATAATTTAAATATGTGTTTTTATGCCGCAAGGAACTCTTTTGGAGGAAAGGATTAAATAAATTATTTCTTAATAATGGATTCCTAATCATAAAAGTTAATTCCACATTATAGCTTAATATAATCCTCAACCTCGATGTAATATTTTGGAGGAGTTTTAAAACTCTGTATTTCAATTTTCCATATATTCTGCATATTAAAAATTGAAATATCATTGCATCTATTTATTTCAAAAGCATCACTTGTATATAATATCAAATAACTATATTATATTTTTTAATGTTTCTATAAGCAATATATTCACTATTTAATGCATATAAATTCATATTCATCTGGGTTGTCTTCAATAATCTGGGAAAATAAATCATGTTGTCAAACAAAACTCATTATAACATTTAATACAATAGAAAATATCAAAGATAAATAACATTATAATCAATAGTGTAATGATATCGTATTTGAAATAAAATAAATTTTATTATTTCATGTTTTAAGAATATATTATTTATATTAATAAACACATGATATCAATTAATTATGGTTGATAGAAAAATAAAATATCCTCAAAAAATTGATGGGATCAAAATAATTAATGTGTATTTATGGAACAATTAAATAAAGAGAAACATGTGGAATAAAAATTTAGTAATTCAAAACAAAAAATAATAAGTAAAATAGGGATAGTTATGAACTAAAATATGAAAACTTATTTAAGACGTTGTAGGTTGTAATTAAATTTCAATACATTTCCATGTTTCAACTTCATATTGTAGGTTGATCATTATTTTTACCAAAGGATCAATTTTATTCATGATGTTAGTTCATTTTTATTATTGTGATAAGTTTATTTTTCTTCTTAGAGTCAATTAATATTTCTTATTATAGTTATTTAATTTTTCATATTATGATAATTTCATTTTGTATTCATATGGATAATTCATTTTTCATCCTATGGTCCATTTATTTTTTATCTTATAGTCAGTTCTATGATTCTCTATATTTTTAATCATTGTCAATTCTAGACATTACCAAAATTGTATGATTAAAAAAAATGGAACTACTATATTCTCATTATAGAAAAAATTAGAGAAAGAAAATATTGAAATATATATTTTGAGGATTTATAATTATGTAATAAAAATTATTGTAATTATATGATAATAAATAAACATAACGGTTAATAGGTACTTTGATATTCTCTACCATTTTATTAATTACACAAACAATATCTAAATTTCACACCATTTTCGATATTGTTCAAAAAGAATAAAAAGTACCATTAATAAATGTCTCAATGTTTGAAGATATAATACTAGGAAAGTATCTCATCCTAAATGTTAACTCTAACACATAACTAGGCTTCCCCCTAAATCATTCAATTTCAGATAATGTGTCCAAATATAAAAATATAATATTTTATTAAAATATAATATTTTTTGAAATTATTTTTACCACTCTCGTAGAGAAAAAAATACATTTCACTATTTTCAAATAACATATTTTGGTTAATTAATTGGTTTTTAATTATTATAGAAAAATATATTGAGAAGTATAAATATTTTTCATGAATACTGTTAGAATTAATATTAGCACAAAAAATACTTCAAATCACACAAAAAAATATTTTTTAGATTTATATATCCATATTAACATGTTAAAATTTTATTTTATCAAACATAGATTAATATAGTAGCTTATCAAATATGGAAGATTGCTTATTTTTTTGTGAAAATATATTCGAGAATTTTATCCCCATTCTGAACATGACCCTACTAATATGAAATATCACATCAATGTTTTTAATCATATAATTCTATAAAATATTTTCATAGATTAAAAATTTTGAATTATTACCACCATAAATAGGTATCTCATCCAAATAAAAAAATATAATGTTTTTGATTAATAAATAAACATTAATAAGAATATGATATATTAGTAATATACAAAATTTTAGTAGGGGATAATGATATTTAATTTTTTTCATAGAAACCTACAGATCATAATTTTTACCAAGAAACTGAATCATAAATTGATTTATTCTTTTATCAAATTTTTATCCACCATAAACAGAATCCAAAAAATTTATTAGTTAAAATGAAGTATTTATAGGATAAAATAATCCAAGATTCATAGATCTTCTAGTAATTTTATATACTTTCAACAATATATAAATTAATTTCAATAGTATTTGATAATAACCTATAATATATAATTACCAAAACCATCAAATATATTCTTGATGATTTCCAATTAATAAATATGTCAATAATAGCCATGAATTACATGAAATTTAATGGTTCCCCCAACAACATCAAATGAAAGAACATATGAATTAATAATTTAAATTTTAAAGACTTTGAAGATATCAAGACCAACCCTGTAATCAATATATTTATCAGATTATTATTTATTAAAAAAATTAGAAGTGTTCATATAAACTATCAATAATTAAAAAATATATATGTTTACACATAACACCCATGTAAAACTATGAGGACATGGAATATTAAAATTAATTACAATGTCACTTAAAGATCCCAAAATGATATCATCAATATAAATATGAACAATTAAACTATCATTTAAATTTATTTTAATAAAACAGCTCGGTCTATTCATCCATTTTGAAAAATATTATTCAAAAGGAACAATAAAAACTTATCATACCAGGATATAAGATCTTCTTTTAAGAAATTAAGGACTTATTACAGTTTCAAAAAATAGTTTTGTTTTGGTAAATTCTCAACGCCCTGGGGATATTTTAAAAAACATGTTCAAAAATATATTTATTTAAAAAATTACATTTACAAACCATTTGAATGATTTTAATTCCCCTATGAGATTAATATACTAATATCATTCATATTCATTTTAATTAAGAAGTTGGGTAAAAATATTCATTAATGTTAACTCCTTCCCCTTTATTATATCCATGTGCCACTAATTTAGATTAGTTTTTAATTATTTATCCTAATTAATTTAAATTATTTATAAAGATCTATATAGTTCCCATTTTATTTTATTCATCTCGGGGTTTAAATATAGTCCAAAAATTATTCATTTCAAACTAATTTAATTTTTCTTGAATTTTTCTAATTGATTTTCCATAGAATAATTAATACTCTATGTTTTTTATGTAAAATTTCATAAATATAATATTTATAATCAAAAAATTATGGAATTTATGTTTTTAATAAAAAGGTTATATCGACAGTTACATTATCAACCAGATTATTGTTATAGGCGTCTAATTATATTTCTTAAGAGATAGTCTCATCCACAGTAGATGAATCCAATTGATAATTTTGAGGATTAAAATAGTTGAAATCCATAAACTCTCCACCAATTTTTTAAAATCTTATTTTAATTCTATAAAATAATTTTCATCAAATTGGACATGGAATGACTCTTTAAAAATTAATGTTCTTTTATAATAAATAATATAATCCTAACATGAATTAGAATAACTTATACAATTCCTTTGTCCAATTTTGAATCATATTTTTTTAGTGAATATTTTATATTGATAACAGCAAATCTGTTGAAAATTATTCTAAAATTGTGAATTATTAGATTCCACCCATTATAGACTTCAAATAGTTATTTTTATGAATGATATAATAAAATTATATTAGAATCATTTTAGGGTGAGCTTTATGATTCCCCTAAGAAATATTTTTTTATATTGAATTCTTTAAAATTTTCCTTATCCATTTACTTTAAATATCAATTTTCTATTTCAACTCTGTCATGTTTTTTGGTTTATTAGGAGTATAAAAACAATGATTATATATATTTTCGTTACAAAATTTATTAAATTTCAGAAATAAAAACTCGCCACTTCTTCAACATATAATATATAAAATTATATTACCTTGTTTAACTTTAACCAATATATATAATGAAATAATGTTTGACAATATCTGGAGTTTATATACAAGAAATTATGCACATGTAAATTTTCTATAGTCATATACAAGGAAAAAATATATTCCATTTTTTCCCTAAGATGATATTTTTTTAGGAACGTGGAAATGAAAATGTGAACACGAAAGGTTAATATATGTTTTTACATAATGAATTAATTTAATAGATTACTTCTGTTTCCAAACATTAAAGAATAAATCATATATATAGGTTCTTTCATGTTTTTATTTTGGTAGATTGAACACATTTTGATTTATGAAATTATTATAAAATAAGCTAAAATTTACAAGGCTAGATCTTATATCCCATAAAAAATTTGTTATATTGTGTATAATTTAATCATTTTAATTTTTTCTTAGAAAAATCACTATAATAAATTGAATAAATTTTATCCTTACTATTCTCATAAAATAAGACATATTGAACATTGAAAAAATGAAATTATAAAAATCCATTTTTACATTTGTATTATCTTCTCAATGTTATGATATGCGTATCAAATTACTTTTCAAACCTTTAACAAATAATTCTTTTTAAATGAAAACCATTTTTTAAATTCTATCTTTTCCAAAACCAATTTATTTTCCCTTTTATTCGTCTCTAAGGGTAACACTTCCACCACCATAGATATTAAAAGATTGATATTTGAATATATTATCAATCAAATTTCAGTAACACCCACTATCTAAATATCGCATTACCTTTTTATGCTTCCAAGACTTGTCTCCTACAAATACATATTTATAAACTCTCTAGTACCCATTTATTCATGGATTTTTTTATATTATTATTTCAGTTTTTCAGAACCCATAAGTATTTTAATCTTGTATTAAAATTCAACCCACATGAAAATTATAAAACCACAATATTATTAAATTGGAAACTACGTTCGATTGTGTGTTTGATATGAAACCCCATCCCTAAATGAAGAATGAAATATTAATATTTAATTATTACCATTATAACCTAGTTTTAAAATTAGTGGGTATAAATTGGATTAAATTATTTTTGATATATATATATATATTATTTTTAATATAAATTTATTGATTATTTCTTTGTAATTACTCACTCAATTTTTAATAAAGTCATTTTATTCTTCAATAATATTTTTCCTTCAATAATAGGTTTTATATATTTTTATATGAAAATATGAGAATTAATTTCTACAAAATATCAGTATATTATTTTAAAAAGGGTTATCATTTTTTAAATCATCATATAAAAATTATTTTCTAATAGAATTTTAATATTTTTCTAAAAAAATAATTTCAATGAAAAGTTGAAAATACATATTTTTATTAAGAAGTGTATATTGTTTAAAATTATTTAAATAATAAAATTACATTTTTTTGGGTTTTAAAATTTTATTATTTATTTATGACTAGAAATAGTCCAAATATAGCATTTGTAATGAGTTTTATAAATGAATTTAGTATAAATTTTTTTTACTGAAAATGTAATTTCTTTGAGAACTATTTTTTTACGTTTTAATATTAATTTAATTTATTATAGTTATATAAATTTAATAGAAAATATTTATTCCTTTTTTGGAATTATGAGTTCTAAACTTTGTATGTAGGTCCCTAAAAGTTTTGGCCATTATGAATTTTAAGCATATTATATAATTATCCCAACGGTATGGGAAAATCAATTAATATTTGTTAATAAAAATATGATAAAGACTAAATAATATTCATAACACGTGAATTTATCCTATGGGATGGGTTTTTTCATCCATTTTCTTAAAAGATTCAAAAATTTGTAAACTTGGGGCCATATTTTGTTGATTTTTACCATTATATTATTTTATATAAAAAAAGTAAAATTATCATTATATTTTTCTAATTATCAATAAATTTTAAGCATAAAGATAAAAATAAGATAATTTCATTTATAAAAGATTTATTTTAGATACAGGTGAAAATTTTTAACATGGTAATTTATTTATAATTATTAGTGATGAAATAATTATCATAAATCCCTACACAATGTTGACTTATTCCTTATTCAATTAAGAGAAAAATGAAGTAAATGATTTTAAAAATATTAACAGTAATATAATTTGAATGAATTATTCTATTCCAATAATTTTTGAGATAAAAATAAAATTTTATATATTTGTGAAATGATTATATTATAATTTATTTATTTTCATTCTATTTTTAATGAAAAATTAAAATAATATAGTCAAAAATAAAATTCAAGATATTTTATTTCAAATAATAAATTATTAACTTATCCAAAATTCATTAAAATCATTAAAAAGGACCACTATAAAGATAAATGGTATACCATGTCATCCCTATCGTTTTTATAATCCTATATTCACCTTATAAGTAAAATCATAACCCTTTGATATTAAAAAAGTAGTTATCATGGTTAATGTTAAATTTGGATAACCAATGGGTTAATCCAAAAAATATAGATTAAATGATATCATAACCAATCAATGTTTATTTATTGTTATATTAATACCATATCATCCTTATATTTAATTCAATATAATTTTCTGGTAATTTTATTTAATTTATACATATATTATAGTGTAATGTTTCATGTATTTCATGAAATGACATAATGGTATTTTATAATAAAGAGTATTTTATTAAATGATTGAGAATTCATATATACCCTATATTAATCTACATGATTTTTATATAGTTTAATATATCATTATAATTCCATTTATGATCCAATTTTTCTTTTTATTATAACAACCAAGATCCCTCAGGAGTGAAAAAATTTCTTATCGTGATAGTCATCAAAATGGGTTAATAGTTGGTTAGAACAAAAAGGATAAAGGTGAAAAAAAATGTAAACTAGTAAAATTTTTATTGAATGAGATAATTTCACTCATCCTAATATTATATTATAATTATAATAATTTTAAGTCATTTGATACTGAAAAATAATTGATATTAATTTAATTATTCTAAAAATTACAAGAACGACCCTCTACTCATTATAAAACAAAACCTCATATACTCATTTCATAACAAATAAAAATAATTTTATTTCAAAATATCCATACCCAAATTCATTCTTAAAATACCTCCCAATGATATCTATATCTGGTTTTGGGTAGAATATCAACTTTAGAGGGTTCATGTGTTAAGAAAATGAGGTTGTATGAAGAAGTGTTATAATCTTTAACCAAATTTTTTAGTTTTTCTCCTCCTCTACCTCCTTTAGATATTTTTCAAATGTGATGAAATTATAACACTAGTATCCTGAAGATAATGAAAATTTCATTTAATGGAATAATGTATACCAATATTATATTCCATCAAATGGGAAACAAATATACAGTTTGTGTGTATGATGGACTGCCACTTCATAGACATATATAATTCATTCTCCATCACTACCTATCATAGATAGTTATAAAGATTTATTTAATTTAAATATATTATATTAATTAAATAATTAATACTCTTTAAATATAATATATCATTAATTTTGTTAACTTTTTATCCATTAAAAAATGGTAACATTATTCATTCATATGTGTGCATTACCACCTCCATAAAGCGATGTGATTGACTTTTCATAACCACATCACATGAAAACTATAAAAACATTTATTTAAATAATGTCTTTTATATTATTATATGATAATTATTATTTAATGATAAAATAAGACTTTTCTCTTTCCATAATGATCATTAAAAATGGAAATGTCAATCATGTATATATACGGACTACAGTATCCAAGATTGTAGCGTAGTTCATTTTTCCTACAAAATATATATTTTGTTAGTTTTAAATGTAAAATTAATGCATACAAATGATAATTATTACATTATTATTCTTTAAAATATCTAATAGTTACCTCATTGTCCACATTCAACCTATCGTAGTCATTTCATGCCGAATATCATTAATCTTATGATGTTAATAGAATTGATTAAGTAATTGAATATAGTGTGGGATTAAATTGAATAAAATGAATAATAAACATGAAAATGGTTCTTAAAAAATTAAATAAAAAACATATATTAATTATTTAGGAAGAAAAATATTTTTTGTGATGATGTATACTCCAATAAAGTAACACATTAGTTTAAAAACACCATTTAAATGTTCCTATGATTTATTTTCTAAATATTTATATTATATGTAAATATTTTATGTAATTTTTTTGGATGTATCGTATAAAAATTAATGATATAAAATGTTATTTTATTACCCATTTAAATTTTTTTCAAAGGTTATCAAAAATTAATGCTTCTATGGATTTGTTTCTTTCATTAGAAAAGAAAAAATGAAGGTTCTATTATAATTTATACAACATTAACATGTTTTCTCACAACAACATCAGATATTTGATATTTTGACTGTTTTATAATATTTATTGTTTAATTAAATTAAAAACCATCCCTCCCAATTTTCTATGTATTTTTTTTAAAAAAAATAGAATATATTTTTATTAGAGTTCTAATTTTTTTTATGTGTGTATGGAATATGTTTTATAATTATGCAATCTATCATGTGTTTTTTTATGTTTAGGTCCATTAGAATAATTTATAAATAATTTTTTGAAGAAATATAAACCATGAAGTGTTGGATCCATTATAAACCATAGATGAGTGGTTTCATTATAGACTAATTATAAACGACTATTATAAAACAATTATCAGTGGTTATGTTTTAATCGAAGGGAAGTGGGTCCATTATAGAACACAAATTAATTGGATAATGATCTTGATTGAACTTGATCGTGTAGGTTATTAGATTTGTAAGAATGATAATAAAATCATATCTCAATTTGTATTCATGATTTATTTATCCATTATTTGTTTTTATATAAATATCGTGACTTAATAAGGTAATTTAATGAGTTTACGTATAAATGAAATTACATTATACTTTGGGAGGGTTTAATGAATAACTTTACGAAAATGTTTTCATGAAATTTTCATGATTGAAAAAAAATACTTTTGGAGTTTTATTTTTTACTTTATTATTTCTTATGAAATTTTTTATGAATAGCCTTAGGAAAAAATAGATTTATTGGGTAATAAAATTTTTATTTTGATCCCATAGTTTATTTTTGAATTAATAAAATGTTTAGTAAGTATTTATTTACTAATAAGATTATTTATTTATTTGTATATGTCCCTGAACAATCATATTGTTCTCATACTATATTTTTATATGTTTGTTATAGGGTTTTAAATATGAGTATGGATAAGTATGAGGTTTGGGTGGAAATTTTGAATAGGTTTCATGGAAAAAATCGATATATCAATAATGTTTTGTAGTTTTGGAAAATGGATAATGAATAGAAGTTTCTACATTATGATATAATATTTTTTATGTAATGTTGATGGCTTAATCCTCTATACCACTAAATTATGTAGGTCCTCGAAAGAAATAGAATATGTTCTTGAATTAAAAATAAATATTATGTGATCATTAATTCTAGGTTTGTACAATAATTATTTTGAGATAAACACCTTGGTGTAACCATGTAAAGTCACATTTCATTGAACCGGGTTAAAATAAAAATGTTTTTTGATTTTTTTTCCAGTTTATCAATATATATTTTTTTTAATTTGAGCTCTGGAATTTTATTGCGAGTGTTGGAACACCTAAAGGTGTCATTTTTGGACTTGTGTAATAACCCGATAATTTTCGAAAGTGTCTCGATGAGTCTCAGGAGCACCGATTTTGAAATAGTCCACTTTAATGGATCTTTATGGGTAGCGCACAGCTGCATTCGAACCAATTTAGTTTACCCATTTTAAAAAATTATTTAATTTAATTAAATAATGTTATTTGAGAGTTTGTAATAAATAAAACAAGGCTTTAATAATAGTAATAAAGAAGTTATTATTATTATTATTGTGGTTGTTTAATTAATTGATTGATATAGAATTAATTAAATGACGGTTAGAGAAATTAATGTGAATTTTGGGTTTATCAAAGAACAGTTTTAATTAAATCAAGAGTTTCAGAATTATTAAACGACTATTTATTTTTAAATGAAGGAATGTAATTATAATAATAATGTTATTATTATTATGGTATCATAAATTATTTTAATTCTTTGAGATTTTAATTTCATGTTAAATGAGTATATTATTTATGAGAGTTTAATGACACTTTTGAGATTCTTAAATAATCATTTAATAAAATGTAGAGTTTCATATTTAATGAAGCGTTCTTATTAAGTAGTGGTGTTGGGTTTATCAAAAGTTTGAAAAATAATAATAATGAGATTATTATTATTTTAGTTTTATGAATATAATAATAATAATAATAATAATAAGGGAAATTATATTAGGGTTTATGGTTTGGAGTTTTTATCATGTTAATGATATTGTAATAAATTGGGAGTTTCATAATTAATTATGAATTCTTTATTAAGATAAATTTGAATGAAGAAGTGTTTATAATTAAATGGGGTGTATCATTTATGTTAAATGATTTTAATTGGATGTTTAATGAGGTATAATATTGATGTGAAATTAATAAGGCTTCTGGGTATCTCAAAAAAATGTCTAATTAAATAAGAAGATTAGTAATTATTAAAGATGTGTTTTTATTTTGTAAAAGGTGTTGTGTTTTATATAAGGTTGAATAATTATAAAAATAATAATATAATTATTATTATTATTATGGTTTTATGAGTGGTTTTTATTATTTTTATGAAAAATAATAATGGATTTTATTTGGAGTTTCATTTAACTAAATTAAAGGTCAATAAGAATCTAATTAATCACTACGAAGCAAAGTTTTTTATTTTATTAATTTGTGTTGAGAAAATTAATTAAATAATTATGAGTTAGGATTTATCGAAGAAGATTAATTTTAAATGTTAATATTAAAAATGGAATAATTGTGGAGTTTGGTTTAATTTAATTAAATCATTTTAAATATAGATATTGGGTTGTGCACGGGTAGTCAAATGGTGTGGGTCAGCAGTGTGGTTATCCGGTTTTTAAACTGATTTATTTTTTTATTTTATATATAAGAAATATTTAATAATAATAATAATAAGGATATTATTTATTAATTTTATTGGATGATTAATGGGGGTTTTTAGAATTAATTGTGAAACATTTATTTAAATGTTAGTTAATGAAGTAACATTATATTAAATGGGAATAATAAATTTTATTATTATTATATTAAGATTATTGGTATTTCAAGGTTGTAATTGATAATTGGGGGAGAGAACAAATAGGGTGCCACACCACAATATTTGAGGAACAACAAATATGCACTAGGCCCATTCTTTGAGGTACGTTACACCCCCCTCACTGGCTCCTCTTTGCACGATCAAATCCTCCCAGTGTCTTCTCAAATATTGTTTGTCTCAGTGAGGTGAGTCAATGTACATTTATTTTGTGGTTTGTATTAGTCATTTGGATCCTCCCTCACCATTTTTCCTCGGCCAAAATCCTATGGTTTGGGGTTTATTGTTTTTCCTTATTTCTCTGGTTCTAGGGATGTGCAAGGGGCTCCTCTAGACCCTTTGGACCGTATTCCGGCATCTGTCAAAAAAGGCAAGGCAGATGAGTTCTTTTTCACATTTCTATCATTTTTTGGGTAAGGTTATTTAATTGTGGTATTGTTTCACATCATTCAATTAAGGGTGTGAAAATTTTTATGATCCCCTGGTATCTAGTTAGAGGTGCATCGGTGCTACTACTTTGATTCTGAGTACCTATTTTAATATTTTGAATTTTATTTATATTTTTTCAGGGCATGCATGTGAATATATATATATAAGGTGTACGTGTGTGTGATTGCGAAACATTTGTGGACCGGTTTCCGCAATGTATATTAAAGTGCTTTGTATTTAAAATGGTGTTGCCCCGATGTAGGGTCCCAAATCCCTATCACATTATTGTATAATTATAGCTTCATTAAATAAATTGATAATGTGAGTTTCTTTGATTATGATATATCTATGCATGACACTTTTGATGTTATTAAATGATGTATCCCATGTGAGATAAATGAGGACTTGAACATCAGTTGATTTTAAGCATGTTTTGCTATTTTGGTTAAAGTGATATGATTAAATTGTTAAATGATTTGAATGTGAATAATGGGTTATTGGGTAATTAATTATAGAATTAATTATCATGTCAAGAGTTGGAATAAAAATTGTGGCTATTACTAATTATTTATAATATTGAATATTTCATATTTTTGGAATATAAATGGGAAACTGGTAGTTATTAATAGATGGATTATTATTAAATAATAAATGGAAATGGTAAATTAATTTATTATTGGATAAAGAGATAATATTTAGTTAATTAATTGTTGAATTAATTAATTTTAATTCATTAATTTATGATTTTGAATTATTTATTTGTTAATATTGTTGTCCATGGGTTCCTTTTTATGCACGTTAGATTTCCATGCATTAAGTTGTCTTGGATAGAGTTGTTTTATATTATGAGATGTTGTGTGAGATGGTTGCTAAATATATGGGCTTTCTTCGTCATGTTTTTTGATGATTATGATGTGCATGTAAATTGTTAATGTCCTGGATGAATCACTGTCTGGGTAGACGGGTTCAGACATGTTAATGAATTTGGATAATTAAATGTTGAGTTAATTATTTATTTTTCTTGCTAAGAATAATTAATTGTTTATTAATTATTTATTATTGATATGTTGAATGGGTAATTAATTATTGAATTTTTATGGGCGATTTATATTTTTAATTAGTTGTCAAATTAATTAATGGATTGGATTAATTAATTTATTAATTTATTAATGGATGGTTGTGGGGTGTTAGAAATGGAGTTCTACACCAATGATAAATATATATGTATTATTGATAAATGGGTTTTGAGACAGGGACTGATGCTCCAAATACTCATGGGGTGCTAGACATGGCATTCTACACCCAGCTTGAAAGTATATAATCTTTTATGGGTTAGGAACTGATGCTCCAAATACCCATGGGTTTTGAGACAAGGACTGATGTTCCAAATACTCACGAGGGTGTTGTACAAGATATTCTGCACCCATTAATTGTCATTGGACTATGGGTCCAATTGTTTGTACATGAAATGAATTAATTTTTTAATGAAAACTATCGTGATAATTAGATTTGTGAATTTAATATGAGAAAGGGTTCATACTTATCAATAAATTGGGTGAATCATTATTACTGGATGGACCCAGGAGCGAATCACTATCTGTTTACTGGACGGGCTCAGATATAGTATATGAATGATTAAATTTATTATCTTGTAATGCATTATGCAATCCAAAGAAGCAACTTGGATTTGATCTAAACTTTGATTACTTATATGGCCATTAGAGACATTTGTGGTGAGTGACATATACAATGAATGTCGGGCTCAGATCGGATCATGAGAAATATGTAGTTTAATGTGGTTAGAATTATTGACAAATGAAAATGATTGTGTAATGACTATTGTGTATGCATTACAAATTTATAATACAGGTTTAGACACCAGCAGAGAGCTGAAGTAGGTACTTGGGTATATAGTTATATTGTACTACTTACCTTAATTATGCATGCTTCCACTATTTAAATTATTTATTAAATGTCCGGATTTGGGGTAGACACTGATGGTCCCGACCTTCTGAGATTTATATCTCACACCCTACTCAGGCCGCCATTTCACTAGGGTACCCGAGTATATTCTATTTGGTTTCAGAATAGTGTTGTTTGTATTGACATGGAAGATACGAGAAAAGGACCGATCAGAAGCTCAGGATGCTCGAGGAGACTGCCCTCAGGTCTTGGAGTTGTTGTTTTTTTATTTTTTAAATGGAATGTTCAGAATACAGTTTTGTTCATTGTTTTTAATTTTTGTATCATTAACATGTCATGAATGATTCTTCTATATAATTTAGGTCGGCCAATTGTTTGTACAAGATTTATAAAATCTATATTTCACTGCTTCATCAATTATTAGACTACTTCAACTTTTTTTCCATTTTTTTCATTTACTTTGATATAACACTGTGAAACTCTGATAAGAGATCATTGTCTCCCCACTGACTATCCTTAGACCCTCACTGATAGTCGGTAGCCTTTAGATATGTGGAGACGCGCTTGAGGTAATGTGGTGACCGGTCCGACCACTGGTTTAGTGGTGAGCCAGGTTGGGACGTTACAAACCAAGAGACTATGGAAATATTGAAGATGATCCATTATTATAATAGAACACCATATGAATTCTAAAGGATGCAACACTTGAATCATTCCCACATAAACATTTGACAAAAAATCTTATATAGATTATATGTAAAAGATTAAAAAATCCAAAAATATTTTGTTATTTTTTTATTTATTTAATCTCCTTTTTTTATAAAAACATTGTCTCCCACGAAAAAAAGAGAAGAATAAGATTCCAATAATTTAAATTCATTTCTAAACCTATAATTTTCATCCAAAATGTAATCAAACTTTATTATCGGATCTTAATAATATTTAGATAGATAATCCTTAAAAATAATGTTATCATGCGGAACACTTTTAGATTATAACATAATATTATAGTGGGTTTTGAAAAAGTTTTTTTTTTATTTTCATTTTTATCATGTAATCCCTTCAAATTAGATTTAATATTTTTTGAAAAATTAGGTAAATTTTTTAGTATTATTTTTGATTCTACCAATGTAACATACCAAGTAATTATAGAATAATACTTTTTCATAATTATTAATATTTATGAATTAGATAGAAATTTTACATTAAAGGGACACTATTTCTGATAGCATACCCGACACACAATAATTGGTTTCTCTGAAATATTTCATTGCATGAATGACTGAGTTATATCGAAAAAAATAATGTATTGTAATATTATTATTTTAAGTTGATGTTATCACCGAGATTTTAAAATATTTGGAATTTAAAAAAATTAATGGTGTTATTAAAATTTTTTAACACATGTTAATATAATGACTCATTGGTAAACCAAAAATTTATAAATGTAACTAAAACCCAATTGAGTATAAATGATGTTATCATGTGATAATCTATTTAATTGTGATAATAAAATCAATATTTTTTATTAAATTAATGATATGTAAATAATATATTATGTTTAAAATTCATCTTTTACATTTTATAGACAATATATAAGTAACAATTCAATTTCACAGATAAAAGAAGTATTTTTTTAATAAATATAGTTTTTCCGCCTTTTAATAGAGAATCTATTTTAAATATCAATGTTGATACATTAATAAGATCTATTTGAAAAAATAATCTTCATATTTAGAATCTGGAAATCAAAATTTACTTTGTTTAATTTTTTGTATTTTTATGATAAAATTTATATTATAATAAATATTTAAAAATACAGCCTTCTAATTAAAAAATGATCTTTGGTATAATTTATATATATTGGTTAATTATCATTTTAACTCATTTAAAAATATAATTAAATAAATTTTTTTATCATTTATCTAATTTAGGTCATTTGTATGAATTTCCACTTGAAATTTCTTATTAAAACATTGTGAACTATTGAATGTTTTAATTAAAAACTTATTTTATCATTTTGTCAATGGAAATAATTTTAAATTAAATTTAGTCACTTTTTCTTTTTGATTTTTCAAAAATTTAAATAAATGGTTCTAATATGTGTGAAAAATTTTATCTGATAAGATGAAACTAATTTTTGGTGAATCGTAACTTTGGTAATTATTTTTATTACCAATATTAATGGGAGATTATGTAATTAATGGTTATAATAATATTATAATAATATAAAAAACCCCAAAAACATGCCATAATTTTATTTTATGAGTTATTATTGACCAATACAATACATGGGACTAAATTGTTTCCTTTAAAAGCTAGGTTTGTGTGATTATGAGATTAATAACATTTAATTTAATGTAAAAACAAAGATATCAAAAACATGTCTCTTATTACTAAATCAATTTTAATATGGGGTTATACAATTCATATATTAAACTATAAAAAGTAATTATAAATCTCAATATATTACCTATATATAGATAATTTATTTATAATTTTTAGACATTAAAAATTTAAATTTAGTTATGACACAATGATGATGGAGTAATAAAATAATTAACGGAATTATAAATTATATGATATTAATAATATTAAAATGAATGTAAATTGAAATATTTTATTTCATTTAAAAATTTTATAGGTGATGTAGAAATATTATTAATGAGTTTCACTAGTTTTTTCAAATGAATTAATTTGTTAAATTTTTGTAAAAATTAATGTAATGAATCGTGTCAAAATTGACATATTTCATATTTTAAAATATAAAATATTTATTTTTATGAATTAAATTTCATAAAAATAAATGATTTAGATAACTAGTTTTTTAGGTATTAAAATCTCATTAATGATTCATTTATGGGTATTTTTACAAGTTATGGTAATTATTTTCAATCTCAACGTGTAAATTACTTACTAAAAATGTAAGAGTTAAAAGGGTGAAAAAATAAATTTAAGGATTAAAAAATATCCAAAAATTGTCTAATTTTAATTGGATATTTTTATTTGAAAGGATAATCATGATATTTTATAACTAAATAATAATTGGCCAATTTTGAATATCCAAGGGTTTTATTTTAATTTAATACTTTAAATAATTCCAAGATTTCCCCTCTTATCTCTTTTAGATATTCACCCATCACCTCTATTACTCACACCTAAAAAACCATTTGGTTCATCCAATATCTACCCAATATACTTCCTAGAATCCCTACCCACAATCCTGATTCTTTATTTATTAGATAAAACCCTTTTAGTGGTGTTATTGTGTTCAGAATGATGATCATCCTAAGGAAATGTAATGTTTTTTATTTTACTATTTCTACATTAATTATTCTTCAAATTCATTTAATTCTAGTTCATCCACGGTGATATAATAACTATAATATCCTCAATATTTTGAGATTTTATTATGTTAATATCAACATCCAAATCTATCTCCAATTTCATTAGATGGGAAATTAACATTTTTTTTGTGTGTATGGCTGACAACCGCCTCTGTAATGAATATAGTTCTGTTTTCACTACCGTCTCTCAAGACTGGTCATAAAGATGATATTATGTTTTTTATATGATGTTAATGACATATTTATCATTAAAATAGAATAATATATCAATTATGTTCTTACATTCGACACACACAAATATGTACATGTCAATCATGTGTACGTGTGAACTATCACATCCACGAAGGGATGTGAATCATTTTTATTCACCTCATCACTTGTATGATATAAATATAAGTATATTTCAATTATTATTACCAGAATGGATCGAAGAATAAGTGGATCCCATACTCCACAAAATTTATTAAAAAAACATAACATTCATGTGATTAAATGAGGTACAATGAGTTTGTACCAGCAATAGAATAATCGAATAGATAAGAAGGTGATAAGAAAAACCTCTAAACAATTTCTGTAAGACCATGATAGATGTCATCCTAAAAATATCTCATTAATGCATCTTCCCCAATGCCTAGGTCTTCAAAAAAGTCATCATGAAAAATAAAATAGTTTGCAATTATCTCTGTGATGCATAATATAGGTATTAATTGTACACTTCCCATGGATATAATATCCATATTTAATGCCACCAAGCTTCTCCTGTCAATTAGTGACCCAAAAAAAATAAAAATTTCAATGGTTAGCTTAAAAATTCAAAGGATGAACTTTCTAATTTCTTACATCTCAATCTGGTAGTAACATCAAAAATATGAGCAAGTGTTGTATAAAATCTACTTCTAGAACCTTCATTTCTTTTTTTTCAATGTCATCAAGAAAACCACCATGACCCAGAACAATGGATTACTATTGTGTTAAAAAACATAACATTATTTGAGTCTTTGACCTATAATATTTTTTCATGTTTCCCACTAAATTCAGTATAAAATAAGACTTACTTGTTTTCATTAATAAATTACTAATCTATCCCAACTCCTTGCTGATCATATTCAAAATTTCGTTGGATAGTTTTTGCTTCATGTAGTCAACAATATTCACCGACTCGCTTAAGAGACCAACTTGACCAAAATTCAAAGAAAAGTTATGATATGAAAGCATATCTAAAATGATCAGTACATCACCCTCTAATTCCTAGGTCTTCACGAAAAACATTATGTTTATAGTGATACTCTGAAATAAATATGTGCATAATAAAGTCAAATTCAGATAGATTGTATACACCATCATGGAAGAATAAAGACTTCACTTAAGAACAGAATCCTTCGAACTCATATTCTTCTAACTCATCATCAACATACATCACCAATATTCATGTTCCACTAATAAATATCACATCTAGGAAGGTATAATATGGATCATCAGATAATAAATTGTCCCAGAAGCATAATGAAATCAATCATACAGAGAAACATGAACTCTCAATAAAACCATGATTTTTAAAATCTAAATTTTCCATAGATAAAATCATTCCATGAGGACTCCAAACATCTATACTCTATGAATACCACTCACACTAATTCCAGCTCTTGAATTCAAGTTATGATGAAAGCATCAAAGATGAGAAAATGTAGACTCAAATCCACATAATAGAGTTATTCCCATGGAAGTTGAAGATAATCAAAATCAGGATTTTGATCATGTTCAAATTACACTCTATCAAACATATATTCTCTAATAGTTGTATACTCATCATAAATTATCTCTTTGTTATGATATCTTCAAAAATACAACCTTTCATGTTCCTTATTCTAAGGGAAGAAGTCTTCCTTATATCCTTCCATAATAACACGAGTAAAATGTTTATATTTAATGTTTACCTCTTCCTAATCTCCATAGCAGGAGGAGTCCTCTTCATCCAAGGTTGTGAAGGAAACCACTTAATCAGAGGATTCATATGTATAGGGATATTCATTAACTATTGGAAATAGAGATATATTAGAATACTCTATATGAATACTTGAGGATCTAGTGATAATGGTTCTCCCCAACATAGAGTAATCAAATGCATTTTTTAGTCTTCCTAGGATGGGGAATGATAAATCCATCAATGTCAGTAATAGGTTTCATACTTTTTTTAGCACTTTAGTGTATATATTTATCCTCAATTTGATTGTTTTGGTCCTGATTATCATTATTCAAGATGATAAAGAATTTACTATATGATTCGGACTCAAGGTAAGGGGTTCCATCTCCATCCACTTTGTAGAGACATTTCAAGATGATATGAAACATTATTATTTTATAAATATTATATATATACCCTTTGACATTCTATATATATACTATTTCTATACTCATTATATTTATTATTTTTTAAAATTTTCTAGATTCATTTCGCATAAAATTTAAATATTCAAAATTTTAATGTACATTTTCACTAAAAATCTTATTTTAATGTTTTCATGATTTATTCTAGAAAATATTTAAATGTTTTCAAAATGGTTTTTATGAATGTATTTATATGGAAGATATTGTTTTAAAATGGAAACTTTTGAATTTATACCAAATCTTTTTACAAAGTGATTCTTGTAAGGCACTTATTAACTAAAAACCTTATTTTAATTTTTTGGTGATTTATTCTGATTAATCTTTTTATAGTTTTAAAATGGAATTCACGAATGTATTTATATGGATATGAATGTTTTAAAATAAGAACTTATGAATTTCACTCCATTTTTTTCATAAAGGGATTCTTGTTGGGTAATTTTTAACTAACACAATAATTTTAATTTTTTGATGATTTATTCTAAAAAAGATTTTTATATTTTAAAGTTGGTTTTTATGAATCTATTTATTTGGACTTGAATGTTTTAAAATGGAAAATTTTGAATTGCACTCAAATGTTTTCATAAATGGATTCTTGTAAGGGACATCATCTCAACATCTAATAATTGATGCATAATTTGATGTTATACACCACATTATTTCATACGGTGTATAATCATCCCCTATGAGTTTTAATTTCAATAAAAGGTCTTTAAAAGAATTATTTTTAAATGAATAATTTTACTAAAGAGAAAAATGAATGTTTTTTAAAACATATGGAAACAAAGACTTATCCACCGTTGTGACCATTATTTAATATTTGGATTCCTCTACAATCCATAATGTATTTAAAATAAAAATGATTATCATATTCCCTTTCAAGGTATTTTGTTATAGAAAATGGTTTTGAGAATGGATTTATTATATCAATATCTTGAAATTATATCTTGTGACTAAACTGTGGAACTGATATTTTTCTTTTATACTTGTATTATCAGTTATGAATATGTTAATGTCCTTGTCTAGTTTTTAAGTATATGGGTTGTTCTGTGATGAAATGATGGTGGATGAGCTTCTGATATCACTCCAATGAAATGGGTAATGGGACAGGGTTAACTGGTTTGGTTTCTCTTAAGAGATTTAGGTTATATAATGTGTTGGGTATTTCAAACATAATAATGAATGTTACACCTTATGTAGATATGAAGGATATAATGTAAGTATGATATAGATTCCATAATTTAACATTATGATTTATGATTTCAATGAGTTTAACATGAATCTTGTAAATTAATGAGGTATGATATAGTTTTTAGGTTTGGTGGGAAAAAATTATTATTTTTTCAAAATGTTTTCATGAGTTAAAAATATTAATAGACTAATAGTTTCTTTCTTTCTTTTAATCCCATTATAGATATTTTTGTTCGCCCCCAATGTTTTAAAAAAATCACATGATATAGGGGTGGGTAAGAGAAACGAATACGTCAAGATGAATTTAATAAATATTTTTATCATGAAACAGAAATCATGATTTATTTTAAATGATTTTTATTATAGAAAAAATTGATAGTTAGTAAACATGTATACATTATAATATTTGACATGTTATGTAATATTTATGTCATAATTCTCTAAAAATATAAAACTAAAAATATCATAAATATTAACGACTATATTTTCATGACATAAATCAAGATTATGTATCATTTTAGGTCAGGTCCATATAATTGGTATCAATGGAATGGTTTGGAAAACTTTAGGGGTTATATGTTTTGTTAAACATATGGTAAATATCAACTCCTATTATTTTTTCTAAATACTTATTCTATAAATTTTTTAGATTAAGGAATGTGGTTTAAAAATTGAATGAGGTGGATCTCAAAAAAAATATTATCTCTTCTTGATGACATGAATGCAAAAATTACTGCAAAGTCATGTCTACATAATTATGAAAAATTTTATAACATACAACATTCATGTAAATATTTGTATGATATATGAAACACCTCATCTATTCCTCAAACCATCATCTATATTGGTGTTTTTTAATCAAAAACTATTTTCTCAAAATTGTCATATTTTAAAAAAAATATATATTTTTAAAGAAATTTTCAGATATTTTACCATATCACAATATTTTAAAGCATATTAGGATTTTGAAAAATATTATAAATAATGAAAAACTTTCTCAGCATATTTATACATGATTTTAAAACATAGACTTTTAGCACATACTTATGGTATTTTAAAATAAT
Source organism: Viscum album (assembly GCA_963277665.1). Taxonomy (NCBI): domain Eukaryota; kingdom Viridiplantae; phylum Streptophyta; class Magnoliopsida; order Santalales; family Viscaceae; genus Viscum; species Viscum album. The sequence continues at coordinate 1,066,222,280 of OY728135.1, read as the reverse complement.
CATTTATAGAAATATTAAAAATAAAATCAGCCTGAATGTTTTATAAAAATCAAGTCTTAAATAATGTTTTTAAATTATAATTCATACATGATTGTTTTACAAAAATATTTTTCTATAAAACCAATTTTACCCATGTTTTAAAAGTTTTATTTCAACAATGGAAGCACGTGATTTGGAAAAATCTCTAAATCTTTATTGTAATGCATGTAAAATCTATCTACATGAACAATATTATAATGAAACACGTTAGAGAACTTGATTAATATATGATTTTATTAATTTTGGTAAAAGTTTTATTAAATCATATCGAATTGAAATAAAAAAATCAATATATATAAAACGTCATCAATTAACATATTGAAGTTATACTGAGTTTGGATGAAAATGAGAGGTATAAGGAAAACATTGAGGTTAATACATGTGATGGTTATTTTTGAGTTTTATAAAAAGGGAAAAACTCTGCATGATGGGTGAAAAACCATCACATTCAAAAATTCTACTGGGATCGAACCCATAATCGAAGGGTGACATGGGGGAATCACCTAAAACTAGCCCACGTGATGTCCCTCGTTACCATGACTTTTTCTATTTAGTTATACGAGTTGAAGAAAAAATAAAGTGTTGATTTTTCTATCAAATGTATTATCAAATAGATGTCTTTGTTATTTGATAAATATGTTTGGGATTGTGTGATAAATGTTAATTTGGAAGACATTAACTATTTTGGGAACCCTATATGACTAAGTTAAATAAAATTATATTGGTTTTTATTTGTTGTGTAATGGTTGAATATATTTTTTAAGAATCTATTTTCTACTGGGGACTTATATAGATTCAGGTTATTTATTGAAATTATTAACCTATCATAGAGAATATGTGATTTTGGAAATTACATTTTTGGAATGAGACATTAAGAGTGATATATGTAATTTAAAGATAAATGTTAAAATTTAATGTTTTAGACTCTTCATTAAAATTCACATGAGTTTTGGATATTGAACATATTTTGGATTATTTTTAGGGATTTTAGGGATTTTTATTTGTTGAGTGGTCTATTTTGAGAATTTGGAATTAAGAGATTTATTTTGGAGATTAAAACGTTTTTTCATCATCCAATAATTTATTATTTTTGGATTAATTATTTTATCTTATCCTAACCATATTTTTTTGGTTAATGTTTCAAGATAAAATATATAGGTAGTTAATATATAGTGAATTTTGTGATTCTATAGAATTATATACATCTTTAATACTTATCGTTTAGAGAAAAAGATGAGTGTGTTTTGAAAATTGATTAAAGTATGAAACTCTACTTTTAATGTAAGTATATTTCATTATAATCATAGTCAAAGTAGTAAAAAAATCCTCAACTCTATGAAAATTATCTTAAACAATGTATTTTCCCATTTACATTTCATACTACTAAATGAGAGTCTATTTAATCAATCCTGAATTTTTGGTTAGGTGATTTTCAATATTCTCCTAACTTTGTTATCTATCACTCTCTACCAGAACACGATGTTTAGTTTTCTATTTAGTATCTAGGTTTTTTAAATGGAACCTTATTATTTATTATCTAGAGTGTCCTTTTCACATTACATTATTTCTTTTAATGTGGAGGTAATTTTGAATCCATTTCGGATGTGGGATTTCAGTTAAGTATTTTTGAAAACTTAGGCCATTGTTACCATGACCAAATTTAAAATTGTGAGGACACAATTTTCAAAAGGGGTAGCATGTAAAAGACCAAGTAGTTATAGGATAATAATTTTAAATATTTATTAATGTTAATTAATTTGATAGTAATTTTACCTTAATGGGGTGTTATGTTTGACAGTGAACCCGATATACAACAATGACTTTCTCTGAAATATTACGTTGCACACAAGACTGAGTTATCCATAAAAGCTTAATATATTGTGATCTAATTATTTAATTTTGAAGTTATTACCTAGTAATAATAATTTAGATAATGAAAAAAGTTAACTAAATTACTAGAATATTTGTTACACATTTTTATATAATTATTCGTTTGTTATAAAATGAAATAGAAATGAAACTAAAATCCAATTTAATATAAAGGATATATTTCTATGAAAAACTATTTAATTGTGATAATTAAATATTTATTTTTGGAATAAATTAAATAATTATAAATTCAATATAATGTTTAAAATTAATCTTATGTGTTTTCTAGACATCATATATAGACAAATTCCATTTTATATATGAAAGATGTATTTTTCAAAAAAATTCAGTTTTGTTGCCTTTAGATGAAGCACCTATTTTAAATTTATTTTTTGACACATTAATAAGTTTTAATAGATAAAATAAACTTATTATTTGGAATTGGGACAAGAAAATTTACAATGGTTTATTTTTTGGTATTTTTCTGATAAAATTCATATTTTAATGAATAGTGAAAAATAATGTGTTTTAATTCAAAAATGATTTAACATCTAATTCATTTATATAATTACATTATCCATTTAATAGGTTTTAAAGTGAAATTAAATAAATTTTATCATCTGATCGAATTTAGGTCATTGGAATTAATTTCAAATCAAAATTGGATACAAAAACGTTTTTCACTTTTGAACATTTTACATTAAAAACTCATGTTCTTATTTTGTCAAAAAAGTAAATTCTAACATAGTTTTAGCCAATTTTGTGTTTTTAATTTTTAAAAAATAATATAAATATTTGTAATCAATATAAAAAATTTATCTAATATGGTAAATTTTTTTGGTGAATAGTTACTTAGGTAATTATTTTTATTGTCAGGGTTAAAGGAACAGCATGTGATTAAATACTAAGATAATTTTATAATAATATAAATAAACACTAAAATTTTTCATAATATTACTGGATGAGTTATTTTTGACCATTAAAATATGTGGCCCAAATTTTTGGCCTTTAGAAGCTACTTGTTTGTGATTATTACATTGATAACATTTTATTTAAAGTAAAAATAATGATGTAAAAAACATGTCTCTTATTAATGAATCAATTTTAAAATGGAGTTAAATCAGTGATATATTATATTATAAAAAGTAATTTTAAATCTAACAATACTACTTATATAAATATAATTTATTTATCATTTTTAAACAACAAATACATAAATTTAATTATGAAACAATGATGATGTAGTAATAGATTTATTAAAGGACGAATCAAATAAATGATATTAATAATATTAAAACAAATTAAAATTTTGATTACATACACCAAAATTTTGGATGACTTAGACATGTTAATTTTGAGTAAAACTATCTTTTAGAAGTAACCATTTTTTATTATTATTTTTAATAAGTTATGTAAATAATAGTTTCAAAATATACCTTATTCATATTTTAAAATATAAAATATTTAATTAAATAAATTAAATTAATTAAATATCCATGATTCAAAGAAATAGTTTTCATATGACTCCAAATTTTGTTAATAAAAAATTGATTGATCATTTAACATGTTATGGTAATAACATTAACTTTCTATGTGAAAATTACTTAATAAAACTGTACGAGTTAAAAGGGTAAAAATAGGGATAAGGATTTAAAAATGTAAGAAACATGGATATTTTATGGGATGAATGGGTTCATACCCATACATATCATATATTCTAAATAAATAATCTTGGAATAATTTGTAAAAAAAATTGAATTTTTATTAATTTAATACGTTAAGTAATTCCAAGAGCCCCCCCCCCCTACTGTCTTAAAAATGGCACTCTTCTCCTCAATTAATCACACTTTTAAAAAATATTTGGTTCATTCCAGATCTATAAAAACCACATAATATAATCCCTCCCTACATTATTAAGGCCATATTTTAGTCATAAAACCCTTATTATAGGTGTTAAGGTGGTATGAAATGTGATTATCTAAAGGAAAGATAATGTTTTTATTTCAATATTTATATTTTTTTCTTCTTCCACATACTTTAAATATAATTCATAATTGATGAACTAATTAATCATATATCCTCAATATAATTATATTTTATTATGTGAATATCATCACATAAATCCTTCTCTAATTTCATGAAAATTGGAAATGGACATTAGGTTTGTGTTTACGGTGGACTACAACCTCACAAACTGATATTGATTTTGGTCATTATCATCTATCAAGACTGTTAATAATGATAGTTTTAATTTATATATATGATTTTCATCACATTTTTATTATTACAAGAGAATAATATATCAATTATTTATTTACATTCCATGCATATAAAAATGATAACGTCATTCGTGGGTTGTGTGAATTATCACATCCAGGAAGCGATGTGAATCATTTTTATTCACCAAATAACATGTATGATATATATAAGTATATTTCAATGATTTTTTTTATTTTAATAATATTATCATAATTCTTTAATTTTATAATAATAGTTACTTTATTTCTATAATAATCAATAAAAAATGAAAATGTTACTCATGTGTATGTACGGCCTATCGTCTCCATGATTATAGCTTTGTTCATTTTTTATAAAAATATTAAATGGATTTATTTAAAAGTATAATTTATGTATAAAAATAATAATAATTTCATGAATATTATTCTGTATATGATAAATTTATGATCACATGTACAATTGATGTTATACCAATTTCATTTTTGACTCATGTACCAAATATCGACAAAACATTCTATATGAAGATAAATAATCATGAAATTGTTACAACATAGAAATAATAGTTATAATGGGGATACTAAACATGAAATTGGTTCTCAAAAAGGTATACATTACCCTATTTTTATTATTCAATAATATAAATAATGTACGATATGACTAGGACGGAAGGTAAAGGGTTTTTTTGAATCCCCTTTTATTGAGACATTTATTGATCATGTGCACATTTATTCTTTTATACATTGAATGTATAGAACCTATTATAATCAATATCCATTTTTTATCTGTAACAATATTATTTAGTGCTTTGTGAAATATTCTACTTTCATGTGGCTCATACTTTGAATGTTCAAAATTATAAATTTTTTTTAACAAAAAACATATTTTAAATTTTTTTATTATTTATTTGGTTAAATATTTATCTATTATCAATATGGTTTTATGGATGTATTTATATGGACATAAATGTTTTAAAATGGGAAATTTTGAATTTCCCTCAAATTTTTTCAGAAAGGGATTCTTTTAAGGGACTTTTGAACTAAAAACCATTTTTGGATAAATCCTTAAATGTTTTCAAAAAGGTTTTTATGATTTCATTTGTATGGATAAAAAATTTCTAAAATGGGAAATTTCTAATTTATCTCAAATTTTTCCATAATGATATTCTTTTAAGAGACTTTATAACAAAAAAACATCATTTAGTGTTTTTATTATTTATTCTAATAAACCATTCTATGTTTTCAAAATTGGTTTTATGAATGTATTTATAGTGATGTGAATGTTTTAAATTGGGAAATTTTTAATTTCATTAAGAAAATAATAAAGGGATAATATTAAGGGATTTTTTATCAATATCCTTTAATTGAGGCACAGTTTTATTTCATACACCACATTCATTTATATGGTGTATAATCAACCTCTGAAATTATTAATTTCATTAAAAGATCATCAAAGGGAATATTTCTATTAGATGATTTCTAATAAATGACAAAATGAATGTTTTTTAATGTACATGGTGACAATGAATTTTCCACCGCTATGACCATTATTTGATATTTGGCTTCATCTATAAGACATGATATTTTTAAATGAAAAATAAATATCATATTCCCATTTTAGGTATCTTGGTATTAAAAATGGTTTTTAGAATAGATTGAGTATATCAATAACTTGAAATGATATCCTGTGATTAAAATGTAGAAATGTTATTTTTCTTTTATTTTTGTTTTATGTGTTACGATCATCTTATGGTTCTTGAGAGTTATTTATGTATACGGGTGGTTCCATGATAAACCGAGGGTGGTCAGCATGTGATATCCCTCCAATGTATTAGATAATGAGATAGGGTTAAATGGTGGGTTTCTACTAATATATTTAGAGAATATACTCTTATGGGAATTCCAAACATAACCATAATGGTTACACCCTATGTAGATGTGAAATCTTCAATGTAAAAATAATATACATTCCACAAGTTAAATTTATGTTTTGTGACATCAATGAGTTTTACAGGAATCTTATTATTTCATGAGGTATGCTAATTATTTTATGTTTTATGGTTGAAATATATCATTTTGTGAAAATGTTTTCATTACATTAAAATATTAATTGACTAATGGTTTTTTTCTGCATTTTATACCCCATAATTATATTTTGTCTCTCATCCCAAATTTATAAAATGGTTTTCACAGGGTATAAGGATGCGTAAGATAATGGAAGAAGTCAAGATGCATTATATAATGATTTTTATCATGAAAGAGAAATCATATTTTCTTTTAAATGATTTAGATTACGAAAAAATGCACAGTAAGTAGATGTTTCTACTTTTTAATATTTGAGATGTTATGTAATTATTATGGACTAATTCACTAAACCTCTATGCCTAAAAAGAACAACAATAATAATGAATATAAATTCTTAACATAACTCAAGATTATGTAACATTTAAGGTCAGATCCTTATAATCAATATCTTTATATATCTCATATTTAGATGAATAAAAATAATATTCCACATAATAAAAACTTTTTTTAATTTTCTTTATCTTTTTTAAAAATTATTTAGCCTTAAAAAATCAGGCTTGGTATGACCAATTTTTCTATACTCATAACAATTTAAAATAATCATTATAAATGTCAATACCATTTAACTTCTTCTTATAACCATCTTTAATAAGGTTATTTGTGAATATTATATAATATAAATTCTTCTTATTATATCCTCTATCTGTTACATATACTATAGTATCACATTAATATGAAAATAGATTAGAGTTAAAAGGCAAAGTAGTAACATTTGATTAAAAATAAATTCTATTGTTTTTCCAGTTTTCCTCTAGAAAAATATTTTTATTACCAAATAATATTATAAAAATACCCAATAATGTTATCAAATGTATATTCTTTGAAATATTGTCATTCAAGAAACTATATATCATATGCATTCTATTTATAAGTTAAAACATTTTAAACTCTTTCGATAAGAACTAAATTATATATTGTTTCTTATAATTAACACATAATATTAACAATGCTTGTAAATATATGAATCATTTTATAATCTATTTCAACATCACAAATTTTATATTCTTGGAACATAACCCTTAACATATCTATCTTGGATAGTATCAACTTATATGACCCATGATGTGTAATGTATAGTATTTTCCAAATGCCATGTGTTTTTTTCAGACCGAAAAATTATTTTATACAATTATACAAATTATATAGTTTAAAAAATCATTATCTTTTTGTTTAGAACATATCTAATTGAATCATTATTAGGTAATTATTCTAGGTTAACATTGGTCACTAATTACGGGTTTACCATTATATTCCAACTATTAGTGATTTGATTCTTCTAAAAATGTTCTAGGGATGATTTCCAATAACAATAGATTGTTCCACTAATGTGTGGTGGTATATGAGGTGTCAAACCATCATTCACACAATTTCCTTCCAGATCAAATAGATCTTTATCCATTTCAGTTAATTTGGAATTTTATTAATATAAATAAATATTAATATTCCAAACTTGGGGTATAACACTAAAACCAATTTTTAGGTCCTGAGGAGAGAATTACATAATTTTAAAAAGGAGATTAAATTGAATGTTAAAATAAATTCAAATACATGTCAATGTTAAGTTAATTTATATAGTATAAAATTTAATTTCCTAGCCCTAATTTCACTAAACTGATGCCTCTGGCTGTTTAACCATAAGGCCTCAAGTGTTCCTCCAAATACACTAGAGGTTGTGATCTAGTAGTGAGTTCTTGGGTCGTGTTTTTGGGAACAATATTCCCCCACATGAGAGGAACAGACTAGTAAAAATAATCAATAATAATCCATTATAAATAATAAATATAGTTATAAAAAATAAAATTTATGCAGGATGTGCAAATAAATACAATCCATGAATGGATTAAATGGACATGTAAATCCTATAATAAAGATCACCTTATGGGATTAACACATATGTAGTATAACATAAATTGAACTGAAATAATATTACAGGGATATAGTTCTAAATCTCACCCAAATGCCATACCAAGTCTCCATGAATCTATCATGATACTCTTACCCAATCTTAAGAATATATATGGGGGATCCACTCAGCCATGAAATCCTTAGCCTCATCCTTGTAACACTCTAATATTTTATAAAATATACTTTACTTATAAATGCTATCTTTTTTATATATTTTTTACATTGAATAATAATTTTATCTTGTGCTTCGTGAAAAACCTTGTGTATCTTTTGTTATATGCAATATTTAGTTTTCTTTCACCATATGTAACACATAGTTTAAACGAAATATGACTTACCATTATGAGATTATTATTCAATATGATATTTTCACATATGTCATTGGGATGGAAGTTATGAATAGTTCTCCCTAAATTATGAAAATATATTATTTAAAAATGTATATATAATTAACTCTTTAGTGACCAATTAATTATAAATGTCAATAAAAACTATTTTGAAAATAAAGGATGTCTTTTTTTGAAAACTATTTTTATGCGCACTAATATTTTTTAAATAAATAAATTAAAAAATAAATTTGTCTGAATTATTTTAATGATATTTATATATTTATATTTTGATATAATTTTTAACATTCATCTTATGTTTTATCTAAATAATTTATAAGAATAAATCTAATTTTATTCTCATTAAAAATATTTTACTATAAAGTTATTTTTCTACCTTTTGAGAACTATTTTAGAATATTTATTGCCACTTTTAAAAAAATAAATTTACAAAATTATTTTCAATTTTTAAACCTCTATATAAAAACTATCTTATGTGTAATTTATAGAATTTTTTAAGAGGAAAATGTTTTCAATGAATAGTGAAAAATAATGGTTTTTATAAAGAATTTTTTTTGAAGGTTTGGAAAACATAAAAATTATAATAAGGTTTCAAAATAAATATTTTTTTCAAATATATATATATATATATTCTTCTAATTTAAGATATAAGAATCATTTTAATATTAAATTTTTATATAAAATCATTTTATAATTTGAAACAATTTCTTCGTGGAAACCTGTTTTCTCCTCTAGTTTATGTGATGAATTTTAAATTAATTTTTTTTATATATGAGAATGTAATTTGGATAAATTGGATCAGTATTTGGAATTATATTAATTTATATTATCTAATGATGCTACTATAATTTTTATACCATAATAAACAATAACAATTGAAAAAAATACAGTAGTTAAGGTAAAAATGTGTTTACATGTGGGCTAATATAAAATGACATGGGCTATAAATTAAAAAAAACATTCCCAACACCCATTATATGGATATAATTAAACCTTATAAATTATTATTTCTTTAATGGTCTATTTTTTAGCCTTTTTCAATTTGAAAAAGGTGTGTACACCTTTTTCTTTTCATACATTACAGGTTTTTCACTTGCATCAATTATAAAACGATACCCCATTTACATTATTATTTTAACAATATAAAAAAATTGTATTAAAACATACTATACAAATTACTTCCTAAAGTCACTCCAATATTCCTAGAAGCATTATTTGGTCAGGAAGTCTACCTTGGAAGGGTTTGGATGAAAACGAAAGGAGGTTACTCTAAAAAGAGGTAACAATCATGAATGACTGTGTGTATTATATTTCTACCTCCTGCTCCTTAAATTATTATAAAACCATGATGATAAAATAAAATCATTATCCTTCAAATAATAATATATTTTTTGGTTATAAAGTCATCATTCTTGTGTGTGAAGGGAAATTTCCACGTGGAAAAATATCATTCATTTTTTCATTAACACCACTAATTGATGGATATAAAGATACATTTATTACTTATTTATGTCATATATGATATTATTATGAATATAAAATAATGATATCACCTATTAATTCTATCATTACATTCCATGCTAATATGATAATGTTGATCTTGTGTATGGAAAACTACCACTTTTGAAGTAATGCAATTCATCCATGCTTTGAATAGAAGGTAATAAAGGTATTTTTAATTAAAACATGATATATATTTTATATAGAAATCATTATTTAATGTAAACATATAATTTAAATATCACTCAACCAATCTAAAAAGTTGAAATAACATTCATGCTTACATACGACCTACCGCCTCCATGAACGATGTATTTCATTTTCTATCTCTAAATTTTATAGATCTATATAGATATATATACACTAAATATATATGATATTAATATCATGATTAAAATTAAGGAAATAATGTAACTATGTTCAATTTAATATGAAGAAAAATTAAAAATTAAAATATACATAAAAAACAATGCGGTTATTGCCAAAAATGTGACTTTAATATGGAATTATTAACAAACATGTAATAAAATTTAATAAGTAAATAATATATGGTATGATACAAATAAGTTTATTGATATAGTATATTTATAATAAAATTATACTTATTATTCTGCATTTTAAATGTGAATGAAGGAAGTCCATAATTAATATTTGGTATTCCCATCTCACCTTTTTTACATCTATCTAACACATTCTTTATTCAACACATATTTATTTTATGTCATTTATATACTTACCATACATTTATTTTGTGTTTATTTACCAAAAAATAATTGGGATTTGTATATCCATTTTATAATCTCTCTTTCTGGGGTTTACATTTCCACTATTACCACAGTGGTAAGGGGTTTTTTCTCAAATTGCATTATTAGTGACCAAAGTTATTTTATACACATATCTTCCTCTGTAAGGTGCATATATTTACCCATATAAATTTTGTATCATAAATCTTATTCTTTTCATGATATTATAATTTTCATGAAATTTTATTCTTTCATGGAAAGTATGATTCAATGTTACTAAATTAATAATAGTGTTATGTTACAATGTCATTGTTTACCAATATAATCTATACCTATTCTTTCAATGATGAAATTTAATTATATAACTATAAAAAATCTCTAGAATTTTACACTCATATGATTATTTACTAATAATACATGTTTTTTTAGCTTTTATCTTCTTATGTACTCAATAGTTCAAAAGAATGTTTTTGAGGATTAAATCATAAATTATAAATTTTATTTTCAAAGAAAAATATTTAAAAAAAATTAAAAACTATTTTTCAAAATGAAAATATATTTTCCTCAAAATATGTTTTAAATGATTTTTAATGATTTCAATATAAGTTTCAAGGATAAAATTCAATGTAATGGATTTCCAATATATTTTATAATTTTTAGTTGTAAAAAAATTATTTAAAATGAAATTATATTTTCTTCAAGAAATATTCCATGTTATTTTTCATTCAAATTCGTTATTCATATAAGAAGAAACCAATTGAGGTTACTTATGCTTTACTGAGGATATGGTCCAAGGATACCATTATTGTTATTTATCTGAATAGTTATTGTTTATTATGACATGGTGTTAATGAATCCTATTTCCCTTCCACAGGTTATATAATTATAGACTTCTTATAAGACCTTTTTCTTTTTCAAAGGGTTATGCTTTAATGAAATGGTGAAATGACTATGAACCTATTACTTTTACATTAAATATATTAGAATGAAATTCATATGGAACTCATTTCTTTTCCAATATTTTAATATGATTACTTTTTATTACCTTTTATATCATGTGAATGATTTTAATTTTTCTATGGGTGGGATATATATCTCCCTCTAATGCATTAGGAGTTGATTAATGTTATTTGAGCTCAAAGGGTACACATGTGGTTATCCCCTAAAAAAAGAGGGTACAAAAGAGGTTATCCCAAACAAAAAAGAGGGTAATTTGGAGGTTATCCAAATCATGATGCAGGTACATGGGTAATTATCCAAATATTAACATGTTGTGATTGTCTTGGGGGTATCCTTGATATAATATTTTTTCTTGATTATGTATATTGTGCAAATCTATTTCATATTCCAATGTTATGGACCCACACCTCATGTAATTCCCTTATAATATGATTCATGTATTATTAACTACAAATGTTTATGAAATGACTACTTTGTATGATCTATGATATGTTAGGTATGGATTTTATATGTTATTCTCATTTTTCCATACCCATATGTTCATGTTATATTGATATCTCCCTTGTTTAACCTTTATGAGCATCTGAACTCACCCATTCTTATGTTTTCATTCCCTAGGATTCAAAGAAAGGTATTGTGTGTAATATATCGAATATTGAAGCTATTTTTGAAGAAAATAGTCGAATATGACATAGCTCACTTAAGGACTAGTTGTTTATGTGTCCTTGTTTCTAAAGGCACTATTCCTTTTCATGACCAATTTGTATGTTTGTGTCATATAATGAATATTTATCTAAAAATATGTAATATCTATGTATGAAAATAAATATTATCTACAGTTGGTATAATAGTATTTTATTAGTTAACCATTGTAAACTGGGATGAGAAAATATTATTGATATCCCAAGAGATATTTATAAGAACATGAAAAGGGATTTGTCTAAGGATAACTCTAAGAATGTGTCAAAGTATAAGAAATTGTCTTGTAATTATGGTAAAGGGTAAATAGAGTGGTTTCCAATAAATTAAATCCATGTTTTTTTACTATAAGTGGATGTGGATCTAGAACAGAGGTACCTAGTGTTAATAACCCAGAAAAAGGTGCATTGAGATGTACTTGATCGTCACATGATACATGCCAATGAGACTTGTTACACAACTAGTTTGACACTCCTATGGTATATGATTTGGAAATATTCTGACTATTTCAAAACCATCATGACTGATTTAAATTTATGATTTCTATGAATGACCTAGTTAAAAAATAAGATTTCATAGATTTAAAATTAGTTGTTGTGTTTTAGTTATCCTATAAGATAATTTTCAAGATTATATGGTTCCCCATTATGATTAGTGTTCCTCAAATTTTTCTTTTGGTTTCGGTTTGATGGGTGAAAACTAAATAAATAATGTTAATGATTAATTAAATGTATAATGAAATTATTTTCCTCATGAGTAACTTAATTTCATGGGACATATAATAAAAAATATCATTTTTTCATACAAAACATTCGTAGTCTATAAATCATGTTTTACTTTCAAAAGAGCCATGGTGGGAACAACATTGTGTTACTCCTTCATGAAGAAATGTCCAACATCATTAAGTGGTCCATTTGGGGAACTCGTTGTTGAGAAATTTATTATATCCACTGAAAAATATATTTTCTATCCTCTAATTTCTGGAGGATGAGAAATTCATTTTTGGTTGTTTACTATTTCGATGGTTTAGTGGATAAATTGTGGAATGTTATCAAGAATACAAGGAAACAAGATGAAATTGAATCCATGGATTGGGATTAATTCCTGAAATTATTTTTCAATAATAATAACCCATGTATTCTTATAGAGATCTTAAAGTATTTCCATGATGTAGAGTAAAAGGTAGATGAATTTTTTGGTACCTATGAGGAATATTTTCATGATTTTCAAGGTAAACTTTTGGTATTTTCATTTAACATAAATTCAAAGTTGATCGATTTTTAAATGGATAAATGCCAAGTATCAAGAACTATTCATAATATATATTTGTATCTATGAAGTTATTACATGATTTTTTTTCAAGTTAGAAATTCTTATTGAATGTATATAGTAGTCTCATGGTTTTGATAAGATGATAAAAATGAATTTAAATGGAAAATAAAAAACCCATGGAATGAAGAAGATGAGATTTCCTATATTCTCAATGTGTGTGAAAAAACATTGGAAAAAATTTATCAAGGTAAGTATTAAAATTTTTATGTATAGAATGGAATGACATCATGAGATCTAATGTCGATGTGATGGAAAGAAGTCAGATAATGATGAAAATATATAGAATGTTAAAGATAATACACCTCCACCACTCTCTTGTTTTAAATTAATTTACTATGAGAATTAAGTGAATCATTGCCCCAATATAAGGGCTAATGATGATGATAATCAACATAAACCACTAATGAAAAATGACCATGGGGAAACTTTTTAAATCATGATGGTTGAAGTGAATCGTGATAATTAGTGCACATTAGTCTTCCACTCCCTAATATGGTACTTCATTTTGATTTTATAATAAGTACGCATATGAAAATCATATTGTTCATACATTAGTGAGATTTTTTCTGATTTTGAGTTTTTATTATCTCCCACTACTTGAATTGTGGAATAATTAAATCACATTTGTTATTATATCGATATAATGTAGAACACAATATTCCCATGGAAATGTTTTTCTATAATATAAGATATTCTTTAACTAATAAAGTGGGAATTGAATTTTTGAAGAATATATGTCACCACGTAATATTAAATTAAGATATATGGATATCATTATAGGATTATGTGTTAATGGTCAATCATAATTTTAATGTAACTGACAACCCTTTTTAGGTTTAATGTTATGGGAATTTATCAAGATTACAGATATTTGAAGTGAAATTTATTTTAATTGATCCCTTTGGGTTTATGTATCTTTTAATAACTAATTTATTTGCGAATTAATAAGTTTAAACATTGGAGAAATATGATTAATGTTACTTATGAAAATTATCATTTATCTTATCTTTGAATTTGAGGAAATTATGGGTTGTTGTCGATCACCATACTCATTCAGCAGACATTATTGCAATCCTAAAAGATTTATCTCAAGATATACTTTCCAAAATAAACATTAAGGAAGTTGTAAGTATTAATGGGGTTCCACAATAAATTTTATGTAATCAATATCTGATTTATACCTCGATATTTAAGGGATGTCTTTAGTAATCTATTAATACAAATTTTAGTGTCATCATTATGTATCATCCTTAGACAAATGGTTAATATAAGAGCAAAGTTACAACCCTATCGTATATGATAAGATCTTATTATATGGTTTTCAATGGACGATGGGATCAAAACCTTCCTCAAGTTTAGTTTTATTGAAATAATATCTTCCACTCGAAGATCCATATAGGTCCTAATGAATCCATTTATAGAATGAAGTATAGACATCCCATATACAGGAATGAAGTTAGAGATAGAAAGAAATTAGGACTTTATAAGGTTGATGAGATAGTAGTGAAGGTTAGATCTATTAGGTAACATAAATGTTTATAAAAAAATTATATAAATGTTTCTCTAAAAATTATATGTTTGATATTGAATATGATGTTGGGTAGATTGATTTTTTTTGACTTTCGTTATGGAAGGAATAATGGAAAACTAATCACTACCAATATCGATCCCATTAAAAGACTTGATCTTATGTTGATATTAGCATATCATTTTTTGTTTCAATAAAAACTCCCTCCAATTCATGATGAATTCCATGTACCTCACTTAAGGAAGAACATACATGATCTTTTATGTGTATTGGACTCAGAATTTTTATAATTGGATCATGATATTTCTTATATGGAAAAGTCACTTGAGAATCTGGATTATATTGAGAAATTTCAAAGAAACAATACAACTACCCTTAGTCGGTTTTTTATTCAAACCACAATCATGAGTATGTTATGTAGTCATCAGAGGATGTAATGAGGCTTATTTATCCTTATTTATTGGTACATAAATGATGAATCTCGAGGGTGAAATTCAATTAAGTTGGTGTATAATGTAACCCCCTAGGTTTTCGAATATACATATTTTTTCAAATAAATTTTATCATTTTGATATTTAATGAAACAAAAAAACACAAGTTTTAGCTAGTGTTGCACAAAAAACTTATTGTAACATGTCTTACACACAAAACTAAGTTTATCTTGTATTTCTTGAAACACTTTGTTAAAAAAACCTAAATTACTATTACAATTTTATTATTTAATATGGTCGTTATCACTTATGGCATTGGAATGGAAGCTGGTAAAAAAAATTATTAATTATGAAAATATATGATTTAAAATGTATATATATATAATTATTTTGTGACCAATTGATTATAAATAAACATAAAAACTATTTGTAAATAAATGAAAATATTATTATGTAAACTATTTTTATGCACACGAATATCTTTTATATAAATAAATTAAAAAATCACTATAGTTGAATTGTATTTATAAAATATATAATTTATATATTTAATAAAATGATTAATGTTCTTATTATGTGTTTTTTAGATAGGATAAAATAGTAAATCCAATATTATACTTAAAACCTGTATTTTTTTAAAAATTATTTTAGTCTCTTTCTATATGCATATTTAGAATTTTTATTGAAAGTTTTTTTAAAAAAATCAAAATAAAGTTTTTTAAATAAACAAGGAAATATTATCTCTGGGTGAATTATTGATTATTTTTCAATGAGATAAATTTTTTGATGAATATTGAAAATGATATTTTGTTAAATGAATTGTACTTTATTTTAAACTTTTGAAAAAATAAAATTTATTTTAATATGGTTTTGAAAAAATATTAGTCTTTTTATATCGCTTAATCCAATTTGGTTCATAGTAATAATTGTTTATATTGATTTTTTATATTAAATCTTTTTAATCTTTTGAACCTTTTCTATTTGAAAACATGCTTTCTCATTGAATATACTACATTAATTTTAAATTAAATATTATTAGTTATGTGTAGGTAAATTTGGAAAAATGAATCCCATATTTGGAATCTTCATAATTTATATTATACAATATGGTCAACTAATTTTTTTACCATATTTAATAGAGAAAATAGTTAAAAAGTATTTATCTCGGTTGAGCTAACATTAGATTTACTGAGAGTGTTAATGTAAAAAGATTAGTGCTACAAATGACCCAAATCATGTAAAAACCCTAATTATGTTGAAATAATTCATAAATATATCTCTTATTATCTATAATTTTTCATTTTTAATCTCATTCAAATTTGATAAATGTGGTTACACCTTTTTCATTTCAAAAATTACAGTGTGTCACTCACATCAGTTATAATCAGCCACCCCATTTACTCTCATCTTGGAACATTCAAAACCAATTGTTTCATCCATAACCTACCAAAATAACTTTATTAATTCTATGTTATCATTCTAGAATCTATATTAGGATCCAACATCGATCCTATGATGTATTTTGGTGAAATCCATGGGAGGTTACTTGAAGAAGTGATAATGTTCTTTAATGAACCTTTTTATTTTATTTCATCCTCCACCTTCATAAATTATTAATAAAACTTGTTAAAATATTTTACTCAATATATTAAATAAACTAATATGTTTCTATTTTATGTTGATTACCTTAAACCATCTCATCTTCCATCAAATGTTTTAATAAATCCTCATTCATGTGTACAGAGAACTACCACCACACGAACCAATATCATTAATTTTTCTATTACCACCTTTTACAGTTAAATATAATGATGTATTTGTTTTTATATATTATTAAGATGATATTATTTTTCTTATAGATTCATTTTATCAAATATTACTTATTTATTTATATTTCATGGGAATATGATAATTTCGATCATGTGTACGGAGGACTACTGCCTCACAATGTGATGATATTTGTTCACGCATTACCTCTATGGAAATAAGGATTGTCTTAATGAAAATATGTAAGGTATATTTTATAAAATTGATAATTTTATTTTAATATATTATATAAATATTTTTTAACACAATGAGGAAATGGATACAACATTAACACATAGGTATGGCCTATTGTCTCCATTAATAGTGTATTTCAATTTCTATCTCTAACTTTTATGGATCACTTTAAAAAAAATATTGAATATATATGAAATATATATTTTAATAAATGGTTCATAACAGGTCATATGTAAATCATAAATGTCATTATATATATATATTTATATATTTATAATAGATTTATAATAAAAATATATTTATTATACAAGAGGATTTAACATGTAGAAAGGATGTTAAGACTTACGGTAAGGTACTTCTTACTCTTTATTTCTGTGAGATGCATGCCATATTCACCAACTATTTCATTTATCTTGTTTATATAAAACCCATTAGTTTATTTTTCTATTATTAAACTAAAAATTATTTGTATTTAAATATCCATTTTAGGATATCTGTTTCATGGCTTATACAATTCAAATGTGACATCAAGGGTAAGGTTTTTTTGTCTGAAATTGCCTCCTTATTGATCTACGATAGGTTATGATGCTATATTATTTTATGAGGCCTATATACTAACCCTTAGACAAGTTATATCAGTAATATTATTATTTTAATGATTTAATAATTCTTATTAAATTTTATTATCTAATTAGGAGTATCATTCAATCTTACCAATGTTATAATAGTTTTATGTTATAATCTCATTGTCTATCTGTATTGTTTATGATAATGCTTACAAGGATAAAATATTATAACATAACTTTATTGATACACATTATTTATACTCTTCTCAAGTAATTTCATGAGAATAAATGTTTTCCCTTCATTTTACCCTCTGTATTTACACAATATTTCAAATGAATTTTTTATAAGAAAATTCATCTTTACTTCCATATTCGGTCTAAAAACCATCAACCTACAAAACGATGTTTCCTAAAACTGATTTAAAAACTATTATAAAATAATAAAAATTATTTTTTTGAGAAATGTTTTCCCATTTTATTCATTTTTCAAATTTTTTTGAATTCAATCATCACATAGTTTTGAAAACTATTTTTTTTCTCTTTTACAAAAAATCTAAATGTAATTTTATTTTTAACATCTATGGTATGAACATATTTTTTTTCTTTCATGAAAAATATTTTCATTAAAACATAAATTATAATTTTTCAATGTTATTTTCTAAGAAAATTATTTCAAATTTATATTATATTTTAAAGAAAACAATTTCTTAAACTAAAAAGGGTATTTTCCATAATAGATGTTTTAAATGATTTTTAAATATTCCTTCATAATTTTTCAATTTTGATGTTCAAATAAAATAATTTAAAAATTAATTTATAATATTTAGTTTTAAAAATTGATTTTAAATGAAAATTGCTTCTGTTAATAAACTATTACACGTGGTTTCTCGTACAAAATCATTCACCATATAAAATGAAATCCTTAAAAGTAACATATGATTTATCGGGTATATTATTAAAGGATACCATTATTATTATTTCTATGTATGGTTTATGTTTATGGTTACATGAATTTTATAAAACAAATTTCTATTAAGCATGTTATACCATGATATTATTCTTATGAATCCCACTTATTTTTATATGGGTTATAATATGATGAAATGATGAAATGATTATGTTCATGTTTCACTTATATATGTTCTATTATGATGAAATTTTTATGATACTCATTCCTTTTCATGGGTTCTGATATGATGAATGTCTCATGATCATGTGGCACATATGTGTATGATTTTGATTACATGATGGGTGGGACCCTTATCTCCCTCTAATAGATTTTGTAACATCCAAAGTAAGTAATGAATAATATAAATTTTTATCTATGTCTATTAATGAATTAGATAGTGGTTTAGAGGCTTAAAATGAGAATAAAACCAATCTTAAGCATGGAATACACTAATATTTTTAAAAGATTGTTTTACTGCCTTTTGATGGAAAACCATTTTTAAATCTATCTTTTGACAATATTATAAGCTATATTTGTCAAAATAAACATATTCTTTATGATTGGGAAATTGAAATTTACTTTGGATAAATTTCTAGTATTTTTTCTGATAATGTTCATTTTTTTAATGAATAGTGAAAAATGTTGTATTTTAATTCAAAACCTCTTTTTAATATAATTTATTTATATGATTATATTATCTTTTTTAATTGGGTTTAAAGTAAAATTAGAATATATTTTTACCATTTAATCCAATGGTGGTCATTGGAATTAATTTTACTTTGAAATTGGACTTAAACTAGTGTCAATCTTTTGATATTTATTGTTTCATAAAAACACGCTATTTGCTCTGACAGCGAGAATTAATTATTAAATTAATTAATTTAACTTATATGTTTTGAATTTTTTAAAATAGACATCATTTTTGAATTCGGAATATCAAATATATATTAGGGTGATGTTTTGGTATTTTTCTGGAAAACTTCAATTTTTGATGAATAGTGAAACCACTAAGTGGTACTTAAAAAACTGATTTTTCATTTAAATGAAATTTTACCAACTCTGTGTTTTGAATTTTAAAAATATTACATACATGTTAGTCATTAAGAAGTATAATTTGGTTCAATGGGATTAAAATAATTTTTTGGTGAATAGTAATTTTTAAGTTTTTAATCGCGATTAGAGGTAATTACTGCAATTTAAGGAAAATATGATATTATAATAAAATGAAAATACCTAGAAACATGTCCTACCCTTATTGTATGTGTCATGGCCGACCAATAAAACCCATGGGTCTATTTTTGGGACCCCATGGAGCCACTTGGGTAAGATAAATACATTAATGCTTTTTATTTAATGTAAAAGTAAAAATGACACAAACATGAGTTCTTTTACTAAAACAATTTTTAAATGGGGTTATACAAGTCAGATATTTGACTATAAAAAATATTTGGAAAGATAAAACTATTTCCAACATAATATAATTTGCATTAAAATTTTTAGACATTAAATAAATTAAATTATTTATGACACCATGATGATGCAGCGATTACCACATTATTTAACGATTTAAATAAAATTAAAATATAATGTGACATATAAGACCTACACTTGTCAAAAACCTATTGGATTGATTTATTTAGAACTATTATCATCTTATCCTAGAAATTTATAATTTTGGGACCTTTTTTATCCGAAAATCATTTTATAACAAAGTATCTTTTCTTAACTTTCCAAGAGTGCCCCTCCTCTCCTCTTATAAAAGGCCCCCACCTCTACCACCTTACCCACACATCCAAAGCCTTTTTCTCGGCCAAACCCTACTCATTTTGTCTCTCCACATACCTCTATAACTCCTAGAAGCCTCACTTTGGGCAGAAGTCTTCCTAAGGAAGCCTTTGAGCTCAAATCAAAAAGAATTACCTGAT
Source organism: Viscum album (assembly GCA_963277665.1). NCBI lineage: Eukaryota > Viridiplantae > Streptophyta > Magnoliopsida > Santalales > Viscaceae > Viscum > Viscum album. The sequence continues at coordinate 1,066,201,167 of OY728135.1, read as the reverse complement.
TTAAAGGTAGTGTCTTCTATTGTGTTCTTATGTTTTATTTTGATTCTCCAACCCCCTAAAATCTTTTTATTCTTTTATTTTGTAACAACACCAGTATATTACATATACTAGGATGTTTTATAAGAATTATTTGAGCTAAACTTACACACACCTACATCTAATGGTTAAAGAACATACAATTTCTGTGGATGGTGAATTTCTGCCTCATGAAACGTTGATTGTTCAATATTCTTTTAACACCTCCAAAGGTGGCCATTAATATGACACTATATTTATATATGATATATAATATGTTTATTTTTTACTTAATCTTCTGTATTTTTCATTTATGTCATACCTTTATGGTTTCCATTATAGGTAAACGCGATATCTTCATTTTAGGAAGTGCGGACTACCGCCCCCTCAAAGTGATTTGATTCGTTAATACCATATGTGGGACGTATAAAAGATGGAATTAATGATATTATATATGATATTATATTGGAATTATAATATACCTTTATATCATTATGATTTCATTCCATAAAATATAAAATAGAAATGAAAGTAGCGTTCATGCATACGTACGGCTTACCGTCTCCATGAACGGTGCATTTCATTTCTTACCTCTAAACGTTATGTAATATTATAAATGTATGTATATAATGGATATATATGATATATATGATATCTACATCATGAGTATAACTCTGGATATAATGGATACAAGAACAACTTGTAATTATAAAGAGTTTATTTTTGACTCAAGTACCAATGATCGTTAAAAGGACCATTATTAACTTAAATAATTACATAGTGTTAATGACATGGTAATATGTGATATAAAAGGAATAATTAACTTGAAAAAGGTTCATAATAAATTATAAATTAACTCATGTTTATTATTCAGGAGGTTAAAGAACGATCGAGTCAAGTCGGACCCGAGGTATGGGACTTCGTCTCAATCTCCATTCATTGAGGCATATTTTGTTTTATACACAACTTTGTTTTATACGGTGTATAAACCCCTTTGACAATTAAGTTTATCCAAAAGGAATATTTTTTATATAAATAATTTTACTAAACGATAAAAGGGAATGTTTTTGTCGTACGTATGCGGCGACAACGCCTTCTCTGCCGCTGTGACCATTATTTGAGTTCCGGCTTCCTCTATAAGCCATACCTTTTTTTAAAAAAAAATAAATACCATGTTTTACTTTTCTTTTATCTTGGTATTGAAAATGGTTTTCATAATGTTTTTATATCAATTTTTTGTATTCATATCTTTTGATTTAAAGGTATAATTGTTATGTTTCCTTTATGCATGTTTTATGTTATACGATTATGTTATGGTTCTTTGGAATTGTTATGAAGACGGGTGGTTCCATGATAAACTAAGGGAGGGTGAGCCTGATATAGCTCTCCAATACATTGGGTAAGGCGAAGGAGTAAAATGTTAAGGTTTCTCCGAAGATATTTAGATAATATATTGTGATGGGTATTCTAAACGTAACCAAGAGGGTTACTCCCTACGTAAGAATGTTATGAATGCCTCAAGTTACCTTTATGTCTTATGATTTCTATGATTTATTCATGATTTGATAAGGTATGATAAAGTGATTATGTTTTATGAGTAGAGTATAAATTCATTGATTCTTATGTATATATGTACTCATGTTTAATTTCCATATTTTTATAACCCTTACTGAGCTTTTTATGCTCATCCGAAGTTTTTTAAATGATTTTCACAGGTCAAGGGAAAGGTACATGATGTGATGATAGTGTCAAGAAAGTGTCAATAAAGAATCCATGTTTTATTTTAAATATTTTTCCGTTGATGGGAAAAAAATAATACTATCTTTTATGTAACCACTTTGTTTAAATGTGGAATGTAATGAATGTTTTGTGATCTAATTCTCTAAAACTCTAAACCTGAAAAGATCTTCAATGTGTAATCTTGTAATAACTCAAGATTAAGTAAGGTTTAAGGCTGGGGCCTTATAGATTTGGTGATGATTAATGTTATATAATCCCAAAGGGTAAATGGGAGGTTATCAAAAGATTAATAGAGGGTACACATGAGGTTATATCAATCCTGAAGAAAGTACATCAGTGGTTATCCTAAGACTAACATATTATAAGGGTATTATTGGGTATCCTTGACATAAGATTTTATATGACTATGTATATTAAACAATCCTAGATCTTATTAAAATGTTATTCTTTCATAGCTCATGTTCATTTTTTCAAGTATTATTCAAGTATTATGAACTAATAATATTTATTCTATGACTCATGTTTGTGATATATGATATGCAGGTTGTCATTTTCATATATTATTCTCATTCTCCAATAACAATAATATGATGTTACATTGAAATATATATTTTTTACCCTTAGTGAGCATCTAATCTCACCCTTTCTTAGTTTTTCATAACCTAATTAATGAAGAAAGGTATTATATATGATATTTATAAGAAGGATTATAGTAATGAGGAACCTATTGAGAGATGATGTAGGTCACATATAGACTAGTTGTTTAGGTTCCCAAGTTTCCAATGGAAATATACCCTTTTGACACTCATGCATATGTTTTTTTCATGTAATGAATATTAATATAAAAATATATAATATCAATTCATAAAAATCATGGGTTTTTATAATCCCAATTCATCATATCTTCATGTGCATTTGGAAATAAGATATATATTCTGCATTCCCACCGAGGTAAATGTACAATGGGTGAGGAATTAATCTCAATGAGTCATCCCCAATGGGGAACTAATAAATTATTTTTATAAGTGATTGATCTTGAAAATACTCAGCCTATCTGTGACACATATGAATAAAATAAATAACATAAATCCATAGTCAATACATGGTCATGTTAACCCATTTGACGTGACATCCTTTGAAATAAGTCATTGAGTAGGATGTTTTCCAACTCAGACCATGTATAATCAGGTAAATACATGGGTTTTTTATACCAATCAACCAAAACATTGTTTGTTATAATTATTTAGGTCTATATTAAGCTATGTAACCTTATATGGATACATGTTCTAGCCATAGGTTCACTCTTACTCTCCTCTAATCACTATAAATGAAGGATTTCAGGTAATAATTGGATATCCTATAAATATAGATCTTATAAATTATATAAAATAACAATGACCTGTGGTACATAACCAAAACATCCATATATAATGATATTCATGAATATTAATAATACCATATAGCCTATGAGCTCATTGTATCCATTGTATATTAAGAATCTAAGTACCAATCAAGGAATAAAAACCTCATTTAACTTTTGAACTAATCCAAGAAACTCTATATAAGGAATCTAGGTATCTCTCAAGGCATAATGTAAATACATTAAACCTTTGATCCAACCCATGGAATACCATATTAAAAGTACAAGTATCATTCAAGGTGAAATATAATCTCATCTTACCTATGATCCCTTAAAATGTATTTTGCATCATGAACCCCATGTGTCACTAATGGATTTCATATTTCGATTTGATCCATGATCATATCCATGGAATTTTTTATCAAGAACCCATGTGTCACCCATGGAATCATATAAAATTCATTCATCTAATACACCTTTTAAATTCATTTTGTATTTGAAATCCACATATCACACAAGGATTGATAAAATAAATAATCCTATGAGCTTTTCCAATGACTTATATATAAGGTTCCCAAGTATAACTCATTGAAAAACATCAACTCGTTTATCTTGTGATCCCATATAAGGAATTCCCTATCAGTAACCTAAGTGTCTCTCAATGAAGGATCCCAATAAGTATTCATGGGCATCCCAAATAGGTGATAAAAAATAAAAAAGGTCCCAAAATCTACATCCAATTAATCCTATCTTTTCAACCCAATAATAACACTACATATTAGGCACATCGTCAAAAATATAGGTATCACTTTCAAAAATCATACCATTATCATCAATATCCAAGTGAATTCATAAATAAATTAATGAGGGTGGTAACATTCCTAAACCAAACACTATGTACATAAAATATTGGGCACACATTCTTGGTGTAGGTTCAAAGGTGAAACCCACTATGTTATGTACAAAGACCTATAACACACTACATTAGCATTGGTTAACCATATAAGATATATACTACTCAGGATCCTTGATACCTATAAATAAGAGAGGGAATCCCTCCTATGGTCATCTAAGATGGAATGAATGAAAATGAATCCCACGTGTGATCCTGTGAAACAATAAATGGTTGGATTCTTTATACTTGGGATCCTTGTAGTCTGTACGTAAGTAAATTAAACCATCTTCGATCTTTGGAAATAGTAAATCAACTTAGGCATAAAACATGAGATTTTCAATCTGTTTATGTATGTTGAGGCATCTAACATGGGGACCTATTGGATAGTATTTAATGAATATAAATCCTCTTGGGATCCATGAAAATAGTAAAAGGGAAAATTTATTATACACAGGACCCTATGATAGAAAAAAAAGTGTTGAGTTATCCTACATTGGATCCTCAAAATGAGTAATAGAGTAGAGGCATCCTACACAAGATCCTTATAATGAATAAGTAAACATAGGAATCATACGTATGCTCTTTGGGAACTATGATCATAGGGTAACACATTCTACACCCCCATTCTCTGAGATCTCATATCCTATTGGACCAAAAGGGAACATATCATAAGGGATATGTTATCATAGGATAATCTACATAAGCATCATTCTAGGGATATGGATCAAGGTAAATATTTAAAAAAATTGTCTTTATAGGTTGGTCTAAACACCCTACCAATTTTTCCATTGTGATGCATCTCATTCCGATTATCCATGTACATTTTGTGATACATAAAACTTGGAACTTGAAAATCCCTTTCTATGAAAACTAACAATTTTGTACAACCCTCAAGTGGGCCTCATCCCATATCTCACTTTGGAGGTCTCATAAACTATTCACTAAATGAATTAATTCTCTATCATATATCACTAAAAAAAACCTCTTCATATTCTTAAAATCACCTCATGGCTTATTCCATCAAGGACTACATGGGATAACTATCGAAATCAGCTACTCATGTTTCCAATTTTGATTTTAGGGTGTCAGAACATGAAAAAAGCACATAGTAATTGGTAAGGACTACCTTGTGTGCATAACCATGTATGTGACGTGTAATATCAAATACACACAAGGGTGTCTACTTCATCCATATATGGCATACAAACCCATTAATGAAAATTTTAAAATGAATACATCATGTTTCCAACATAGGGTTCCTTCCCATATACCTCACATAGCCAATCAAGGTGTTTTATCCTGAATACATATTTCTACATAGTCTATAACCCACATAAGGTGAAGCCCTATACTCTACCTGGTTAAGTTACCCTATATGATTTATTTATCTAGGAATATTTATATATTTCTAAGAACCAGCACATGGATTCAACCCTATATATACAGTGTGTATGTAACCCAAAATTTTATTAATGAAAAATTCCTATTTGACTATTTAAATTTATTCTTATGGTTATGTAAAACATATGCACATATTTTGTTTTATGTTTGGTATTTTAAAATACTGTTAATAATTATGACCATTGATAATATAGTCATTGAATGGTGATCAAAGGATTAGTATAAATATTGGGCTTTAACAAATCCAATTTAGTCATAAAAAGGAAGGGAAGGCCTCATCTAGAAGAATTTCCCCATACGAAGCCCATTTTATAGAGCTCTAAAAGGAGGTGGCGTCATTGTTCTTCTCTCTTGACCAATCCAACGCTGAGCTTGAACATGTTAAGCTTGAGCGGAACCAACCATGGGAGAAGTGGAGGTTAATAGAGATTACCACCCAAGCAATGATATCCAGGCCACGCCAAGAGTTTTTCACCATCACAAACCTTACCCTTCGGTTTTATGCTAGTGTTGTAATAAGTTATGTAACAAGGCCCAAGTACTATGACTGTGTACATTATTTTTGTATAAAGAATGTGCATTCATCTTATTTTTCTTACTTTGTAAATTGTATTTAAATCATAAATAGTATTTTTAGTTAATATTCAACTATGAAATCCATTTTGATGAATTAATGGATTTTCTAATTAAATAATATATTATGAAATATTATTATTAAATTTCATTTCATTAAATATAAATTATCGTACAATTTTTATGAATACAATTTTAATTTTTATTAAGGGGGTAAAAGCTTTTTTTCAAAACCCATGAATTTTTTAAAAATGTATATTTTTAATTTAAAAGTAAAAATTCACATATTTATAAAGTTATTCAGATAAAATGAATATTATTTTTGGAATCATGATGTCAAAATTATCCAACGGTGAATTTTTTCTAATTTCCAGAGACAGTCAAATTTTTGTGTAAAAATTAAATACCAATTTAATATATAATGTGTTTTATGACATTATAATGACCCAATAGTGATGTAATAAAATAATATAAATATTATTTTTGGCCAATATATGTATTAAAATTAAAATAATGTGATTTTGGATTTGTTCTATTTACTTCACAAATCATTAGTGGATCCTCCAAGGCTTATAAAACATTTTTTCTTTTTAAATTTTTTTCATTTAGAGTGTGACTCACCTCCACATAAGAAACCATTTTATTTTAAGAGATTCGTCCATTGGCCTTATAAAATATTTTTTTTCAAATCCCCTTGGTCAAAAACCAGGGGCAAAAACCATGGGCTGGTTTGTGTTTTTGATTAGTTTAATGTGAGTTGTACCAAACCTAAATAATAAATAATCCACTCTCCATTCATATATAAACCCACCCAATCTCCCGATTACTCTTAACTCAAAGCCTTTGGAGATTATCCAACATCTTTACTCCTCTATATATAATCCTCTCAAGGTTCCCCATGCTCCCATGAAGCCTCTCTCAAGCCTCTCCCAAGCCTTTGGGATCACACATCCAAGTAAGGGATTTCTTTCTTTCTCATTTTTGTCCAATTTTCTTTAAGTTCTAATGCCTTTTGTTTTAAATTACAAATATTGGGGTATGGTTTTTCACCTCCCCCATACATTCCATTTTATATTTGGTTGATGGGAGACCCCCTTATCTATCATTAATTCCTCCCATGTACACGCATTACCATGCCCAAATTTCATGAGGGATTTCTCTCTGCTCTTTTGTACCCATGTAATTCTCTTGTATTATGAATATAAATTCCATTACATTGGTTGGGACATGTATAAATATTACCACCTTACTATAAATTTCATTTAAATATTATGAGACACCCATTTATCTCTTATCAACCATTTTCATGAATCCTTATGTCATGTCGTTATGCTGCCGAAATTGCATTGTGTTTTTTCAATCCAAGATCATTGTGTAGTGAATACAATACCCATATCTCTATCAAGGGTATTCACCTTTATGAACATATACATATTTAATGGTAATTTAATGTATTTATTACACATTAAATAATTGTAGAATAACTTATGATGTTGGTTTATTCCATGTTATATGATCTATGCGGCACCCTTTTGCATGAAATGAAATGATTAAGCAGGGTGCACCCTGAAAGCGCTCCAATGCATTGGGTAAAGATTAGTATAATGATATGTCAAGTGAAATGAGGGTTTACTCCTTATAATTATAGTGAAATAATGATTTAATCATTCTTCATTTCCAATGAGACTTGGCTCATGCTAAAATCATGTTTAATATTGTTTCCATATTTCCATGTTATGTTAATCATGTTATATCTTGCCTTTAGGTTAATGTTTATCTTATGATCCATTGATATGCCTATTGACTAACATGTATTTTATCTTTCATGTTATTCCTCATTAAATCCCATTCTATTCTTTATATCCCACCCTTTTATTATGCATGTCCTCAGATTATCCCATGCAATGATAAGTACAAGGGAATGTAGTGGTCATGTAAAGGATGTTTTCAATAAGATGTTGTGTCCTATGTTTTAAGTTGTTATGTAATGTTCCTAATCCCCAATGACACTATACCTATAGATATTCTATTTTATATAAAGTGAAATTTTATATGTAATAAATATTGTCTAAGTGTGTAATAAAATTAAGGGTTGTTATAGTTTATATCAGCGGATAGGTTTAGTTATTTTTGGGATTACGATTAGAAAACCCTAGTGAAGTCGTAGAGACAAGACTGGGTATAATAAAAAAATCTCAAACTTTATATGGGTATTGAGTAAGTGTTTTATCAAGAAAATACATTATTTTCTGGACATTAGCAGGTAGAGGTAGCTCCTACATAGATGTACTTAGGGTTGAAAACCCCTACAAGGAGTTTCGGTCTTGACCCGGGGTATCATGGTACACAACAACGGGCCTTGCTGCACTCTTGGTTATGACACTCCTGGGAGATATTCATAGGTAAATTCACATACATAGTATGAACCATTGTTGTGGGAATTCCTATAAGAATATATGTTATAATGTATGTCATTTATAACATAGAATAGAGCATATAGATTCATATTTCATGGAAATAGAAGTTATTTATATGTCATCAGTTTTGTCCTTGTATTACCCTTTATGTGTTACCCCTAAATTTCCTTTTATTCTTTCCAATGACCAGTAATCGGAGGACTCGGGCTAACAACTGATATGAAGATCAATTTGATGATTATGCTAATGAGATGCCCAATACGATGCGAGCAGGAATCATGAACATTGTCACGCTTCTATCTCAGTTAACTCAAGCTTTTAATTGAAACATGTGTCAAGAGGAAAATTAAACACCCCCTAAGAAATAACAACTTTCTAACAAGAGATTCGTGAGACAAGGGCCTCCTTATTTTAATGGATAATTTGATCCCTCAATCACTAAAAAATAGATCAACTCCATTGAAAACTTCTTCTCCATCCATTAATGTTCTGAACAAGAGATGGTTATCTTGGATTCTTATCGTATGGAGGGTGAAGCTGATCAATGGTGGACATTGATCAAAAATTCAAAGCCTAAGGAGGATATTGAGGCATTGGAATGGAAGGATTTCTAGAATATGTTTTTGGATAAATATTTTATGTGCACCCTCTGGATTATGATGGAAAGGGACATCCTTGACCTAAAGAAAAAAAGATGATGAATCTGTTGAAGCGTACGAGGAAAACTTCACAAGGCATTTAGGATATTCCTCCAGCTATGTCGTTACCCCCAAGTGAAATGATGATGACTTATTTAGTGGGATGAAATATAGCATGTGGAAAGCGCTGGTGATCAATGGCTTCGACAACTATGAGGAAATTTCCCAATGTTACCTCATGGTCAAAATGGATATCAAAGAATCTCAGGGGTATCATGAGGATAAAAAGTGTACGGTGGAATTCATTTCTAGTGGTCCGATGGATAAATCTAAAGTTATAAGAAAATGAAATACCCCACTTTCCAAAGTTGTGGAAAGAAGCACCCTAGAAATTGCATAAAGTGGATGCGGAAATGCATTTGGTGTGGAAGAGAATGGTACCTAGCTATTTACTGTCGGAAAGAAAAAACTGTGACTGCGACAAAGGAGAGGAATCCTCTACTGGACCCTCAACATATTGTCTATTTCTTCAACTGCAAAGAATCGGGTCATCTTTCAAATAAGTGACTTAATCCATGGGTTTTTTGAGGCAACCAACAACCTCCAAGGCAGCAAGGGTGAGCTTTTTCCATCACTACTTCCGAAGAGAACCCTGACAATGAAGTGGTGACTGGTATGCTAGTTATTCATTCAAGAATAGCGAACATACTTTTTGATTCAGGTTCTATACATTATTTTATATCTTGAATGTTTAGTAGAACAATCCCAACACCACCACAAATCGTGGATTTAAAGATTTCAGTGAGTACAATAAATGGGGAAATCATTGGATCCCATGAATATAACTTCTCCCTGGTATTAATCCGTGGATTGAACTTCTCAAAAAACCTCATCATACTCCCTCTGGTGTAATTTGATGAAATTATCAGCATGGATTGGATTTATTTATATAGATCCAACATAAATTATTGTGAGAGGGAAATCACTCTCCATATTGAGAATTGACCCCTAATTCTATACAAGTGCAAGGAGAAACATGAATCTTCTTTAGATCCATCATCTCAAGCATTGTTATTACTGCCCTATGAGCACACATATTTGGCTCATATGATTCAGTCCAAGGAATCAACCGTCCTTAGAGATAATCCCATTGTGAGGGAATTCACTGAAGTATTTCCCGATGAATTTTTTGGTCTTCCTCCTAGAAGAGATGTTGAATTCTCAATTGACCTTATACCTGGGGCATGGCCAATATCCAAGACTCTATATAAAATTGATGTTGTGGAGCTTGAGAAGTAGAAGAAACAACTACATGAGAATCTATCTAAAGGATTTATATGCCCACATGCTTCCCCATGTGGTGAACCAGTCCTCTTCATCAAGAATAAGGATGGGTCAATGCACTTATTCATTGATTATCATGAAATTAACAAAATCACGATAAAGAACAAGTATCCTCTCCCACGAATTGATGACTTGTTCGATCAGCTATGTGGGGCACAATACTTCTCCAGGTTGGATTTATGGTTGGGATATTATCAAGTAAGGTTGAAGAAGGAAGATGTTTTCTAGACCACTTTGCGTACAAGATACAGGCACTATGAATTCATAGAAATGCCTTTTAGACTCATTAATGCTCCAGCAATATTCATAGACTTGATGAATAGAGTCTTTATATATTACCACAACAAATTTTTGGTTTTATTTATTGATGATATTATTATATACTGCAAAACCAATGGGGATCATGAGGAGCATATGATAATAGTACTAGAGACCTTGAGGAAGGAGAAGCTCTATGCAAAGTACATCAAGTGTGAATTATAGTTGAAGGAGGTCTCATTCTTGGGCCATTTCATCACAAGAAATTAGATATCTATGGATCCATCCAAGACAACATCAATTGAAGGTTTGTTGAGGCCAACATAGTTAACGGATATCTATAGCTTCTTGGGGTTCGCTTGTTATTATCAAGGATTTGTGAGAAATTTTTCACGATTGTCCAATGCTCGTACAAAGATATCTTAGAAGGGAGTAAATCTTGTATGGAGTGATGAGGGAAAATAAAGCTTCAAGGAGTTGAAGATGAGTATTATAATTATGCTCGTGCTCACATAACCCACAAGTGGAGAACTTTTTGTGGTATTCATTGATGCTTCGAAAGAAGGGACTGGGTTGTGTGTTGATGAAAAATGAAAAATTTATTTCTTATGCTTCAAGGTAATTGAATGTTTATGAGAACATTTATCCAACACATGATCTATATTTGGATGTGGTGATCTTCTCTTTAAAAATTTTGCAGCATTATCTCTTTGGAGAGATGTGTGAAATATATACAGACCATAAAAGCCTCAAATATATATTCACACAGAAAGAGTTGATCATGCGCCAACAAAGATAGTTAGAGATGATCAAAGGCATTGACTAGTCAATCCATTAACACCATGGGAAAGCAAACAAGGTGACATATGCTCTAAGTAGAAAGAACCTAGTGATTCTATCATTTATGAGAATTGAGAATTATCTAATATTTTTAAATTTGATAAAGATGGACATGGGAATCCTAAAGAATGGAACATCATCAATCCTTTCACAAATGATTTCTCAACTGTCTTTTTTGGAAAGGTTAAAGGAGGTTCAAAATAATGATGTGGGAATTCAGAAGAAATTGGAACTATTAGAAAAGGGAAATCCTTGGAGTTCAATGTTAATTAAGAAGAAATTTTGAGATTTGGGAAAAGACTATGTGTTCCATCAAGTTTGGAGTAGTAGAAAGAACTTTTGGATGATGCACACAGTTCAATTTTCTCTATTCACCCAGAAAACACAATGATGTGTTGAGATCTCCAAGATCATTATTGGTGGGATAATGTGAACAAGGAGATCACTGAGTATACATCAAAGTGCCTGGTGTGACAGAAAGTGAAGACAGAGAGGAAAAAGATTTATAGGATGATACAATCATTGCCCATACCATCATGGAAATGGGATAAAATTACCATGGTCTTTGTCAACAGACATTGGAAGACATCCAAAGGCAACCATGCAATCTGGGTTATTGTAGATCATCTTACAAATTCTGGCCAATTCATTGCAATTCAAAAGGATTTCTCTTTGGATCAACTGGAACTGATATATATCGAGGAATTGGTTAGGCTACCTCTAGTAAAACTATCTATTGCATTTGATCGAGATTCAAGATTCACCATTATGTTTTGGAAGAGTCTTGAACATGCTATGGATACTGAGCTGAACTTCAGTATGGCCTATCATCCTCAAACTGATGGAAAATCTAAGTGAACTATTCAGACACTGGATGATATGTTAAGATCATGTTCAATTGAATTAAATGGAGGATGGGATAAATATCTTCCTCTAGATGAATTCTCTTATAATAATAGTTTCCACTCGATAATCTGAATGGCACCATATGAATCCCTATATGGGAAGAGGTGCAGAACACCAACATGTTGGGATGATGTCTGTGAGCGTAAGCTACTAGGACCAGAAATGGTTGAAGAAATGGTGGAGAAGGTGAAAACCATTCAACATCATATCAAGGCATCCCAAAGTTGACAGAAGTGTTATTCTGATAACCATTGATGAGACCTTGAGTTTAATTTTGGATACATGGTATTCCTACACATATCCATATGGAAAAATTTCATGATGTTTGGAAAGAAAGGAATGCTAATTCCTAGGTACATCAGCCCCTTCGTGATTCTTGATCATGTCGGGGTTGTGGCCTATTAACTAGCACTCCCACCTATAATGGCTAAATTACGTGTTTTATTCCATGTATCCCTCTTAAAAAAGAACATACTAGACCCTTCACATGTACTCTCTTTTTAGGTAGTAAAATTAGAGGTTGATCTTTCTTATGAGGAGAAACCAGTGAAGATCTTAGATCATAGAGAAAAAAGTTCCACATAATAAAACAATGCCCCAATCAAGGTGTTTTGGAAAAACCACAAGGTTGAAGAAGAGATATGGGAAGTGTAGAATGTGATGAAGCAGAGTTATCCTCTTCTTTTTTAGTGTGGTAAAATAAAATTTCGAGGAAGAAATTTCTTAAGGGGGAAGATTGTGATGACCCAAAAAAAATTTAATGAAAATTTATCTTATTCTATTTAAATATCTTCTTATGGTTATGTAAAACCTATGAACTTATTTTGTTTTATGTTTTTTATTTTAAACTACCTTTAACAATTGTGACTGTTTCTAATATAGCTGTTGAACAGTGATCATATGATTAGTATAAATATATGGCTTTAACAAATCTAATTTACTCAGACAAAGGAAGTGATAGCCTCATCTAGTAGACTAGCCCCGTACAAATCCCATTTGTCAGAGCTCAGAAATGAGGTGGCATCATTGGGATTCGCTCTTCATCAAGCCCAATCCGAGCTTGAACACGTTAAGCTTGAGCGGAATAGACTATGGGAGAAGTGGAAGTTAATAGAGATTACCACCCGAGCGATGTTACCCGAGCCACCCCAAAAGATTGCACACCTTACCCTTCAATATTATATGGGTGTTATAAGGAGATATGTAATAATACCCTAGCACCATTACTATATACATTATTTTTTTATAATGAATGTGCATTCATTTTATTATTGTTGCTTTATAAATAGGTTTTAAAGAACAAATAGTATTTTTAGTTAATATTCAACTTAGAAATCAATTCTGATGAATTAATGGAATTTTTAATTAAATAATATATTCATAAAATATTTTTAATAAATTTCTTTTTATTAAATATAAACTATCTTACTTTTTTTATGAATACAATTGTAATTTTTATTACAGTTTGAAAGCTATTTTTTGTAAAAACCCATGAATTTTCGATAAAGGTCAGTTTTTATTTTAAATGTAAAAATTCACATATTTTGATAATTATTTAGATAAAATGAATATTATTTTTGGAATCAGGATATAGAAATTATCCAAGGGTGAATTTTTAATAATTTTATGAGACAATCAAATTTTTGGGTAAAAATTAAATACCGTTTAAATATATAATGTGTTTTTTGACATCATAATGACCCAATAGTGATGTAATAAAATACGATAAACATTATATTCAAACAATATATGTTTCTCCATTAAAATAATGTTATTTTGGATTTTTTTTATTTATTTCAAAATGATTTAGTAGACCCTTCAATGCTTATAAAACATTTTTTCTTTTTAAATAGTTTTCCTTGAGAGTGAGACTCACCTCCACATAAGAATCTCTATTATTTTAAGAAGATCCTCCATTAGCCTTATAAAATATTTTTTTCCACTAGCATTTGGAAAAAACACTAGGAAAAAACCATGGGATGGTTTGGGGTTTTGATTATTTTAATGTGAGGTGACCCAAACCAAAATAATAAATAATTCCCTCTCCTTTCCTATATAATCCCACCCAAGATCCCACTTCCTCTTCACTAAACGCCTTTGGAGTTCATCCAACCTATGTCCCCCTATCTCTATAATTCTCCCAAGGTTCCCCATGATCCCAAGAAGCCCCTCTCAAGCCTCTCCCAAGCATTTGGTATCACACTTCTAAGTAAGGTATTTTTTCCTTTCTCATTTTTGTCCAATTTTCTTTAAGTTGTTATGCCATTTTTTTCAATTAAAAATGGTGGGTTATGATTTCTCACCTCCCCCGTACTTCCATATTATTTTTGGATGATTGGATACTCCTTTCTCTCTCATTAATTCCTCCCATGTACACCCATTACCTTACCGAAATTATGTGGGGGATTTATCTCTCCGCTTTTACATCGAAGTAGTTCTTTTGTATTATGCATTAAAATTCCATTTTATTATTGGGACATGTATCTTTATGACCCCATTACTATCCATTAAACGTTCATATTATAATAGACCAATTTCTCTATAATCAACCATATTCATGAATCATTATTCCATGTCGTTATGCTCCCGAAATTTCACCGCATTTTTTCAATCCAAGATCAGTTTGTAGTGAATACCACACCCATGTCTCTATCAAGGGTATTCATATTTATGCACATATACATATTTAATGTAACATTAATTTATTTTTTCCCATTATATAATCATGAATAACTTATGATGTTGAATGATTCTATATTATATGATCAATGTGGCACACTTCTGCCTTAAATGAAATGTTTAAGAAGGGTGTGCCCTAGTAGTGCTCTAATGCATTGGGTAATGATTAGTATCATGATACGTCTAGTGAAATGAGGGTTTACACATTCTAATTCAAGTGAAATGAGGATTTACTCTTTATCCATGTGCAGTGAGCCTTGGATCATGCTAAAATCATGTTTAATGTTGTTTCCATATTTCCTTATTATGTTAATCATGTTACATCATACCTTTATGTTCATGTTTATTTTATACTCCATTGATATGACTATTGATTAACATGTATTGTATCTTTAATTTTATGCCTCATTAACTCCCATATTGGGATTTATATATCACCATTTTCTTATGATTTTCCTCATGTTATAACATGCAATTCTAAGCATGAGAGAATGTAGTTGTCATGTAATGGAAGTTTTCAACAATATGTTGTGTCCTAGGTTTTAAGTTGTTATGTAATGTTCCTATGCCCCAAATACACTAGACCTCTCGATCTTTTATGTTGTATCATATAAATATTTCTATGAAATAAACCATGTTATAGTGTGTAATAAAATTAAGGTTTGTTATAGTGTCCTTCTAAAAATTCTTCTTCCTTAAATAGGAAGAACACATGGTGTGTGTTCCAGAACTACACATTGTATGATTGGTATTTCCAAATGAAAAACCATTATGAATGACTTAAAACCCCATTTTTCCACAAAGTCATAGATATTTTTTAATAGGTTCATATGTAGTCATAATAGGGCCTCAAAACATGAGAGTGGAAGTTATATATGGATTTATGGAATATACATAAAAATATCATACCTTTTGGAAGATCCATTGAAGCTTTTCCTGTATCCAAGATCCACTTTTGTTGTATGCTGATCTGGGTCCTCCTGAGCTATGTGGAAGAACCCATATTCTTTTCTCCTTCTATATCTATATATATCTCCCTTTTACTCTCTTCTCTCATCCATGGAGAAGGAATCAAATATGTAACATTCATGATAACCTAATGTAATAATGAAGGAAAATAAAATAAGAAAATTAAAAAGGGACAAAAATAAAATAAAAATAAATAGGGGCTAGTTCTGGGGCCTGATGCCTCACATGAGTATACACCATAACTAAGTAAAACCAATAATTATTGACTCAAATGTAGAGATGTATCATCACTATGAATGTCTCAAAATTATACCAAAATATATTCTTAGTGTGAAAACCATATTCCGTGATGAGAAGAGTGGTTTAGATATTCTCTTAGAGCATCCTCTATAAGAAAATGGCTATTTTACCCCTAAAAAGAATTCAAAATAAAAAATTAAAATCTATTCTAAATTGAATAGTCATGAAAAAACATGGGACTCTACAACCTACCTACCATAAACCTTCTCTTATCCACAAATCTGTGTTGTCCAAATAGAATCCTTACTCTCATCCTGAGTATTTTCACAAATATACCATCACAGTTATCTGAGAACTTGTCTTATTACATTAAATACTCTTCCCGCATGGTGGATGTTCATCCATGAATGATCTAACACTCTTCACCATGTGAAAACATATATTATATCATTGAAAAGTTTCTTTAATATCAAAGGCCCACACTCTATCCATCACTAAATGTAGTGACTGGTTCAGCAAAAACTGGTCATACTAGAGAACCAACTCACAACAACAAAGCATAACCTAGTCCTAAATTATGAGAATGGTTTCAAAATAAAATTCTGTAATCCAACTCATTATGCATATCACCACCCTCCAATGACAAATGGTGTTCTCCCTACCAAATTTCATACCGTATTCCAACACTCATGTCAAACTCCCAATGAGTTTATCTGTGAAAGAAAAAAATTGATTCAAAAATATTGGTCTATAACTGACACTCTCATAGTGTACTCAAGATGAAGTTAAGATGTTGTTTTGATCATATCTAACAAGTTGTACAAAAAGTTTACATATATTTTCATACATCACTCTATCTTGATCCACACTCTCATTAAATAGGATTCATAATCCTTTGACCATCATCAAATACCATGCCTCCTTACAATGTGTGTCCATGTAAAACCAAGTGTTAACCACCTCATATCACCTAGTCCATTTTTTGTATCTCCTCTATAATGGTGGTAAATTTATGATTTCATCAAATGTCTTGGGAGACCCATGATTAGAAACTTTATTTGAAACCATTATCCCTTGTCTTATACATGACCACTCACTAATTTTATATTTAAATGGCACCACACACATCTGATGTGTACATTTCCAATATCACTCAATAGGAAAGGTGTATAACCCCTTAAAAATTTTCAATCACTGTACTCACACTCATATGATTCATTTTATACTAAATAAAGGTTTTGTTATGATACATGGAATGTTAGTATCTTCATGTTAGGAACTCCCATATAACCCCTCTTCAAAATCATCCATATCACCCATGCCACAATTTATCCACGAAATCCTATCACTTGGAATCATTCCAGTCACAACGTCTTCTCATTCCTTGAAAATGTTTCTATTCCACTAAACCGTGGTTTGACCAGTCCAGAAACCCAAACAGTAATTCCCATAAAATCCAATCTCAAAACACAGGAACACTAGTTTGTTCAATAGAAACTAAAGGCATAATCATACCTATATTGAAAAACTCGACCACCTAACACGAATCAGTATAATCATGTGTATACTACAAAAATCACTGTCTATAAAAGAATACATAATCCTAAGAAAACCTCTCAGAAGTTACCATATGTCTAACTAAACATCGAACTACACGCTTTTGAGTCACAACTATGTGCCTCTAGGTATCCCAACTAACCCTACTAATAATGTATCACAACTGGGTCACTTGGTTTCACAACCTAGCCTAATTATCAAAACACTCCAGGGAGGTTAATTTAAAATCAAACTAAAATTGTCAAAACTATGGAAATTACATCCCCTTCCAGGAATCGGCCTACCAGTCCTATATCCACTTTGGGGTCTCCATAAGCGAATTCTCCTTAAAAAGTAATGATAAGTACAAATAAATAAATGATGAACTAAAAATCACATGACATTTTTATATGGTAATATCCCGCTCGAGGTACAATTCACTAGAAATATTTAGGTACCTATATTCATCATATTGAATGATACAACTTGATAGCCATAAAAATGTCATCTGAGTAAAATTACTTTCTAAAATATACAATGAATTCCATTTAGGTTTTCACTGGCACATTAAATATTCATCCTTTTGAAACAACACACTAATATTGTTCCAACATTGGAGAATCATGTTCATTATTGACATACTAGAGTCACTAAAACTATTGTTCTTGAAAACTAAGTCACCAGCCTCACTGTTGAATGTCTCATTGTAGATCCACATGTCCTACCATGAGATGTAAATATATATAAACATTAATCCAGTTGAGTATAACGCCACTAAGATCCTACACTATAAGATACAATTTAGTTTGCTACAAAAAACAATAAAAATTTGAGCTTTGTTTTCAGAAGTAAAATTGCACACAAGCATGTATGTAATATGTGGACCCTACATGCAATGTATAATGAATGATATGCCTCTTTCATTTTCCTTCAAAAAGTTAAAATCAATCATTGTTCTCTTTCCAATAGTACTAGATCCAGAAATGAAAATCAAGTCATAAGATCCACCTAACTTGTGTTTCACTCAAATATAAGATAATATACAATTATAATATCACATATTACAATAATAATCCCATAAACCAAGAAACCTTGACTTCTTACTCAAACATGTGTTCTATAAACACCATTATAGTATTCTTTCTGGATTCTAAAATATTACTTATACTCTTTTGTACCATATTCCAAAGAGTGAAACAATCGAAAAAGAATACCTATGACACCAATTCGTAATATCCTGGCATGGATTCCCCTAAAATAATGCCCCAATCATGTTCACCATAAGGAAACAAGCAAGCATCCCCATATTCTATGAGGCTTCTAACAAGTATTATGGGCCCTGGGTGTGTTTTTTGGGGAGATTATTCCCACATATAAGAGTTAGAAACTATAATAAATAACCAATAATCTTACAAAGTATTTAATAAGCATAATGTTCAAGAAGTAAATATAACAAAGCTATAATAAAAAATAAAATACATTAAATGCCTGAAAGGATATGTAATACGACAAAAAAGATCTCCCAATAAGAAAATAATTCATACAAGAGTACATAAAAGATACATAAATAAATTTAAATTTCACTATGTATAACTCTCATCCGAACAACATACTCATTCTACATGACATTTTCACAATACACCCGCTGAATCATAAAAATTCATATGAGTGCATGCAATAAATCATAAATTATTGGGCCTCATCTTTATACATCATGTGATTTTTCTCAACCAAAATTCCAAAATATTTTTTGGACTCACACCAATGTGTGTGTATATGAGGTAAAAAATAAATCCTAGTAGGTCACCACAAATAGTGGATGTATAATCTTTTGTCCTAATCGCTTGCTTATATGATATACTATTATAATATGAGACACATATGAATAAAAAAATAAGGAAAAATCATTATCGATTGTTGGTCATGTGAAACTATTTAGCAATAAATTCATTTAATTAAGGCATTCAGTTGTATGTCATACAACTCATGCCATGTATGACCAATTAGATCATTTGGTCTATAATACCAATTGACTATATTAACTTTTAAAAACACAAAACAATTCTAGGAAAGATATGTCACCTTAGTGGGATACATGCCCTATCCCTAGGTTCACCCATACTCACTTCAATAACTATAAGTGATGTATTATTATTAATAACTAGACATTTTATAAACATGTCACTTTTAATTTATATAAAGAAAACTATAACCTAGGGAATACCACCATGGAGTCCATATATAATTATAATCAAGGATTATAATAATTCAAAATACCATATGATCCCATCATTGGCATTCCATATCAAGAATCCAAGAATCACTCACTGCAAAATAAAATCACATTTAACATATTTTCCAATCCAAGGAACACTATATAATAAATAAAATGATCCCTCATGGAATAATATAATTTGGTTCCAACTATTATCCCTTCAACGTAATTCCATATCAGGATCCCATATATAACAAAAGATATAATATAATCTCATCATCCCTATGGGTTCATCCATAGAATTTCATTATATCATTTTAAAAATGAAGTATTCCAAAAAAATCCCATATTAGGAACCCATGTTTTCCCCATATAATATTACAAATTTATTTTTTTCTTATGATCCCATCCATGTAAATCCATAATAGAAATCCATATTTTTCCCAAGGAATGATACGATCAATAGTCATACGAACCCATCCTATGAATTCCTTATAAATAACCCATGAATTGCTCAAGTCATTATATCAACTCATTTAACCTATGATCCCATAAAAATAATTATATATCAAGAACCCAAAAATATATCACGGTATAATCCTATGAAGTACATATAGGTATCTCAACTAAGACTTCATCAATTAAAAAAGGGATCAGAATCTAGATCTCAGGTAACATGTCGGGGCATCCCAATCATAACACATCACATCAGGATCATCATCCAAAATCATGGTTTATCACTATATAAATAATATTAGCATCATAAATAACATTGTTAATATATTAATAAATGGGTGACGATGGTTGAATTCTTGATTGCACCACTAATTCTAAAGCCTCTTAGAATCGCATGCTAGATACAGGTATAAAGGTGAGACACTCTACCTTTTCTAACCAATCCTATAATGCATTATCTTAGGGTTAGTCAAAAACACAATAGTTTTCCTACATTGGATCCTCAAGGTCCATATAAAATCTATCTTATCCCTCTTGGGTTCCTCAAAGATAACATGAAAGAAAATGAATCCTTTTTAGATTCAATGGAAACAAAAAATGAGTTGATGCATCCTACATAGAATCCTATTAGTGAGAATGTAAGGAATGGAATCCATATTAGGGTCCTTGGAAATCATAAATCAATAAAGGCAAGCTACATAGGATCCTTAATTAGAGTAATTAATAAGATGCATCCGGTAATATCTCCTCTCGGTTAGTACATAAGGGAAGGAGACACTCTTGAGATCGTTGGAAAATTTAAAAGAGAAAATACATCCTACATATGATCCTCAAAACGAATAAGAGAGTAGATGAATCCTAAATAGGATCCTTGAAAATGTTATTTTAGGATAGGAATCCTATATTGGATCCTCAAAAGTAAATAGAAATTGGAGAAATCCTACATGGGATCCTCAAGAACTAAGATCTCTGGGTAACACATCCCACAACCTCAGTCTCTAACATCCCATGACCTCAGTAGATATAAGGGAACATATCACAAGGGAAATTCCCTTATGGAAAAATATATATAATCATTTTTCAAGTGAGATGACTTAAGGACCAACTTTGATCAATGTCTCACTCTACGTTGGTCTGAACACACCACCATTTGTGTCATTGAGACATGTATTTATCCAACTAACCAGGGACATTTCAAGAAGCATCAATTGAGGAAAATGTTGAACCCAATCCAATTTAACTATCCATTTAATATTACTCTCAGGTTGGTCAAATTTTATATCTTACTCTGGAGGTCTTAGGAACTAGTCACAAGAGGAAGAAACTATCTATTTTATCTCAACCTTTTGAAAACACCATTAAGGAGTCCTCAAATCACCCAACGGGTTCCACCATCACGATCTATATGGGAAACACTAAAAATAGGATACTCATGTGTCTAATTATACATTAGGGTGTCAAAAAATGAAAACCTCCCAAAATGTTATTAAGGAAGGAGTAAACTAAATGTATAGTCATTTACAAAGTGTGTACACTCAAGTCCCCATGTGGTTGTGGACTTTAGCTGGACTAGGCATGTAAAACCCATGTACATGATGTGTAAAAGATGTACATAAAATGTACCCTACACGAGGATACCTTCCCATGTAACTCACATGTAATGGCCTATGTTTTTACCTAGTTGTACCCTTCTACATAAAGAAAATCCTACAAGGGTTATGGCCATGTAATTTACACAACCAAGTTACCCTACACGGGCTGTCTAGCCCGGTACTCATCTATATGGCCCTAAACAATTACAAGGTTTGTACTCCCAGTATGTCGATATAATTTAAAAAAGTAAAATTCCCAGAATAATTAGAATACAAAATGTGTGTTCATGAACTGCACGTCGTGTTATTACGATTTCAAAATGGTAAACCCTTACATATGGCCCAAAACCCATTTTCATTACACAAAAGTTATAGATCAGCACTAAATGTCTCCAAATATTCCATAATTGGACCATAATAATTGAAAAAAGTAAATATATTCGTATTTATGGAATATAATTTAAAATTTCTACCTTGGTCTGGTGTTTTTTAAAGTGTCACCCATATTTTTGTTCCCCAACTGCCTCATAAAAATATGGTTCCTCCTAAGAACATTAGAGGAACCTAACTTCCTCTCTCCCATATTCCCTCTCTCATGCCTCCTATCCTCTCTTATTCATAGAAAAGGAAAACCAAAAGGGTAATTAATGTGAATCCACTGTATAAAAAGAGGAGAATAAAATTTAAAAAAAAATGAATTTTAGAAAAACAAAAACCAAAACAAAAACAGGCCCGACCTTGATGCCCAATAAGAGTTTATCCCTTGACTGTGAAAACCCCCTGACTCGGACTCAAATACAAAGATGGAATATCAATATTACACTATTCTCAAAAGATATCACCAAACAAATGTGCGTGGATAAATTAATTTTTTATTAAATGATTATTAATTATTAATTTTCCAGTAAACATCAAAACAGCATCCAATTTCACCAAAATCATTTACTAGTGTAAATACCATATAACAAGAGGCAAAAAGTAGTTTGAAAAATAATTTGAGTTAATATTGTTGGGGTAAATTCATTTACCCATAATAATATGTTTTCATCAATTTCAATTTATTGAAAAACATGATACTCTACATAAAATAAGTAAATGAGCACAATCATTACTTAGTATTATAGATCTAAATGAAACAACATCTACTCTTAACCCTCGAAAACATAGGGGAAATAGAACCCACATTAATGGACACTCTAGTTTTTTAAGGGATCCACAACCCTTTACAAATATATTTAAAAACTCTATAGGATTAACTCAAGATGTAATTTTTACCCTAGGATTTATAACAAAAATGTTCTTCCATTTTTTACTAGGAAGCACAGGAAAATTATTCTTCCTTTTTCTATTTGGAGGTACTACTTGTACATCCCTATGTTTATTAACTTGGAGGCACAACCTAATTCCAAAATTATTAATAGAAGTCACAACCTAGAATTCCTAAATTTTATGTATAATATAACTCAACATGATTAAAAAATATCAAGAATAGAAAGTAGTATGAAAAATAAAAACCATGTAATGAATTTGAGCAATGGAATTGTAGCAACCCCACTCTCTTCGGATGAAGATGATAAAAAATATGACGTCCAACATTGAATTTTTTGAATACTGAAGTTAAATTCATAGAAAATACTAAAATAAATATCAAAATCTAGGAATACCAGAAATAGATATATGTAAAACTTTTTATTTCGATTTTCAATATGCATATCATGATAAAAATTTCAAAACTATTGAATCACTTGTTTTCTAAAGCATCATGTGCATGTAATTTCCATAACCTAATTTAGAGTTTTTTTAAGATTATATATAATTTAAATTCCACTTTTAATGTGATATAAACATAAATTCACATGGGATCCATTAAATAATCTATAAAAATGAGGTAGGTTTTACAAAAAAAGTCTTTAAAACATTTAATGCCACAAAAAATATTCATAATAAATAACTTTTATAAACTAATAATGAGTAGAATAAGTGAATTATTCATTTTAAAAATATATTAAATTTATGTATTTCATGTTCAAATAATATTTTGAATCTTTTAATACAAACCTGGTAAAATTGATTAAAATTTGAAAACATGATAAAATACCTCCAAATAAATTATTACAAGATCAAAATAACTATTGAGTATTTAAAGAATAACAAAATTATGAGAAACATGTGAAACAAAATTCATTAATTCATAATACAGAATATAAAGTAAAATATATCATTTTTTTATTATAATATAAAATGGTAATTATGTGATAGTAGGTCATAAGGTAGGTTAATACTATTTAAAATATATACATGATATGGTAGGATTATTTTTATTCTTATAGTATGATTGATTTTCCACATGTATTCAGTTCAGGTTTCTTTTTGTTGTATATTTAATATTATTTTTATGATTACTTTATTTTTATTTAAGTGGTAAATTTATTTTTCAACTTATGGTTTATTGGTTTCTCTTCTAGTTGTTAATTTATTTTTCATGTTAATTTTAGGTTCATGATTTTCGACATTTCTAATCATGGTTAGTTCTATACATTTATAAATTTTCACTCATGATTAGTTCCAAGATTTGTTAAATTTTGAAGAAAATAATGAAAATAGAATATTATAAAACTCAGTATAACTCAAGTTACATGGAATAAAGGATTGAAAAATGCATTGAGATATTATAATTATATAACAAAGAATTATTTTAATTATCAATACAAAAATAATCAATGTGGTAAGGAGCCACTATAATAAATTATTGTCCATATGGTGATTAAGTTTAAATTAATTTTCATTTGTATAATGAAATCTATAAAAAAAGTCCAAAAAAAGTGTTACTATAATAGAAATAATGAAAAAAATTCCTATATGTTTTATGAATAAAGTAAAATCAAAACCACATTAGGAAAGAAACATTATCTTTTCTAAAAAATTTATGGTATTAATATGATTTATATTTTTTAATGTTAAAAATAATAAATAAATGAATCATTAAAGAAGTAAATTATTGAAGATACAAAAATTACCCAGACAGTCAAATCCACATTCTGCCTTATTTCTACCTTAGGTTTCTCTTTATGGATCCCTCCAAAATAATTGTTCTATGGTTTCTTCTTATTTATTACATAATGAGAATTTATCATCTTTACTTAATTCATTTTTCAACTTCATTCTAAGGGTCCCTTTAGGGTTTTATTTTTCCAGGGGGTGTTATTAAATTCATAATGAATAAGTGCTTGTGGAAGTGTCTATTATAGTTTATTGATAGATTTTAGGGGTTTATGTATCATAAAATATTTCTATTGATGGTGTTACAGTTGCATAGAATATCTAGGTTGAAAGAAATATGGAAAAAATTTCTGTTGTATGGCATATGAATGGATATTTTGTGATGTTTTCATATTGGTTATTAATTTTTTCACTTTTTTATTAATGTTCAAATAATTATTAATTTTTTCAATTTTTACATGGAAAATATTTTATATATTTTATAAATATATATATTTTACTATAGTAAATACACATTTCAATTCAAAATTTGGGTAAAACAAAAAATATTTTCCTCATAGTATAACACATTACAATACATATGAATTTACAATTATAATAAAATATAAAAATAGTAAAATAAATTTATTGGGTAATATTATAATTTATAATTATTTATAATATATATATATTTATATATTTAATAATATAATTACACACACATATCTTTGTGTAAAAATAAGAAGAGTTTTCAAATCTTGGTCACTAACTACTTGATTTTAAAATAAAAAAGTGTTTTATTTAATAATTAAATAACACAATGCTAGAAAATTATTTTTATAAAAATAAGTTAAAATTAGGAATCATCGCATCTATATTATATAATGGTGAATTTTTCTAATTTCTCATGATAATCGGTTTTTAGATTAAAATTAAACTATGGTAAGAAAATATATAATATATAACTATATCATATGGATTGAAAAATTTTGTTATCAACAATAAAAAGCCTTTATAATTCAAAAAAAGAGATTATTAATAAAAATTAATTTTCTAATGTAATTAAAATAATTTTTTAATCTTATAAGAAATATTCCAAAATATATAGCTTTATTTTTTATTTTTTTAAAATATTAATGAGTTGACATCGTGTACCCATTCAAAAAAAATATTTATAAAGGAGTTTCGATTCTTAATGTTTCAATAGAAAAATCAAGCCCGATATTTTTAATACCATTGCCTAAAACCATGGTAGTTCCATTGGTTTCCAATATTTTTACATAAAATATTTCATGGCCCAAGATTTAAATTTTTTTAAAAAAAATACCCATTAATTATTAAAAATTACTTCCCATCCCCCCACTCATATTCATTCCAAAATCACAAACCATGGTTACCCTCTCTTTTTCTATATCAATGATCTATATAATGAGTTTCAAAGGATCTAAATTGTTCTTCTAATTATTTAGGAATCTACATTTGAATGTATGTCTTCCCAGACCTCCCCTTTCCTTTTAAATTATGATACTTTTTTAATTATCAATTGAAATTCATTTTAATATAGTTAAATGATCTTAATTCCATGATATAATCATGCATTTGATATATTTATATTAATTTATATCTTATTCCCTGTCATTTTATTTGTTTTATGTGTTCTTATTGTACTGATGTAAAGACATTTAATCTATTATTATACTTTATTTTTGTAGTCTCTCCAATTCATTTTCATTTCATAATGAAATATTAATATGATTAATAATTATAAATTAATTTTTCTTATTATTGAAGAGTGATCAACATCCCATCTTATTACATTCTCTTCATAAGTTATTATAAGGTTCGAATATCATTAGAAACCTGAATAGATGAAAACATCTTTAAATTTTGTAAATGTGAAGAGTTTTTTATTTCCTTTTAAGGAAACCTCATTCTATGTACTAAAACTATATCATGGATCTAGATCAAATTCATTGATCATTAATAGCCCTTAAAAATGTTGATTTGGTATTAGAACTATTTTTACTCATTACAAAAAAATGGGTCAAACTTCACACCTAGTTTGATACTCCTGGTGTATCTTTATTAAATATTTCACAAGCATTTTAAGGAACCTAATGAAGGATTTTTTTTATCATTTTCAATCAATTATTTGGTTTCCTTTGATTTGAAACTATTTAACTCAAAAAATAATTCTTATTCATATCCCTACACTTTGAAAATTACACTTCACTTCTACCTTAATATCATTTCTTTGATATGTTATTTTCAATTACATTATGAATAACTTTTAGTATCTATGTTGATATTCAGATATTCACCGAGCCCTATTATTCCATTTAATGGTGAAATATCGACATGTTATTTATATATTATTTTTATATGAATAAATACCGAGTAATTAGCCATTATTATGTAAGAGATTACGCTAGGAACATTATGATATGTTTTTTAGACATTCTCTCCATATAATTTATGAATTAGAGTTATTATGTGACTGGTGGGGCTCATAATTATAACTACCATTTATGTATCAATAGAGATGTTAAGAAGAACTATATTGGGTTTCTGTATTTTCTTTACCCATTTATATATGATTTCATAGAATGGGGAATTGATGATATTTTTATGATGATTGTAATTATGAATTTGAACACTATGATATCAGTTATTCTTTTCAATTTTTTTTTATTTTTATATAATTCATGTATATATTATTTTCATAGTTTAATTTTTATGTAAGTATTTATTCATTTCATATTATTGATTCCATACTTATGTATGATATCCTCCAATATATGACACCCCTTACATAGAATCGGATCTCACCGATTTATATTATTCCCCGTTTCCCTAGGAATCTAGGATGATTTTCTCATGTGACATACAAGTTTATAGAAGTAAATAATAAACATTCATGAATTTTATTCATGTTTCATAATTGTTTAGTGAAATTTAATTTTAATATTTGTATCTAGTTTCCTAAAACTATTAAACTGTGGGATCCTGTGTGTTTTGATCAATGTATTCTATTTCATTATAACAAAATAACAACTTAAACTAGGTTACTAGAGTTGGGTTGTTACATTTATCTCTGTAATGGTAGTTCCCATTATTTTATTAAAGGTTTGGGTTTATGGTTTCTTTTGTTTGGGATAATTCAAATTTTTACAGCATTAGTTCTAAGGGGAAGATAGTTTATTTTTATAATTGGTTCAAATATGATCCATTTCCAATTATATTATTTATTATCATTATTAGATTATTATACTACATAGGGTAGGAGTAGGGTGAATTTATTTTTCATTTACAATAATATGTATATGGATTTGGATTTTCAGTTCCTATAAGTTAATATCTAAATGTTTAGTTATATTTCATTAATTTTTGTTTTAGGGTACATGAAGCATTTCATACAACTTCTAGATTTACATCAAATCTAGTGGTCTCTAAATTAACCAGCACATCGTTAAATGTTTTTCATTATTGATGATTGATCGATACTAGTTCAATAAATTATCACATGTGGGGGTGCGGGGTTATTTTTAATAGGGACATGATTAGATTTCTTTGGTTAATTATTTAAGGGTAATAATTTTTTGTTTTAATGTTTTAGATTTTATTTGTATAAAAAATTACAATATGGGAATGTGGATTTAATTTTTTCCATTTAAATTTTGATGAAATATTTTAGTTAATTTATTTTTTATAAAAATGAACTCATTTCTTATTTTTATAGTAATCCCGGGATATAGGCATTGTGATCTATTAAAATTATTATTGGGATTTGTTATATCCCTAGTTGATTAATGCTAATATTATTTCATGACCCCAATCATGATATATAATCATTTAAAAACAAAAAATCTTATAGAATAAAAAATTAAATAAAAATAACAAAAATAAAAACATGGGATCTATATAAATTTAAATTTGTATTATTTTTTTCTTAAGAAAATAAAATAATCATAA
This sequence comes from Viscum album, assembly GCA_963277665.1. NCBI lineage: Eukaryota > Viridiplantae > Streptophyta > Magnoliopsida > Santalales > Viscaceae > Viscum > Viscum album. The sequence continues at coordinate 1,066,172,142 of OY728135.1, read as the reverse complement.
TTTTCTAATTTGAAAATAATTTCATGAAATTTATTACTTCATAAAGTAAGAAATTCACAACTGAAAATACTTGATTAAAACATATAATAACTAGATATTTTGAAATTTAAATATAAATTAAAAAATTTTAAAAGAAATTATTATTTTAGAAAAATCATACCAATCACCGTCATCTACTCTATCTTTCAGACACATTCTTGTTGACTTTAACCCAATAAAATATTAATGTATTATGACATCCCAAAATTGATATGAAATATGATCATAAAAAATTATAATCTCATAATACCCAAAAAATTATTAATCTCAACCTCATAGTTCATATTAATATTTAATCAATTTATTCTTTAATTTATAATTTTTAGCAGCAATACATTCATTAGTTTATAATATCATATCATCATTTATATATTTTTCAGTCATTCATAAAATTTTTTAGTCCTAAAATAATGTTTTATATTTTTATTTAGGTAGTCAATAAAAAAAATTAAAAATATAATAAATAGGAATTACGATTGTTAAAAAATATACCTTAACACATAACTCAAAAACACATATTAGATCACCTCAATACTTCACTAATTAAAAGGTATATTTATTCTTAATCATTATATTATTTATCTTTCTATAGTTAATAATTGGTCTCACTAAGTAATATTATTTAAATGAATACTCTAGCTAGTCCCATATATACCACTATAAAAAATATCTTACATCTACTTCTTTAATTTATGTAGTTTAATTGGAGTCATTCTATTTGGGGTATTTGGAAAGGTTTAACCTTTGCCTAAATATTTTAATTAATAAAACCAATTCATCATCAATTGATGGTCGAGGAAGATAATATCAAAATAAAATTTTATATTTTTATGTAATATATACAAAATCCATTTATATACAAAATTTTACACACCATTATCCAACAATATCATTCACACTCATCCTTTTATAATGTTATTTTCATATTATAATAAAATGTTATTATATGGATCTTATTACACTTTCACATTTCTATATAAATATTTGTTCTCTAATATATTAAAATTAGCTTCTTACCCCAAAAAAATTATATGGTTAATTTAAAAATATAATCAATCCTTTCCAAATAAAGAACCAAATTCAGTCAAGGGAATAAAATAAAAATTTTAATGTCTGATTTTCCCACCAGTAGTGAAATGTAAAAAATACCATATATAAAATAAAATTATTACACTACATAATGTTTTTTACAATTTATTAATCATCTTATATGGGGGGGTTTGATTTTATTTCTCTATTTACATAAATGATATGAATGAATGGGTATATTAATGATTTGAAAAAATAATATGTTGTCCTTTAGAAAATATATAAAATATGTTTGATAATGTATTTTGGTAGATCATTCCATGAATTCATGTAACTTGTTTGTTTTCCCTATTGGAATTAATGAATGTCACTATTGATTAGATTATATGTTATATTTTTATAAGTAACTAGTTATCATAGTTATTAAAATAATTCAAATATAATAATGACATCATAAGGGCTAGATTTTGATGATTCCTATTCATATAACCAAACCCATCTAAAACCCTTCCTAGACGAACAACGGTGTAGGTTAGATGTTCATTCCAAAACACCTTCAATAAGTAAATTATTAATGATAATAACTGAGGGTATAAACTCATAATTGAATGGTATTATACGATAAATGATAAAAAAGGAGTAATAAACTAATAAAACAAAATTGATATAGTAATTTATATTCAACATAAAAATATTATATTTCTTAATTGAATAATTATAAATCTCTAAGAAATATATAAAACCTATTAAATCAAAAAAAATACAAGAGATCCTTGAATAAAGAAGGAAAATATTAACCAACCATAATTTATATACTAATAAAAAATATTCATTAAACTAAATACACAATGGAATTATAAAAGTAAAACCCTTTGTTAAAAATATATAAATAGAAAAATAATTTGTTCTAATAAATTGACTTATAACCCCCAAATATTTGTGACCAAAAATACTATTATGTAAAAAAGAAGAGTTAAATTTTTCAAAAATCATATTGTAACCTTCCACCAGTGTGAGTGTAGAGATTTTCATTTGAATGTGAATGAAGGAATAGATTTTTAATTACATGGGTGAGTATTTAAAGTGAATGTAGTATCCCAATGTAGAGATATTAGCCTATGTATCGTAATAAATAATTGATTCTAAGGTAATGAAATATGTAAAGAAAACAATCAATGTATTCCAAAAGAATAATTAAGTAAAGACAATCGTGAATATATTTACCCATAGATCCCAATACTAACACTCACAATAAATAATGTGAAAATATATATAACAACACATTTTAAAAATATAATTTTAAAAATCTCCCCTTCAGACAACATCCAACTAGATTTTTTATCTTATTACATGCATTGACATATTATGAATATTTTATATATAATAATATGTGGGATGGGTTTCATATCCTACTCAATTTCCCATCCATTTTAATTGTTCCTCTATTGGAAATTAGGATGCACCTAAAACACTATCTTGGTGGTTTATTTTTACAAAACAAATCATGTATCTATAACACCCCTAGAGTAATGAATATTTCCTGATTAAACTAAATATTTATAACCAATATCAATTTAAATAAAATAAAATAAATCTTCCATTGTAAATCAAAAATCTTTGGGGAATCACTCATTATTATGCAGTGGTAATACAATTTAATGGTATATATAATCCACAATATGCTGACAATAGGTGAAAATAGTGATTATTGATCCAATGTAGATTCACTAATAATTCCTAAATATCCTATAAAGTACATAGTAAATCCTAAGACAACCTAAAAGGAATATAAAATTATACTAAAAATAACATTTATAACATCATTTTATCTTAGGGAGGAAATCATCACATATCATGCATTTGTATATGACCACGATCAATTTCTGCTTACTATAACCATAATTTCTCAAAAAAACCAAAATAAAACCACCTTTTCCCAAATCAATTTCACCATGTTATATAAAAATAATGAAATAAAATAAATAGAAAATTTTAGAAAATTTTAATCCCTACAAAATCATCTATAATGAAACATGGAAAATCATAAAAAAAGAATATTTAATCTGGAATGTGACAACCTAAAATAAGTTAAAAAACACCCCTATAAAAATATTATCATCATTAATCACATAAGAGATATCATTACTATAAATGTAACAGTAAGGAATGTGATTCTTTTACAAAAATAAATATTCCATAAATAATTTATAGTGTTAATAGCATAGTTATCATGACACTCTTGATCATGATCAACAATGACCAGTTATTAATTCATTCTTAAAACATGAAATATCCACACTAGTCATGATTATTCCCCTCTAGATACATTAATAAGAGAAATGAATCCTTTTAAGGGTTGTGATACCCTTTGGTATATATGGTTTTGGATCAGAGTCATGATCTAAAATGATTTATTAATAATATCACCAACTTCGAGTTATATCGTTCCATTTATTATATTTGAAAAACATTGGATTAAACATATAATTTCATATTCTAGCATGACCATAAAAAATTAATAATCAGAATATATTGAAGAAAATATAATTTTTCATAAAAAACATTAATTCAAAAATAGTGAGGGTTTCTATTAGGTTATTCATAATATTAAATGTGTTAATTTATAAATAAATATATTTTGAATTAAAACATATCTAAATAAAACTCCAACAAAAGTGAAATACATTGAAAAATTATATTTCAAAAAACATGATTTCAATCACTAGTTTGACTAATGAAAATGTATTTTTAGATCATTTTTAAAAAACCTATACAAAATATAAATAATCATAAATAATGACATGAAAACTGTGGAACCATACATTTATATGCATCATTGAACATCATTAGAAATAAAAATTATATTTTATATAATTTATGTTTTTGAAGTGGGTATATTATATTTTAATATGAGTAATCAAATTAATGACTTTATTTGAAACTTTAATTCTTAACACTTTTAATAAATCCGAAAATAAAACCATGTTTTATAAACCTATAATTGATTCAATAAATTTTCATTTTTATTTTTAAAAAAATAATGTCATTAAATTATCGATTAAAATATTTCCTTCATGGTCAGAATTTCCAATATTATTATTCAAGACTAAGATAACATAATAAATCACAAATTTTTATCAAGAACATAAATAGATTAATTTTTAATCAGTATATGATTTTTCATATTAATGGTTCCAATATTGATTAATATGTAAACCCATATTATTCTCTAATCAATCAATTATTTTTACCATATTATAATAATGTTCTAAACCCAAACAATAACTTACTTGAATGTTTTATTTCACCTCTATTGGAATTTATTTGTAGATGTTATTTATTTGATCATCTAGGATTATTTTTAGTATAACATTATTTCTTCCCCTTATCATTATGAAATTTACAAAAGTATAAAAAATGAAAAAAATTCTTCTTAATATACTTTTCACAACAAAAAATTTATTCATAAATATTAGATACCCAAGAAAATAATTCCGTACAAATACTTTATTTTAGAAAACTGTAAAATATACGAGTTTCTATTTAATGATCAATAATTAAATCTAATAGACAGATTAATAAGTATGTAAAATTTTCCACAAATATAATAATTAATTCATTCTCCTATTTCATTATCACTAAAAAATTTATAACTACACTTATTTAAACTATTTAAGTGACGTGATAACCATAGAATGAATTCATGAAATCTCACTATTATATAAATTTAATAGTATCCATCTTATTAGTTATATTTATCAATAAGAACCACCCAAAATATTCTCATTCCAATTAGTATACTAAAATAATTAATTTTGGTTTATTTTATTCTATATCACATCAATTGTCCTTTATAAGATAATATTCATGTCTAAAAATCTATTTTTTATATTGACCCTCCTGTATAATCATGAAATTTTTCATTCCCATTATTTAGTCCCATGATTTTAATTTTCCTTACACAAACGATTTTTTAATATCTATCATGGTTAATAAAAATAAGGTTATTAGATATTTTAATATTTTTCAACCCAACTCTCAATAGTATTTTATTCATAAAAATATTCATAGGGAATTATTATTAATCAACCTAACATATTGTATCAATTAGAAGTTAAGAAAACATACAGGAAGACTATTGGGAGTTTTAACTAGATACTTAGCTCCACATATGACAACCTTTATAGAACCAATATCACTTATGGGATATAATCTATTAGTATTATGATTCATTTATGATTAACTATAAAGGTTTCTTAATTGGGTTTCTAAATACTAAAAATTATTTATTTTTATTTTTTAAATAGAGAATATATTTAACTAATCATAAATACTTGAGTAATTAGTAAACACATTAAGATAAATGAATATCCCTTGAGGAAGAATAATTTTAAATAAGAAATATATAAAGTGAGGAATTGATTTTTCCTAGACATGTTTTGAACATCTATATAAGAAACAATTATTATTGTATTTTTATAATAAAGTATATAAATTGATGTTGACTATTGAAAAATAAACTATCAAAAAAATGGTGTGCATTTCTATAAGAGTATTAGGTTTCATTAAATATCCATTTCTCTTAGTTGCTGAATTTATTAAATAAAATAATGATTATTAATTATTGATTATTTCTTATCATTTATTCAAATACATTAATGAAACGTATACTCAATTTTTTTAATTATTTCAAATTTTATTCAGTCAAAACCCATGTTTTTAGTTTATTTTTTATCTTGTGTCAAAAAAAATCATTTTATTTCTGTTGATTCATATTTGATGTCTTAATGAAGTTTGTAATATTTTTAAACAATATTAAATGTTTCTATTAATGTTTGGATATTACAATATATATTTTTATAAACCTTATATAATACTTATTATTAAATTTGAAAACATTAATAAAACCCTACCAATAAAATAATTATTAGGGACCAATAAAAAATTGATATCTATCCTGCAATGTGTTTTGTTTTTGAAAACTGGATAACACATTTATTATATATATATTAGTATTTAAAAACATTGTTTAAAATATTATGATCTATATTTTTGGTATATATGATTCTATGGAGGATTTTAGATATTATAAATTATTTCTAGATACTATAAAATTTAAGAATATAAATAGTAAAAACTTTTAAAATAAAACACTATTGGTATGTATAACCAAATATTTCTTAGGAATCAATTTAGGAAGGTAAAAAAATATTTTTAATCAAAAATATAAAACAGTCATATTAATTTCATAATAAAGTTACCATAAAACATTTTTGAAATATTCCTATAAACCACTCAAGTCTCATATGTCCGTGATTATTCAGGATAGTGAAAAAAATTATATATTATTGAACAATATTAGAAACAAAAAATAAATTAATGAATACATTAATCCCTATATAAAAGGTCTCACATACAGTGAATGGTGTATCCTATGCATGATTTAGAATTATTCAAAAGGGTTCCCAAACAATATAATTCTATTTGCAGATAATTTCTAAATGATGTAAATATTATAAATATTATTATACACGTAGATAGAGTATATAAATTGTACCATAAGTTACACTATATACACATTCATCTTATTAATGAGTAAGATCCATTTTTATATATCATATATAGTCATCTATTTTATATATTGACTTCTTTTTAAATATAATCCCAATAGTTAGGTCTAAAATCCCCAAACAAACTACTAATAAATTGAAATTCATGTGGGTTTTATGATGAAAAATAGTTACTTGACATAGTGTATATTCTTTAAACAAATAGATCTATAATGAAAATATATTTTTAAAAATGATATTGCATTTTTACCCAAAAATATAACTACACATTCCATATGACTAGAAACTTATTGTTTATTCTAAAGAAATTTTTCTTAAAATACTAATGGATAATTTCATTTTCAAATAAAAATACAATGAATAATTAAAGGGTTCATAAATTATATTAGAAAGAAATATTTTTAATTATCATAAGAACAACATTATAATAAATAAATATACATAAAAATATCACAATGTCATCATATCTATTCATAAAAATGATAATGAAAATTATGATCAACAAAAAAAGTGAAATATGGGATATTTTTTATGAACTGTTATTCTGATGTATAAAATGAAAACTCAATAGACTGATCACCAATGATAATTATCATAGAAAATTACAAATATTAACTCTATATACTAGAAAATTACAATTAATGATCAAATAGATGAATACTATCACGACCCATCCCAGTGGGGCTCGAGCCACAACTCCCCAAGCCCACCTCTAACAGGCCAGGGGCTGGTGACTAGTACTGAGTAGGCATGCTACTAACATGGGAGGCATTTCCTATAAACCTATACACATGCACACACAACTCCAAGACCACAAAGCTGAAAAGTAAAAACTACAAAAAGAAAATATGCATGCATACACTAAAACCCAACCATAGAGTACGACAGGGAAGTAAATTACAGTAAAGTAAAACCCTGGGCCAAAAGTAGAAGACCACCAAAATGGAAGTCTTCAACAATGTCCAACCAGTATAAAAAGGTACTGAGACTGCAACCCATCGCTGAAGGAACACACCTCAGCCTGTCTAATCTCACTGAACACCGTTCGGTCCTGGTCCGCCTAGAATCTTGTCAAAGGCTTGCTCGTCTGCACAAGACACGACACGGGAGGGCAAAGCCCGTGCAGGGGTGAGTATAAAAATACCCAGTAGGACACCCCAAAAACCACAAAGGAAATACAACAATGGAAAATACCACAAAAAAAGGTACAGTCATCTCTACACAGTATATGTCTACGGAACATATAATAAGAATATCCAGATATACTCATACACAAATGACCATCGTGAAAACCGCCACTAGGATCTAGCTCAAAGATTCCACTAAGCACACCATCGGTAGGACATACTCATAGGTCTGAAGAGAGAGGCAAGAAGTACTCGTTCCAGGAGAACACACTCCACAAGTACCTTGGGAACAATATTCTCAGATGAGGATCACTTCCAAGTCATGGGGTGATTCTGACAACTCAGTCTGAGCTAATCCGCTAAGAAGAGGATCAGCGCCCGGGTAAAGTTGGTCATGCCGATACCAAGAACTCTACCTAGGGTTCCAGGAATGAATATAAAATCTGGCTCTAATTCTCACAGAGGGGATTCCAACAACTCTATTTAGGGAGGTCTGCTGAAGGGATCATACCCCTGTATAAAGGAGTTGACGCCAGAACCTTCGGGGGATTACCAAGGGTACAAACCCTAAGAACTAGTCCAAATCATAGAAGGAAAGTGGGTCAATCCATGAAGAAAATGTTACACGGTGTGTAGTATGGTTATATGTCGTGTTCCTTGACCCTGGGTACTACCCGTGTGAACGCCCCGTGTTCTTCGTTTAAGAAGTGCAAGACCAAACTACACGGCGTGTAGAAAAGGTACATATTGTGTTCCTTGACCCCAGGTGCTGCCCGTGTAACCGTCCCGTGTCACTCGGCATGTCGAAAGCAACTACACGGTGTGTAGAAGAAAACACACGCCATGTTTGAGCGCCTAGGCTCGCTCCGTGTACACTGGACATGTGCCCGTACACGGTCTTTGCCCGTGTCCGTGTTGCCTGCCCATGTACCAGTAAACGGGGTACCCCGTGTATCTGGCTGGGTCTGGCCGGGGAGGGGTATACACGGCGTGTCTATGGCTGTGTATCCTTCCTGTGTCCGTGTACTCCCGTAGTACACGCCGGGTAACCCTACCGACGAACACACGCCATGTTGCCCATACTACACGGCGTGTAGTCGAGAAAATTTCCAGAACCGCGTCTTCCTCCACGCGCCTCGGCCGACCTTCCGGATCTCGATTTTGTCATTCATTCGACACGAAACTCTAGATAACGGGTCGCCTCGTCTCTATGAAGACGAATCTGTGGGTTTTGGGTCTTCAATCAAAACCAAAATCCGATTCTGGACATCCGAGTGGAAATCATCCGAAGAACGATTTCTTCCAATCCGCTTCAATTTGTCTGCCGAAACCGTCGTCTCACCTCCTCAAGACCGTTGCAGTGTTGATCCTTCAATTTGGGATCGTTGCGTCGTAGAACGGATGTGAAACGATCCGTTGTTCATCACCCCGTGAACAACGCGACGAATGCTCATGAAGAACGCGAGAATTTGGGGAATAACACACAACAAATCGAGAGGGACGAACCTCGATCGATGTTTGTGTTGATCTTGGTTCATCACCAATAGAAGGTTGAATGAAACCAAATAAAATTCAAGAATCAACTCCCCACAAATCCTCGCAAAATCCTATCTCACCTAAGGTAAAATCGATGTTCTGAATTCAACAGTGCCCTCAGATTTCTAATCTGAGCGCCCATTCAGGAGTAATCCACTTTTTCAGGAAAAACACACGCGCGCGTAATTTAATTATTAAATTAAATTCAAACACTTGTTTCGGGCTCACTAGGCCACGGAACTACACGCCGTCTCAGAGCCTAGTCTTGAAATAATTCCCATATAATATTAAAATAATACATGGAAAAATCTGGGACATTAAATCACACCCACCTTAGGGCTTTTACATCCCCGAAAATCCAAAACAAGGGCTACTCATAAAGATGTGGGTACTGCACGCGAATCTGATCCTCCCGCTCCCTCGTGCTCTCCTGGAGATTCTCGTGCTGCCACCAGGAACACACCTAGGTAATACCTCATCCACGAAGGATCTTATCCTGCTGATCCTCGACCTCCACTGGGTACTCATAAAAGGTCTCTCCATCATCGATGTCTAGCTCGCCCTAGTTGATGACGTGTGATGGATCATGCACATACCTACATAGCTGCGACACATGGAAGACGTTGTGTACCCGGTCCATCTGAGGAGGAAGATCCAAGAGATACGCCACCTCGCCCACTCTACTCAAAATATGAAAAGGGCCAACGAACCTCAGAGATAGCTTGCTGCCCCGGCCAAATCTTCACAACACCGTCGAGGTGAGACCCAGAGGAACACATGGTCACCTTCTTCAAACTCCAAGGGTCTCCGTCTCCGATCGGAATAAGACTCTTTTCGACTCTGTGCAGTTTTCATCTACTCCTGGATGAATTTTACCTTCTCTATAGTAGATCTCACCATCTTGGGGCCCATGAGTGCTGACTCTCCCGGGTCAGTCTAGCAAAGTGGCGACCTGCAAGGTCGCCCGTATAGAGCCTCGAATGGTTCCATACCAATAGTGGAATGATAACTGTTGTTATAAGAAAATTACACCAGTGGTAGGTGATCCTCCCATCTACGACCGAAGTCAAGTATGCAAGCTCGTAGCATATCCTCCAGGACCTGGATGGTCCGCTCTGTCTGACCATCAGTCTGGGGATGAAACGCTGTGCTCAAGCGTAACTGAGTCCCAAAATCTTCCTACAATCCCTTCCACAACTGGGATGTGAAACGAGCATCATGATCTAAGATGATCATGGATGATACTCCCTGAAGCCGAACTATCTCTTTCACATAGAGGCGTCCCAAGATCTCTACCGAACTCTGCCCCCGTATGGCTAGGAAGTGGGCCGACTTGGTGAGTCGATCAAAAATCACCGAGATGGAATCGTGTCCCCTGTACGTGCATGGTAAACCTGTCACAAAGTCCATGTATATCCCATCCCACTTCCACTCTGGCACCTCAAGGGGCTGAGTCAAACCTACTGGCACCTGGTGCTCAGCCTTTACTTGCTGATAAGTAAGGCACCGAGAAACAAACTCTACCACACTCTTCTTCATCCCTGGCCACCAGAATTGACGTTACAGGTCCTGGTACATCCTTTCCATGCCTGGATGCACCGCCAAAGGGGATGTATGAAACTACCTCAGAACCTCCTCCTGCAACGTTACTGGTACTACTGCGTGCCCTCTAAAAAGGACAACGTGATCCCCTCCTTCTGAATATCCATCAGCAGCATCACCTGTGGATATCTCATCATGTAGAGTCTCACAGCTAGCATCCTCACATTACGCTTCACTGAATCATTGTAAGAGTGGAGGGGTAACAACCATCTATTGAAGGTAAGATCCATCATCTCCATCCACAAAGGTTAACTACAAAGAGGCCAACTACCTTGTCGCCTCATCCAACAACTGCGAACTGGATTTCCTAGTGAGAGCATCTGCAACCATGTTCCCCTTCCCAGGAGTATAAACGATCTCAAAGTCATAATCCTGGAGGAACTCAAGCCATCGCCTCTGTCTCAAATTCAGATCCTTCTGAGAAAAGATATATCTGAGACTCTTGTGATTAGAGTAGATAGTAAACTACTCGCCCATCAGGTAGTTCCACCACATCTTCAATGCGAAGACTACCACTGCCAACTCAAGATCATGGGTTGCGTAGTTCTGCTCATGTGGCCTCAACTGACGTGAGTCATAGGCAATCACCGCTTACCTCTGCATCAAGACACAACCAAGCCCAGTTCCTGATGTGTCACAGAACACTATGTACTCAACACCCTCCTTCGGTAATCTCAAGATCAGGGCACTCGTCAGACTCTGTCTCAACTGGTGGAAATCCAGTTGGCATTTCTCGATCCATACAAAAGGTTGTACCTTTCCGGTCAAAGATGTCATGGGTGCTGAAATCCTGGAGAAATCATGGATGAATATCTGATAGTAGCCCGCCAACCCAAGGAAAATCTGCACCTCTGTCATGCTATAGGGTGGCTCCCATGCTAGCACTGCCACCACCTTTGCTGGGTCCACTGCTACACAATCTGCTGAGATAACGTGTCCTAGAAAGTGGACCTCCTGTAACCAGAACTGACACTTCGAGAGTTTCCCATAAAACTGGTGCTCTCGGAGTGTGTCCAGAACCATCCTTAGGTGTCTCGCGTGCTCCTCCTCGGATGCAGAGTACACAAGGATATCATCGATGAAGACCACCACAAACCGGTCTAGATAAGGCTGAAAGATCCGGTTCATGATTCCCATGAACACTGTTAGGGAGTTAGTCACGCCGAAGGGCATCACCAAGTACTCATAGTGACCGTAGGGACATCTGAATGTCGTCTTCAGTATATCTTCTTCTCGTACTCTCAACTGGTGATGCAATGATCGTAGATCAACCTTCAATAACCATTGTTCCCCTCTAAACTGGTCGAAGAGGTCATCGATCCTCGGTAGTGGATACCGGTTCTTCACTGTCACCTGATTTAAGCACCGGTAATCCACACACAGCCTCAATCTCTTGTCCGCCTTCTTGGAAAATAGCACTGGGGCCGCCCAGGGTGAAACGCTGGGTCTCAAAAATCCCTTCTTCTACAGGTCATCCAACTGCACCCTCAGCTCACAAAGTTCTACAGGAGCTATCTGATAAGCTGATACTGATATCAGGGTCATCCCGGGTTGCAACTCAATGCAGAAATCTATCTCCTGATGGGGAGGTAGCCCGAGGACATCCTCCGGAAAGACTTCCTCATACTCAGCAACCACTATTGGAAACTGGAAACTCATAACATCTACCATGACAAAGGCTAGGCTAGCCAACTGGTGTGAAATCGGTTGTGCCCTACTATGCAAAAGTCTATCCTACGCTTCCTAGGTCTCTCTTTCACCGATAAAAGAGAACCTTGTTCCATCACTACAGACACACCGCACCCTTCACCTAAAATAATCAATCTGGGCATGAACTGTGGATAACCAATCCATGCCAAGAATGACATCGTAAGGCCTCGACGCTACCACCAAGAGTTTCCAACCGAAACTCTTGCCTCCAAGGGTCAGGTCAAACTGCTTGAAAAGGTGTGTGATATCTGAATATTCTCTAGTCAGTGTTTCTAGGCGTAAGGGTCGAGTCAACGGCTAAACTGGAATATCAAGGTCTCAAACAAGATAAGCAGCCAGAAATGAATGACTAGAACCTATGTCTATGAATAAGGCATCCAAAGTAGAAAAGTCACAGACAGTACCTCTAATAATTCTGGGAGTACCTGGGTCATAAACTTGTGCCGCTTGCAGTTGTCCCTGCCTCTGTCCACCAGCTCCCTGAGCCTGGGGTGGACCTCCTGGGGGTGGTGGTTGTGAAGGGTTGAAACGCCGACCACCTCCAGCTACTCTCCCAACTCCTCTTCCACGTTCTACACCTCGCGGATCTTCCTGCTCCATACGTTGCCTCTGCCTCGGTGGTCCATCCACTGCTCCCGGGTCAGTAGTACGGCGGGTCGGACAATCTCGAGCGAGATGTCCCCTGCCGTCACATGAGTAACATCGCCTCTCTCGAGGCTGGCTGGAAGAGCCTTGTGATCCATGTGCGGCTGATCCCCTGTCCTGGGATCTCTTCTGGAAACGTCTCCCATTCCTGGGTCCCTGACGTCGGCTCTATGCCGCTGAGGTCTCTGCTCCAGCTCGCCCACTACTGACAATTGTCAGTTTTCCCTGCTCCGCCATGAAGCTCTCGACCACCAAAGCCCACTCGATCACCCCATCATAAGTAGGAATGATTATAGGGATGATGCTAGCTCGGATATCTCTACGCAATCCCCGCTCAAAAGTCTGATCTCTGAAGTACTGATCTCTGACCATATCCATCGAGTACCGCGAGAGGTCGGTAAATCTCGATGAATAGTCATCCACCGTCATGGTTCTCTGCTGGAGCTGAAGAAGCTCCTGTATATGTACTTCTCTCAGGGTATCCGGTGAAAACTCCTCTCTGAAGAGACACTCTAACTGTGACCATGCAAGAGTCGCCTCGTCGTGAGTCTGGATGACCAAACTCCACCATCGCCCTACTGAGCCCTATAGAAGGCTCGCTGCTAGGATCACCATCTGGTCTGCTGGTGTCCTGACCAAACAGAAGACTCTGGTCACTGCCTCAAGCCAGTCCTCTGCTTCCTAAGGGTCAGGCTCGCCTCGAAACCTAAGGGGTCTCTATCTCTGAAACTCGTGGACTACGCTCAGCCTGCGCACCTCCTCCACTGGTACAGTAGGCGCTAAACATTTCTCCACAAGGGGTGGGATAACTGGCACGCCACCTGGTGGTATAACTGGGGGATCTGGTCCTTGTATCGTTGTTTCATCACTGAGGGGGTCATCCTCGTGATCGATCTGCTGGATCCTAGTGGGTGCACGTCGTGGAGGCATCCTGTTCAAGAAACAAGATGTATCACAGTAAGTGAGTATATCTAGAGAGCTGACTCAAGGACATGGAAACCAAATCTCATTCCTATATGATGCATGTACCATTATTTTCCCCCATGCAACTAGTGTTTTCATGTTCCGAGTTGAAAAGAAAGTTATCAGAGTCATGGTGTATGGATATGTCGGTCGTCGCAACAACACTGGGGTCCCTGGCCTGAGAGACGAACTCGAAACACTTAACACTATTTCCCCAAACCAACTCACAAACTCTCGGTCCTAAGGTAGAACCGAACTCCTCTCATACCACTCTGTCATGACCCGTCCCAGTGGGGCCCGAGCCGAAACTCCCCAAACCCGCCTCAAATAGGTCAGGGGCTAGTGACTAGCACCGAGTAGGCATGCTACTAACATGGGAGGTATTTCCTATAAACCTATACACACGCACACACATCTCCAACTCCACAAAGCTGAAAAGTAAAAAACTAAAAAAATAAAAGATGCATGCATACACTAAAACCCAACCATAGAGTACGACAGGGAAGTAAATTACAGTAAAGTAAAACCCTGGGCCAAAAGTACAAGCCCACCAAAAAGGAAGTCTGCAACAAAGTCCAACCTGTATAAAAAGGTACTGAGGCTCCAACCCGTCGCCAAAGGAACACACCTTGGCCTGTCTGATCTCACTGAACACCGTTCGGTCCTGGTCCGCCTAGAATCTTGTCAAAGGCTCGCTCGTCTGCACAAGACACGACACGTGTAGGCAAAGCCCGTGCAAGGGTGAGTATAACAATACCCAGTAGGACACCCCGAAAACCACAAAGGAAATACAACAAAGGAAAATACCACAAATAAAGGCACAGTCAACTCTACATAGTAAATGTCTATGGAACATATAACAAGAATATCCAGATATACTCATACACAAACGACCATCGCGAAAACCGCCACTAGGATCCAGCTCGAAGATTCCACTAAGCACACCATCGGGAGGATATACTCCTAGGTCTGAAGAGAGAGGCACGAAGTACTCATTCCGGGAGAACACACTCCACAAGTACCTTGGGAACAAGATTCTCAGATGAGGATCACAGCCAAGTCATGGGGTGATTCCGACAACTCAGTCTGAGCTAATCCACTAAGTAGAGGATCCGCACCCGGGTAAAGTTAGTCACGTCGATACCAAGATCTCTACCTAGGGTTCTAGGAATGAATATAGGATCTGGCTCTAAGTCTCACAGAGGGGATTCCAAAAACTCTATTCAGGGAGGTCTACTGAAGGGATCATACCCTAGTATAAAGGATTTGATGCCAGAACCTTCAGGGGATTACCAAGGGTACGAACCCTAATAACTAGTCCAAGTCACAAAAGGCAAGTGGCTCAAGCCATGAAGAAAAAGTTACACAGCGTGTAGTATGGTTACACACCATGTTCCTTGACCCTGGGTACTGCATGTCTGAATGGCCCGTGTCCTTCATTCAAGCCATGCAAGACCAAACTACACGGCGTGTAGAAAAGGTACACGCCATGTTCCTTGACCCTGGGTGCTACCCGTATAACCGGCCCGTGTCACTTGGCTTGTCGAAAGTAACTACATGGCGTGTAGAATAAAACACATGCTGTGTTAGAGCACCTGGGCTTGCTCCATGTACGCTGGCCATGTGCCTGTACACAGTCTCTTCCTATGTCTGTGTTGCCTGCCCGTGTACCAGTATACGGGGTACCCCGTGTATCTGGTCAGGTCTGGCCAGGGAGGGGTATACACGGCGTGTCTGTGGCTGTGTATCCTGCCCATGTCTGTGTACTCCCGGAGTACATGCCGGGTAACCCTACCGACTAACACACGCTGTGTAGCCCATACTACACGGCGTGTAGTGGGGAAAATTTCCATAACCGCGTCTTCCTCCTCACGCCTCGGCAGATCTTCTAGATCTCGATTCTGTCGTCTGTTCACCGAGAAACTCCAGATACCGGGTCACCTCATCTCCATGAAGCCGAATCCGTGGTTTTCGGGTCTTCAATCGACTCCAAAATCTGATTTCGTCCATCCAAGCGGAAATCGTACGAAGAACAATTTCTTCCGATCCGCTTCAATCCATCCGCTGAAACCGTCATCACACCTCCTCAAGACCGCCGCGGTGTTGATCCTTCAATTTGGGATCGTTGCGTCACAGAACGAATGGGAAACGATCCATTGTTCATCGCCCCGCGAAGAACTTGAAGAACGCTCAAGAAGAACGCGAGAATTTGGGGAAGAACACACAATAAATAAAGAGGGATGAACCTCGATCGATGTTCTTGTCGATCTTGGTTCTTCACCATTAGAAGGTTGAACGAAACCAAAAATATTCAAGAATGAATTCCCCAAAAATCCACACAAAATCCCATCCCACAAGAATGATTGATCCACGGGCTAATCTGTCTGTGGATTAGTCCGCGTTCGTCATGGAAATCATAAATGGGGATGAATTAAAATCACAACAACATCCTACCTTGATTCGCTGTGTTTTCCAGTGAAGATCTGCTCGTCGCGTCGTCGTCGTCGTCGAAATCCGTTAAGAACATCGTCGCCGACACGTTGGGGTTTCCTCCAGAGCCTCCAAGGGTTTTCAGAGTTATGGGGTTTGTAACCCTGGACCCTGGTGCAGGCCTCTATTTAAATAGGATAAAAGAAAAAAAGATTTAAAAGATCTCGCTACAGAAATAAAATATTTTTATTAAATATTTTATTACCGTTGTGTGCAAAAACTAGAATTCACCACCGACCCATGACGGCCGAAGTTAGGCCTCACCTAAGGTAAAATCAATGTTCTAAATGTAACGGTGCCCTCAGATTTCTAATCTGAGCATCCATTCGATAGTAATCCACTTTTTCAGGAAAAACGCACGCCTGCGTAATTTAATTATTAAATTAAATTCAAACACTTGTTCCGGGCTCACTGGGCCTCGGAACTGCACTCCGTCTCAGAGCCTGGTCTCAAAATAATTCCCATCTAATATTAAAATAATACATGGAAAAATCCAGGACATTACAAATACAAATAATTATCATTTGTTTTTATTTTATTTTATACTTCATAAAAAATTATTAAGTTGTGATAATTATAAATACTTAACTATAATTAAAATATATCATAATTTCATGGGTGTGATACAACATATGTTACGATCATATTTTGTTCACACAGAGAGGTAATTTTTTCTATATTTTATTTTATCATTACACATGCTTCAATTTTTATAGATCTTTAAAGGATAGAAAATATTCAAGAAACCCAAAACAAAAAATATTCATTAAATTTTCACAATGAGGATTCATTCAATATTTTATTCTCTATATTATATTGTTTATTCAAGTTAATTGGAAAATAAAATTAATAACAATGATATATTTACCCAAACTAGGGAGAACTATTATAAAAAAATGAGGTTTGTATGAATTTTTAACTTATATGTGGGTGATATTTAAGGAAATTGTAAAGTGATAATTGAACAATCATAATCAGTTGAAGTTTTTGAATATTAAAATATTTTGAAAAAAAATGTTTGGGATAAAATAGTTAAAAAACATTACATAAATTATTCATATGATATTGTGACAAGGTAAATAGTATATGAATTTATTTATTAAACCTAATATATTAGCTGTAAAAAAGATTCAAAGAAATTCAAAGATATAAATAGAGATTTATTTATAAAAAGGATTACATAGTATATTTATAATGTTATTTTAGTGGAGGAATATTGATTTGTTGAATAATAAAATAATTATTAACCCAATATATAATAACAAATTAAAAGAGGATTATATGAATTTGGGGTATTTATATGAGATAAAAAAATAGGCTGCATAAAAATTATACAGTAAAATATGAAATTAGTATATTAATTAAATAATTAAATTTATCTTGGTTTTATTATTCATTTAATTTTTTTATTATTTAAAGGATTAATTATTATTTTAAATTGATTATGAACATTTGATAGTAATTTACAGAGTAATTATAACATCATTTCCATTTCCCATTGTCTTGGGAATAGGCGGTGGTGTAGCTGGCCTTAGGTGTTACCCTCAAGACACCAAAGGCTATAAATAAATTCCATGATAATCAAGAACATTTGGGGGAAGACTTTACATTTGAAATATAAAAATAAAACCATAAATAAAAAATGAAAAAAACTCTATATAATGCAAGAGTAAAATAATACAACTCAATACATAACCAATCAAACAACCATATGTGAGTAAAAATGGAAAAAAGTGACACTACCAAAGGAATCAAAAGATAGAAAAATTCCAAGGACACTAAATAAATCTTACTAGGAACTCCCAACCAACTCCAAGATCTATCTTGGCAAGACATATACACAAAAACATAAAGCATCACTAAAGAACTATGAAACCATTACATTATCAGTGTCTCAATATATGACATTTGAAAATGCCAAATATTTACCAAGAATGACATGATTATAAACTCTGTAGAATTTCCCCAATGACATTAAAACTCAATAAACTATTTACATTATAAGTTATTACAATTTATATAAAAAAATTAAATTTTTTTAAATTGTTTATATCAAATCCAAAGAATCTTTCCATTTAAAAAATAACTAAATCCTTTAAAATATTTATCATCACATTAGGGGTAAAAATTCCATGTATCTATATAAAAATGAATCCACGCATTCATGCCATGGTGGTAGTTCCATTACCATTAGTGGTTTCTCATTGAAATACCATGTTTCCACAAGGTAACCAATATCAGATGCTCTAATGGAACCTTTCCCTTCCATAGGTCCACGCGTAATACAAATTATCCCACTCCAAAAAATTATTCCAAAATTCCAAGACAAACCATCACACATTAAACCATTAACTATTTAAAACATTTCAAAAATATATATTCTAGGAATAAAAAAACCAAAATTTTAAATTTTTCATTCAATAGAATTTTTCAATAACACATCCACCTTCCATGATTTCCAAAACCATCACTAATGAGGTTTCCAATTATAATCACATGAGTGTTTCATAATAATTTATTGATAATAATATAATAAAAAATAATCCTTTATTTCTAAATCAAGAGGAGTTGAAAGAGATCAATAATACACCTACCTAACCATTGTTGGGAAAAAACCATGAAAGACACAACAAAACATCAAAATCTTATCGCAACTCACATTTCCTTTACTAGTTATAACAATCTATCATTATAAAACCATACATAATACATAGATATATCAATAATTTTCTATATTTATGGTTATAAGAAATATATAAACCTTTTCACTTGGATGAATGAGGAATAATGTTCCCTTATTAATAAATATAGGCTTCCAAGGCACTTTGATTCGTCGACATTTTGCTCCCAGATTGAAGGGTTTTTATCTCATGTATTTGGAGAAAATGGATTTTGAGTAACGGAAGGATTATGGGAAATTGGGTTCTTAATGTAACATTTTTACTATATCTACATTTTAAAGAGGGCCATTTATATGCCACACAGTTAGGAAGCACAGTTTTCTAGTCTGCATGCCAACCATGTAGTGCTACTTCCATAAGAAAACCCCTTTCCCACTTATATCACACAATTTGAAATAGTATATGCCAACCTAATTTTTTACACTATCATACCTATACGGTTTCCCCTGGACTTCTACATATTTTGGAAAAACCATGCACCAACTGTGTGGAGAAAATGTCTCTCATACCAAAATAAGCACATTTTACTGGATAGGGTTCAAAGTATATGAAAACCTTTTTCAAATAGTGAACCTCTAGAAAAGAATCCGAATATTGCTAAAATCACTATAATCCTTACAAAACATAACCTTTTCATTATAAATACATAAAAACAGAAACAAAGGGTTCAGTACCTCAAATAGGTAGGGTGCCATGTTCTCCCCGTTGTTTATATTTATGTCCCTAAAATATATAAAACTAGTATTTTTGTATATTTTTTAGGGACACTAATCAAACATTTATTTTTTATGATCCTAGAATTCTTCTTGGATCTAACAGTGTTTCCATAAAACACACACTAGATAAATATTTATTCCCATACAAGATCTTCTCTTTCCTATTCACAATTTATACTTATAATTTAATCAACGTATCATCTAGATCTTGGTTAACATGATCCCATCGAGTTACAAGGTCTTTATTAGGTTGATAATTTTTCAATTGAGATACATGAAACACATTATTTAATGAACAAAACCATGGTATAAAATAAAACTAATATTATACCCCACATACTCATTCATGATTTTCAAAAGGGATTATTTATTGAGTAGACAACATTCCATTATTACCAAAATGATTATTCATAAGACATAAATATATTCTAATGGATACATGATTAATAAACTGAAATGAAAACTATCATCGAAAATGATCCAATTATGATTTTTGATAACTCTTAGCCATCTCTATTATCTTTCTGATCAACTGAGTCTTTTCTTTTGTCTAACGCAATATTTTTGGTTTGACCATTGAATTCTCACCTATTTCTACCCAAAATTATAAAAAATGACAAGGTCATCCATAAGAATCTTTAAAATTATCCACATATATCAAAATTTAATGATTGTTACTATACATGAACTCCTCTAACAGTATGTGATCCTCCCCTGATCAACTAAAATACATTAAAACCACCAATAAATATCCTCCATCATTCATATGTCCTTTATGATTATCCATCCATTTGAGGATGATACACTATTCTAGTAATAATATGTGTCCCTGGGTATTTCTCTAATGATTTTATAATATTATATGTCAAGATAGGGTCCTGTACTAAAAAAAAACCAAAACTGGAATGGCATGAAACATAAAAAAGTCATGAATATAGATTTCAGAGAATTAATCCACCGTATTGGATTCATTATTAGGGATATAATGAGTAATATTCTTGTTTTGATCCACAATTACCCCAATAGAATCATTTTTCCTAACCTTTGTTTTGAAAAAATTGTCTTAAAATCCACAGAAATATACTACCACTTCTACATAGGAATTGGCAATGGCTAAAACATTCCTGGTGGTTGTTGGTGTTTTATCTTGGCTTAGTGATTGGTGAGGCATCTAAAAAAACATGAAAAATTCCCTTATCATAAAAATTACCAAAACTATTCTTTCAAAACTTTATAATTTTTCTAAATTCTTAGATGAATATCCCATTTTAAATTTGGTTAACCACTAAGAAGTTATTCTTGTCAATATAAATTTATGGATATCCAATCTCTATATTTCAAAATTGATCTTCCATCTAGATGAAAAACATAAAAGGTTACCCCACTATTGAGTTTTATCCTCATATAATCACATTTTAAATCTGATGTCTAATACTTTCAAACCTTCACAACTCAATCATGAACAAACAAAGTTGGAATGATAATTGTGACATCACCTTGGTCAGTAAAATCTCGAGGCTTGTATTTTATGATTGAAATCCTCTTCCACTAATTTGAATCATCATTATCTAAATGAGCATATGAATCTATTCTTAAATCCTCCACCATAGTGTCTTCTTTTCCAAGTGTATACATCATGTATTAGTTGAGCATTTAATAGTATTCCATCCCTATTTTTTTCTTCAATTCATATCTATTTGTGGTAAAATGTGTCTAAAATATTATTATACCACCCATGAATTTTATAGATTTTTTTTAAAGGGTGGGGCCGAAGCCTCGTTTATTATTAAAGAAAAGCAAAGAACTCTTTAATTGGGTATATGGAGACCTATTACATATCCTGAAGGCCCAGTGAGAATTTATCCCATTACATGGCTCGTTGGACCATTTTTATGGCCCAAAGACCATTCTATGAATAGTACTGCTACAGTACCCACACTGCTACAGTACTTCATAGTACCCGCTGCTGCTGCAGTACTCTACCGCCGCTACAGTGACCTTCTGTCGCAAAAATGACCTACCACCACTACAGTGCCCATTATTGCTACAGTGTCGTCGCTGCTGCAATACGCTACAGTACTGCTACAGTGCCTACGCCCAATGGGTTTTCAACCCCCATTTTTCATGTAGAATTAAGGTGTGCTTACCACTAAGCCAAACACCAACTAAAATAATTTCATATATTGTTATCACATATTTTTTAAAAATACTCATTACATTATAAAAGTACATTCATGGTGATTGTAATATTTTACTTCCTTTGGAATCATAGAACATATTTTTCTTAATTCATGAAGTATCTTCAATACCTCCCCTAATTATCTTCCCCTTTTATACTCTTACATAAAACACGTCTTCATAAATTGGGGGAACTGAGACATAATAAAGGGTGAGATCAGATGTTCTGTAAAGGTAAATAAAGGATATATGTATGCATGACATGAACTTAAGAGTATTGGAACTTGACCATAATATTTGAAAATCAAACCCACTATATGAATGATTAAATTCCAAATAATGGAATAAATATTTTTAGTTCACAAGACATGAGTTGTAATAAAGTCAAAGAACATGATCCATGAGATCATAATATGATATTATTATGTAGCATAGTCTTATGTACAAAAAATTATTTCCTTAGTAGTTATGGATCATAGTTGAAACTTATATGGGCACTCTATGGGTGTCCACACCTCCTGTGCAGGACACACCACCATCACCAGTGGAATCCCCTTCATTTTAATAGAATGGGTTCCCTCCCCAAACCATCACAATAGTCATGGTTCACACCCAAGACCATCATAGAAGATGCATTCCCATACTAAACAGACTCCACTCCCTATTCCTGTCTTATTAATCTCATGAGATATAAATCTTTACCTGATTCATTAGATCACTATCTAGGGACACCCATCATTTATGCTTTAATAGGATCACATTTGGAAATTGTTCCCACCCCATCATATAATCTATAATGGGATAACCCGGTGATATTAGGGCCTCCACGTCATATAAGCTATAATGGGCTCACCCATCTTTGGTTATTACATAACCACCATAATTGGTAATAACATAACCAATGACACATATAGAAACTCAAACATATTTATTCCAAAACATCATAAAAAATAATCATATAATAACCCATGAAATGAAATGGGTTCCATAAACATTTCATCAAAACATAACATAAGGAAAATATATAGGTTTCATAATCATTTTATCATTTGTTCATACAATAAAATGGGGGAAAATAATTCGATTTCATGAGAATTCAAAAATGGTATTATCTGTGGAAAATTAGCGGGTCTCATAAAAACCTTTCCATCATAGACATAGACTATTCAGAGAAAGGATAAGAAATATATCCTTAGATCCAGTCCCCAGTAAGGCATAGGTAACATTAATGTATTTTATCTTAGATTGAAAATAATTTTGATCGACCATTTGGAACATTTCATTATGAAAATAACCACTCTTTTAAAAATCACTTTTGAATGCAAAAAACATTTTGGAAATCAATTTATTGTAAAATAGGATGAAATTTCTTAAAGGATGCATTAAAAAACATGTCAAACATTACATGAAGAAAATATCCTTTATAATTTGAAAGAAAATGTTTAAAAACATAAAATATGTTTAAAAATCCCTTTATTTGAAAAAAAACATTGAAAACATATTAAGGATTATTTTAAAATTATTTGAAAAAAATTTTGAAGAAAAAAACCTTTTGGCAATGAAAAATACTTTATAAGACATAAAGAATTTTAAAAAACAATTAATTTGAAAAAAAATCATGAGAAGTTATAATGTAATATTACATTAAAATAATGGTAATTATAATGGGTTATTTCACTTATTCTGTACATGTTAAAACAAATATTTCCTTCACATTTTTCTTAAAAGAAAATATAAAATTGATTTTAAAAATGAAATAAATATTAATTTGAGAAAAAACAATTTAAATGTGATAAATGGGTAGAAATTTACTAAATAAATCATTTTAATGAAATTTTAAAAACATTTTTGAAATCATTTTTAAAAAACATTGTTTTGTACGAAAAATGGGTTTCGATCGAAAAAACAATTATTCTATAAAATATTGTTGTTTGAACTGTTTAGTATATAATGGGAGGAAAGTAAATGGGATATATGTATTCACATGATATAAATAGTGTATCTGAATAAGCATGAGTTTCTATAGTGATATATTATTATATTTCATCGATGGAAATGTTGTCATAAACACTCTCAATAAACGATAAGACTAAAACATAAAACTCTTTTTACAATCGTAACATCGAAACATTATACCCATAATGGAATAAAATTAAATGAAACATATAATATTATTGTGATAAATAATTCTATGATAAGAAATTTCAAATGTAAATAAACATGTTGAATGATTATATGTGTATATGATAATGTATGTCTCAAAGAATAAAAAATTGGGACAAAACACATAATGTATGAGTAACCTTTAAATAATAGTCTATGTGAAATAATAACATTTTTAGAAACATTACTTATCATTAATTGAGAAATATTCGGTATATATCAATTAATAGGGATGTATATACACCACACAAAAGAGATGAGTAGGGATTATGGCATCTGTCTCACATAAATATAGATGAGACTAGAAATCCCATTACCTTAGGTCTTGACATCATTAATACTCATTCAACAATCCTGTATAATTAATTTAAA
This sequence comes from Viscum album, assembly GCA_963277665.1. Taxonomy (NCBI): domain Eukaryota; kingdom Viridiplantae; phylum Streptophyta; class Magnoliopsida; order Santalales; family Viscaceae; genus Viscum; species Viscum album. The sequence goes on along the minus strand of OY728135.1, from coordinate 1,066,147,321 downwards.
TTTATTATACATCTATAATATAATAATACATATATATATCATACCATTTATTATTTATTATGACATTTTCATACCATTTGTTAACAATTCCATGTCAATATTACATTTTTTGTAGCTACCTCTTTTTATGTATATGATTTGACATGTTATTTTTTTATCCTAGTTTGATCATGGTTTAATCATATATATTATTTAAAACAATAAAAAACATCATATATATTCATTATATATGAATTTATATTTTTCCATAATAATTATTGATAGGTAATGAAAAACTTCATTCTAGGAGGATGTAGGTCGTATGTACACATGAGCATTATTTCAATTTTATTACCATATTAAAAGAAATAAAATTAAACAATATATATTATAATAAAATTAAATTTTTAAGGTCATATATATATAAATTTATTATTAAACTGATCCTTAATATGTCCCATTTATAGGGTGAATGAATCACATCGCTTCTTGAGGTGATAATTCTCCATATAGATAAATGATGTTATTGTATTCCAAAAAATAGAAATCGTGATTGTATATGATATATAATAGTTAATAATAATAATATTAACATAATTAATTTATTATATATCATATATAAACAATAGATCAATCATTATTCCCAAACATGAAAAGAAGTAATGAAAAAATGAACATTATCAATTCGCAAGGCGGAAGTTGGTCGTACACACGAATGATTATTTCATAACCCATTTGATGAAAGTATGTATTATTATAGGATTCACCGATTACCAGAATATACATTATTATATTTAATATAATATTTTTATTATATAATCATGTTATTATATTAATTGAAAGGGGTGGAGCAAGAAATAAAATGAAAATCCTCATTGGCGAATGTTACCTCTTCATTGGGTATCCAACTAGTGTTTTCAATAAAGAATTACAAGGTTATATTTATATCAAAAATAAGGCTTATTTAATATGGGGATGTAATTTGGAGACTTATTTGGGAAGGTATTTTCTTAACCAAATACTTTTTATGTTGGGAAAAATGGAGGATTTGGGTGTCCTTATATAAGTGGGCGAGAGGATACACTTGGTATTTCTAAAAATATTTGAGAGATCCCTTGTTTTTTTTTGTGTTTCATGTGTCCAAAATTTACCATTATAGAACCGTAGAGGTGGAATGGTTCAAATATGTCTAGAAAAATGGTTTTTGTACAAGTGTGTATGTGATTTTTACCATTATTGTTTTATTTTTACACCTATTAAACATATTTTACCTTAACAATAAGAATTAATTTTTAGTACATTCTTTATTTATTTTGGTCAAAAATTATATTGAATATATTAGACATTATAAATTTTGTCAATTTTAAAAATGAAATATATTTTTCAAAATACAATTTAAAAAAGGGTAAAATAATAATTTAAAATTAATCCCACAAAAGCCTTCAGAAATATAATTTTTAAAAAGAAAATGTTCAAAAGTATGCAATATTTTTATATCTAAATTAAATATAAAATTGATTCCAATGAAATAAATTGCAATAATGGATGTATAATTAAACTAATTTAAATTTTATGAAAATCAAATGGTAATTTCTCATGATGAATTATTTAAATGAAATTTTAGTTTTAAATTAAAATACTGTATTTTTTCACTATTTAGAAAAAATGATACTTTTCATAAAAATCATTCAAATTCACCATACGATAATTTTTACATTCTAATTTCAAAAATTAATTTATTTTATCAAAATAAATATTCTAAAATTTTCTGAAAATAAATTTATTATTGTTCAAAATATGATATAAAAATCATTTTTTGGGAAAATAATATTTTCAAAACATATAAAGGATTTACCGAAATGTATATAATTTTTTCTCAATATGTTTCATTTATGTAAAAATATTAATATATATATTATTTATTACTATTTATATCACTAAATTTAATGGATATATTATAACGGTTGAGTTTAAAAAACTATTAAATAATATATCATGGTTTTGTTAAAACAAAGTTTCATGTGTAATGTAAGCTGACCTAGTGTTGAATGTATCGTAATATTGACATGGTATCATGTGTAATGCATGAATAATCTAGTCTTGTTGTTAATTCAATATAAACCCAATATTTCATTTAATGAAAAAATTATAAATCATAAACGTAATAAAAAATCTTGAGGAGTTGTATTCTACCCACATTAAAATGAATTTCTCCATCTAAATTCTTCATTTTGGTACCAATAAATGTGGATAAATATAGTACATTAATTCCTGGGTTCCTACATAGATTATTCAACAAAGAGGATTCACCACAATAAATTAACCAGGTTATTATTACCATTTTTCTATACATTCTCTATATGATCCATAATCTCAACCGATTATTCATCATAAGAAATATCATGCTCTATTAGTACAACTTATAAGGTTAGTACATATAATGCATTAGGTATACTGTAGTGGTGGTGGTGATGTAGCAGGTACTGTAGCAGCACGGGTACTATAGCATTACTGTTCACCGAGGGGTCCTTTGGGCAATTAACATGGTCTTTCAAGCCTTGTTTTCAGGCCAATTAGCCTTGGGCCTTCGGTCTATGTAATGGGTCTACCTCTACCCAGTTTATAGAGGTCTTTGCTTTCAAAGAATAAATTGAGGCTTCGGCCCCAACCTTTAAAAAAAATAGAGAAAATCATAGAAAGAAGTACTTACTAATGTCAAAATCTAGATCATGACTACAATTTTCAGCATAAAATTTCTATCAACTTTTTTCACTTATTACATGTTTCTGAGTGGTTCTAACCCTTTCTTTTATCTCATCACCTTAATCATATCCCAATAGCTTTATTTCTACAACTTCATTACAATAGGTTGGAGTTTGAAACTAATTGCAATATAGTTCTTTATAAGTAACTAGATGAATTCTAGAGTGAAATATATTGTTTCTATAAAACAAAAACTGGGGATTATTTTGATCCCAAACACATTTTAAATTTATATACAAATATTTTTCGTATCCTCAAGATTTTATTTGTCTCTTTAGACTAAACATCTATATGAGGCTGATATGTCATGCTTTAACTGAACTCGTTATCATAATTTTAATGAAACATTTTACAAAACATCAATATAAACATCATGTACTTGTAAATTACAATTGAATCTGGTACCCTATTCAACCTTACCACTTACTTAATGTATTTAATGGAATGAATATCCAAATATAATTATTCTTTGATAGTGAATAAGTGTGCTAATTATGTAAGTTTATTTAATAAAACATTTAATTACCTCAAAATAAAAGATATGTTAAACCTTAATGCTTACTAGTAAAATTAATATAATGTACATAATGCATAATGTAACTCTTCGTTTAATAAATTTTTCACTAAAAAACAGAAAAATATAATTGGGTGTATAACCCTAAATATCTCTTAAATTATCCTTAATCTTGAAAAACTCACATCATGTGAAACATCAATAGGTGTCTCAATGACATTGAACATATGATCAACCTTACACTTATAAATTGATGATATAATCCATAACTCTTCTATTATTATTATATGAAAACATATATGATTCATAGAATAAAATAATCCACCGATGTTTCAGGTTTACTACAAGAAAAATAATATTGTCAAAATAAATTTCCAACATATTTATTGAATCCAAATACATAAATACCTCAATACTTTCACTTCAATGATTAGCATGAAGTATTTCCATCCATGGTCTATTAGTTAATTCTTGACTCAAGGAATTAATTTGGATAATTCACATGTTCCTTAAAAACAATATATTGAACTCCTTTACAATTTTTAACCCAATAAACATCTTTTTTACATATATTACATATTCTCATCTATTAGAGATATTTTTATAGGTCATTATTTCCATATTCTAGGAATTTGGGATCTAGAATCTTCTTTTCGTTATGCTCATTCCCACATAAGGATTAATAAAATCCCATCTTCTTCTTATTATATGTTTTAGGAATGTCACTAAAGCTGACATTGTTAATCATAAATCGTGATATATTATTAGGAAAATAATAATATCTTTCACTCCATTACTCAATAATTTTGGATTTTCATGGTCACCAAATTTTCCATCATAATCTGTGTTAAAATGATTCCATTAGATTCCATCCATTGACTAAAACAAAATATCATATTCATAGAAGCACTAATTATAGTGGAAACCCACATTATCTTGAAAAATAACATATAGGATGTCAAAATCTATGACACCTTATGTTTATCCTATGTAATCCATAGTCAGAACCTATTTAAATACTTCAGTATGGATCATAATGAGTTCCTGAATTTCATAAGCATATCCCTCAGGTGTCTCAAATCATGTCTATGGTGCATCCTGTTTTTAAACACCAGATGATGATGGAGTCCAGCTCAATAAAACCTTTTTCATAATTATAACCCCTAGGTATCCTTATTTCAGATCCACATCAACTTATAGTATCCAGAAAATCAAATAATTTCTTAGAAACCAATTTCTCTTTCCATTACCAATATTCCATGACATTTTTCTATAATTTAACTCATCCTAGTACTTATCCATAGATACATCCCTAGACATATTACAACAAATATCCCTAGGTATATAACTACTGTTTTCTCATCCTAGTTTCCAATGGTTAACTAATCCTTTCATATAATGAAAACAATATCAACCAATGATTTTTATACATGGATATTATATCATTCCATATTGATATTAATAACATTATAAAAACACATGTCTGATGACCAAAATAGTTTATTTCTTTTAGGAACTTTAAACACATTATTTTTAATTATATAATATTTATAAATATATCTCTTAATGATCTTACATTTAGTACTCCAACTTAATACCATTATTCGTAACATGGGGAAAGAAAATATAGTAAATTTTGATCTTAGATGCTTAGTCAGGGTAAAGAAAATAGAAACATTTTCATAACATGAGCATAAGGTTTTGATAACATGATTATAACATTTTAAAACCATACCTTATATAAAAAATCAAATTCCGGAGTCATGGAATAAATATTGTTTGTTCGTAAAAAATGAATCATAATATAATCAAATAACATGGGCTATGAGAGCATAAAATTTTCATAAGTTATAGTTTTGTGGAATACACAAAACCATAAAAAATAATTTCCTTAGTAGTAAAATATTATTTGGAAAACATATAAGGGCACCCTAAGGTGGATAAACATCTTGGGATGGACCCACCATCAACCCCATAGCAGCTCTTTCCCAATAGTGGAATGGGTTCACTACCAAAACCATCTTAGTAGTCAAGGTTCACTCCTAAGAAAATCATAACAGAAAAAGTCCATTTCTGAACCGAGGTCACTCACCATTAAAATCCCTTCTATATTATAGTATATAAATTTTTACCCAATTCATTGGAGTTCTATCTGGGTTCACCTATCGTTTATGTTATAAAGGGATCACATGACACTATCTAGGACACCCTATCATACAAGTTGTAATTGGCTTACCCAATTCTATCTGGGTCACCCCATTATATAGGATGTAACAGGATCACCCGTCTTTGGTTATATTGTGAAAAAACGTCCTTGGTTATAATGTGACCACCATCACGTAGAGAAAATCATACATATGTGATCCATGATATCATAAACCATTCACCATATACTAACTTATTAAATAAAATGGGTTCCATAAACATTTTATCATATCATAACCTATGGAAAAGTTAGAGTTTTTATAATCATTACAACATTTCATTGTATCATAACCAAAGGAAAAATAATATGGTTCCATAAGAATTCTAACCTGGTATTACCCGTGGAAATGAAACGGGTTTCATAAACACCATTCCATGATGAACATAAACCATTAGGAGATATATTAATAATGGAATCCTTGGTTCTTTTCTCTATTAATTCATTGGTAACAATAATTAATGTCATATTATATGGAAAATAATTTTGATCAACCACTTGGAACATTTCATAAGTTAAAAATATTTTCTTTGAAAAATAACATTATAAAACTAGAAACATTTTTTCAATCCATTCGCTTAAAAATAACGTAAAAATATTACAGAATATTTTAAAAAAATTTAATGGAAATATACATTCCACTTTAAAAAACTTCTTAGGTTAAAAAACATTTTGAAAAATCATTTATTCGAAAATAATCTTCAAAATATATAAAGTAATATTTAAAAATAATTTTAATCATTTCCTTAGGAAAATATCGTCACCACTTTTGAAAATATATTTTAAAACATAAAACATTTTCACACCCTTTTTCATTGAAAATAACCTTGAAATTTATAAATAATTCTTCATGTAAAATAACGGTCGTGATGATTAGAATTTTCTTTCTTGTTGTATATGTAAAAACAAATATTCAACTCCCATTTTCAGTGAAATAAAAACAAGAATTATTTTTAAAATGATATTCATATTCAATTTAAAATACTACGAAATTTTTAAAAATTATTAAAAATCAATTTAATTAATATTTTTAAATTAATTTTAAAAACATTTTTGAAACCAATTTTAGAAATCATTGTCTTCTAAGAAAATGGTTCTTTGAACGAAAAAGATGATTTTTCATAAAAATAATTTTCTGAACTCTTGAGTATTTAATGAGTTGAATGTTAAGGGGATACATGTTTTCTAATGATATAAAAATAGGAGAATATAATAAATTAGTTTCTTGAGATATATATCATTATATTTTATGCATGGATACATAGTCAGAAATAATCTCAATAAACGATGAGATTGTAACATATAACACTTACGTCATGAATAACATTGATACACAAGCCCAATGAAAGAATAAAATTAAATAAAACCTTAAATATAATTAGTATAAATAAATTAAGGTAATTACATATCATATGTTCTGTATATATACCTTTCGAATGAATATAGTTTCATCACATAGTGTATGTCTCAAATAAAGAAAATTGAGACAAAAATACCTCATTACTTGAGTAAATTTTTAATCATAATTCACATTATATAATTACATAAATAGAAATATTTAATATGATTAAATGAGTTATATTCAAGATACATCATTTCATATGATATAATATACACCACACAAAAAACACTAGTCGTGAGTACGACATATGTCTCTCTGAAATATAATTTAGAGTAGAAATCACATTACCTTAACTCTTGAATTCCTTCATGCTCATTCAACCCTCATGTATAATGATTATAAGTTAATAATATATATATATTTCAGAATAAAAAATTTATATATCACTTAAAATATTATTTTATTATCAAAATTAAATACCTATTTATTAACAATTCAATGTTAATGTTTCATTTTAGGTAATAACAAATTTGTTGTATAGGTATTGACTTGTTTTTTTTCTCTTACTAATACTATGGTTTTATAATATCCATAATTTAATCCATTATATTTAGATATATAATATATATTTATTTAGAATAATCCATACTATTTAGTGTTTGGAAATGAAATACACCTTTCATTGAGATGATTGGTTATAGGCGCACAATGGATGTTGTTTCCATTTTCCTATCATATTGAAATAATGAAAAGTAATTGATATATATATATATATATATATATTATAATTTGAGAAGAGTTTTTATTTCATATATATCAGATACATTTATTAAACCTTTTTAAAACATTCTATGTAAATCATGATAAAATCATATCGCTTCACGAGGCAGTGGTCCATCTGACACATTAACGACATTATCATATTCTCACAAAATGAAAAGCATGAAAGAATGTGTGATATAATAATTTCATTAAAATATTGACATAATAAATATAATATGTATCATATATAGATTATACACTTATCATTACATAGAACATCTAAAAGTGGTAATGGAAAAATGAACGACATCGGTTCGTGTGGTGGTTGTTTTCTGTACACATAAACGATGATTTCATAACACAATTAATGGAACTATGTGCAGTTATATATAATAAGCATAAAAACAATATATAAATATATTTATTATACTATGGTTACTAAATATTAAAGTTATAATTATAATTTAATGGGGTGTAGGAATAAATAAAAAACTCTTGTTGATGAACATTACATATTCTTTGAATATCATCCTTAGGATATCACTAAATCCTTTCATAGATGGATTTATGACCATAATATAGATTTAATGAGGAGGTTAGAGAATTTTTTAATTTATTTTTGTATTTATTTTCCTAACTGATGAGTTTTTATTGTTTTAAGAGGAGAGGATAGGTGGTGTCTTTTTATAAGTGAGGGAGAATACCCACTTGGTATTTTTGAAAATATTAGAGTGATCCAAGGTTTTTCAAGTTTCATAAGGGTACCAAATGTTATATTATATAATCGTAGTGGTGTAATGGTAATTAAATCTAAATTAAAGTGTATTTATATAATTTTATATGTTTTTACCCTTATTTAGATTACTTTAACTCCCAATAAACCTATTTTTACCTTAATAGAGATAATTAATTTTTACAGCATTCATTATTCATTTTGGTCAAAAATTAATTTAAACTTATTATAAATTAGATATTATTCTGGCTCCAAATATGGAATCCATTTTTAGAAATTTAAATTACATAATTTGAAAAAAATAATTTAAAATTCATCTCGTAGATTCGATGAGAAAGTAGGTCTTTAAAGAGAAAATGTTCAATACTTTATTGTGTTTTCATTTCTAAATTTCATATAAAATTGATTCCAATAAACATAACTAGATTAATTGATATATAATTTATCTTATTTATCTTAAAAATAATTTAATCAATAATTTAACATTATTAAATATTTAAATGAAATTTTAGTTCTCAATTAAAATTTAGTAATTTTCACTATTCATCAAAGAATGAAAAATTTATTAAAAACCCTAAAAAATATCAGATCATATTTTAATGTTATGATTTAAAAAATGAATTTTATTTTATAAAAAAAATTAATAAATATGTCAAAATTTAATTTTATTATTGTTTGTAAAAATAAATATATTTTTTGAGAAAATATTCTTTTCAAAACAGATAAATGATTTACAAAAAATTAATTACTTTTTTATCAATATGATTTCTTTATATAAAACCAATAAAATAAGATGTAGTTATTACTATTCTTATTTCTATCTTTAATGATTATTTTATAATGGTTTATTATAGATGACTATATTAATAATATAGCATAATTTTGTTAAAACTCAGTGTTGTATGAAACGCAAGAGAGCCCAGTGTTGCATTTAGAACTTGTGTAAATTGGTATTTATCGTAACATAATTTTAACATCATTTTATATATAACACAATATAAACTCAATATTTAATTTAATGAAAAAATATATAAATACAATATTTATTAAAAAACCTCACAGTGTTACACTTATGATCTGTATAACCGATAAATTTCTCATCAAAATGTTACTAACACAAAGTATTAAAAGAATAGAACACACAAGAAAAATTAAAATTTGTGTTTTTTAGTATTTAGTGTCATTTAAAAATTAATTCCATGAGGGATTAAAAATAACATGATCTCCCTTCATGAGAACATGTCCCAACCAGGACTATGATGCATCACAATAGACTATGTAACCCTGTCTAGATACTTGCACTGTGAGGAGACGTGATAATGTAAGTTTAACATCAGTTTTGTGGAAGGATTTATAACAATCCCAATTCCATTGCAAAATAATTAATTCCCTCATAATATAATTTATTGGTGATTCCAACTGTTAAAAATCATGTCCAAAATGAATGTAGTATAACTCTAATCCAAGGAGACTATGTATCTAAAGGGAATTATTTTGTTTTTTCCAAGAGGTAACTTCTTATATCTTTTCTAGATCATCAAAAACTAATTTTTTTAGAAATTAAATGGCCTAGGAATTGTACCTTCTATATCCAAGTAACACACTTTGATAACTTGGATTATAGACAATGCTCCCACAAGATACCCAACATTATCCCAAAGTGATGCTCATGATCAAGGTTTTTCCTAAAATATACCAGTATATCATCAATAGACACCTCCAAAATGAATATATATAGATTAATGATTAAATTAATCAAATCCATAAAGGTTTCTTGTTCATTTCATAAACCAGAGGCATTACTACAAACTCCATGTGGTCATATATTCTTCTAAAATCTATTTTTTGGAATATCAACCTTCTAAAATCACAATTAGAGACATCTAGAATGTAATAAAATTTTAGATAACCACTGAGATCCCCTAAATAGACAAAATAGATAATAATTGTGTTGAATAGGGTACAAATTATTTATCAAAACATGATTAATCTTGTAACCATCCATAATAATTTTTAGAGTTCTATCTACCTTCTTCAAATAAAGAATTGATGTGGTCTGCAGAAATGTATTCAGTGGAATGAACCCTTTATATTACATTTATTACAACTAATCCTTAAATTAAATCAATTATATTGGTGACAAGTGATAAGATTTAATTGATATAGGACCAATCACTGGTAGGGGAAAATTATAAACTTCACTATTCTTTTAGGACTGAACACTAATAAATTCACAAGAAAAAAATAAATAAACTAGATTACGATAGTTGGAAAATCTTTATCATTGAAATCACTTACATATGATAATTTAATACCATAAAACTCATAAGATATAGTTATAAACACCCATAATAATGTCATTGGTCTTCATTCATCTACTTCCAAATCTCCATCGAGGATATTTGTAGCAACATCGGATGATTTTAGTCACAACATATAATGCCTCATTCTTAAAGATTACTTAATATTGATATAAGTCAACAATTTGAATTTAATTTACATTGAAGATCTATTTAGGTTTAGATATTTAGATAATTAGTTCATAAATCATATATAATTACTTAAATATTAAATGTGGACACTTCTAATCACTATCCATTTCATCATTAAACAAATACATTTTAAAAAGAAACATGTTATGGTTTTATATTTTAATAGCACAATTTTTCTTTGATCTCATCCATGACTTTATTCTTCCTTAAGTCTTATGACTTTTTTTTCAAAAGTTGGGATGAGCATAAAAAGATCATTAAAGGATACACAAAGAAGGAAATATGTTAGTATTGGGAAAACATATAAACCACGAATACATTATCAATAACTAATTCTTTTCATCTTTATGAAGTGGTAAATACTCTTCATGGAATATAATCTAATATCATAAAAAAATTAACAATGAGATTACCATAAACCAATAGAAAGAAACATATATAATATAAAGGTATCTTGGGATATAAACAGACTTAAATTTAATAACCATATGATCTACTTCCACACATATCATTCTTACAAATGGAATGGTCATACAACCGACTTCCATACCCAATGCATTAGAGGTTTTAACGTAACCACCCATCCATGGTTTATCACAAAACCACTAGTCTTTGGATTATCACATAACCATATGTCTTTTTTTTATTATGTAAAACCCTATAAAATGTTCAAGTACCATTATATAATCATAACACATAAATGATTACAATTATAAACTTTGTTTTCAAAAAATTTCATTTTAAATCACAATAAATAATTTCCAGATATTGAAATAGTCAATACAATTTCAAAACCATTTTCAATAAAATTTCACCCAAAAAGTGATATGTACTTTCTTTTCCTTTAAAAAAAATAAATCATATAGTGGAAGTGAATTATCAATTAACGGTTACAGTAGTGGAGAAGTCGTTATTCTGACATGCATTAAAAACATTTATTTTTCTCATTTAGTAAAATTCTTCATAGAAAAAATATTCCCTTTTAATTTAAAGTCAAATGGGTTTATTATACACCGTATAAAATAAGGTGGTGTGCTTTATCTAAATATACCTTAATAAAATGAGATTTAGACGAAGTCCCTTACCTTGAGTCTGACATGTCCCATATAATAATTATGTTCCAAAATAATAAACATTGGTAAATTTATAATTTCTTGAGATAATTTTAAAAATTTATTATTCCTTTTATATCACTTATTACCATGTTATAATAATTACATAATTATTTTGTTCTTATCGAACGTTTTGTCGATATTCGGTACGTGAGTCAAAAATGAACTTTTTGGATGTAAATTCTTTATGTTCTCAAAATTATATAATGTCCAAATGTTTTTTATGATTTAGATATCATATATATCTAGTATATATGTATTTATAATATTGATAATATTTTGATATCTCAAATGAAGTGCACCGTTTATGGAGACGGTAGGTTGTAGTTACGCATGGACGTTGCTATCATTTATTTTTCACATTTAAAGAATAATAATTAAATGATAAAATTTTATATTATAATACCAAGGTTATATTAATTTCATTTATGTTCCATTTGATTAATAAAACCATTCATTATATATTCCATATATATTGGGAACAAGTCATATCCTTTTGAGGGGGCGGTAGTCCACACATCCTCAAATGAAATTATCGTATTTACACAACTTTGAAAGCAAAAAGGTATGTTCTGAATAAAATTTATAGAAGAGTAGAGAAAATATAAATATAATATATATATATATATATAATACGAGTATATTTACCATCATAATTTCCACTATGATAGGTGGTAGGGAAAAATTTAACAATCATCATTTCAAGAGGCAGTCGTTCATTGTACACAGAAACAGTATGTTTGTTAACCATTAAATGGAGGTGTGTGTAAGTGTAGGTAAAAAATATCATAAAAACATCCTAGTATAATTATTATATTGGTTCTATTATTTAATCATAAAATATGTCGAGTATAGTGTGTGTATAATGGAAATGAATCTAAATACATGAGAGAAAGTGTTAACTCTAAATCATGTATCTTCTTGAAGTTTATACAAAAATCCTTCCATGGTAGGATTTCTTCCCTATGTGAGGATTCTAGGATGAGGGGATGGATTCGAGGAACAGTTTTGGGTAGATATTGGCTGATAAAAAGTGTTCTTGAATTGTTCATATTATAGAAGAAATGGTACCTTTTATAAGAGAGGGAAGGGGCACCCTTGGACTGTATTAAAATATTAAATTAATAAAAATTAATATTTTTATTCAAATAGATCCATAATTAGATTTTTCGATGATACAATGAATAAAATTTTAAATCCTAACACCCAATAATTTTATGCATTATTTATTTTATTTTAAACGTAATCTTTTTGGTTTAGCCTTAATTATTCTTTTTTAATTTTGATTGTGCTAAAAATATTTTTATTATTAAAAGGTGATTAATTTTACCTATATGGGGTAAAATTACCATAGTAGGAAACTTAATGAATATTAAGACCTTATAAAATTCACTTGGTTATTTTAAAATATTTTTGGTATTTTTAAATAATTTAATAAATTTCTATTTTCATAAAACAACAATTATGTCAATTTTTAAACTATTCATTTTATTGAATTTTAATAAAATGCCTAATGTATATAACAAAGAAAAACATCATTTAATAGTCTTGTAACATGTAATAATCACCTATAAGAATCATTTATGACATAAATTATGTCAAATAATATTTATTTTAATATTTATAATATCATTTACTTGATTCCTTCTTTAATAAAGCAATCAGTGCAACGTCATTGTGTCCAATCTAAATTTAATTATTTAATTTGTGAAAACTATAAATAAAATACCATGATGTAGGAAATATTTTTATATTTCTAATAAATATTTATATTTTAAGATATAATCTATATAAACCCATATTAAAATTTTTATATTAAGAAGAGTTGTGTTTATAACATATTTTCCTTTAGTTTAAATTAAAAGATATAAGTGTCATAATCACACTAAAGTGGCTTCCAAAGGACAAATTTCCATTAAAATGGTTTTAATGGTTGGAAATATCTCATCCAATAAGATTATGACAAGTTTTAGGGATGTTTTATATTATTATGATATTATTTGTACCCTTATTTACCTGATTTACACTTTAACCGTGGTAAATAAAAATAATTACTTAAGTTACTATTGATCATATCAAAAAATAAAAGAGAACTATTTACAATATTGGGATAATATGATTCCAAATATAGAATAAATTTTTAAAAATTTAAAATCATATAAGATTCAATAATTAATTTAAAATTAATTCTCATTGTCTAAATAAGAAAACATATTTTTTGAAAGTAAAAACAATAAAAATATTGATTTGTATTTATATAAATTTTCAATGGGAAATTACCTCCAACAAAAAAAATTGTATTAAATTTAAAAAAATAATAATATAAATATACATTAAAACCAATTCAAATAATAATATATCAGTACAAAATAATTTTATGAAAAGTCAATTTTGAATTCAAATGTAGTACTTTTCACTATTCGTTAAAACATGAATTTTATTAGAAAAATACAAAAAATTAAACCAATGTAAAATTTTATATTCTGACTACAAATAAGAAATTTATTTTTTCAAATGGAACATATAAAAGTGACAAAATTATATTTAAAAATCATTCACCATAAAAATGCGGAAAAACATCCTTTTAAAAAAATTAGAATATTTTATGCTTAAAATTGGATTCATTCTCATTTTAAGCCTCTAAAATTTATTTTAAAATTTTAAAAATATTTAAAAAACCTTTTTAATCATATTTTAGTATGTTTTATTCATTCCCTCCAATAAAATGACTAGGTGTTAACTACCATTTAAAATAATAATTTTATTATTATATTATTTTTTGATATAACTCAGTGTTGTGTGCAGCGTCAGATTTCGGAGAGACACTTTGTTGTGTGACGAGTATGCGTTCAAAAAATGTGTCCCCTATAATTTAAAATTAATATCATGTTTGAAAATTTTAATAGATATCAAAATTTATGGTTCTATAAATACCTGGGATGTTACATCATTCCCCCCTTTTTGAAATTGTGACCCTACAATTTTATTTTCTTATAAAATAAGTGGGGGTATTTCTCTCTCATAGCATTTTCAGATTCCCACGTTGCCTCTTCAACCATATGGTTTTTTCATAAAACCATTACCTAATCAATCACATTATTTTGCAACACATTCTCCATAAGATCAATATTATGTAGTGGTTGTTCTTTATAAGAAATATTTTCTTCCAACTGAAGTACCTCTAGACTCAAAACATGAGATGGATCTAGAATATACTTTCTTAACATTGAAACATGAAAACAAATGTGTACATGGGATAAGAATGGAGGTAAATCTAATCTATAGAAAACTGACCCAACTTTCTCTAATATTTCATAGGATACAATTTATCTCAGACTTAGCTTCCCTTTCTTACCAAAACACATCACACTTTTCCATGGTGAAACTTTTATAAAGACATGATCACCTGCCAAAAAAAATATCCTACCTCTGGTAATGTAAATAACATTTCTGACTCCTCTAATCTTTACTCATATGATTATAAATCATCTAATATTTTTCTTCCATCTCATTTAACAATTATTGTCCCATTAACTTCCTTTCACCTACTTCATCACAAAAATATGGAGTCTGACATCACATTCCATATAATGCTCCTAATTGTGCCATCTATATGCTGGAATGAAAACTATTATTATAATAAATCTGAACTAAATAAATATATTTATCCCTACTTCCTAGTAAATCCTTTTAACAATCACATAGAATTTCCTCCAAGGTCTAAATTTTTAATTCTGACTACTAATATGATTGAGGAAGAAATGTTTTATATAAATTTAATTCAGTTCACAATGACGTATGAAGGACTTTACTAAATTTAGAAGTAAACCTAGGATCATGATTAGATATAATGGAAAGGTGAAATATATTTAACCTGAAAATATCTTCAATATTCAATTGAAAATGCTAATTAAGAGATGGAGTATCTCGAATAGGAAGAAATTGAGAATATTTTGTCAATCGATCAATAATAATGCAGATCACATTTTTACCTCGGGATGTCTTTGGTAATCCCCCTATGAAATCAATAGATATATTTTCCCATTTCCTCTCAAGCACTATAAAAGGATGAATTTTCCATTTTGGTAACTGTCACTCTTATTTAACCTTTTAAAAAAATCAATCATCATAGGGTTAAGTCAGCAATATCTCTATTCATTACATCCCACCAATAATACTTTGGAAGATCTCGGTACAAATTAGTACTTCCCTAATGAAATAAAAATGGATAACTTTGAGCTTCACATAACTACACTTTCTTCGACTATGAATCACAAGGAACACATAATCTTTTTTCAAACCTTAAAACACAATCTTTATCAATGCTATATTTATGTAACATACACTTCTGGACCAATTCTACCTATTTCTATAACACATTGTCTTATTTTTGTTCTTGTTTAATTTTTTATGATAAAATGGTTTTACTGCCACCTGAATCAAAATAGAGGAATTTCTTTCACCAACATCTTCCAATGAAAAATTCATAAAATTAATAACCAAAGGATGTCATTCGAAACATTTCATGGTTAATGATGCATTTGTTTTTCGACTCAAACCATAAAATACTTTATTTTCTTTTTCTAGATGCTAGTCAATGCATTCATTATACTTGATTATTTATAGTCATCTCCTCTGAATCATATTTAATTATTTCTATGTGAATATATACTTCAAACTCTTGGGATCAGTAAATATTTCACACATTATTCCATACAAATGATGCCTCCAAATTGTTAATGCACAAACAACAATATCTAATTCCATGTCATATTAGGGGAATATAACTCATGAAGTTTCAACTGACATGAAGAAAAAGAAAATTCCAATTCATTCTTCATTAGAGTACAACCATTTCCTTTTAATAATCCTTAATAACAAATTAACCATTCCTGGATGGAAGGGCCAAAACTATATCATTTACCAATCTTCTTTTTTGTTCATTAAAACAATCATCACATTCTTTTTTCTAGATGAACATAACTCCCATTAATTTTAGCTTAGTTAGAGGGATAGATAACCAAGAAAAGTTTTCAAAAAACCTTCATGAATAACTCATTAATCCAAGAAAACTATGAATATCTATGATATTGGTATGTCATGGCCACTCTTAAAAAACTTTTTTTAGAAGGGTCAACAGTTATGACATATTTAGTAACAATATGTTCATGGAATGAAATTTGTTTCAACCAAAATTCACTCTTATTAAACATTTCATATAGTTAATTTTCATTTAGGGTTTTCAAAAGAATCCTTAATTGACATTAATGTTCCAACTAAATATTAGAATATACCAAAATATCATATATAAACACAACCATAAATAGATCCAAAAACTGATGAAAGACTCCATTCTACAACAGCTGCATTAGATAACTGTAAGGGAATAACTAAAAACTCATAATAACCAAATCTTCTTCAGAAAGTTGACTTTGGAATATCATCCTCCTTCACCTTCAACTGATGGTACCCAGACCTCAAATCAATCTTTGAAAAATATTGAACTCCATGTAACTGATCAAAAAAAATAACAGATATGAGGAAACAAATACTTATTATTAATATTTCTTTTATTCCAGGATCTATAATAAATACAATGTCTCATAGAACCATTATTATTTTTCACAAATAAAATCGGTGAACCCCATGATGAAGTGAGAGGTCGAATGAAATATTTATCAAGTAATTCTTGCATCTATTTTTCAATTCCATAAATTCTATTTGATCTATTCAATAAGGGGGTTTAGTAATGGGATTATCATCATGCACTAAATTAATATTAAATTCAGCCTCCCAATTTAGAACTATACCATGTAATTCATTTGAAAAAACATTTGTATATTCATTCACTACTTGAATATGACTAATCAAAACTATTTCTTTATTTTCAAAAACATGATCCAGATAACATTTACTACCATCATTAATCAATTTTTTAGCATCTTGGTATGTTATCAAATGTATGAAATGACCGAACAAAACAATATTTTCATTAAAATCTATTCCGGTATTATGAACTGAAAGCCAATCCACATAAAAATGATATCAAATTCCATTATGGGAAGTTCAATAAGATTTTCATAAATGACTATCCCTTTAATAGATAATATGAAGATTCCTATAAATCCTGGTATCTTTAATACTTCCACCTAGATCCTTTACCAAAAGTTATATATCACATTCATGAGGTTATATTTATAATTTACTTTTAAAGCTCTCATAAATTAATGAATGTGAAGATCTAGAGTCAAAGAGATTATTTAAATATTTGGAAAAAACATGTAACGGACTGATCACGACTTTATTTGATAGTCCAACATGAACTATAGTTGTATAAAGAAAATTCATGCCCTTTTGTTTTCTATCTTGCTGGATTCCACCCTGGGTAATCAACTTTAGACACACATTGTCATAACTTCCCAAATCATTAAAACAGAAACATCATATAATTTGTTTTTCATTTCCTACATGATCATATTTCTTACAGTTATAAGCAAAATGGTCAGTTTTAGCTCATCAAAATAACATCTCAGAATTTGAGAGACATTATACAAGATTCTTTTTACCACACTTCTCACAGGTTGAAAATTTAGTTTTTTACCTCTAGAAATAATTGGTGAATTCATTCCAATTTCATGCAAACTTGATCACTTCTTTTTCTGGCTCTCATTGAACACATGATCATCAGAAAACTCAATTTCAACCTTCTCAATGCATCGAAATAGTTTCTCAAATCTTTTTAACTTATAAGTAGCTAATTCCCTTCAATATTTCGGCTTCAATCCTAAGTTAATCCAATTAATCTTTATATTAAAATCCTATATCAAACTTGGTACATACCTTGAAAAAAAGGTGAAATTCTCATTATAAAAAGCCACCAAATATTCCTCTTTTTTTCCTCTCCTGTGAATTTATTTTCCATCATAATTCTAACTGACATTAGAAAACATTTCTCAAGGAATGTATTATTAAATTCATTGCATTCCATGGCGTAAATATCTCTAATTCCTCTGATATTTTAAATCATTTACCACCAATGATTATCTTCACCATGAAAACAACAAATAAAAAGACTAACCTTTTGTTTATATGAACACCCCATTACATAAAAAATCTTTTCCAGTGCTTTGATCCACCCTTTAGTATGCACAGGTTATGATGATCTTCTGAATGATTGGGTATATTGCCCAACGAAATCTTCTAATATCTACATATTCTTATGCAGCTGAATTGGTTGATCTCATGCACGAACACCACCACCATTTATCACCTGATTAAACTAATAAATCACTATAACAAACTATTAAGTTGCAATTTCGACTATCTCATGTTGCTGAATTGGAAGGTTGTTTCCCTCAATCTATTGTCCCATCACAGCTACCTCATTTCCTCTAAACAACCATTATTAATATATATATCATAGATAAATCAACATGTTAATCTTTAAATGGTATATCATTTAAATTATACCACAAATTAATAAATCATTTATGGACATTATATTAAAAATATACTAACCCCTAATGTTATCTAAACAGACCTCTGATACGAACTATAATGATTTGACCATAAACATTACATAATCTGGAGATAATTCAATAATTTTAATTTAATTCAAATCTAGGATCTTTTAAGGATTAGAGATTCATTGAATTATTCCTTTTTTAAGTGATTCCTTGGCCAATAAAGATGAAAGCACAAATATTTTTAAATTAATGGTTACAAGAGTCTAAAAATATTTTCCAAAAAGAAACATGGAATCATTTCATGGTTTAATGGAAAATCATTTCCTTGAACCCATCATTGACTCTATTCTTCTTTAGGTCATGTAAAAAACATTTCAAAAATTGGGATGAGAATACAAAGCTCAATAAGGTATACACAAAGAAAGAAAAATATTAGTCTTGGGAAGACAAGTAAACCATGCCTACTTTATCATAAAGTAATATGTATCACCTTTATGAAGTAGTAAATACTCTTAACAAAATTTAAGCTTCTTTATTATCCTTTTTTTAACCACAAGATTACCATAAACCCATAGAAATAAATATATATATAATATAAAGGTATCTTGGGACATAAACATACCTAAATGGAATAATTATATGGTCGACTTCCACACATATCATTCTTACAAATGGAATAGCCATACGACCGACTTCCATACCCAATACATTAGAGGATGTAACATAACCACCCATCCTTGGTTTAACATGGAACCACCAATCTTTGGTTTATCATGTAACCATCCATATTTTTTTATTACTGAACCTCCCCTCAAATGTCAAATTACCATTATATAATCATAACGGATATAAGATTGTAATTATCAACATTTCAGTCATAAAATGTCATTTGAAATCACATTATATAATTTATAGATATTGAAATATTAAATCAAAATTGAAAACAATTTTTAATTACAAAAAACCCAAAAAGGGAATAATGAATTTCTTTTACTTTAAAAAAAATTAATGATTATATAGGATTCTAAATATCAAAGAACGGTTACGGTGACGAAGAAGTTGTTGTTGCCACATCTATTACAAACACTCATTTTTTTGTTTAGTAAAATGCTTCATAGAAAAAATATTCACTTTTAATGAAAATTCAAAGGGATTTATTATACACTGTATAAAATAATGTGGTTTATATTATCTAAATACAACTCAATGAAAGTAGATTGAGATGAAGTCACTTACCTTTAATCTGAATCATCACGTACAATAGTTATGTTCCAGAATAACGGCCTTAGGTTAATTTATACTTTCATCAGAACCTTTTTCAAAATTATTATTCCTTTTATATCACTTATTTACATTTTATAAAAATATCATAATTATTTATGTTCATATCGTACATTATGTTGATATTTTGTACTTGAGTAAAAAATGAATTTGTTTGGATGTAAATTGTCCATGTGGTCAAAAGAACATCTTGCCCCGAATATTATTCATGATTTACATATCATATTATATATATATATATATTGAATATCAATAATATTTGGAGATAAGAAATAAAATGCACCATTCATGGAGGCGGTAGGCCATACGTACGCATGAATAATACATTAATTACTTTTTCATATAAAAAGAATAATAATTAAATGAAATAAATGTATATTTTGATTTCAGTATTATTTTAATGTCATTTATGTCTGATAGGTTTAATAAAACCATCTTTTCTATGTTCCATGTATATCAGGAAGGAGTTATATCGCTTTGAGGGGGTAGTTGTCCACACTTCCTCGAGCAAAATTATCATATATACACAACATGGAAACCATAAAGGTATGTTCTAAATGAAAATTCCATAATCATAGATAAAATATAAATATAATATATATCATTTTGGAATATAGTATTCATCATAATGGACCCAATGAGAGGTGGTAGGAAAAAATTGAACAATCATCCTTTTGGGAAGCAGTAGTTCGTCGAACATAGAAACATACTTTTCATTACCCAATAAATGGGGGTGTCAGTAAGTGTATGTAAAACCATTATCATAAAAACATATTAGTATATTTAGGATACTGTTGTTGTTATGTAATCATAATATAATAATATTATAGGGAGTGTATAATGGAAATGAAACTAAAAATCATGAGGGAAGGCATCACAACTTAATCAGGGAACTTCCTTTGGTTTCTACCAAAAGGCTACCATGGGAGGCTTTCATCCTTAAATGTGGATTCTAGGATAAAGGATGGGATTCAAAAAATATTTTAGGGTAGATCACAGTCGATTCAAATAGTTATTTAATTGTGAGTATTAGATAAGATATGGTACCTTTTATATGAGAGCGAAGGGGCACCCATGGAATGTATTAAAATATTAAATTAATAAAAAATATTATTTTTAAATAAAATGTCTTAAAATTGAGATATATCGAAGATAAGATGAGTATAGTTCTTAATAATATAATCCAATAATATTTAGACATGTATTGATTTTATTTAAAACCTTTCCTTTTTTTACCCTTAATTATTCAATTGTGATTTTAATTTTTGTAACATAAATTTAATTATTAAGAGGCTATCAATTTTACATATATGGGGTGAATTTCCCAAAATTCGACACGTAATGAACTTTTATACATTATCATAGTCACTTTTTTATTTTAAAATATATATTTTTTTAAATAATTTAAAAAATTACTAATTTTTCAAAATATCAAATCTGTAAATTTTTACACTATTCATTTAATTAAATTTAAATAAAATACAAAAAGAGATATAACATCAAATAAAAGTATTTAATAGTCGTCTAACATGTCATATTCACCTATAAAAATCTTGGATGACATAAATTATGTCAAATAATGTTTATTTTAATATTTATAATAACATTTATTTGATTCAATTTTTAATAAAGAAATCATTACATCATAATTATGTCATAATAATATTTAATTTTTAGTGTATAAAATTTATAAATAAAATAAAATGGTTTATAAAATATTTATATCTTTATAATGGCTATTTATAGTTGAAGAGATAATTTATATAAACCTGTATTAAAATTTGTTTTCAAGAAAATTTATGTTTATAATATATTTTCCTTTGCTTTAAAATAAATGATATAAGTGTCATGATCACACTCAAGTGGCTTCCAAATGCCAAATTATCATTCAAAGGGTTTTATTGGTCTAAAATATCTCCCAAAATAGTATTATTACATGTTTTAGGGTAGTATTATATTGTGTAACACTATTTTCACACTTATATACATGATTTACCCTTGAATAGAGGTAAATAAAAATAATTATTATTGTTACTTTTCATCATGTCCAACAAAAAAAGGGACCTATTTACATAATTTGGACCTTATGATTCTAAATATGGAATCCATTTTAACAAATTCAAAAAAATAAAGTTGAAATAATTAATTTAAAATTAATTCCCATTGTCAAAACTATAAAATGGGGTTTTTAAAAGTAAAAACAATCAAAAGTTTCCAAAGTTTTTATATCAAATATCAATGTTAAATTACCTCCAATGACCAAAACTAGATTAAATGATAAAAAAATAGAAATAAACTTTAAAAAAAATTAAAATGATAATATTTACGTTTAAATAAATTAGACAAAAAGGGAAACATTGAATTTAAATGTAGTATTTTTAATAATTCATTAAAATATAAATTTCATCAGAAAAATTATAAAATTTCAAGAAAAGTAAATATTAATATCCCACTTTCAATGAAGAAGTTTATTTGTTAATATATAATATATAAAATTTTAAAAACTAGATTTCAAAATTATTGTCCATCAAAATGTGGTAAAACATGTTTTTAAAAACATTAGAGTATTTTATGCTGAAAATTGGATTCATTCTCATTTTAAGCCTCTACATTTTTTTGGATAAATGTAATAACATATAACAAACTAGTGTAATCATATTTTAGTTTGTTTCTTTTCATTATCATGAATACAAAGGCTATGATTTATTTTCCATTTAAAATAATATTTTTATTATTTTATTATTTTTTCATATAACTCTTTGTGATGTGCAAGGTAAGATTTCATAAAACCTATTGTTGTGTGTCGAGTATGCTATCATAAAAATCAACCCCTTTAACATTAAATTAATATATTATTCATAAATATTAAAATTTATTATTCTATAAATATCTGGGAGGTTACACACCAGATCTACATAACAATCGATATGGACCTCAATGTTCATCAGCCAATCAATTCCCAAAATCAGGTCACGTAAATCTATTTATATCATAGATAAATCCCATACCAACACAATTCAATTTATTATTATAGAAATCACTGAAAATTTCATGGTTCCACACTTTCTTTGTTTCAAAGGTGATTGGAGGGTCATAATACAAGCCATCATCTCAACATCTAAACCTATCAGATCAGTGAAATGAGAATCTCTAACTAAGCTTGTTTATGTACCGATTTCTACCTCCACCACATTAACATTATCAACAGACACTATAAGTTTCATAAGGAACAATATAATAAACATTTATTGAGTATTAAACCTCATACACATATTTAACCATTGATATTTATGGTGGACATTATTGACAATATTGGGTGTTAAGTTAACTAACTCAGTGAAATAGGGGGAATACTCAAAACCTGAATGCTCCCATTTCTCTATGGTCAAAAATTCATGGGTCTTTTCCACTAATAATATCTCATGATATAATGTATAGTTTAATATCTTTTTTAAATAATTACATGTAATCTTATTATGTAACATAGCTTGAATGATATAATCTACACATTTTCATCATATTCCTTCAATCATAATAGTGGAAAAACCCACTATTGAGTCCTCTTGAGTTTCTAAAAATTGAATTATCCATTCTATCCTCACAAGAAATTATTTGAATACCTAGTATCCTTTTTCACCATGGATGTTGTATGGATTAAAATTAGTAAATTATGATACATGATCCAAAATTAAACCATGGTATCTAACATCGTTCTTACCTAGAGTTGAAATAGCATGGATAACTACATCCACTAAAATAGATCTAATATAGGATTTTCCTAAGGAACATGTCTCATATATTCCTCTAATGTATTTGAAAGACATATTATATAATTTATTTTTTTAATTAATACAAAATACAATAACCAATTGTCTTATGGATAGTTCATGAATCAAATAACAACATTATGTAACCAAATCAATTCCATTAAATGATAAGAATTTAAAGTAATCCTAGAATATAATAAATGAATGAAAAAAATATAAAGGAATTGGTTAATTAAAATAAAAATATAAAGTTAATTTAAATGAACTCAAACCCAAAGTCTCAATAATGTAAAAAGACCCTTCCCACCCATGGTAACTTGAGTTTAGACATGTAAGTAAGCTAGCCCAATACCATTTTTTAATTACTACCAGAATGATAAAATTATTTATTAATGTCTACCCATTTCCCTAAACCAAACCCAATAAGTTTCATAACACTTTTAGTAGGTAAATGGATATGATATCAATATTAAAAAAATCCATGTCGATAAGACACATCACCTTATAAGGCCTGCAACATGGTGGTAAAAAACCATAAAACTAAATAGGTCTCATGAATGACCAAAAATCGACAATGTTTCATAGAATATTATAGAATAAAAGAAAACATCCACGAGACATTCAAAATCATTTAAATTAATTAAAATTCAAAGTCTCCATATGAATATCCATCACCTCCAATCTATCTCACTTTAAAGATGATGACACCCAAGAGAAGATGGAAAACTATATTAGGTCCTTAACATTACTTGTGTCGTACAAAACCATATCTACAAATACCCAAGGAAAAAAATAGAATGGGAGAAAAAATATGAGTAGGTTTCACAAAATAATCTATAGAAAGTTCAATACAATATATCTTTCAAACAATTTAATTTTATTAAACAATTTCATAATAAAAATTTATTTTTATAAAACAATCTTTATTTTTAATAAAAGAATTTCACATTAATATAAACCTGAAATATGGAATATATATGTAAGGTAAAATTAAATAATAATTTATATATGATATAGATAAATCATAAGATAAACAAGTGAGAAGCCAAGCATAAAATGTAACATGATTTATAAAATATATCGTATATGGAAATGTATATGATTTGTCACTACCTATAATAATATGTTCTCAAACACATAAAGGGACACTAATTTATGAATTATGTGATTCCAAATGATATTTTTGGCATACACTAAGTTGATGTGTCCATTCCCTGACACACTAAAGGTTCCCAATGTTTGATGTCTTCCAAAAACCATTTTAAAACAATGATTACAATTTATAAAAAAATTTCATAGTGATGAATCACCACTCCCATGCTTGAAAAGTCATTTAAGAATCAAAACAAAAATTAAATAATTTCATAAAACATATAGTGTGAAAAAATTTGTTTTAATGTAAAATCACATTAAAAATATTCTTCTATTTAAATTGATATACTTTTATAGTAAGTAAATCAATTTCATAAAACAAAAAAAATGAATTTACAATAACATCAAGTGACCCAGGAGTTTGAACTTTAAAGAAAAATTATTAAATCTCTATCAAAACCATTAAATATGGAACCAAATCCCAACAAAGTTTCAAACCATCATGGGGGAAGGAGATAAATCATGGATCTAATAAGGGGATTTAAAACCTAATTAAAAATGTTACATACCATGAAGAGATCCATAAATATTTAAGGAAACCCCTGATAACCCCAAAGAAGAATCCTCTAGAGTACTAGAGAAGGTTTATTTCACACCAAATAGATATTAGAGGAGAAAAAATATTTAAATTATAAAGGTAAAATATGTAAATTAAATAATTTTAAATGTTTTGATTGGGGTGAACTGTTAGGCCAATTGGTTTAACATACCATGATCCAACCATGCATTCCCTTCATCCCCTTGAAATACAAGGAAAATTTCTACTTGGGTGGAGTTTTATAGTATGAGAAAACCATTATCAAGATGTGTTAAATGTCTAGGTAGCCACTTAGGCACTCAAATGGTTTCCTTAGTGAGAAATATATTTTAACTAACCATGATCGAACCATTTAAAATACCTATAGAACCTCATAGTTCCAATCCGCATATTTATCCCATGGTTAGTGCTAAAGGTTTTCTTAAACTTCACACTTGGACTATTTCCTACAATAATCCACATTCTCAACCCTTAGCTCACAAAATCACTAGAATGAATAAAAGGATAAATCGTGATCGATGTAAGGGATACATGTGACCTGGAGGGAATCATAAAACACATCATCAAACAAATAAACCAAACAACTAGAAATGAAACCAAAATAAAATAAATAAATAAATGAAATACAAATAAATACAACCATCTGGAAATACATCAATGTAGTTTTTCTAACCTGACATGAAAAACTGCCAAAATTAAAATTAAAAAAATACAAACAAACATAACATAAACCAAAAAATAAAACATATTCAAAATATAGAGCTCAATATTATGTTATAAGAATATCCCACTAAAGAAACTGATCAGTTAAAAAAATTATTTAATATATTAGTTCAAATATTTTTATATAATAAAATTATATACACTTTGAAACATATTAATATAAGTACATATACATTAAATAATTCCAATTAATTACAATTATATGAATATGTACAATTTATTAAAAAAATTATAATTTAAAACCCACCCATATTGAATGGAAGTTGTATGAGACCTTTTCCATTGGTCAATCCAGTCCAACAGAGTATAATATACAGTGATTATTTTATAAATTATATATATAGTGATAAATAAAACATAAATACTATACAATAATGTATAAATAAAACAAAAATAAGAATGTTTACCTAAAGGATAAAACCAAGTAAAAAACGGATAACATAATACATAAATAAATGGCATTACAATGTAATATGACACTGTAAGTGGGATTTCTTGGATTTGAGTATGTACCTCACTTTTTGAACTAAAATGTTAATTTTAAGCTAAAGAACATAAATTTAATCATAATCTCAACAATTCATGATGGAATTATGTAAAACTAATTTCTATTCATAGAAATAATTTATCAATTTCTTAGAGTATCAGAATAATTTGATAATGTTTTCAAGGTTTTGAGTATGAGTCACATTTTTTGTTCTAAAATTTCAGTTTTTGAATTAAAAACATTCAATTTTAGTCATACTGGCCAAATCACATTTTAGATTGAGGAATAGTTAATTCTTACGCATCAGAAATTAATTACTGATATTTTTTAAAATTTATCAAGACATTTTGATTGTGTTTTTTTAATTTTTATTATATGACTCTCATTTTGACCTAATGTATCACTTCTATATTTGAAATAACAATATTCTGTCATATAGACCACAAAAAATGTAATATTCAATGTATTTAATTTATACATCACAACAAATGACTCATCGGTCATTGCTCTTTTTTCTCATGACTATCTGAGCTCATTTCATCAATTTTGATAATGTGATGTAAATTGTGAACTGAAATTACACTTATAAATTTAAAACAGACACTTACAGTCATAAAAACATATCATGGGTCAAAATGATTCATAGTTAATTTCAATAAGTCACAAATAATTAATTTATCATTTCCTATTGTAAAATGACACTTTCAGGATGATTAATTTATTTTCAATCTATGATGTCCATTTTGACTTAAAAAATTATTTTAAATTACAAACACTTACTTTTATTCATACCAAACCCATTTGTGTTATATTATTGTGTGGTAAATTTATAAAATTACAAAAAACAAGCATTAATATTTTTTCTAATGTACTAAGAAAATTTGAAAAAAAATTCATAGTTTTTTACTTTGTGATCTATGTTTTCAACTATAATATATATCATTTTTTATTTCAAAACACACACCTTCATTCAAATTAGAGAAATATTTTATCATATTTATGTGTGGATAATTTATACAAGTCGCAAATGAATAACAAATTGTTTTTTTTTAATCTTGAAAATCAATGTATTTTTTCTCTATTTTGACTATGTAACATATCCTATGAACTACAATGCCACTTTTGAAATTTAAAAAACACATATTTAGTTAAAATGGACACACTTTGTGCAATATTGACTTGTGGTTAATTCTTACATGTCATATATGAATAAAACCCATTTTCTTAAAGTGTTATGAAATTTTAGTGTGTTTGATTATATTTTAATATGTGATGTATGTTTTGATAAAAAAATATATATCTTCATAAAATTAAAAACATTAAATTTTAGTCACACCCACAACACCATGTGTCAAATTGATATACAGTTAATTATTATATATCACCAATGAACAGTTGATCATTTCTCTAAAATATCTTCAGAATCCAAGAATGTTATATCTATTTTTTCAATATAATACATTTTGAACTAAAATATATCTCATTTTTTAATTGACGACATGAAACACTTGTCATACTAAAAAACTTTTGTGTCATATTCAAATGAATTTAATTTATACATTTAAAAAATTAATAACCAATTGTTTTCCTAATATATCATTGAAATCAAATTACTTTCTCATTTTTGACCTTGTGGTGCACATTTTGAACTAAAATGTCACATTAAAATTGGAATCTCACGTTTTAAATGCATGGACCAAAAAAGAAAAAATAATATATTTAAATATCATTTCAAAAATAATGTTAGGGACTCAAAAATTCGATGACAAATTTCAACTTTTCCAATGTATAAATTATTGTAATATAAAATACTATAAAAACACAATTAATATTGTATCATTATGTACATGAATATTTAGAAAAAAAAATCTCACATACCTCATATATATATTTACACTAGAGTTTCTAAACTTATTGTTTCAATATGGTATTTTCAATAACTAACAAGTAGTTTTCATCGACTAAAACCACCACACTAAGAAACATGAGGTTGTTTATATATAAAAAACACTTTGACATAGTAATTATCAATAATTATAATTATTAATATTATAGAGAGATATAATTATAAAAATAAAATCTATTTACCTCATTTTTTGGTTTTAGTAGATAAAAATGACTAACAAGTTATTGATAATCTAATATGAGAACAATTGGTGTAACTTTTCTTGGTCAATGATATTCTTCTAATTCAACATATCATTTATTGCTTTCAGTCATCTAAAAATATCATAACTTCATGTAACTAAAATAAATTCCACTAATAATAATAGTCAAAGAGAATAAAATTAACTATATATATTATAGAAAAAACAACTCTTCATGTTATATGTGAAATAAAATTACAAATATTAAAGGGAAACACCTCTTCATGATGTATATAAACATTTTGACACCATATATGATACCCACTCATTATTATCAAATTTATTTACCAGTTTAAATTTTAATTTTTTACTATATATACATTCATTATAAATTTTAAATTGGTTTAATTTAAATGTTTAAATTTAATTATATAGTTAATAGTGTGAAATTCTTTTAATTTTTGTAGTAAGTATTTATATTTTTTACTAATCGGTTGGTGTAGTGTACTCTTCTTATAGCATTCAATTATAGCTAAAGTGTTGGACTCTTATTAAGACGGATGCAAATTTCCAAAATATTTCATTAAATAAATCTAACATTAAAATAATATATCACAAATCAAAACAATTATAAACAAATTATTAGTCATATGATACAAATGATTTATTCTTTCTTAATCAAATATGCCAACTTTATTTCACTTAACAACATATATTGCCTCATTACTCTGTAAAAAACTAAAGCTAAATAATCATCGTTTATTTATTCAAAATTTTCTATTTCAAAAAAAAGTACAAAAATAGATTATAACAATGACACATATATAATAATTGATTTTTTATTAGTCAACCAAACATTAGTTTAACTATTTATCATTAAATAAGTGATAAAATAGTGTTAATAACATTTTAGATTTAATCCAACACTTTGAATAATATAAATTAAATAATTTATGTCATTAATGTTTAAATAATAACTTGTTATCCCTTTTAACCGACTTTAAATAATAATTAGTTGATTTTAATTATCATTAAATAACCATACATTATGATCTAACTCTGTTTAGATCAATTAACTATTCATTAATTAATTATTTAAGTCGAAATTAGATATCAAGTAGTTATATTCATTCAATGATGGAACAAATTATAAGAATAAATAATGAATTTAATCATGTCATGAAATATTATATCAACAACGAAATTATCCCACTATTGGACATCACATATGGTAATTCCCAAAAAAACATCCCTTGATATGATTTTAATTTAAATATCACTATAAAAACATTGTTACTCTTATCATAAATGTCCAAAAACATATAAATTCATTAATATACATCATAATAAAATAGACATACTCATAAAATAGAATCATGTCGAACTACTAAAGATAACCCCCTTTTAATAACACTCGTTCACATTATCTTTTCTACCAGTTTATTTAACTGCATGACACATCAACTACACATAATACCATATGGTTTTTCATTATTGTTCTATAAATAAATAAATTCAAATTATTTAATACATGACCAAAATCATTTAATTATAGATATTAGATAATAATATTCCAAATAAATATGTTTAATAGTAAAATCAATGTAAGCAGTTTTAAACTACATGAATTTTTTTATCATTTCAAATTGTTTAATTATTATATATGTAATAATATCAGTTCCTAAATTTTCCCTTTTTTGATAAAATAATTATAGTATAAAATTAATCATAAAATTTAATTTAATATTATTCTCATAATATTAATAACTCAATAGTAAAAAATAAAATAGTACAATAGGGGAGATGTGTAGTCAACAGGAAGAGGGCACTGGGAATCCACTATTATGAGGTGATGTATGTTTAGTTGGATAACAGCCAACATCATTTTTGAGTATTTAATAAAACATCTTGGATTGTCCCATCTTGTCACCTGATATAGCTCACAATAAGGCCCCTAGTGTCCCTTCCCATGCACTAGAGGCTACTGACTAGTGGTGTGGACATAATATATACAGTGGGGATATTCACTCTATTTAGAGTAAAAAATATTATGAAAAATAACCAATAAACAATGGAAAATGCATTATAGTATATATGTTTTAACAAACTAAATTATAACCATTTAATAATAAATGTTATTTTTCATGTGGACTCACAATTATGATAAAACACATTTATCAATCTCCCACATGACTGACCACATATAATGAATAAATAAATAAAATAAAAATTAACAAGTATATACTAACATCATAAATGCATACCTAAATCGCTCTCTCCAAAATTCATCATGAGTCTCAAGCCCAGTCCTCAAACTCCCGATGAGTGATCTCACTCAACCATGAATCATCAGGGCCTCTACCTTATCCATTATACATCTTATTCTCAACATGAAGGTATAAATAAGTGTCTTCATGTGTACCAATTAAACAACAGTAGGGGTGATCTATAATGAACACATGAACTCAATGTCAACAATGGAGAACCTATCAATGTCCTAAAAGACTGTAAAAAGTGACTAGGATAACCACCTGAACTGGTATCACACACCCCCTGACCAGGCCTCTAAGGTATTTTAAGAATCCTATAATAACATAAACCACTTTTTGAGTTCCTCAACAACTCATGAGTCTGAATCCCCTAGAAAATTATAATAATAAATAAAGGATAAAATCATCTATATCTTCAATTGGATCCCCATACCCTCCTAACATGAATCAACCAATAGAGGAGATCATTGGATCAATCTTAATGGTATTTCCAAATGCAATATATTCCAAATAATTCTTCAAACACATCCAATACCTTATAAAGAAAAGCCTTCAAAATCCATGACATAATCTATATAAACCCAATTCTTCTAATTCCCAAATCCATCATCATCACCACCGATGAATCAACACCAACAATATCATTTTTTGAGAATCTTTGGTCACTCTCAATGGCCCCCTTTACCATATGAATAATAAGACACCCCATAATACTACTCTATGAAAAATAACTTGATCCAATCATTTTTCATGAAAACCCAACTAGCATATTCGACACACATCCCATCACTGAGAATCACCTCACCTATAAGGTCATATTCAACCATCCCCATACCATAAAGGGAATCCTTATACATCATCATATTAACATGGTTTATCTAAAACATCCCTTATAAAAATATAAAACATCCTTAATTAAATCAAACCAAACACATCATCCTATTATTCTAATCCATCCAAAAGTCTCCATTATATCTGAAACTCAATAATATTATTTAGCACTAAAATGTTTGGATATAAAACAATAACATCAAAATCATGATCTCCAACCTACCCAAACCTCAAAAAACAAGTCCCAATAACCAAAGAACATCCAAATATCTTATCAAATATAATAATTGATCATTCCTTCCATGAACAATTTTAAAAAATACCCAATAGTATCCTCAAACTATGGTGAACAAAAATATTTTGACCCTTACCTATACCTCACATCACATATCATCTCTTAAAATGATTCTAGATCCAAAACAAAATTAAATCCTCCCAACAAAACATGAAAAGACAAAAACATCTCTAAAATGTCCTATAAACTCCATGAAGTCATTACCCTCAGGGGTTACATGGAAAAAACATATAATGGTGTATTTTCAAGTAAAATTCTAGAATCAGGGTGAAAAAAAATATTAAAAAACTCATATTGGGAATTGTATATGACATATACCGTCATAGTACCCCGCTTGGCATGTGCCTCTACTCAACCCAAAATGTACTTCCCAAGTACATGAAGTATCTCCCATATAAATGGATTGTATGTCACATGGGGTACCTTGAAATTTTCTCTACAAACTCTCCAACTAGGTATCCCACGTGGATTAGACCATGAACCATACAAAAGATCTATTGATGTTCCTTACACAACTATGTGCCACCACAAGTGTTGTTTGGTCGTGTACCTGGCCTCACAATTAGTATAAAAACATGGAATGTCTCAAAAAATGTTATCAAACGCTTATTTTCTACCATAAAACCAAAAAAAATTAAAATGAAGTGTTTTCTTGATCCACGTGCCATTTGATCGATTTTTACAAGATATAAAACCCCTTTGAGATCACTCAAAACACCTTATTCACCCAAAATAACCCCACAGATGCTCTCGTGGAACTCTCAAAAACATTTACATGAATAAAAAAGAGGGTTTTTATTTAATTATATAATATATTTTCTCCATATATCCTCCAAACACTATCCAACCAATATAAGAGTTCATTGAATCAAAAAAAAGGGCTAATGAATAATCTAATAATATCCCAAAAGTCTCCTCAAACATCCAAAACATCAAAAATAAAATCCGTGTACATTTGATCCAGAAGCCACAGAATCATGGGTATGTCAACACCCAAACCCATCATCATCATCACTATGTATTCATCACCAATCATATCAATTTCAAATATAGGAAACTCTCAGTGGTCTCATAAACCATATCAAGAAAATGACACCCTATAGGGATCCTCTTTTAAAACTAAAACATTGGCCTAATCCCTTTGTATAAAACCTTAATCAGAATATATGACACACAACCCATCATCAAACATCACCTCCCCATAATTCCATCATCAAGAATCACAAAAAAATAGAAGGGAATCCAAAAATATCAAAATTCATACAAGGGAATCCAAAAATCACCCTCATACAAAAGTCATCTACTAAGTGGAAGTCTACTAAACTTAATAACCCATGATTACATCCCAGATAAACCAATCCAACTGATCCAAACCTCAATCATTCAATCCAATCCTCCAATAATATAATTTTAACCATAATCAACTATATCAAAAAAATCTAATCCACTCCAACCATGCGCAACCAGTCTCACCATCCAAGGACTAACCAAATATCTCATCTAAGATAAGAATCTATAATGTATTCTAAGAAACATCCTAAAATTTCCCAAAACAAATCATTAGAATACTCAATAAAAGGAGAAAAATTGGCTTGCAAATATCTCAAAGCCCTCAAATCACATCTCGTATTTTAGAATGATTATAGATCAAAACACCAACAGAATCATCCTAACAAAACTCAAACAAACCAAACAATATCAAAACATACTCTAAAGAACATGAGGTCCTCACCATCATGTTAAAAAAGGTAAAATATATGGAATATAATACTTATGAGTTGAATTCTGACTCCTGGTTGGGAAAAAATAAAACCATCTAATGGAAACAGTACATGACATTTAATATAGGGAAAAACATGTACTCTCAAAGACCCAATTTTGGAATGTATCTCTAACTCACTTAGTTTTTTCTTCCTAATTACACAATGTGACTCTGTTATACATGGTTAATTTCTCACATGGGTTACCTATACATGTACCCCACATGACCTATAGCTAAGTACCCCACATAGCATATATCCATTTACCGTATACAGGGTCTATATGTGGTCCCTACATGACCGTGTTTTCCAAAATAATGTGTCTAGATGAGTACCCAAACTAAACCCAAGTCTGCCTACATAGCATGTCCCAAAAACACTTGTCATTAATTCCTCATCTTCCACCCTTCTTCTAAAAATAGAACACATCACATTTTTTTCTTCAATTATATTTCATGTTATCACATTTTATATGACATAAAACACCTTTAAAATCATGAAACATCCCCCCCTCTAATTCACCAAAAATCACCCCCAAAGGATCTCATGGAAATATTCAAAACTCACATAGGTATTCAAAAATTATAAATGATTAATCTTTAAGGAAAACCTAAACAAAATAATATATTATATTAAGATAGGAATCCAACTAAAACTTTTGTAAACATGGTCTAATCACCCATTTCTGTGATATATATGACCGAAGTCATAGACATTTTTAGATTAATACCCAAGAGATATCTTAATTCCAATCCAATCAGTTCTCCTAATATTGATAAATCATAAACAACATTTAAATTTGAGTTTATAACATAAAAATCATATTCATGTATGATTATAACTAAATCTTATGTAGTACCTAAAATAAAACTATTCATTTGAAGGGTTTTACATTTAAAGGAATAATTTTACACAATATAAACTAAATAATACATCCACTCATAAAATAAAAACATTAAAATTATAAATAAAAAAATAATAAATAAATACATATCATTTCATTTTTTAAGGGAATGAAAGGGTGGAAGGAGAATTCAATACGAATAACCCAAACATAAGGTTTTGGTGAGATCCTTAATCCTTTAAATATAAAGGGGAATTATAGAATACATAATGTGAGAGTGTGTTTTATATAAGGGAAGGAAATAGTTGAATGGGAATTTGAAACCAATAACCATAACATTGGGTTGCCGTGAGGGATTTCATCCATTCCTTGTATGGGGTTATGGGGCATATCAACAATATTATAAAGCTTTTTGTTTGATTTTTTTGGTTAAGGAAATTGTATAGGGATAATCCAACCCCAAAACCCCCATTTTAGTGATATATTAAGGACCTTTGTCCTTTCCTAATAAAAGGGAGTGGAATCGACAATCTGATATGGATTTTATTTCTTTATGTAAAGGAAAGGGTAGAATGAGATGTTTACACCAATAATCTAAATGTGGGGTTACAATCTGGTTCTTGATCATTTCATCATCGTTTTTTTGTTTACATTACATATATAAGGATTCCTTCATGTTAAAATATATGATTCTATATGAAATATAAAACCTTTACATTTATTAATATTTTAACACATTATATTTAAAATGTAAAAAAATATATTGGTTTAATATTTTATATTTATTTAAAAATTTGATCACATCCAACTAAATACTTATTACATCCTTCAAATTAATTTCTAAAAGAATGAATTTTAATATAATCAATTCATATTAAAATATATAAAAATTTCATAATTCTTTATAAACAAATATATTTTCCCTTATATTATAATTTATAAACATTTTATAAATTAATATCCCATTTAAACTCAAGTATTCCATCATAGAACCCGTCCTCCAAAATAATTTGGTACATTCCTAAAGGGAGGAAGTAGTGATGTTTTTTTAATAATATATGATAATATTTTTTCCCTGATAACTCATAAAACCATGATGTCTTATATTTATTAACTATGATCTCTTTTTTCTAAAATGACAACCCTTTACAAATGAATGATGTCATTTTTAATTTAAATATGTTTTTCAATAGATACTTCAATTGTAATACTATTTAATTAATATATGTTTTAATATAGATATATAATTATTTTTCATTTGGAAATATTTTTTTCATACAAAAAATGATTATATTTGTGAAAACCATGATGTTGGATGTTGGGATTTAAACTGTACTATTTATTAAATACACATTCTACATTGATTTCTTCATAAAACATTATGATATTTTATAAATATTTATAAACCATTCAAATTTTATTTTTTAATACATAATAGTTATACAAATCAACATACACCATGAACATTTTAAATAAAAACCTCATGATTCTCAGAAAATGAATTTTTTTAAAATTTCTTCTCTATTAAAAATTTAAATGTAGTGACCCTACCCTAGTAGCTCAAAGCCATTGTCTATTTTGTTACATTGTAATAATATAAAAATATCGTATCATGAATGACTGAATAGTTTAATATTCTTGGTATGCTAAATACATACTTTAAATTATTATTACAATTGAATAAATAAAATACACAAAGTATTTTCCTTTAGAATTCCATTATTCCCCTTAAATTATCCCTTCATATCAATCAAAAAACACTTCCTCATATATATGGGAAAATAAAACAAAATAAAAGGGTTAGCTCAGTTTCTCAAAAAGGGAAAGCGTACAGTGGAATCTATCAATTAATAAGGAATAATCAATATAGAAAGGAAAATAAATGAGCCACATTCCATTTAATCAATAACATGAGCATAATATGGTAGTAATGAGTGATGATAAAACAATTAAATATAAATAATAATATGATCCTGAAACATATACATTTATATTCTAAAAATTCAAATAATCACATGGGGTATCAATAAAAAAATTCATAATTCTGGAATTCACATTGATGGATACCTAAACATATATTTAAGATCATGTTCATTAATATCTAAATACCATTTAGGCCTTCAATAACAAAACATTATAAAACTATAAGTCCTCAGATAATACCTAATATAGTCTATCTTGCGAGACCTATCGATGCATCGGGGGCAATAACAAACCCCTATACTCACTTACTAAGTCCAATGCATTACTCATATGAAAAGGGAAGAATATAATTCATAAAAACATTCATAATTAATCTATAATAAAAAACTTCAATACTTTACCCAATCAATAAACATAATAACAAACCATCAAGAGAAAAATGAATAACTTCAATGTTATACACCCCTAGTCAAACAGATCATAAACCATCTGAACAAATAATAAGGATGCTATCATTGGAGTATAACCCTATCAAATAATTAGTAACTTCAAAAAATTTCATCTTAGATAGAAAATTATTTTCAAATATAACATGAAACATTTCTTGTGGAAAATAAGCTTTCATTGAGAATCTCCCTTTCATTTTAAAATTATAAAATTAAGAAAATAGTATCAAAATCCTTTTTTTAAAATAACTTTGAAAAACTAATAATTTACAGAATATTAATAAAAACATTTTCTTTAAAAATAAACCTATACACTTTAAAAATTATTATTCAATAAATTACATTCATGATGGTGGGTGATTCTCTATATGTTGTATAACTTAAAAACTATATTCCTTTTTCACTGTAAAAACATTAGTAAAGCGCCTCATTCAAAAATAATAAGAAGAATATTCCTTCCAAACTATTTTTTAAAATTTCAACCATGGGTAACACTTAATTTAATCAATCACTTAAGGAATGTTAAAAAATTGAAATTATTTTTATAAATAATGGTTTTTGAATAAAAATGATTTTTTACCGAAGAGAGAAATAATGTCTGATTTTAATAAAAAAACATCTTCTTAGTCATTTTAAGTACCAAAGGGAGATAAAATGGTACTATTAATTGAAAATGATAATGAATAAATATAATAGTAGAAATTTCATATATTTAAAGATGTAAATGTCATGTAATTCTTCCAAGGTATACATAAAAAATTAATCATGAATAATAAAGAGATTTTTAAGTAAGTCCTTTCAATTTTGGTATTTTTTTAATCATAAGAACCTCGAAATAAATTACAATAAATGATTATTAAAACAAAATAATGATAAATTAATTCATGATATAATAAAAAATAATGGAATTATATATACCATACAAAATAAATATGTGATGAAAATGGTTTATGTCTCACAAAAGTAAAATTGAGAGGAGACACCCTTACCTTGAGCCCGACTCGTCATGTTTGCTTTTTATATTACTCAATAATAAATGTATGTTAAATATAAATTATATATGAACCATTTTAATGTTTATTATTATTTTATTTTAGTTATTACCAATTAATATATGATTAATTAATCAATTAAATTTACACCATATGTTACGATGATATTAGGTTTAGGTTTAAAAAATGATTTCGGTATATTGACTATTGTTAAAAGGGATATTATTTAAACATATACAAAATCATAGTAATAAAATAATTATTATATTTATACATAAATTATAGTTTTAATAAAAATAATTAATTGTGGTTATGATAAATGTATAGTGTTATAATCATGGAGAAGGTAGGTCATAAGTACACATCAGTAACGTCTCCATTTTTCAATTATCTTTATGGGATGATTGTAAGAAATAATTTGTAGTTATAGAATGATGATATAATGATTTATAAAATATTATTTTTTGAAATATAATTATATTTATCATCCATGTGGTGTGGTGATGAAAATAGAGTATCATCTCTTTTTGGAGGTCGTAGTCCACATGTACACAAATGACATTATCATTTTTCAGTGTAAGAAAAAAATGATATAGATTATATTTTAAAAATGATTAATATGTCACAAATATTATAATTATATCATTAAAATAAAATAGATTAATTAATTTTATTTTTATTACCCTCCATGTAATGATTTAGTGATAATGCATCGCATCACTTCACAAGGCGGTAGTTCGTTGTACACACGAGGGACGATATTGTTTTCTCTTTTGAATGGAACGTAAATAAGGTATATATGATATAATAAATCCAGAATTATAATTATGTTATAAATAGAATATATATAATTTATATCCATTATTATACCCAAATGTGATAGGTGTTGATGGAAAACTTGTTATATCGGTTCGCGGGGTGATAGTCCTCCGTAACACGAGCTACATTATTGTTTCCTATTTTAGGGAAGAGGAGAGAATATTGATCATTATCTTAAAATAACAACATCTCAGTATATCCTATATAATTTAGTTATTATATAATCATTATTTAATGATATTTTAGACATTCATAAGAATAAAAAAATGAAAATTTATAGTTAGGAATTTTACTTCTTCTTGGCCCACATCTTTAATATTATAGAAAAAATATTCATAAAATTGGTTTCAAACCAAAAAATATCTTCTAGTACGAGGGTATAGAAGTTGGTAAGTGGTTGGGATAGGTATTGGATAGAAATAAAGTATTTTAACTCATAATTAAAATTGGATATGGTTAGTATTTTATAAGAGATGTGAGTGACACACTGGTAATTTTTAAAAAGAAGTTGTGAACATGCATTTCTCAAATGAAAAAGGGTCCAAATAAAGTATTTTTTAGACATGGACATGATAAGGAAAAAATATCATAGTGAAATTTATTATGGATCTATTTTTAGGTCATTTTCACACTTTTCTCTCCATTTTAATCCCTTGTAAACCCATTTTTACAATAAACTTGATAATTAATTTTTACTTTTTTCAATATTCCTCAAAAAATGAAAATTTTCAGAGAAATCCAAAAAAAATAACCCTATGGTGATTTTTATATTATTATTTAAAAAAAGGATTTTGTTTGTTTAAAATAAATATTCTAATTTATTAGAAATTATTTATAAATTATATATGGAAAGTGAGACTAAACCACCATTTTGAAAAATATAATTTTTCCAATAACGTTTCATTTACTTTAAAATTATTCTTATATTATTTACAAGAAATAAATATTCATTTGATTTATTTTATTCATGTGTAAAACATATAATTTCATACTTTATTTAGTGATATTTTAATCCTCTATCATAATGGCATGTTTATAATGCTCAACTTTAAATGAAAATATTTTAATAGTGTGTCACATTTCGTTTAAACCCCATATTTCATGCATCACAAGTTATTGAAGTTAATAAATTTATTTAAAAATATATATATATTAAATTATTATGGCATCATATTCTCCTTTTTTCTTGGTGTTTTGTTTCACATACACTATCAAACATTATTCTCTTGTTTTAAAATCTGAAGGTGTTATATTCTCAAACATTTGATAAATTTCATATTCATAATTTAATCGTGATTATAGTAATCAAGTGTTTGAAATTTGAAAATAACATAGTTGAAGAACCATATTGTAAAAATGGTTAATAAAATATCATATTTATAAGAGAGGAAGGGAAGTAAAAATGTTATATGGAATAACACATAACAAGATTTCTAAGTAGGATAACATTGGTGGTATGTTATGGTATAGACAAGAAAGAAAACTGTAAAAAGTTTTAGAGAGTGATAGTGGTCATTAATAACAAGAAGGTGAATGATTAATGAAAATTTATGTACCAAAAACCCATAAATATGTGATGATTTATATGATGATTGGTTTAATAAAATTGTAGTTATAAGGATAAAATTTTGTTTTAACATTCTATTCCAAGAGTTGTGGAATTTCATTACCATATAGATTGAGAATATTGAAAAATGTACTTACTAGATATCATTATCTTTCATAGGCACAATTTCATCTTTTTGTCGTTCTTCAATCATTTTCCACTTCATTTCTTATTATAATAATTGAATATACAAGATGAATATTTTCACTCATGAATAACTAAATTAACTTTTAATGGGTCATATGATCTATAAAAGAGTGATAAGTCATTCCATATGTTTATAAATATATTAAAAAAAGTATAGTTATCAAAAGTCATCAAATATAATAAATTAACCTCTAAAACTCAATATTAACTCTAAAAATTCCAACTTAATCTATTTCATGAATGGTGAGTATTACACTCATACAAAATATTTCTAATAAAATTCAAAGCCCAAAATTTTTTAAGTACCGTCATTAAATCAAAATTATAATCCAAAAAAATATAGTTTATCTTAATTTTACATTCCAAAATATTTGAATACCATTATAAACTAAAAAACTTAATAATATCATGCATGATTCCTAATATAAAATCTATGGCTGTTGAATATATTATATATATATATATATAAATGCATGAAATAAACTCTCTCAAGGACAACATAAATCATCAACTAACTGAAAAAATTAATGAGAACCAATATAATCCCATAATAATCACATAATAATTATTATCTCAACATATAGCATGTATTATTGGTAATATTCCATTAAACATGTATTTTCTAAGAAGATTTTATTTCCATTGAATTAATTTTCAGTGTCTTTGGTACCATTCATCATATTATCTCAAATCATTAATGAAATAGTACTACATTACAATTATAATAAATTTATCAAGTTCTGTACTCATAATATTATTAACAAAATAATAAAATAAGATAATTTTTGAATCCAAAGGAACATTAATCATTCAATTTCACCTAAGGTAATAGCATAATCTTAACCTTTATCCCTTGGCTTCTTTTGAGGTATATTTCATTGATGGTTGGGGAATTCATTTATATAGTTCCCTGTATCCAAAAATTTGAATCATCTAGAATTATAAATTTATATCTTAACCTTGAAATAATGATCATGGTTTATTTTTTCTCCAAACCTGAAGAAAACTAATTTTTAATTCAATATGGTACCATGGTGTTTCCTTCTAAAACTATCACTTGACTGAAAATCCTTCTTTCCATTATTCCTCTTATCCATTTTTGGATCTTCCATCCTATTCTTATTTGGAATCCCCTACAAGAAAAAATATCTAGAGAATTATTTCTATGTCTTGATAGAGCACGATAATATTTCTACTTATAATGAGAATGTTTGGGATATTAGTTTCCAACAAAAAAAATTTCTTCAGATTATCAATGAAATGTCTGTTCTTAATATTTGGATATTGTCTATTGATATGATTATCATTTCTTATGCAAGGTAAAATTTATAAATGATTTAATACCTTATATTAGATGATTAAATTATGAAACATAATTTATAATCCGAAAACTAGTTAAATACATAACATAAATTGAAAAAATTATGTATTACTAATCTCATAAATATATACATGGTTTCTTACGGAATTTTTTAAAATCATGAAAATATTTTTAAAATCCATAATAATGGTTTGTAATGAAGATATAAATTTACCCATGGATATCCCCTTGGAGTGTCAAATAGCGAGTGCATTAAGGCTCATTGTTTTTCACCAGGTGAAGATCAAGTCAATCCTAATGCTCCCTTTTTAGATTTCTTACCCTAGGTACATTTGTGTTAGAACCTTGTCCACTTTTATTATCCATATATGGATTAAAATTCTTGTAAAAACCACATAATCACATATATACGAAAACATGAGGATGTTTTTATAGACTTTTCACCATTGTATATCATAAGGTTATGTTCCCTATTTTCTGTTTTCCTAAACCTAGTTCCCAAGGTTTCTGAAAGAGCATTGTCGCACGCGCTCTCAAAAGAACTTCAAAAGTGAGTTACGTTGGATAAAACTCCAAGCACAACACTCTATGAAGCTAATGTTTAGTTTACTTGGTGTAGCATAGGGGGCTAACCAAGGTCGTCTCTCAAAGGAGGAAGTGAATTAAAACATCTTATTAGAGGTATTCTAAAAATAAAATAAAAGAGAATAAAAACACTACTAGAAAAGGATGGGGGTTGTTTATAGTTTATGAATCTAGAAGAAGTTTGCTGGAAGAAGATTGTATTTTTTTTGTTTTTAGTTTTGAAATAAAGTTTCGATTAGAATGACACAACAAGAAGATGTTTTTTTAGAAATCTATTTTAAAAGGCGTAATCGATCTAACTCTACCTCTTCAATCATTTATTAATCATTATCATTTAAATTAATATCCACTTAATTATGATCCCTTAATTTTTT
The DNA here is from genome assembly GCA_963277665.1 of Viscum album. Classification (NCBI taxonomy): domain Eukaryota; kingdom Viridiplantae; phylum Streptophyta; class Magnoliopsida; order Santalales; family Viscaceae; genus Viscum; species Viscum album. The sequence continues at coordinate 1,066,103,707 of OY728135.1, read as the reverse complement.
AAATCCCAAACCCTACGAGAATTAACTTTACCACGAAGATTGAAGTGAATTTAAACCTTAGGATAACTTCGGAACATGAAATCGCGACACCCTGCTTTGATTGATGCTCTAAAATTAGATTATGGTCAGTGGTAAATTAAGGCACATAACCACTCTGGAAATGAGGATTAATTGAGTTTAGGGATTATATTTGAACTCTACAAATTGATCCCATGTGGTTTTGAATTACCGGTTAAGGTTGCGCTCTCACAGTTCACACAATTCCCGACCTCGCGTGTTTTGTGTTAACTATTCAATTGCTTGCTTAGTTTCATTTAAATTAAAAACTCAATTAATAGATCATAATATGTGAATTACAGTATCTCATTGATTCAAAATAAATGAATGAAGAAGGATAGAGGTCGATCGATTACTAAAAAGAACTACTCTTCCATGGTTGGTGTAGTCATCGTGGAGACGTTTTGCATAAGCAACGGATTGAAAGGGTAGAACCAAATCTTGTCTCCACTCTTGATTCCAACCCAATTAATAAGATTAAGATAAGAAGAAGAGGGATGAACACAGAATATTATTTGAAGAAAAATTCAAGAAACAAACATGAAAGAAAAGAAATACAAAGAAGAGGTGAGAGAGGAGAGCCTTTTTGGAAGAGAGGTTTGCACAAAGGCTTACTTCTTCCAAGAGTTTTGAGGGGCTCCCAAGAGACACCCTTTCGGCCACACCTTCCCAAAGCCTCCACCAGCCCTCTCAAAGAGTTAAAACCCTCTTTAAATAGAGTTTGTGAGGGCTAGGGATACATAACTTTTTAAGTGTGAAATGAAAATCTCGGCTAAATATTTTATTCCAACTTGCACCGCCAATTTGACCTCCAAAACGCGTGAATTGACCGGCCTTCCAGAAGGATGATTTGTGCCAAATCATGTCCCCGAGCTTTCCTCAAAATTTGGGCTCAATCCAAGCCCGTATGTAGTGGATATGGCCCAAATACAGAACCTTCTCCATTCTGGCGAGCCCAGCCCAACTTTGATTTCATGGCCCAATTTGAACAACCAAATGAACTCTTTAGCTCTAGTGTCCTGAATGATCAAATCCCAAATATTTCATAAATAAACATGTTTAACACAACGTGAGGAAATTATATCATTTATTATCAATAAAATATTCAATAAAACAGTGTTTTATCAACTCCCCCACACTTACCCTTTTGCACTCCTGGGAAAAATCTCATATCAAGTAAACATCAATATCAAATCAAAACCAATTTTAAAACACATATCCTTAAGATCAATCAATTTCACACCAAGAATAAAAAGATATCATGCCTCATAAATAACCTTATTTCAAGTTCTCTATTTATATCATTCAATATATTTCCACTTCATTTATCTGCCCATGCACAAAACACTTACCTCGCATAAATTTTCTCTCATCACTCAAATATCCATTTTTTTTTTGCAATGTCTTTCTCATCCAAACTCATACAAGGGTCACCATAGGCTTGATAGATTCCTACATCGCTACCCGATGTGAGTCAAGGACATATGTTTATCATGAGGACTTTTCAGGGTTGTTCTGTGGCTTTCGGTTGGTAGGATTAATATGTGAAAAACTCTGAGGCTGAATGAGGAGGGCTTGACTCTTTTGAAGCAAAATTGCATTAATCTATTTTTCGCTTAAATATGGTCTTCTCTTCAATCCCCATAGTATCAATTCAGATCCATCTTCATGAAAAGTCATGAAAGGTTTACACTATTCATCATTTCTGCATAAAAAATGTCAATCTTCTCAAACATGATTTTCTTGAAAGCTCCAGATGGGCACAGCTTTCCACCTCAATTAGAAGCTCCAGAAAAGGCACAGCTTCACTTGTCATGAAAGCTCCATAAAAGGCACAGCTTTCAATATAATGACTTTCTTTAGCAGCAAACACATCTCTTCAGAATTTAATTTTCCACCCAAAGTGTCACATAATGTGGTGGCACAACACAAGACAGCTTCCCCCACACTTAAGCTCAACTAGATTATGCAATTTCACTTCAAGAGTTGGTTGGATAGGGAAAATTGGCTTGTAATGTGGCTTAACCTAACCGGATGTGCATGGCTTCTAAGGGCTACAAGGATTAAATATTCAAGGTAGGCCATTATAAAAAAGGATTCTTTGAAATAGGGGTTTTAATACCAAACAAATGCCTCAATCATTTCAACACAAGTACCTCAACCCTCATGTTTTGACAGGAATAGATCAAATTCTGGTTAAATCAAGTATGGTTTGGTTCTCTCAAGAAGTGAGGTGAATGTAAAGAATATGAAAATAATGGTTTAGAATCCTCACAGGAAAGTGATTTCAAATATAAAGACAGTGAGATTGGCATGGGATTCAAAATTCAGCGTACTTTTCATGAAATTACTAAATGTTTGAACTTGAAACAAAGTCATTTCAGCATTCATTTAAGCTTAGTTTCAAGGGGTAAATTGTTTCACTTATTGATATGGATTTAAAAATGGTGATGAGAATCATTTCAGCTCAAAAGTTTCAAAAACACACAGAAAATTGTAAAATAAACACACAAATTTTGAAAAACACACAATTTTTTTTTGGTTTTTTTTAACAGGAAAACAATTGAAATTACTAAACTAAAAGGTTCCCTCCCCCACACTTAAAATATTGCATTGTCCTCAATGTGACCCCGTGAGATGATATATGCACATGAAATGCAGAATTTTTAAATAGGACAAAAAATATAAAAGTGAAAGGGTTAGGAACAGCCTGATGTGATCAAGTGATGATGGGGTCATGCAGTGTGATAAAATCCACTGCATCAGTAGGATGTCCCTCAATGTATCTCTTCAAACGTTGCCCATTGACTGTAAAGCTCCTTCCAGTGTCCTCTTGTGTGATCTCCACTGCACCATAAGGAAAAACATTAGACACAATATAAGGACCTAACCATCTGGAACGCAACTTACCAGGCATCAACTTCAGTCGTGAACTATAGAGAAGGACTTTCTCTCCAATATGAAACTCCCTTTGTTGGATCATTTTGTCATGAGCTGCTTTTGATCTTTCCTTGTAGAGCCTTGAGTTCTCATATGATGATAGGAGAATCTCCTCAAGCTCTTGAATTTGCAACTTCCTTTGAATTCCAGCTTGGGCCAAATCCATGTTACACTTCTTTATAGCCCAATATGCCCGATGCTCGACTTCCACGGGGAGATGAAACGCTTTCCCAAAAACAATCCGAAATGGGGACATACCAATGGGGGTCTTGTATGCTGTCTTATAAGCCCACAATGCATCATCCAAGCGCTTTCTCCAATCCTTCCTATTTGGCTGCACGGTTTTCTCCAAGATTTGTTTCAACTCACGATTTGAAACCTCAGCCTGGCCATTTGTTTGGGGGTGGTATGGTGTTGATGTTTTGTGTGTCACCCCATACTTCTGAAGGAGGGAAGCAAAATTCCTATTGCAAAAGTGTGTCCCTTGGTCACTGATGATGGCCTTTGGTACTCCAAACCTGCAAAAAATCTGTGCTTTGACAAAATCCACAACAACATGAGAATCGTCAGTCCTGGTGGCCTTGGCCTCCACCCATTTACTCACATAATCGACAGCAACAAGGATATACAAGAAACCAAATGAACTAGGAAAAGGTCCCATAAAATCAATTCCCCAAACGTCAAAAATCTCACAGAATAAAATGGGTTGTTGGGGCATCTCGTGTCTTCTTGAAATGTTTCCAGTGTGTTGGCAACGAGAGCATGACTTACAAAATACATGGGAATCATGGAATAAACTAGGCCAATATATTCCTGAGTCTAAAACCTTCCTAGCTGTCCGTTGGGGTCCAAAGTGTCCACCACAAGAAAGTGTATGACAGAAATTCAAAACAGACTCAAACTCATGATCGGGAACACACCTCCTAATGACTTGGTCACTACACATGCGACAGAGGTATGGATCATCCCACACATAATACCTAGACTCACTTTTTAATTTTTGGACTTGATGCTTCTTCAAATTTACTGGGATTTCAGAGCCAACAATGTAATTAACTAAATCAGCATACCAAGGATGCTTACCTGAGATGGTATAGAGATGCTCATCGGGGAAAGTGTCCCGAAGTGGTACCTGGTCCAAGGTGTCACCCTCTAGTGTGTGAGTAATCCTACTCATGTGGTCTGCCACCAAATTCTCTGACCCCTTCTTGTCCTTTATCTCAAGGTCAAACACTTGAAGAAGTAGCATCCAACGGATAAGTCGTGGCCTTGCATCTGGCTTCTTTAGGAGGTACCTCAAAGCTGCATGGTCAGAAAAAACAACTACTTTAGAGCCCAATAAATATGAACGAAATTTATCTAAAGCAAATATAACAGCAAGAAACTCCTTTTCTGTTGTGGTGTAGTTTGATTGAGCTGAATCTAGTTTCCTCGATGCATAGGCGATCACATGTGAACGTCCCTCCACCCTCTGAGATAAGACAGCTCCAACCGCGAAGTTGGAGGCGTCACACATAAGCTCAAAAGGAATCTCCCACCGTGGGGGCTGTATGATCGGTGGAGTGGTCAGACACTTCTTTAGCTCATCAAATGATACCCTGCATGAATCATCAAAATTGAAGTCAATATCTTTTTGAAGCAATCGAGATAAGGGTAGAGCGATCTTACTAAAATCTCTGATGAAGCGTCGATAAAATCCAGCATGTCCAAGGAATGATCGAACATCACGCACACATGAAGGGTAGGGTAATGATGAAATGATGTCTACCTTAGATCTATCAACCTCTATCCCATGTTTTGACACTACATGCCCTAAGACAATGCCATGCTCTACCATGAAATGACACTTTTCAAAGTTCAGGACTAGATTCTTCTCAATACAACGATTCAACACATTTTCCAAACTACTTAGACATTCATCAAATGAAGATCCATACACTGTAAAATCATCCATAAATACCTCCATGCAGGTCTCAATAAAATCAGAAAAAATACTCACCATGCATATCTGGAAGGTACCTGGGGCATTGCAAAGTCAAAATGGCATCCTCCGATAGGAAAATGTCCCAAAGGGACAGGTGAATGTAGTCTTCTCCTGATCCTCCAGAGCTATAGGAACCTGAAAATATCCAGAAAATCCATCCAAGAAACAATAGTGTGTCTTCCCAGCTAGTCTCTCAAGCATCTGATCAATAAATGGGAGGGGGAAATGATCTTTGCGAGTGGAATGATTTAGTTTCCTATAATCAATACACACGCGCCAACTGTTTTGTACCCTCATTGGAACTAACTCATCTTTCTCATTTTTAACAACAGTAACACCACTTTTCTTAGGCACAACCTGAATAGGACTTACCCACTGAGAATCTGAAATGGGATAGATTATACCTGCCTCGAGCAATTTTTCAACCTCTTTTTTAACAACCTCCAGAAGGGTTGGATTGAGTCTCCTTTGTGGTTGCCTCACCGGTTTAGCTCCATCTTCCAAAAGAATCCTATGCATGCAAATGGAGGGGCTAATACCTGATATGTCAGCCAAGGTCCATCCGATTGCCCTGATGTTCTCCCTCAAAAGATTCAAAAGTTTTTCTTCATGTTCAAAAGAGAGATTGTTAGCAATGATAACAGGTAATTTTTCACCACTTAACAAGTATGAGTATTTGAGATTTGGTGGCAATGGCTTTAGTTCCAGTGATGGTGGCTGCTGAATGGATGGAAGCATGAGTGGCGTAGACATCTGTGCACAATCATACATTTCATCTGAATGAGAGAACAATGCATCAAATCCATCAGAAAAATTAGCAGCCATATCATAATCAGAGTATACATGCTCAGAATTCGAATATGATTGGACAAATGAACCAATCCCAAGATCAGAAAGATCATGAATTAAAGGGGATGAAGTAGAATGAGACATTAAGTTGGACCCAATACTCATTATTTCATTAAGAAGTGAATAGTCCCCAAGAGATTGGGAATCAAAAATAGAGGGACTATCACATGGAGCCTCAGAATGAGAGAGAAAGAATGCTGAGTGTTCCTCTGGTGGGTACTTCATAGAATCCAGGATTTTAAACCTCACGATTTCATCCCCGAATTCCATGGAAAGAGTACCCTCATGAACATTGATAATGGTCTTAGCAGTTTTGAGGAAGGGTCTACCAAGAATGATAGGGGCATGAGAACTTACCTGGTCGTCTTCCATGTTTAGTACATAGAAATCAGCAGGAAAGATCATGTCCTTTACCTTTACCAACACATCTTCAAGGACACCATCCGGATATGCTGTAGCTCTATTCGCTAGCTGCACCACTACCCTTGTAGGATTGAGCTCACCAATCTGCAATGAAGAGAAAACAGAGTGAGGCATCACATTTATTGAAGCTCCTAAATCACAAAGAGCATCAGAGAAGTGAAACTCCCCTATGGTGCATGGGATGGTGAATGTCCCGGGATCCTTGCACTTTGTTGGCATTGCTATAGTTGGTGTAATGAGTGCTGAGACATTCCTTCCAAGGTTGATCCTCTCATTTCCCTTGAGCCCTCTTCGATTGGTACAAAGTTCTTTTAAGAATTTGGCATACCTTGGGATTTGCTTAATGGCTTCGAGTAGAGGAATGTTGATCTCCACACGCTTGAATGTGTCCAAAACCTCCTTTTGCATTGCTTCTTCAGCCATCTTCTTGGTTTGAACAACCCTGTTTGGAAAAGGAAGTGGTTTAGGAGGAACATCATCAATATTTTTCTTACCTTTATCTTTCTCCTTGGATTTTTCATCAGTTGGTATGGAACGTGGCTTCTTTGAAGTTGAGGTGAATCCCGGTGGAATGGTAGGTACAGCTGTATCGTTCATTTGCTTCCCACTTCTCAATGTTATGGCACTAACATTCCCCTTTGGATTTGGAGTGGGTTGGGAAGGTAGATTTCCAGAATTCTTACTTACAAGTTCATGGAGGGCGGTGGCAATCTGGCTCATTTGAGTCTTCAACTCCCTCAGCTCCGAACCTTGACTTTTCAGCTCATTCTGTTGATTAAGAACAATTTGTTTCAAAAGATCATCAGTGTTAGAGTCTACCTTGGGTTGGAGATTCCCTTGTTGCTGACTTGTTGATGTTTGAGCTTCAAATCTCCTTTGGGGTTGTTGGAAACCCTGTTGGTAAGGTGGAGGCTGCTGGAAGTTTTGTTGAAAGGGTGGCCTTTGTTGTTGTCCAGATCCATACCTCATGTCCGACTGATCTTTCCAACCTTGGTTGTATGTTGGAGCAAATGAATCAAACTTCTTTTGGGGATATGGTTGTTGTTGCTGCTGAAATGGTCTCCCAGGGAACACTGCTGCACAATCTTCTGTCTCTTGTAGTTGTGGGAAACAGTCAGTTGGGTGGCTTGTCTCAGTGAAAATACCACAAGGCCTTGAAGGAGGGGGTTGGGATGTCTTTTGAGCCAATGCAATCTGCCTCACCATAGTTGTAAATTCTTCTAACTTAGTATCAATGAAATGACTTTCAAGAGAAGAAGGACTTACTTGATGTACTCCTCGAACATGTGGTGTACCTCTATCACCGAATTGTTGAGAGTTTTGGGCCATTTTGTCGATCAATGCACGTGCGGCTACTGGTGTCTTGTCCACCAATGCTCCTCCAGCTGCAGCATCCACCATGCTCCTCTCCATGGGTGTGAGTCCTTCGTAGAAGTATTGGATGAGGAGTTGCTCACTGATTTGGTGATGTGGGCAGCTTGCACACAACTTCTTGAATCTCTCCCAGTACTCATACATTGACTCCCCTTGGGCTTGCTTGATCCCCGATATCTCCTTTCGAATGGATGTGGTCCTTGATGCTGGAAAAAATCTCTGGAAGAAAAGACGTTTCAAATCATTCCAACAAGTTACATCTTCGGGTTGTAAATAATACATCCAATCTTTCGCAGCTCCATCAAGTGAGAATGGGAATGCTCTTAGTTTGATTTGATCTTCAGAGACATTTCTAGGTTTTAGGGTTGAGCAAACCACATTAAATTCTTTCAAATGTTTATTGGGATCCTCACCAGAGAGGCCATGAAACTCTGGAAGTAAGTGAATTAACCCAGATTTCAGTTCGAAGTCCGATTCGAGATTTGGGTATGCAATACAATTTGGTTGATAGTTAATATCAGGTGCAGCCAATTCTCGAATCGTTCTATTAAGTTCATTTCCATTGTTTCCAGCCATTGGTTCTTGTTTTATGGTTGAATTTGAATTGCTTACAATTTCAATGTTCTGATATTGGAGTAATTCTCCAACTGGTTGAATGTTGAAACTTCCCGTAGACTGAGAATTTCTGATTCGTTCCCTAAGGCTACGTTCAATCTCAGGGTCAAGATCTAAGAGATCTTGGGGATTAGTTCGTGTCATCAATCAATGAAAGATGAAAAGAAGGAATGTGGACCATAGTAAAAAAAAAATTGAAGTTTGAGTTGATGGTCCAAAAAGAAGTAGAAAGAGATAAAAGAAGAAGAAGAAAAAAAAATCAGATTGGGTAAAGACGGAAGAAAGAAGAGAGGAAGAGAATTAAAATGTAAAATAAAATAAATACCTCTAATTGGTTGAAATAATTACTTGCCTCCCCGGCAACGGTGCCAATTTGAAAGAGCGTTGTCGCACGCGCTCTCAAAAGAACTTCAAAAGTGAGTTACGTTGGATAAAACTCCAAGCACAACACTCTATGAAGCTAATGTTTAGTTTACTTGGTGTAGCATAGGGGGCTAACCAAGGTCGTCTCTCAAAGGAGGAAGTGAATTAAAACATCTTATTAGAGGTATTCTAAAAATAAAATAAAAGAGAATAAAAACACTACTAGAAAAGGATGGGGGTTGTTTATAGTTTATGAATCTAGAAGAAGTTTGCTGGAAGAAGATTGTATTTTTTTTGTTTTTTGTTTTGAAATGAAGTTTCGATTAGAATGACACAACAAGAAGATGTTTTTTTAGAAATGTATTTTAAAAGGCGTAATCGATCTAACTCTACCTCTTCAATCATTTATTAATCATTATAATTTAAATTAATATCCACTTAATTATGATCCCTTAATTTGTTAAATCCTGAACCCTACGAGAATTAACTTTACCACGAAGATTGAAGTGAATTTAAACCTTAGGATAACTTCGGAACATGCAATCGCGACACCCTGCTTTGATTGATGCTCTAAAATTAGCTTATGGTCAGTGGTAAATTAAGTCACATAACCACTCTTGAAATGAGGATTAATTGAGTTTAGGGATTATATTTGAACTCTACAAATTGATCCCATGTGGTTTTGAATTACCGGTTAAGGTTGCGCTCTCACAGTTCACACAATTCCCGACCTCGCGTGATTTGTGTTAACTATTCAATTGCTTGCTTAGTTTCATTTAAATTAAAAACTCAATTAATAGATCATAATATGTGAATTACAGTATCTCATTGATTCAAAATAAATGAATGAAGAAGGATAGAGGTCGATCGATTACTAAAAAGAACTACTCTTCCATGGGTGGTGTAGTCATCGCGGAGACGTTTTGCATAAGCAACGGATTGAAAGGGTAGAACCCAATCTTGTCTCCACTCTTGATTCCAACCCAATTAAGAATATTAAGATAAGAAGAAGAGGGATGAACACAGAATATTATTTGAAGAAAAATTCAAGAAACAAACATGAAAGAAAAGAAATACAAAGAAGAGGTGAGAGAGGAGAGCCTTTTTGGAAGAGAGGTTTGCACAAAGGCTTACTTCTTCCAAGAGTTGTGAGGGGCTCCCAAGAGACACCCTTTCGGCCACACCTTCCCAAATCCTCCACCAGCCCTCTCAAAGAGTTAAAACCCCCTTTAAATAGAGTTTGTGTGGGCTAGGGATACATAACTTTTTAAGTGTGAAATGAAAATCTCGGCTAAATATTTTATTCCAACTTGCACCGCCAATTTGACCTCCAAAACGCGTGCATTGACCGGCCTTCCAGACGGATGATTTGTGCCAAATCATGTCCCCGAGCTTTCCTCAAAATTTGGGCTCAATCCAAGCCCGTATGTAGTGGATATGTCCCAAATACAGAACCTTCTCCATTCTGGCGAGCCCAGCCCAACTTTGATTTCATGGCCCAATTTGAACAACCAAATTAACTCTTTAGCTCTAGTGTCCTGAATAAAAGTTGTAGATAATTAAGTTAGTAACACTGTTACAAAATTTCAAATTCAAATAATAAATATAAAAATATTTATCTTCGAAATACTACAGTGCACTATTAAGGGTTAAACTGGAATTTTCACCAAATTTTCAAATGAATGATCAAATCCCAAATATTTCATAAATAAACATGTTTAACACAACGTGAGGAAATTATATCATTTATTATCAATAAAATATTCAATAAAATAGTGTTTTATCAGTTTCAAATAAAATTCTTCCAATTCCAACTGTATCACTCAACCCCAATAGCTAGGATTCAATGTCTACTTTGTTAAATTGGCATAAGATAAAAGGAATCGTATACTAATGGATTAAATATTTTATTAGTATTCTTAAAATAGACACATAAATGAAATTATTATTACAATTTGAAAACATAAAATAAACACTAGTATTTTCTTTGAGAAATCAATTATTCTCCCTAGTGTATCCCTGCATATCAAACATGAATTTTTTTTGGAATCCATACAAAAATAAAACATAAGAAAGGGGTTAAATAAAATGCTCAGTAAGGGTAATTATACAGTTTTGGTTGTGAATAAATAAATAAAAATCAATATGTAAAGGTAAATAACTAAAAAACATACCATTTAATTAATAGATTGATCATAATATAGTAGGAATAAATGATGATAAAATAATTAAATATAAATAATCACATGATCTAAATACATATATAATGACATTCAAACTAATAGAATAGTCACATGGGATTTAAATATGTAAATTCATAAAGATGGAATACATAATTTTGGACATATAAAATATACCATAAAGTCCTTTAGCTAAGATATCTAAATATCATCGAGGCCTTGTGCTAAGACAATTATTTAAATGGGTAATTCCTCCACCAATACACAATATAGTATGTCTCATGAGACCTAATAATGCATCAAGGGGCTATAGTGTTCTCTACCTATTACTTTCTAAATCCATTTCATTCCCCGTATAAAAGGGGTGAAACATAATGCATATAAACATTCATTTTGGAACTATCGTACAGAATGTATAAACTATCCAAAACAAGTAAACATATATATAAACCATACATAGTATAATGAATGGTATCAACACATTATGAACCCAATAAAAATAATCATAACCTAGATGAATAAATAATAAGGATGGTATCATTGGTGAATATAACCATTAAATCATAAGTAACGTCAAATAATTTTGTAGCATCCTATGTTTTTTGAGCGAGTTGAAATCCTCAACCCAAACAATTGTTTGAGTTTGGTGGTCAAACCAACTTCATTATTGATCTTCGGAACATAATTCCATAATTCCCTTGTCATAATATATTTTTTAGATGTATTTAGATGATTGTAATGTTCCTCGGGGTTTTGAGTTGGTTTTGGGTAGCAATGGTGGCCATAATATAGCATTTTAATGTGTGAGGGAAAATTATCATGGTTTGGATAGACAATGTAGCCTCCCAAGTATATACATGCGGCCCTCCTTGACTATATGCCTAGTTTTAAAAACCATATGGGATGCGGTCACAACCATGTGGAAATTATGTAGTTTTTAATAGTGGTACATGAATAGTTTTTTGCATAGTTTGTAAAATTGTGTTAGTCAACCGCGTGAGGTGTGGTGCTAAGGTAGTGGTTGTTGCATGGTTGGCACACGGTTCACCAAACCATACAACCAAACAATGTGTTTAATTAACTAGGTAAAATTACTTTCATAACCCCAATCCCTTTTTTCTTTCCTTCCTCCTATTTTTTCACTCATTCACATAGTAGGGGTGCTCTCACATTTCATCCTCCTTCTAGTCTTTGAGGCACACTATTCATCTGAGCTCTTTTCTTAAATCTACATGTCTCATTGAAAACTTCATTGGTAAGTCTTTGAGTCCACTTGATTCAATTCATCTATAATCTCACCATATGAAGAGATAAATCAATTCAATCTGACATACCCTATTTTAGTGAATTCATTGAAAATTTTATTTTCTTTAAAACCATATCATTTTAGGGGATTATATCAGATAAACATATATCGACCAACATGAGGTTGGGGGTTCCTAAATTTATCTTAATATTTATTTTATTTGGGGTTACGTTCTTAAGTGAATTGTTGGTTTGTATGGGGGAGACACTGAAAATTTAATTATTTCTTATTAATTAATAAATTGACCTCATGATATAGATAATGGGTTTCACCATCATGACTAAAAATGGTTTATTCCTGGTGAAATTATTTGGACATTTCGAAGATTAATATGGGGTGTTTATTTATTAAATTAAATTATTTATATTATATTCAATGGTTATAATAAAACATAAAGGGTTTCTTCTAAGTATTGAGGTGATTTAATTATCAATATGGTCTTTCCTCGAATACTTGAGTTGATATTGATCACTAGGTTGGGAGGCTTGGTCATCTAATTGAGGCAACGAGGTCATCATGATTGAGGGCATGGACCAAGACATTGAGGTGGTGTTGACCATTAGGATGAGTGACGTAGCTATAGGGGAACAAGGTGTCGGGATGATGTGATTTATGTACTTTTATGGTGATTTCCTCTCACTATGATTATATGACCTTCTATTGGATTCATGTTCAAAAAAGTTAGGAATCAGCTGATGCGGTGTTGTTGATCACTCATGTGGGAAGATTCCCCCATTATATGTGGATTAGGATGGTGTTAAGAATTAGTATTCATGGAGGTAATTTTCATAGAAATCCATTAGTATGGTGATGAGCCATCAGTTTGTGGTGTTGATAATATTGGTTGGGTGATAAGGTTTAGAGTATATTTAGGCCATTGAGATAGGATTATTTGGTAGGATTGATTTTGAAATTCCTTAGGAGGTCAATTGTCTTTTAAATAGTGTTATTATTTAGAGGATATATATAATTATTCCTTTGATGTCATGCTTTGAGTCGATGGGTACTCTTCTTATATGAGGTCTGAGGGGCTAGTTAATTTATTAGGTGTTCCTTCAGGACGTTAGTAGATTCATTGATAAATGATGTTTCAGGTGAATATTTTATAGGTGGGACATTAGGACTCACCTAGTATGATTTTTATTAGGGGATGTATGGGGATTTATCAAAAGGATCCTCTCCATTATTGCAATACTAGTGATATCCAAAGGAAGTAAGAGATTCCTTCTGGCTATTAAAAAAAATTGAATTAGGTTTTTTATGTGATTTTTATGATCCATTTTCTTTATTCAAACTATAAACATTATTTATCAAAAAAGTAATATGGAGACATGTTTGTGGTGTCCTGCTGAGATTATTCTCACACAAAATAGGGGACTTTCGAGATGCATATAGACATTATGATTATATAATCAGGTATGGTTTTAGGCTTATGAGTTCTACCTTAATGATCATGTCATATTTCATAGCATGGGATTGATGGAAAATGCCTTACAGATTCTAGAAAAATCTAGACTTTACTTTTGATTATTTTTTAATAACATTATTATATATTTATATACTGAGGTCATCCCTGAGTGACTCTTTCTTCTTTTTTTCTTCTATGTCCTAACTGGTATGAATTCCTCTAAAACTAGTATCTCGTAGTGTTTTATTCTAAAAATGGTATTTTTAGATAATTTTTTTATTTTATTTTAGTTTGTTTATGCTTTCGTGATCACATGTTTCTTCTTCCACTATGGAAGATTACTTTCCCAATGTTTTATAGTCTTTCTTTTATGATACATTATATATATATATATACCTTTATTGTTATAACCATTAAAGGGATTAGTCTCCCCACTATCACCTATTAACACTCTCTCTAGTCATTGGAAGCCTTTGGTGTATGGGGAGGTGCTCCAAAGCCCTAATGGTAAGCCAACCCTAAGCATTGTTTGGGTTAAAAAATGGTTCAGGGAACTACAAATTGTATAAGACCCATTCATGAATGGAAATTAGTTGTAGCATTTAGATGGATACTATTGGTATTAACTACATTTCATTTCATTTGGTCTCACTATTTAGGATATGTTATACTAGAGACTATGATGTTTTTAGAACTGGGTACAGAGCATGTTTTTGGTTTCATGAAACTCTATGCATGGGGGGGTGGAAAAACAATTTTCCATTGTTGGGAAATTGATGTTCCACTTTTCTCTTTTTACATTTAATATGATTTTCATCTTGATTGGTTCACATGGGTGTGATTATTATCAGTTGTGATATGTGACACTTATCTTAGTATGGAAAGGTAGGATATATAGAACCTTTCCCTAGTATTTAAAGGCATGAATATTTATTATTTCATGATAATAACATAATATTTTATACAAATATATATATATATATGTGGGGGGGTGGGGTTGGGTTTTTGTGTTTATTTTTGTGGGTGTTTGTCAATGATAAAATTACTTTTGTTTTTTATTGGGAAACTTGGCTTATCTAATAGGGGTTAGGTTGTTTAATGTTTTGATAATGGAAGATAAATTTTCTTTTCATGCTTATCCACTCTATGGAGGAATTTTTCTCAACCATACCAAGTATAGATTTCTAATGATTTTTTTAAAATTCTATATGATGTGATATGTGATATATACATGTGGTCCAAGATTTTATAGTATTATTTACATATTAAGATTGGGGTTATCAATTTAAATTGAAAATAAAGGAAGGTAAATAGTATTTTTCAACAAATCCATATTTTTTGGCATTTTACTCGGTTTCCACGAGTTACATGTGAAATATATCCTAGTTATGGGAGGGTGAGGGGACATGAGGCATGAAAATAGTTGATACTTGACTCCAATGTGGGTAGGTAGGAAGCTATGAAGACGTGTTACATTTGAAACCTGAGACTGATATGGGAAGGTGAGGATCCATAAGTCCAAATATCAAGTTAAATGGTTGAGATAGGGGTGTAAGGGAAGTGATATTACACTGCTTGTTACATCATCCCCTATCTGAATTATATATTTATTTATTTATTTATTTATTTATTTATTTATAGTTTATTGACTATGTTATTAGTATTTAATGGGTAACCAGCTATGTAGATTTTTATGGAGTGTCACGTGGGAGATGATTTTGTGTCTCATGAGAGTTCATGAGATGCGGTTTTTGAGGGCCTGGATAAGGCCCTGGAGGGATAGGAAGATCATGAGCTATATGTTCAAAATCCAATAAAGTTAGCACAGTTTAATGACTTTACATATTTTGGGCCATGGAATGATGAGTATCTCATAGCATGCCTTTTTTGTGTCATTCTGAGTATTGATTGGGGAGCTCAGGGAATAGAGCCTTCCATATCATACCTGACTCACGATATCCAATCGCATCACCCGCCACCATTTCACGGTGAGGGAGGATCACATGTGAAGGAGAACTATATGGAGTTATTACAGACCATCCTTGATTACCTTAAAACATCCCTTGGTTGGATGGTGAATCTGGTGGTGTATATGCTCAAAAGACCAGTAAAGAACTTTTTGTATGTAGAAGTTCAAGTGGGAAGACTTGAGGGAATGGATTGGAAATATTTTCAAGAAAGGATCTTTGAGAATATCATCCCATAGACATTGATGTTAGATATAGCTTAGGAGTTCTTTATCCTATATTAGGGAGACATGTATTCCATGAATTATGTAGCTACATTTAATGACATGTCTTTGTTTACACCTAGAATTATGGGAGACTCTATCACAAAGTTGAGGCATTATGAAGATTGATTACGACACCCCATCATGGTAAGACTAAAAACCATCAGGTTAGTGTCACCCTCAGAGGTTTTGAATTAGGTGCTTCTTTATGATGGTAATTTAATGGATTTTTTATACTTGAGTTAGGGGAAGAAATTAGGAGATATGGTTCTTCATATAGTAGGAAATGAGACCATGAGGATTTAGAGTTGGGTGTTTGGACTAGAGACTCAAGAAGACCATGAAGGATAGGGTAATCAATGGTGTGAATCTAGTGTGGTCATCTAGTACATGTGAAGACATATTTTATCAGGAACCAAAGGATTACTGAGTATGCAACAAGGTTGGGCATCTTGAGAGGTTCTAGAGTAATTCTTCCCATATAGATGGTAGTAAGGGACTAGGACAGACTCAAGAATTCGAGGTCGGACTGAGAGAGGTTCTAGGAGCTGGTTGGAAATATTTAGCTTCATGAAAGAAGTCATGATAGAGATAATGGGACCCATCTATGGGGCTATTGGCTAGTATCTTTTGTAGCTTTTCTTGGGGGTCAGACCTCAGGTAGTCGGGATTGAGGATAGACATTCGCATTGGAGTTTCCTGGAGCAGAGTTGGTTGGGGAGTGGTCTATAGAAAGAGGTATTCCATGGGTGTCTCCAAGTAACTTTTTGTTTTAGAATGGACCCTTTTTATAGGAATTTTCATTTTTTGGTGTAGGAGGTTCATAAGATAGTGCTTTACTAACCAGATGGTTGTTAGTATGTTGGAATTAGCTCAGATGCATGATATATACTTATATGAGGTGTATAGAACCAAGATATATTATAGGAATCGATGGATATGTGGAATTTATTAGGTGTGAGGGAATATAATAATTAATATGACATTAGTTATTTTGATTTGTGAGTAACCCGTACTAATATTTGGCATCTAATGAGATTTGGGACCTCACAAGTTCCATGTGTGATATAAGAATGATGAAGGAAAATGATAATATATAGTACTTTATGGGTTCCAGATATGACCTGAACATGATTTTAGCACTTTATGGGGTGAAGGATTGATGGTGTATCATGGGAGTACCATGAGTCCAGGGCTAGCTGAATGAGAAATAGCATCTTTTTGTTTTTCTTTGGGAAGATACTAGGTTTTGTAACTCTTAAGGTGGGCATCATATTGATAGAGTTCACCTCTGACATAATTAATGGGGTAGACCGGGTGCTTTCTAATGATATGGGTATGTTTGGTACCATCTTAAGATAATGATTTATATCATGGTGGTAATCTATGTTATGGTGGGGATATTGTAATGTCCTGGGTTTTTAGAGTGGGTTAAAATCCTTATCCCATTGGATTTTTTGGAGTTTTGTGGTTGAAAAAACTTTTTTCTTGAGCCTTGAAACGTAATTATGAGAGTTACTTGACCCAGGTCCCTATTTTTATATGTTTTAGGAATATATTAAATTTACATGGGGTTTTGAGTGGGTTTTTAGTGTTTCGGGGGCCAAAGAGCCAACCTTTCGGGGCGTTTTGGCATAGGTTCATGGATTGGACTAACTATACAGCCCTCTTTGGCTAGGTTCTTTCTTTGAAAAACTATTTGGGAGGGGTACATAGACATACATTGAATTCTATAGTTTTATGTAGAGGATCACACATAGTTTTTCTGTGGATTGTCAAACCATGTGGGCCAACCATGCCTTGTGTGGTTCCTAGATAGTGGGTGTTTCATGGTTGGTGCATGTTTAGCCCAACCATACGACCAAACTCTGTGAGTCATTGACAATGGTGAAATTACTTTTATTCCACCATCCTTTTTTCCATATTTTACTTATATTTTCATCTCTACATGCATTTACATTAGGGGTACTCTCTCATTTCTTAATCCTTATAGGATTTGAGTCACACCCTTCATCTATGCTCCATTTATCAAGACATCGATCTCAATGGAACCACATCAGTAATTCTTAGATTCCTCTTACATCCATTCATCTTTTCTATCCCTATATGTATTGTTAAATCATTACGAGCCAATTTACCCTATTTTCGGAGAATTAATATAAAATTTCTATTTCTTCCAAATCATTTGAGATTTAGATGATGATATTGGATGTGTGGGAATCTACTTACACAATGTAGGTGGTTCCATTCTTTATCTTTAATCTACTTCTATTTTTGAGGTAAATCTGTGAGTGTGACTCAGGTTTTTCTGAGAGAGACCCTATAAATTTAATTATTTATTATTAATTAATTAATTAATTAATTGAATTTATGATAATCATATATGCATGGTCCACTATGAGTATAAACAGTTTATTCATAGTTAGATACTTCACACCTTAGGACGATTAGGATGGAGTTTTAATTTATTAAATTAAATTTCTTCTTTAAAATTTAATAGTTCTAATGGAACGAGACAAGTTTGGACATAAGATTGAGGTAGTTATGACCACCTAGTTTGAAGAAATTTTCTTGTCAATATGGTGGGGGCACGGATAATTTATGTGATATTGATCACTAGATTAGGAGGCTCGGTCATTGGATGGTGGTGATGAGGTCATCATGATTGAGGGCATGACCCAAGGCTTCAAGATGATGTTGATCATTTGGTTGAGAGACGTGGTCATAGTGGAATGGGGTGTTAAGATGATATGGAAAAGGAACTTTTTTAGTGATTTACACTCATTGGATTTATCCAACACACCAATTAAGTCGGGTTCACAAATACATAAATTAGATGATGAGGTGGGGTTGACCACTTGTGTGGGTAAAGGCCGCTATTAGATATATCTTAAAATGGTGTTGACCATCATTATAGATAGAGGTTATTTCCATAGAAAGACACAAGGATGATGATGTACCATTAGTTGATGGTGTGGAGAACGTTGGTAGGGGATGAGGCTTTACATATATTAAGGTAATTGTTCTAATATTATTTGGGAGGATAAATATCATTTTTCTTTAGGATGTCGGCTGTTGATCTGAAGGTGTTATTCTTTTGAGGAAATAAATTATTATGTCTTAGAGGTATTTCTTTGAGATGATGAGGTTTCTTCTAATCTAGTGTATGAGGGACTATGTACTTGATTGAGGATTCCTTTGAGATGTATATTATTTTACTGATGGAATGATTTTTTGTGTGACTTTCTTTGAGGTGGAACCTAAAAGTTCTCCTGGGATGATTTTAATTAGATGTGACTTGGGATTTATACTAATTATCCTCTCCTCTAATGTTATATCGATAATGGCTGAAGATGGTAAATGATTCCTTGTGGTTACTAGTCAAAAGGGATGTAGGTTATTAATGCGATATTCATGTTCTGTATTGTTTATTTTTAGTATGCACCATAATAATAATAAATTTAAGATAGGTACATGTTGGTAGTGTCCTACTAAGATTATTCTCACACACTACACAGGACCATCAGGATACATGTTGAATTTACAATTCTTAGACCAGGTATGGGTTTAGGATTGGGATATGTACTTTAGTGACTATGTCATATAACTTATCATGGAGTGGATGGAATGGACCATGGAGGTTCCTACATTAGCTGGAGTTTAAGTTTGTTTTCTTTTTTTATTGGCATTATTATATATATATATTGTGGTCATCCATATGAGATCCTTTCTAGTTATTGTCTTGTATAACCTGTCTTGTATGAATTATCCTAAAAATGGTATCATGTTTCCTATTATTATATAAATGGTATATTTGAATCATTTATTTATGAATTTATTTTCTGTTTATGCTTCTGCTATGTCACGTTATTGCTTCTGCTATTGTTGGATATCGCTCAACTATTTTATTTTATTTCTTTTCCACAACATTATATATACATATACAACTATTATTATCACCACCAATGTTTATAGTCTCCCAAATAACACCACGTAACACCCACACTGCTTGTTATCATCCTTTGGTGTAAGGGGATGCAAGCTAGAGGCCTATTTGTCAACTTTCCCTAAGAACTATTCATGTGGAAAAATGGGATGAGGAACTAAAAATTTATTCATATATGGAAATTTATTTTGAAATATAAATTCTTACATTTATTGAGGAAAATAAAATGTCTTTGAAAATCGTACTATTAAAAAAACTAGAAAATTCATAAAATATTTTCAAAATACATTAATTTTAAAATCACATTTAAAACTAATAATTTTAAAATATTGTGAAAAAAATTCATTAAAAATAACCTTGAAATTTTGCAATATAATTTTCAAATAAATAATTTTTATGATATCATTTAATTTGTTACATGTCGTATAAGTCAAAAATAACATTCATTTTTCACCGTAAAATTTTTAGAAAAGTTCCTCTCTTAGAAAATGAAATGAAGATTACATTCATAAATTTGTATAAAAGGTTAAAAAATGTGTAAAGTTTTTTTAATAAATCATTTCTATAATGGTAAAATATTTTTTTAAATTCTTATTTTAAAACATATACTTGGATGAAAAATATTTTTTGGATGAAGATAGAAATAAAATGTATTTTTATTAAAACATTTTATTAATAGTTTTATATACCAAAGAGTGAGAAATGGTACTTTTACTTGAAAAAATTCAAGAATAACCAATGGATGAGGAAATATATTGATTTAATATTGTAATATCATGTATTCCCACTAACAGATACTTAAACCAAAAAAATCCTGAACAATTATTTACTTTTGAAATATGCTCTTACCACTTTGGTACCTTTTGATTCATAATCCATGTGGAATAAATAGATTAAAAATAAACTTTAAAACCATTAAGATAATTTAATTAATTATATAACATAAAAATGATGTATATAAACAACACATAATAAATAAGTGGTGAATATGGTGTATACCTCATGGAAGTAAAAGTGAGATGAGAAAACCTTACCTTGAGGCAGAATCATCACGTATGTTATTTATGATACTTGATAAAAACATATGTTAATTAATAACTTTCTTATGGACCATTTTTAGGATTATTATATATTTTATTTCAATTATTACAATGTTATATTTTATTACTTAATCTATTAATTTTACATTAGATATTATGATGATATTTTCGTTATTTATCAAAAATTATTTTGGTAGGTTGAATATGGTAAAAGTGTTCATTATTTAAAAATATTAATAATAATAAAAATTAAATATTTATCATATTTATATATTAATTATACATTTAAAACCAATCATGAAATATGTTTTTGAAAAATGATCAATGCTACAACCATAAACATGGTAGACTATACTTATGTTTGAGTAATGTTTCCATTTTCCAATGATCATTATGAATAAGAGGTAATAAAATTTTTATCTTACAATAATTATCACAATATCATGAATATAATATTATTTTGTTAAATATACTTATATATACCATTAATGTGTAGTGGTTAGAAAAATAGAGTCACATCACTTCATGAATGTCACGGTCCACACATAAACAAATAACGTTATCATTTTTTGTGTAAGAAAGAGAAGGATATATATTAAATTTTCATAAAGAATAATATTTCATTAATATAATAATTATTTCATTTATATAACATATATTAACTAACTTTACCCTTACTACCGTATATGTAATGATTTAGTTAAGAACGAATCATATCGCTTCGTCAGGTGATAGTCCACCATACACACAAGCCACAACCTCACATCCCCTATGGAGTAAATATTTAAAATGTTATATATGATATAATTACACAAGAGGTTGTATTATTTAATAAATATAATAAATATATTTTTTATCCATCATTATACCCAACTATGAGAGGCCTTGATGGAAAACTTGTCTCATTAGATTGTGAGGTGGTGGTCTGCCATACACACAAGTGATATTATCGTTTCCAATATGAAGGATGAAGAGTTGGATATAGTTCATACCATTAACATAATAAAATACCATTATATGGGAAATAATGTTGTTATAATATAATCATAAATGAATAATATTTGAATCAGTATAAATAATAGATAAAACAATAACACATAGTTAGGAATTTTACCACTCCTTAGACCACCTCTTTGTAATTATACATAAAGTATTACTAAAATGTATATATAACCAGAAAAAATATTACATGACAAGTAAAGGAAGATTGTAATTTATTTAATAATGGTTTTACCAAACCAAAATGTTTTGAGGTGTGAAGAATAGAGAATATGGGGTGGCTTTTTATAGGTGAGGTGAGTGGCACACATGTAATTTTTAAAAGCAAAAAGGTGTACCAATATTTTCCACATGCCTGAAGGGTCTAAAATAGAGTACTGTCGAGACTTAGAAACTATAAGGTTAATATATAACCTTAAATGGGTTTTGGAATTGTTTATATGTTATTTTAACCATTATAATCTTATTTTAATTATCAATTAAACTATATTTACCTCAACTACAGTAATTAGTTTTTACTGTTTTCTCTCTTCCTTAAAAATGTAAAACCTTTCACAGAAATCCAAATAATATTCCTAATATATTTTTGATATGATTGTCTCATGAAGAATGTTTGTTTATTAAAATATATTTTCCAAAATTTGTAGAAATTTATTAAAAATTATGAGCACAAACTATCACCAAATGACCTTTTAGAAAAATAATGTTTTTTAAAAAATATTTTTTGAATTTAAAGTTTTTTTTATTCTATTTATATAAAATATATATATATTTATTTTATTTTAATAAATTTTAAACAATATAATTTTATAATTATTTTAGTTTTATTCATACCTTCCAACTTAACAGTTCAGTTATAATGGACATGTTTAAATAATAATATCTTAATAGAGTATCATGTTTTATTTAAACTTGATGTTTTGTGCACTAAAAGATATTAAATAAATATAATTTATTTAAATATATATATATATATATATATCAATGTATGGCGGTGTTATATTCTCTTAAATTATTTTTTTCATGTCATATACTCTATCAAACAAGATGTTCCAATTTTAAGATATCATGGTGTTACACCATTCATAATTAAATAAATATTGCATTAATAGCATTGTTGGTTTTTTTAGAACAATACCTATTCAAAAACATTGAAAAAATCAACTAGTATGAAATTTACTCTAAAAAACACAACATATACTTTAAAATAAATAAAATATACATAATTAAATAACCAAATTTTTATATTTGAAAAGAACCTGCTAATATATTTTTCAAGATCTTGATAAAGATTACTTAATGGTAGTAAAAAAATTCCCACCTTTAAATCTATCCAAAAGTATAGTTAATATTAAAAAAATAATGGATTTCTCTAACAATCATAGATTTATAGTTCCTTTATGATAAATAATTTAGATAAATAAGAGCTATGTCTTAAGAACATTTTAGAGCATAATATTATACCATCTTCTCATAGTCTCAATATCTTTTTATATGATTCAAGGAAACTCTATGAAGGATCTATATCACTGAAAAATTCATAAATGTTCAATATTTCATCATTCTAAATGTTTTATAAACATTTTAACAATGAAATATGTAATATTATATTTTTAATGTTTATATTACCATTATAAAACATTTAATTCTTAGAAAAAATCAGATATTTTTATCAAAAAAACCTTTAAAAATCATTAAATGATGTAAAAAAATGTCATGATAAATTTTTATTGGGTGTAATAATTATCATCATTTGTTATTATATAAATTTAAACAAACACGAACATAACCATGATGTTGTAAACTTCACCACGCCATGTGTTCAATTAGTACAAACTAAAACATAGTGATATTAATCATGTATTGGTTTTATATTAGTGATTATTTTATTATTATATTTGATGATAATTTGTAAGGAAAGATATTTAAAATCCATCAGAATATATTTTAAAGTTTTTTATATTGGGAAAATAAAATTAAAGTGTATAAATTCAATATGGAGATATTAAAAAAATATTTTCATGAAAGAGGATGAATGAAATGAAACTTCATTGGAGGTTTATTGATTAGAATTAAATAAATTTATGATAGGATTTACATTGAGTTTGTGGTAGAAATTTTTGATGAATTTGGAAGATCCTAGAACGAGGGAATAAGAATCTCCAAAAAATATATATTTGTAATATATATAATAGAGTATAGGACTCTACTATATATAGAATGTTTTGTCATAAAATCTATGGTATTGTGAAAGACTAAAATAAAAAGTCATTAAATTATAAGATACATATAACATATCATAATAATTTACTAGATAAAATTTCCATGTGTTGAGAATAATTTAAAACCTACTAGATGTAAAGGATTTAGTTTTAATATAAAATAATTTTTATATATTACAAGTTGTTTCAATAAACCGAAATTTAGTTATGTATTATTAATTTAATATACATTTAATAGACCCAAATATTTTACTAAATGAAGGAAAATTACTTCCAAAATAATTGATTAATCTATATGGTATGAAAAATATGTATTATTTTCACAATATATAATTGTGTTTTTGGTGGGTTTGAATGGATAATGTAATGATCAGTGGAAGTGTAAGAAATTCCACATTCGCTCGATCAATCCTTAAAAAAATGAATGTGATTAGTATTAAATAAAATACATTTATATTAGTTTTAGTATCCACTGTCTTGATGGAGAAATATTGAGTAATGTCACTTAAGAATAAAACAATAGTTCACTACTTGATTATTAATCCACTAACAAATGGATCCAAGATATTTTATTATGGAATATCGTATGCATTAATTGGAGCAAGAGCCATCACTATGAAGTGACTAATATCAAACCGAGAATAATAGAGGTTTTGAAATTTTATTATGAAAATAATGACTATTCAAAGAACAATAATAGGTAAGCTCTATCCCTTTAATATCTAGTTCTTGGATCTCTTTATAAAATAAATAGTATCGTAACTAATTCCACACATTATTTACCATTAAAATATTCTTAATTTAATACAATAATTAATTATTTCATTAATTAACTAATGCATTCCCAGGATTAGTTATCAATGGAAATTTTGTGGGAGTGGTCTGTATGTTTCATATCTATGCATACACTACATATGGTTGCATCACATGCGAACAACGTTTGTTGAAACCAACACAAGATCGTTCACATGATTAAGGATATGTGGACACAAACATATCTATATTTTATATGTGTCACATATATATAATTTTATTTTTCTTTTAATAATACAACATATTTACTAAATTAAAATGGACTTTATAAAAAACTTTACATCTGTTTTTGAATCTATCGATAAATCCTTTTGAATATAGTTTTATCGAGCTCTCTATATTTTAGAATAAACACATTATCAAAAAATTGTCTTTATCCAGTGGCCTAATTGTGTGACCCTACAGACTATAGTGGGTGGAAAATAAATATACAATCACTATTTCATATATGTAGGAAAAGAGAGGATGTTGGAGAAGCATAAATTCTACTCATGATTCTAAGGGTTCTTGTGTGATATCCATCAAATATAGCCATATATATACAATAAAAATCCACCAAAAGATATATCATATAAATCATATGTAAAATTATATAATCCATTTTCACAATACATCAAGTGGCTACTAGACATAGAAAAATTTCAATATAATATTGGTAATTTTATCTTTTATTAATTCTCTAAAAAATACTAAATGGGTTGTTGAATTCATCATATGTAATTCATCTACTAGATGTTCACAATGTCTATCCCTTATCTATGATGTTAGACACATCTCATGTGGGTCAACTAATTATGGTCGTTCATTTTTTACATATTACTCAATCAAGGTCCATATGTCTTTTCTCATAATACGAATTGTAAAATATCATCTTTGTCAGGATGTAACAAATGAAATGATAGAGATCAATCCCAACCAACCTAAAGTAGATAATCCAGAATAAATTGTATAAGAATGGTATCAATATATAAAGGTTCTCATGAAATTTATCTTTCTAACCTATTATGAGAAGGATTTAATAAATTCATACACCCATAAGTATATCAATTACTAAATGAAATTACAAAGGATATAATAGGTGGGTCAATGTCAATGATAAGTAACTTCTAATTATCTCATTAGTATACTACTTGGTATAATAATTACATACCATCACAACCCAAACTACTATATCATGATCATCTATTGAGGATAACTCAATGTTATACTTTTGGGAAGATATTTTCATTTGAAAAATCATGTAAAGTAAAATTGTGCACACATGAATGAATCATAATTGTAGATTTAATTTATTATAGAAACATAATTTGTTATTCAACATTTACATTAATATCTTAAGTGCCATACACCAAGACAATCTTTCTGATTCTCCTACTTCTGCTTTGATAATGGCATTATAAATAGATATACTAAATTTTTATATATATCCTCCCATAAATTATTTATATATATCCTTTAAACAATCTCCTATATGATATGGTGTTTAAAATGACGTGTTCGGTTCTTTAGTGAGCTTGAGGTTCCTTATCCTAAGAAATAACTCCATTTTTTTATAGTATACCTCAATTTCACCCTCAATTCATGGAAACATAAGTAAGTCAATAACAAAATTTCAATTTCAATCATATTCCTTAGAAATATATGATGTAGTCATTTACTCAACCTTTATTGTTTAGTATGTTATAGTGACCTATTTGGAAAAATTCCAATAAATATATTCACCATTTTGGAACTATATGAAACTATACTAAGATTTTATATCATATTTTTCATATTGGAAACTTTCATTAGTGTATCATTTTACAAAATCTCATCATATCCTATACATATCATGAACATATCCTTATTTCGTGATAAGTAATTAAATATTTTCTTCTTTGAATTTTAGTGACTCTCGTCAAGATTTGATTAGTATCTACCAGTCATTCTAAGAGCGTACGTGATATTTGGTTGAGTACAGAACATGAAATACTTGATAGAACATTCTAACAAAACATATGATATTATATTCATCTTTGATAACTCTTTAGATGGATCGATAATATTCCTATAATATATTCTGTAAAACACTGATAAATATCCCTTTTTGTGTTCTCCATGATAAATTTTTATCACTTGAACAATGTAAGTGTCTTGACTGATTCTAAGAACCCATGTAGATCTATATATGTTGATATTCATACATAGTAAGTAGGAAACTTCACCCTTTTATTTCATTGATAAAAATATACCCCGCCAAATCATTAAGGAATGAATATTAAGGATTCATTTTAAATAAGTAGTATGTCATCCATATACATTATCAAAAACATCACAACACTCCAAAAAAGATGATTGTATAAATATAAATCATTTGTGTTCTTGATGAAACTTAAATATGTGATTGAAGAATCAAACTGGTATTCTAATCCTTATAATCTTAATTCAATCAATAAATGTATAATTGTAACTTGAATACCTTAGTATTATCATCTGTGACATCATAAATTTTGGGTCATATCATATTCACAACCTCGACTAAATTTTTATTAATGAAATCAGCTTTGAAATCTATTTTACATGTCTAAAAATTAAAATAAGATGATATGGTGAGAAATATCTGAATGGGATTTATTATGGAAACAATTGAAAATGATTCTTCATTGTGAGTTCTATGAATTTTTCTATGACCAATTTCTACTAGGAATTCTTAATAGGTAAAACACTACTATCCATATAAATTTTATTCCTATGGGTGGAACCCCTTCAGATGCATCCACCATGTTCTAATCATGGTTAGTGTAAATGGATTCCATCTCAGATTCCATGGATTTGAACCATTTCTCATAATCAGAGTACTCAATTTTCTCCTAGTAGGTAGTAGGTTCATATTCTATGTACATTACCTTTTTATCATTTGATATGATAAATATATACCTCATGAGCACATAATGAATCCTACCAGAACATCTGGTATCTCATGTAACATGTATTTCTTCTTCTTCCATGAAACATTATTAGATAGAAATAACATCTACCTAAAAAACATTATATTTATTGGTCTTGAGATTAACCAATTTCAACTTCCCTTCTACTAAATCCTTAACTTAGGTGTTCTTTCTCAATAAAAACGCCACATCGAGCTAAAAATACATTTTTAGTAGTATTATAGAAATTATATCCCACATTTTATTAGGATAAAAAAAATATAATAAAGTTTCATATTTGGATTCAATATTTTTTCATGACAAAAATTGTATGAATTCTTCGAATCCCCAAATATATATAAATGACATAATGGGAAATTTCCTAGTGCATATCTCATATTTTATCTTTATAAATACTCTATATAGATCATAGTTTAGTAAAAATGAATAAAAATCTAATGAATTAACCAATAATGAATTGGGATGGTCGCATTGACTTGTTATTAACCTATCCATGGCCAAAAAGGTATGATTTATTCACTCACACACACCATTAAATTTTTGTGTTCTACGAGGAGTGATCTGTGAAACAATTCCACAATACCCCAAAATATCAATGATTTTTTTAGCTCATGTATTCACCATCCCGATCAAATTATAGGATATTTATACTTTTCCATAGATAATGTTTTATTTAGTTCTAAAATTATTCTAACATTTAAACTGTTTCAAACATGTGTCTCATCAGATACACATTTCCATATCAACTAAATTCATCATTAAATTTAAAAAAGTGCCTAAACCCACTACTAGATTTTGTTCTTATTGGTCTACATATGTCATTATGTATGATATCCAATAGTTCACTAGCCCTTTCTGGTATATCCTTAATATTGTATTTTTTTATCTTCCAGAATCAATATGATTCATAATTTTCAAAAATTTCATAATCAAATGGTTATAATAATCAATCTTTATAGAATATTTGGATGTGTTTTTTATTTATATATTCAATGTTCCAATGCTAAAGGTGGGTGGGATAAGAATCAATCTTTAACTTCTTATTCAAAATTACATAAATATGATTACCCGTATCTATAATATATAAGAAGTTTATAGTAATCTCAATTATTTAAAACCATTCATTCCTATATATAGAATAACACTTCTTCATAATTTTAACAGCAGAATGTTTTTATTAAATATTTTCTTTATATAATTTTAATTCTTCAATATCTTGAACTGTATGCAATCATGAGTTTAAAGGACTCACGAGATTCCATTACTATAAATAACCATTTTTATATACTCATTAGTGTATTGGTAATTAATATAACTAACTTATGAAAATGTATAGTGAATTCATTGTCTACCAATTATTTATGAAAAATATAAATAAATTATACATTTTTATATTTCGTAAAAATAAATTGAGTGAATTACTAATACTAAAAGAAATTAATGAAATATATAATTTATACTTAATATAATATTTTTTATATTCATTAAATAGATATTTTTATCATTGGGTATGAATAAACACTTTTTATGTATAAGATCCTATATTTTTTAAAACATAAATTTAACCACCTTTTAATGGTGAACATATTTTAAAGTAAACATTTTGACACATTAATAATTTGAATATGAAAAAATAAAACTCTTCTTTGGAAGAGGGATATAAAAATTTACTTTGGATAAATTGTTTATATTTTTCTAAAAACATTCATGTTTTGATAAATAGTAAAAGAACACAAACTTTTAATTGAAAAAAACTTTTTTTGTTGAAAAAAATCATATGGATATATTCTATTATTAAATGTTTATTACATAAAAGTAGAATATATTTATATAAATTAATATAATGTAGGTAATTTACATTAATTTTATGATGAATTTAGATGTAAAAACATTTTGTTCTTTTGCAATGTTTTGACTTTTAAAATTCATTTTCTCATTTCGACAATAGGATTAATTTTAAATTAATTACAAAAAATTCTATCTTTTGAATTTTGAAAAATGGATTCCATATTTGGAATAAGAAGGTCAAATTTTTTTAAATAGAATTATTTTATTTTATAAAATTAATAATTATAACTTTGATAATTTTTTTAATACGGTAAATGAATAAATTTTCTAATTATGGGTAAAAATAATATTAAAAAATTACCCTTAAACATGTCCTAATATTGTTGGATGAGTGTGTTTTGACCTAAATTGTCTATGGGTTGAAAGGATATCATTTTGAATCCACTTAGATGAAATTTGGACACTAAATTTATTATATTTAAATAAAATATAAATATCTCTCACTCAAATATTAATAACTAAATCATTTTTAATATAGCGAGATATAGAAGATAAATTATATTAAAAATACACATTTTAAGTATAATTTTTTTATTTATCATGGTAATTTATTTTTAATTTTTAGGAAAGAAATAATTACCTAAAAGTGTTTTACATTGATGATGAAGAAATTATTTAATTGATGAAAAATCCAAAAACTAATTTTTATTATAATGATATTAACCATTAAAAGACAATAAAAGTATAAAAAATTGTATTGGTTGAGTATATCATGACCATAATCATCCCATTGTTGAGTTATAAACTATTTTGAGTCTTATGGATGAGATAATGACACATATATTATTTTATTTAATGTGATGTTAATGTTGACACATTCATGTTTTAATAAGTATAAAATTTTATAGGTTATATTTTCCAAAAGATATATTCAATTAAAAGTATTATTATGAAATCTACTATATTTATCTCTATAAAAATATTTTTTTATTTATTATTCAAAAAAATAAGCGTATTAAATAATTACACCAAACTGATGGTGCAATTATTTTATCAATGGAAATAAAAAATAAATGTTATTAAAATATTAAAATAAATATAAATTTGGATAATTAATATGTCCAATGATTTTTATATATGACCTAAAATATTTTTAATATAAAAAATATTCGAATTTATCTTGTTATTTTAATATTTTTAAAAATCAATGAATTAAATAATGTCAAAATTGACTCTATTGATTTTTTATCAAAATAATGTTTTATTAAATTAATTAAAAATAATAAAACATTTTCTAAAAATATATAATAAATATTATATGGTATAAATAGTTCTATTTTATTTATTTATGGTCTAATTGGCATCAAATAAGTAAATATTACACCCTTTTAATATTAAAATATTTGTTACCCAAGTTAAAATTTAATTACAATAAGTTTGTTTTAATTAAAATGATAAGGTTTAAATTGATATAAAAACATTTATAAAATTTATTGGTTTATGATATTACATCCCTATCTCATATTATCTTCTAAACTAGGATATTTTGGAGGTTTTTGGATGGGGTTTTATTTCATTATAAATTTATTTTCCCCATAGTTTCCCAAAGTACCCCTCACCTCAATTAAATAAAGCCACATCCTCCCTCATTTATTCACAACTCAATGAGCCTTCAAGATTAGTTATCCCATATAATTTTCTATTCTCAAAATCTATAGTAACATTCTATATGTTATGGTCTTCCCATGACTAACTTTGGTACTTTAATAGGATATTTCTAGGGAGCACGCCGAAGAGTAGGTAATATCCTCTACTGATTATTTGAAGCTTATTACTTCTTACAAATCTAATTCATGAGCTGTTTCATTATAATGTAATAAATTGAGTGTCACTAAAATACTGAGATTTTATTATTATTATAAAATAACCATATTTCACTCTCAATCCATCCTACAAAAAAGGATAATCACCATGTCGGCATACGTACAGCTTATCATCTCCACGTTGTGGTGTAATCTATTTTTAGACACCACCTTTCATGGATGGGAATAATGATGGAAATAATTACTATATTTGATTATTATAACATAATATTTATTCTTAAATATTATACACAATCTGATTCAATACCATTTAACAATTATGGAAATGATATCATCACTCTTGAGTACGTACGACCTACCATCTCCATGAAGTGATGTGATTCAATCTAAATGATCTTTATTAAATAGCGACTATATAAATGAATTTAATCAATAATTATGATATATATTATACTAATATAAATTTTTAATTGACATAACAATAACCTATGAATAGGTACAAGAACTTATCTGTCGGAACTTGCGTATGAAAATAAAAAAGTTAATACATGATGGATGACTAATAATGTTACTAACAAAAGGAGGATAATATGACCATATATGATATCATAAAAATGATTATTAATCTATAATAAGTAAATTAAATCATCTTGACCATTATACAAGAGTATTGGATATATACAAAGGATATCAAACCTAAGGTAGGGGATAATTTTACAATATCATTATTTTCCAAAATTGTTTGTACATAAGTATTCATTAGTGTATATTTATAATCCATGTCCATGTCTCCTAAATATATAATTTTTCTAATTTTTATATATATTTTTAAATTCATTTTTACCTATTGGTAAATTTTTATAAAATGGTATGTAATTAATTTTTTGTCATTTTTCGATATGAGGTACTTTTATAACATATCAGAAAAAATTAAGGGAAGAATGTTTTATTTTAACTCATATGGTATGATGGGTTTTTATGTTTTAATAAATCTGTATTTATATTATTATTCTTTACTAATATTTCAAGGTTATTTAAAATGAGATTATTTTATTTTAAAATTTTGTGGCATTTTGAGAATGGAAATTTTTGGAATAAGAAAAAACAATTCCTCAAGAACTAATTAAAACTGCTCAATCAAAATTATTTTCCATATAAGATGGAATTTATAATTGGGTTTTGTTCCTAGTATAATATCACTATTATTTTGGTGGTTCTATTATTTTTTGATGGAATTTTAATTATTAAATTCATTTATTTTAAATGGATTATTTTATGATGGAATGATGTTTATGAATCCAATTTTATTCTTTGGTTTATGATATGATGAATAATTGATGTTTTGTGGAACACATAAGAATGAATTAATTATAATATTTGTGGGACCTATATCTCCCTCCAATGAATTGGGTTAATGTTTCATCTCATGAGATATATTTGATTGAAATGGTAAATGATCTTAGTTCAATACTACAGGGCTAAAACGAGGAGTGATATTTGTTCAGTGATAGAAATTTTATATTATGGTGGTCCTAACAAAGATCATTGACTAATATGAAATGTTTTTATATGATTATTTGTATGCCATATAATTTCATGTCTTATTTTATGAGTATTGGTATTACATTCATTGATTCTAATAAACATTTATGATTTATCTCATCGCATGATATCATGTTCTTTCATATCCTGGATAAGATTTTCAAATGTTATATTCTTATGTGTTATAATTATGATATAATTTATATCTCCCTATTTAACCTTACATAGCCTTTGAGCTCACCCCTTTTAGGTTTATTTTCCCTAGGTCTTGAAATTGTATTAAGAAAGATATTTCAAAACGGGGTCTAATTATTAAAGAATAAGTGGGAGATAATGTAGATATCTTATGAACTATTTGTTTATGTTTCCATGTTTCTAAGGATACTACAAGTATACATTCCATTTGTTACATTGTTATATTTTTTAATGAATATTATTATATTTCGAATTAATATCTATGTATGTAAATTATGGGTATCTATAGTTGGTATCATAATAATGGTATTGTTAACCATTGAAAAATAGGATGAGAAAACCCTAGGAAGAACCCTAATGATATGATTAAGTATTGGTTATAATAATATTGTTTTAGAAATGATAATGAATAACATGTGATAAAACCTAAAATGTCCTAAATTTAAAAAAAATTATGTGGCTTTACCAATATTTTTTGGGTTGCACATACTATGTTCTTGGTTTTAGTCAATAGCTGGAACACAAAGGAACCACATTAAAGTTAAATGTGAAAGGAAATGTAATGAATGTCTTCCTGAGTAATGGAATGTTATTTGATCTACATGAAAAACCATATTTTTATGCTCAAATAACATTCTCAAGATATTAATTGTGTTGTAATTTCAAACAAATAAAGGAGGGAAAAAAATTCTTTTGAGTCCTTCATGAAGTAGTTTCCACCCTCTTTCAGTTGGTCTTATAACTCATTGAAGGCTAAATAATGGATTAGTACCAAAACATATATATTTAGTAATCCCTTGTTTAGAACATGATAAAGTAATCTTGGAATTCTATCATTTATAAGGTGATGCTTATCAATGGTGTATCTTATCAAGAATACAAGGAAAATAGATGAAATTGAATCCATAGAATGAGACAAGTTCAAAAACATAGTTTTTGATAAGTATTGTGCTCATATTTTTCGAAAAATATGGATAAGGAGTTCCTTGAACTTTATAAAAAGGATGATGAATCTTTCTGTAACTACAAACAAAATATTACATGACTTTCAAGGTACTCTTTTAGAGTTATCATCCAACCTGAGAGTAAAATTAATCGTTACTTTAGTGAATTATAACTAATTCTCCATATGGAATTAGACATAAGGGACTTCAATAGCTATGAAGAAATCATTTGATGTGTTCTCAATTTTTATATTGATATTAGAGTATCCCATTAGTCCTATGGTTTTGATAAGAATATAAAAATCGAATTCAATCAAAAATATAATGACCACACTGAAAGGAATATGATTTCTCTCTTATGCATTATGTGTGGAAAAAAATGTGCTGGAAATTTTCATAATGGGACTACAAAATTTTTTAACTGTGGGAGAGAAGGTCATCGGGAAGATGAATTCCAACGTAATGGGAAAACGATGTCAAATGATGTGAATAAAGAAAATTCTACACATAACACACCTTCTACACTTTAATGTTACAAGTTCAAGGAAATGGAGAATTAATCCAACAAATACCTGAATCCAAGTATCATTGATGATGAAAAACATTAGTAAACATTTTTGTATTTCAAATTATAAAGTCATGTCACATGAAATCACTATCGACAATGTGGAGTATGATAATGATTGGTGAAAGGTACACTTATCATCCACTTTGAAGTATAAAAGGTTTTATTTGATTCTATATCCACCTACTCTTTTATTTTTGAATAATTTGTTAAGGGTATATTCGAATTAACTCAAAAATTAGATGTTGAGTCAACTATGAATACTCATAATGGCATAATGATCCAATAAAATGATTATAATTTTTCTCTGGTTGAATTTTTTCAGAAAGAGATTCTTGAAAATCATGTGGCCCTTCATATTGTGGAATTTAATGTGATTCATTGCATGGATTCACTTTCTCTATATGGATCTAAAATCAATTTACACATAAGGGGAGTCAAATTTCATATTCTTGATCAATATATGATCATATATTGATGTAGGTTTGAAAATGGACTTCCTGTATAAATTTATTCCATCTTATGGGCCTTGATTCTTATAAATGAAGGTTATATATATCAATTGGTTGAGGAGAAACTCATAATTAAGAAGAAATCCATTACATGAGAGTTTAATTATGTATTTTAGGAAAAACTTCCATTCCTTTCACTGAATTGTGAATTTGAGTTTTCAATAGAACTCATACCGGTTTCTAATACTATTTCAAATACAACATATAGAATGGAATCAATTGAGTTGTAGGAATTTAAGAAAAACTCCAAGATAATCTTAACAAGGTATTAATACTCCCTAGTGTGGCTCATTGGGGTGAACCGTTACTATTTGTTAAGGAGAAATATGGATTAGTGATACTATGTATTGATTATTGAGAAAATAACAAGATCACTATCAAGAACATATATAATCTTCCCTGCATTGATGACTTATTCGACCAGCTATATAGAGATCAATACTTTTCCAAGATTGATATTCATTCAGTATATCATGAATTAAGGGTCAAAAAGAAGGATATACCAATGATGACATTCCGTACATGGTATGGACACTATGAATTTATAATAATTCCTTTTGGTCTTACTTATTCCCTCATTATTATCATGGATCTAATGAATAGATTATTTAGAGACTATCTTTATCAATTTGTGGGAGTCTTTATCGATGATATTCTTATCTCTTTGAAGAGAAACGAAGAGCCTTTAATCAAATTTGAATTGTACTAAAGACCCTGAGAAAGGATAATATTTATGTAAAAATTACCACATTTGATTTTTGGCTTTATAATGTATCATTTTTTGGGTCACATAATCTCAGGAAAGGGGATATCTATGGATCTAGAAAAAAAATGTTATTGAATGTCGGCTGAGACCAATAACGATAACTGATTTATGATTTTTTTCTTGGATTCACTAGATATTATCACTGTTTTGTGAAGGAGTTTTTACAAATATCTAATACACTCACCAGGTTGACTCAGAAAGGAGTTTAGGATCATGTGCGTGGAGGAATGTGAAAATAATTTCAAAGATCTAAAAAGAAGGTTAGGAAGTGCACATGTGCTCACACTTCCTTGTAGTTGAGAAAGGATTTTGATCTATAGAGATGCATCTAAGAAGAGGATTGGTGGTTTTATTATGAAAAATTATCTAGTGATATCTTATGCCTAATAAAAATTGAAAATACCTAAGAAAAATTAGCAAACTTGTGGTTCAGAATTAGTTGCAGTAGTATTTTCACTAAATATAAAGATCCAGTATCTCTATATTGAAATGTGTGACATATAAACTGATTATAAAAGTTTAAAGTATATTTTCACACAAAATGATTTGAATATGATTCAAATAAGTTGGTTGGAGTTGATTAATGATTATGACTACTTAGTACATTACCACCTTGGGAAAGAAAACTAGGAGGTAGATGCTTTGAGTTGAAGGTAACATGTGGGCATATCCATGATGTGGATCACAAAAGATCTAATATTTATGAATTTTAAAAGAAAATATCTTTAAATTTTAAAATAAAGGGGGATATATTATCTTTATCAAATGAATTTTCAACCATATATACAAGTGATGATTAAAAAGTCATATAAGGAAGATGTAGAGCTTCAAAAGAATGTGAGATATGGTTGTGAATTCAACCTTGATTGTGGTGGAATAATAAGGTTTAGGAACCGGGTTTGTATTCCTCCCATACTAGAATTAATGAAGGATTAGTTGGATGAGTCTCATAGTTATACATTCTCCATTTTTCATGGAAGAAAAAATCTGTATACGGATGTAAAATAGTATTTCTATTGGGATAGATTGAAAAGAGATATTTCTGAATATGTATCTCGGTTCTTGGTTTGTTAGTAAGTTAATAATGAAATGTAGAAGTATAAGGAAATGTTATAACCATTTCTCATACCATAATATAAATGGAAAAACATCACAATAGACTTTCTCATTGGCCTTCCCAAAACATCTAAAGACCATAATAATATATGGGTTATAGTCGATCGCCTTATAAAGTCGTCTCATTTAATTTCCATTAGATAAGATTTATCTTTTGATCATCTTGCTAGTATATTTGTAAAGGAAGTGGTAAGATATCATGGATTTCCACATTCCATTATATCTGATTTAGATCTGAGGTTTACCTAGATGTTTTGGAGATGACCTTAGGAGGCTCTCGATACATAATTATGTTTCATCACATCATAACATCCTCAGATAGATTGTCAGTCTTAGAATACAATAAAAACTCTAGAAGACATGTTGATATCTTGGTCTATATATTTCAAAACTGCTCAATATCAATACCAACCGTTGGTGGAATTTTATTACAATGATATTTTTCACTCTAGAATTCATATGAATCTTAATGAAGCCATATATGGATATAAATGCATAACTTCAACTTTATAGGATGAAGATGGGGAAAGATACCTATTAGGAGCATATTGTGTTAATGAGATGGAATAAAATTTTGTTTTTATCCAATAACACATAAGATAATCTCAATGCCAAAAAAAATTATACTGAAAATCAATAAAAAGAACTAAATTTTGAAGTGGGTGACATGGGGTTTCTATGAATATAACCCTAGAAGAGAGTAATGAGATTTTAATGTAAGGGAAAGTTGAGCCCTATTTATATTGGTCCTTTGGAAATTATGGATTACATTGGGAAGGTTTCTTATCAATTGGAAATTATATCAAATCACTCTGAAGTTCATTATTTGTTTTAGGTATCTCTCCAAATAATGAAAACACCTGACCCTTCACATGTACTAAACTAATAAGTCATAACACTAAAGAATGTTTTTTCTTATGAATCACAACCAATACATATTCTGTATCGTAGTAAAAATGTACTGTGAAACTAGAAAGATTCTTTGGTAAAAGTCTTATGGTGGAACTAAGAATTTGAGGAAGCTATGTGGGAACTTTAGGATCTGATGAAGCAGAGGTATCATCATCATTTATCATCCAAATGACAAATTTTTAGTGTGAAATTAATTTTAAGGGGGATAAATGTAACACCCAGATGTTTTTTTGAAATATTTTCTTTAAATAATTTTTATTCTTCAACAACTTGAATTGCACACAATCATGAGTTTAATGGTACCATATGATCCACTTAGTATAAAATGAAAATTATAACCTATCCATTAGGTTATAAGGATTAATTATAACTAACTTATGAATATGTATGGTGAATTCATTAGCTACCAATTAATTATGAAAAATTTAAATCCAATATATATTTTTATTTTTTGTATGATTAAATTATTTAAATTATTATTAGTAAGTAAAATTAATGAAATTAGTGAAATATAAATTATATAATTAATAAAATATTTTTTATATTCATCCAATAGATATATTTTTCATTGGGTATGAATAAACCATATATTATGTATAAAAACCTGAATTTTTCAAATAGGTAATTTTTACATTTATTGGAGAACCCTTTTAAAGTAACATTTTTACACATCAATAATATTTATAGTAAAAAATAAAAATCATATTTGGAAGAGGGATATAAAATTTAACTTTGGATGATTTTTTGATATTTTTCTAATAACTTCCATGTTTAGATGAATAGTCAAAATACACTAATTTTTTATTGAAAATATCTTTTTCATAGAGATAATTTATATAGATAAATTATATTATTAAATGGTTTAAAAGTATAGATAGTATATATTTTTATTATTTAATATAATTTAGGCCATTGGAATAAATTTTTACATTGAATTTAGATGTAAAATATATTCAATCTTCTATAGTGTTATAAATTTTAAAACATGTTTTCTCATTTTGGAAACATGATTATTTATAAATTAATTACTGCATATTTTGTGTTTTTAATTTTGAAAAATGGTTTCAATACTTGTAATCTCTTGATAAAAATTATGTAAGTATCATTATTTTATGTTTGGGTTTGCTGAATAGTAATTTATGTGAATTTTATTAATATAATAAAATGGTGAATCGGGGAATTTGGGGTACAAATAATGTTATATTATAACCGAACACCTTTACTAATATCATTATATTATATTTTTAAACCTCAATAATTATTGGGTCGAAATAGTATCCTTTTGAAGTTACTTGGATGAGATTAGAAAACTTAATTTATTTAATTTAAAGAAAAGAAAACTATCTCACTCAAGTTTTAATAAATATATCCTTTTTAATATATGGTTATACATAAGATAATTTTGATTATAAAGAATCATTTTAAATCTAATGTTTTTTTATTTATCATGGTTATTTTTTTGTAATTCTATTTAAATAAATAATTAACCAAAATGTTAATACATTGATGGTGGAGAAATTATTTCATTGATGAAAAATAAATAATCTAATTTTTATTAAAATTATAATAAATGTTAAAAGACACAAAAACATGAAAAAATATCATTTTTTGATTATATATCGACCATAATCATCCATGAGTCAAGTTAGTTACCATTTTGAGCCTTATAGATGTGATTATGAAACTTATATAATTTTATTTAAAATGATGTTAAAGTGGTCACATTCATGTTTTAATAAGTATAAATCTTTTCATGTTGAATTTTACACAATATACATTTGACTAAATTTATTCATCTAAAATCTAGTATATTTATCTTCATCATAGTATTTTTTTTTTATATTTTTATGCAACAAATAGATGTTTTAAAGAATTACACAAAATTGTTGTTGTAATTATTTTATTAATAGAGATACTAAGAAAATGTTATTAAAATTTTAAAAATATTATAATTTTGGATAATTAATATGTATATTGATTTTTATAGATGAAATTGATATCTTAGAATTATAATAAAATATTTTTTTGAATTTGTCTTGTTATTTTAATATTTGTAAAAATCAATGAGTTTAATAGTGTCAAAATTGACACCATTGGTTGTCTATCAAAATAATATTTTATTAAGTTATTTAAAATACTAATTTTTTTAAAAAAACTATTGAATAATTATTATATGGTCTAAAAATTATTAAGGTATTTATTAATTGACTAATTAACATCAAATATGTAAATATTCCACCCTTTTGATATTAAAATATTTGTCATGCTAATTAAAAATTAAATAGAATAACTAAGTGTTAATTAAAATGATAAGGATTAAATTTATACAAAAACATTTCTAAATTTTATTAGTTGATGATATTAAAACCTTATATTATCTCATATTTGAAATTGGATCATTTTGGATTTTTTGGATGTGGTTTGAATTTATAATAAATTAATATTTCTTTGAGATTCCAAAAGTACCCCTCATAGTAATTAAAAATGGGAACATCCTCCCTTAATTTATCACAAGTAATTGATCCTTCAAGCTTAGTTGTATTCTTAGATATTCAATTATCATCTTCCCTAGAAACATTATAGTAGTTCTGTATTTCTTCATAGACTAACTCTAGTGTTTTAAGAGGATATTTATAAGGATCACGTCGAAGAAGAGTTATTTTCCTCTACGGATTCTTTCAGACTACATTCTTTTTCTACTTCATCTCCATGAGTTGATCAATTATAAATTAATAACTCTATTATCTCTTATATATTGATATTTTATTATGATTATGAAACAACCATATTCAACCTTCTATACATCCTATGAAAAATGAAATCACCACATGTGTGTGTGTATGACTTACCATCTCCATACTGTGGTGTAATCTTTTTTTTACCACCACCATACTTGGATGGGTATAATGATGGAAATAATTACTATATATTATTATTACACCATTATATTGATTCTAAAATATTATACACCATCCACTTCAATACCATTCAACAATTATGGTAATGATATCATCGCTCATGCGTACGTACGACCTACCATCTCCACAATGTGATGTGATTCATTCCACAGGATATTCATTAAAGAATGATTATATAAATTAATTTAATTAAGAAATATGATATATATTATGATAATATAATTTATTAAATTATATAACTATAACATAATATGTGGAATAAGAACTTATCTGAAAAAACATGTGTAAGAATATAAAGAAGTTAATATCTGATGGACGAGTAATAATGTTACTAACAAACAAGTAATAATATGATCTTATATGATATCATAAAAATGACTATAATTATTGAATATATCAATAAAGCTATTTAAATCATTATATAAGAGGTTAGGAAACATACAAAGGATATCTAACCCAAAGTAAGGGATAATTTCACAAGCTTATTATTATCTAAGATTATTTATACCTATGTATTTCTTGGGGTATATTTATCATCCATGTCCATGATTTCTAACTATTTAATAGTATTTATATTATTATAAAAAAATTAATGTCAAATTTTTCCACTGGTAAATATTTATTAAATGGTATAAATGGAATATTTTGTCATTTTCTGATATAAGGAATTGTTTAACTTATCAAACAACAGTATGAGAAGAATGTTTTATTTTAACTTATATTGAACGATGTGTTTTTACATTTTCATAAAACCATATTTACATTACAAATACATTAAAATATTTCGATTTTATTTTTAAGTAAATTATTATCTTTTAAAATTGAGTAGAATTTTGAGAAATGAAAAAATATTTATGAAGAAATGATATTTTCCTCCAGAATTAATTTCAAGTGTTCAATCAAAAATATTTCCATATAAGATTGGATAATTTAATAGAGTTATGTTTCAAGTATATTATACCTATTATTCTTATGGTTCTATTATTTTTTATATGGAATTATATTTATAAAATAAATTTTTTTACATGGATTATGTTATGATGGAATGATGTTGAGGAAACCCATTTTATTCATTGGGCTATTCTATGATAAATGATTTATGTTTTTATGGAAAACATAATAATGATTTACTTAAGAGATGGGTGGGACATATATCTACCTCAAATTCATTAAGTAAATATTTATTTCTTCTCAGATAGACTGGGATGGAATGGTAAATTATCATGGTTTAGAAATACAAGGCTAGAACAAGGAGTGAGCTCGATTCTGTAATGGAATTTTTCCACTATGATGGTCCTCAAAATTCACCTTAACTAATATTAAGTGATTTTGTATTCTTATGTTTATGACAAAAAATCATATTTTATGTTATGAATTTTGGGATTATGTTCATTGATTCTTATGAAATTTTATGATTTCCCCCATGGAATGATATCACAATATTTCATACGAAGGATAATATTTTCAAATGTTATGTTGTTATTTTTTATGATTATGATATGATTTAAATCTCTTTGTTTACCCTTACTGACCATCTGAGTTCAACTCTTTTTAGGTTTCTTTTCTCCAAGTTGTGAATAAGGGTATTGATTATAATATGTCAAAAAGGTATCTAGTCATTAAGGAATATGCATGAGATAATATAGATGTCTTATGAATCTGTTGTTTATGTTTCCTAGTTTCTACAGACACTATACATATATGTTCCTATAATGACATTGTTATATTTTTTAATGAATATTTCTCAATTTTGAATTATTTTCTGTGTATGTAAATTTTGGGTTGTTATAATAATAGTGAATAAAAATCCCATATTGTTAAAACAAGATACATAAATCATATTCATATTCATATTTATGGTGGGAAAAAAATAACAATTGTTCAACTCTAGAATTAATCCACTAGGTAAATTTAGTTCATATGTACTAACTTATAATGTAGCAACTCATTCTCTATTGAAAACAAAAATATTCACTTCATCCTTCTTAATTCGCATCCCAACTTAGAGTCTGTGTTTATCTGTATAAATGTTTGATACACACCTGGTATCAAATACCCAAGAGTTAAAGTTATTTAAATTGAACTCAATAATATTCAAAAAATTATTCTTGAAATAATTAACTTTTATAAAACTTATCAACCCTATATATTAATATGTTATCATTTTATTTGTTAATCCTATAAAGGATCATAATATGGTTATTATTAATTAAACCATATCCTATAATAGAGTAATTTATATGGGTGAGTATCATGTAATATATCATTTCATTATCCAAAAGAATTTGATGACCCTATATAACAAAACCTTTTTTTTGGACAATTCCAGTATTTTATCATTACATACACTATTTTAATCAAGTACATATTACATTAATATATTGGGTAGACACCAAACGTTTCAGTCTTATTGTATATTATTATTAGATAGATGAGTGGTTAAATAACATTATAGAAATCCATTTAATGAATTTAACCAATTCAATTACTCTCTTATACAA
Organism: Viscum album; assembly: GCA_963277665.1. Classification (NCBI taxonomy): domain Eukaryota; kingdom Viridiplantae; phylum Streptophyta; class Magnoliopsida; order Santalales; family Viscaceae; genus Viscum; species Viscum album. Next base: position 1,066,060,449 of record OY728135.1, on the reverse strand, counting down.
ACCATTAGGGATTCCCAACATGTGTGACCTAAAAAAACGTCAAAAACAAGGCACCTAAACATTTGGGTCACCTTATTACTTACTTTCCTTAAAAAATATAATTCACAGATACCTAACTATTAGGGTAACCTATATTAAACGATTCTAGTCATAAAAAGATCCACTTTGGAAGGAATATCACACATATTATTTTAAATGGTTTTATAAAAATATCAATATTTTATATACATCTTATTTATATTAAACTCGTTTCAAGTATGAAATCTTTATTATGTCATATTTTATTCCTTTGTTTATGCATTCTCCTAAAATTTTATTTTTAGAGTTTGTATTCCATCCAAGAAATTAATATGTTCACACTATATTGATGTGTAACCTTTTAGATAACCCATAAATTTGTGTTACTCATCCAAAAATATAAGCCAAAAATATTCCTACATATCCCAATTCAACTTATGGATAAGGTATATAAAATCTTCATGTAATTTCATAGAGTTATACAATATTTATACTCTCTAGAAGAGAAATCCTAGAGAAAGATATAGCCAAACCATCAACTTTATATTATAAAGAATAAGATTCCAACCCAGTGGGTCATCCGGCCCGAAGTCCCTAAACATGGGGAGACATTACATAGTGGATAATTCAATTTATGATATCTATATATCATAATTTTGACAAACTATATTCAATAAAAATTACCTATATTAAAAATTCAAAAACTAAATGAGGTCAAGTTAGATGAAAACTATGTCCTAAAGATTCATACCTAGAATTTAATGTAAAGATATGTATCATAGAATTAAATTATCATATAATTTTAACATAATAATATTTACATTCTATAAAAATATTATAAACAATGAGGGATTAACAAATAAATAAAAATTATATTTATTTTTCAAAACAAGGGATATAAATTTAAATGGCTCATATTTAGCTTGGGCTTGAAAACTCATTTTATAAAGCCTAAAACATATCATTTATAAATTATTTACAAATTCTATTAAAATTAATTTCCAAATAAATAAACACTTTATTTATATTTACAAAAAATAGGTCATAACCTAGAAATCAATCCCACAAATCTTTTTATCATAAGAATAGTGACTGAGCATAATGTAAGTCCAACTAACAGTAACCTAGAAGATGTAAAAGGATGGTATGGGCCACTATAAGAATAACATCACAAGGAAGTACTACAAAAAGATACCATGTGGCAAGAGTGGTTATATAGTGGGGAGGCCCTACATGATTTCAGTGACGACATATCTTATAGTCTAGGTAATAAACTAGAACAATACATGTTTAACTCTAATAAGGGACTCATTTGGCGTTGGAACAATCCATCATGTATTAAGGTGCTCCCATTGTATTATGTTGAAACTCAATAAAATGATAAGAATATTGAAAATGATACTCTATTTTATCAAGGCATTCGATTAAAGATACGTTATTTCTATAACATATCTCTTTTACTTCCACGCTATATTAGATTAACTACATAATATAATACCAATTACACTTGAGATTACATTAATTTATTAACATAATGTCAGGGTGGATAATCTAATATTACATTATCATAAAATGTAAAATCAAGTGGGTAAAACCTATATAAATTATAGTAAACATATTCTTCACCAAAAAAAGAAACATATATATTTATTAATATAGAATAATATAATACCACTTATGTGTTTTTTAAGATCATATAATGATCAATGTTGGTGTATAAAATACAAGATACACTTGATCTATCCCTGAAATAATATATATGAGTAGTAAAATAAGAATAACCTTTTGAAATAGAAGTTTTAGAATACTCCATCTTGATGGAGAAATCTTGATGAAAATCATTGATGTATAAAATAATGGTTTATTTCCCAAATAGTTAATCTAATTTCCAAAAAAAACTCGACATGTTTCTTAAGGATTATTGTATACATTAAGTGGTTATAGCACATTCATAGTGATTTTATTAATAGAATTTCACATAGAAAATAGATTTAGAATTATTTTAATGAAACTTTTGATTATTCACACAACACTAATGAGAGGATTCATTACCTTTTGTAGGTAGTTCTTGATAATCTTAATTAAATGAGATCATATGTAGTAACATCATATGTTACTTCCTATTTGATTTTACTTATTTACACACTTCAATTAAGGATATCATGCATTAACTAATCCCTCCCTTGGATTAATAACCAATTAAAGCCATGTGGGAGTGGTGTGGAGATTTCATGCATAATTATACACTCTATTATGTTTCATCACATGCAACCAGATTATATTAGAACTAGTGTAAGATCAGACCCATGATTAAGGATACATTTTCCCCAATGTATTCTTAAGCTATATGAATCATATAACTATAGTTTTAATGGAATTAAAATAGTTGTCTCAAAATAGTTGATATGATCTACCAATAGAATTTAGAGTACCCAATGAAAAAAATGAATAAATTGAATGGTTATAAAAAATTTGATTTATTGTAGAGTATTTCAGCTAGAATATTTCATAAAATCAATATTCCAGGGTTACAACCATTACTAATAATAAACAATATTTTATTTTTCAAAAAATTATTTGAGTAATAATGAGGTATGGTGGTATTACAATTAAGGAGGACCATAATGACTCTAATGTTGTTCTAAGGAAGTATCATGTATTTTTTATAGGTATGTTTTGAATTGATTATTTACGATATGTTCTCTATAATACCTTTTTGAATTTCCATTAAACCAATTTTATGGGTATTAGTGAGAACAAACACATCAATAAAAGTATATCACCATATCGCAATAACACTTAAAAACACACAAAAAATTACAATTTTACTAAAAAATACTTGGCCTCAATCCATGATTCCTTAACCCACATGGTGGAGACCTCACTCATTGTGGGTCAAAATTTATAATTGCTTTCATACCAGTCAATACTAAGTCAAAACACCCCCAAAAATAAAAAATATCCATCATCGATGGAAGGATGCTCCACTAGTTTACAAATTTGAACATACAACCTTAAAACATGATCAATAACACTGAATTAATGAAAAAAACAATAACAGGCTTCCAAAAAACAACACCAAGTCCTCACTAAGGAGAATCCAACCCAAACCATAATAACAGTTGTCTTCAAGAGCAAAACCCTTTACCTACTTGATTAAACACATCATCAATAACAAACAATTCTGGAATAGAGGCACCAATTGATCATCAAATGGGGATAATAATTTTCAAGATGAAACTAGGAAAAAAGGATCAAATAAAAAGTTTAAAACACAGATGAATCTCTAACGGGGGAGACAAATCCATTTTTGGTCCTAGATACTAGAGGAACGAAGAACAATGAATTCACAAGGTAAAAAAATTCAATAAAAATCATCACACTAGACAAAAATTTGGTCTACTATGGTGGTTCTAGTTTAAATAGTATAGAAGAATATAATTAGGTTTACATTAGTAGATAATGAACATAGAATATAATAATATTGAACAGGAATGAAAACACATGATCAATCTAGTACCCAAAAAAAGTAGCCCACCAACACTGTCCAAAAATTCTACAAACACCAATATATATGACCAATATGGGGTTTAAAATGGTCGGTTGTGTAAAAATAGTAGATATTGAGGAAGAATATGACCCTTATATGAAAAAATAAATAACAACACACCATAAAGAAACACTTATGTAATTAACTAACCCATCATACCCTTGTAAACTGGCACCCGACCCAATCTTCCACTTACACAAGTGGAATTCTAGATCCCCAGGGGATGGAATCTAGAATCTTGGAATAAATAAGAACTAGAAGAAATAATTTCACCCTACCAAAATCTGAAAACATGGAATATATATATATATAGTGAAAAGAAACAACTAAAAAATACTAGAAATATATACTCCCTAGATGAAATAAAACAACATAAGTGATAAAACACAAAAGCATCTAAAGAAAATCCAAGGCTTGAGTGATATAGTAAAGGAAAAACCCAAAATGAGAAAAAACTACTCCACATGATAATCAAATGACATCCCATTATCTCACCACCAGCTACCCAAGACTATGTAACTAAAACCACACCAACTCACTGTGGATCCTTGCCTTTCAATACATTTAAAAACAAAACCATACCTAAAACCCAATCAAGGGTAGTGTAGGATGTGAGATAAATAGATTTAGTAGGATTTCATGTGCGTGTTCCATATTATGTATGTTCACAAAAATTTAAACTTGCTCGTGTTTAAACAAAACAAGGAATGATAATTAGTAAAACGGATTTTATATAGAAATCAGGTTAAAACATTCTCATTCTTCAACTATTCAAAATAATTTTGGTAAATTTTTTTAAAATTATATCATACATAACAAAAAAATCAGTTCCAATAGATACAATCTAAATCATAGGAACATCATAGAAATGATCATTATAGGTCAGGAAAACTAGAACACATACACCCAGACATAGGAAATCATGCACATAAATCCCCTATAAATACATGAAGTCTTATTATGGGGTGATATATATTAGATTAAATCATGCACAACTACTTCCAAATGGATATCCCCCAAGATCCAAATATCATGCTCTATCTGACTTTTTGTCCGTTGATGGTAATATCTTCTCAATGAAACCTGAGTCCCCATTTCCTCATGGAATAAGATCTATAACCTAGAGGTAAAATTTTGATCCCTATCTGATGTGATAATATACGGAACCTCATGTAACATCACAAAATCTTAAATATATAGCTTACCTAAATCACCAACGTTAGTGTTGTCCCTAATGAGAATCAAATGAAATGATTTCATCAACCAATCAATCACCAACTATATATCATTCTTCCCATAGAAAGTATGTGGTAATCCATTATAACATTCCATGGACACGACATCCCTTTTCCAAACAAACATCAGAAGAGGCTAGTAAAAAATAGATTGTTTTAGATGCTCTTCCTTTATCTGTTGGGAGTTTTAACAGTGAGACACAGTATCAGTAATGTTTAAATTTATACTCAACCTCAAGAAATATAATTCGTTATCATAATATATATTTTTAGATCTTGGATGAATGGACCATTAATACATATAATAATTAAACAAATCTAAAATTATCATAGATACTATGATGAAAAATCATTCCCCAAAATAGATAATCCCATCTAAAGGTAGATACCAACCAGAAAAGGTCTCCCCAATATAATGGTTTCTTGAATTTCACTGAATTCATTATCATGTAGATGAACATGTAGAATAGAATCATGTAGAGATAATTAGAATTGAACAGAGAACAAAACAATACCTGAAACATTCTCATGAGAATCCATATTTGAAAGATTGAAGATCCCCCTAAGGTTCCACTCTTCAATCAATTACAATATATAAGGTGATGGAACTATCCTTTTGCTAGAATCTCCAATGACATTTCTATCCTTGAGGTATATGTGATTTAAAATTCAAAAATATAAAGATATTCCACCAACCACCTCTTTGTGAGATTCAAGTATTTCTGAGAAAATATATAACTTAGGATCTTATGGTTAGAAGACACTTTGAACCTCACCCCAAAGAGATAGTGCCTCTAATATTTATGTTTATGCTTTACTAATGGGAGATCTAAATCAAGAGTGGGGTAGTTATTCTAAAAAATATGAATATAAAGAGAAAAAATCCATAATATGATCATATTCTTGAAGAAAACATCCCATACCATCACCATAATCATCTCAATAATCCACATTCCTTTTACTTAGATTAGTTAAGATTGGAATATGAGTTGATGTTAAAATCTGAATGAAGACTAAAAATTTTCATCCCAATGTAATTTCACTTCATTCATGGTAAGAGCGGTTATAGGAGACACCAACTTTGAGAAATCATTGAAGAACTATATATAGTATCTAGAAAGACCCAGGACGTTCCAAATCTAGAAGACATTCTATGGATCCTAAAATTAAAAGAAAGCCTTCACCTTCTTTGGATTAACTAATAATTCATGTGTTAAAATTATGTTCCCCATGAAATTCACTTCTTAGATCCTGAAATTACATAATGAAATAATTACATAAAATTTTGTGCCATTATTATTCCCAAAAATAAACTCAAATGGTTCTCATGGTCATGCTCAAACCTCAAATAAACCAAAATATCATCTAAAAACCCTTCCAAAAAGTATTTGAGATACTGATTGAGTATCTAATTCATCAGTGAAACAAAAATTAGAAAATTTTTATTCAAACCAAATGGTATCACCATATATTTGTAACGGTGATACCTACTTCTGATATCTATATTTTGTTAACATAATCCCAAAATATGATGTGATAAAAACCAAATTGAAGATCAAACATTGAAGAGAATATTTTCTCCATTAACTATTAGAACATATCATCACTTGGTGAAAAGGATACTTATTCTTAAATATCACCCTATTAAACTTTTGATAGACTATTCAAAATCAAATGGAACCATCAGTCTACTTAGAAAACAGCACTAGGTACGCCCTTGAAGAAACTCAAGGGTGAAAAAGACCATGATCCATCATATCATGCAACTAAATCTTGATCTCTTTTAGTTTCTCTAGTTCCATAACAAAAGAGTTTATCAACATTTGATACGTACCCAACACTCGATCAATCACAAACTATACCTTCCTCTCTATAGGTAGATCGTAGAAGTCATCTGTGAAGAAATATTAGAATTCTTAGAAAATTAAGTTCTGATTAAAAAAATAAACATCATCTGGATCAACTAAAAAGGTAGTAAAATCTCGTGAGATTTGGGTAGAAAGGTCTTGAACAACTAGACCTTTGAACCCACTCACCTTGAAACACTCGAGATGTCCCATCGATATTAATGACTGTGACATGACGAAGTTAGAATAATCCTCAAAATAATGGCTGAAAAATTCATCTCGATGATGATGTCAAAAAAATAGTGATTAATAACAAGTAAAACCCAAACTAACTCTATATCTACTATAGTTATCTAATAAGAAGAACATAGAAACCTATAATATTTCCTCTTTATAATTGGTTCCACTAAATCCAAAACAAATAATATGAGATCTATTGGATGTTTATGTATATCAAAAAAAATGGGAATTTATAAATAATTTAGAGGAATCGGTCTCAAATAAAAATATTTTATAGAAAATACAATAAAGATATTGCCTCTAACTATTTTTTGTACATGGGTTAACCTCCCCCAAATACTCATCTATTAAATGAATGTATTTCACTCCTAAGGATTGAGGCTAGAGCCATGTGGACTATGAAGCATATAATTGTTCTATAGTGGCCTTTGGATATAATAATTCATATCTATAATGAGTTGTAGACATAGCTTGAGAGAATCACTATAAATTGAAGTTACAGCCACAACCATTTCACATATTCACAGTTGCAGATCAATAATGTGAGGTTTCCCAAAATTTAGCACACTAATTGAAACTTGGAGGCACACTACTAGATAAAACTAGGTGTTCAGAGTTGTACCACTTCTAAGAACCACCTTTGCCACACCAATAATTCTCGGGTCCCCTCCTCTTCTTTCATCATCTTCCATTTAAGCTACCACTCGACAGAGGAGGTGTGGTAGAATAGTCAATCTCATCTATTAAACATATTTATACCATCAGATCATAGTATACCATCTCCATAGAGTTTGAAAACTTCAAAATGAATACCCAAGATCTGTTGTTCACTTAAATCACATAAGGTACTTATAAGTCTTCATTTGATCATTCTTCACTATATTTGGAACAAATAGAACCATCTCCATGAATTAATTGGTGTACACCAACACTAAATACTCTAACAACTACAAAGAGTGGAACTCTATATACTTTTCCATTATCATAGACTCTGAAAAAAAATGAGGTTTTTCAATCCCTTCCTGTCCAAGAACCCATATCTATTCTTATCCACCATGGAATACCACCATCACATTCTGGGACCCTTGATTTTGAAATATAGGAATTTCACCATGACCTCTTCAGGTGTATCCATGAATTAAAATATATAATGAATATTTTACATCCAATCCCCCCCCACATGGGGAAAATTGTTACCCTTAAAGGACGGGGGATTATCATTTTGAAACCCTCTAAATTAGTCAATTCATCTTCTCTATTCTGGTTATATCTCAACAAATGTGGTTTGGGATTATCAAGAATTTTGGCCTATAGGATGAAATGATAAAATTATATCCTCTATAATACTCAAGACCAAAGACATATTTCATAGAGGATCTCCACTACATCAACATATAGAACCTATAAGAGAAGTCTAGGAGTCATATAACTACACACGTTAAATAGAATCAATGACTACACGATGTGATAATTTCAGTTCAATCCAAAAAACCAAATAAAAAAATTGAGACTCAGATTCAGAACCCTACACAGGAGATCTACAACCCAATATCTTTTGGTAGCATGATCCTCCTCATGGGAAAAGATGGTCAGGAACTCATTAAAACCTACCTCTCAATTCCTAACAATCCAATATCAAGTATAAAAAATTTCCTAAGTCTATGAATAACCATCATTCAATACCAATTCATAACAAACATAACTAGGATACCATAATCAACTAAAACCCTGGCTAATATTCCACATGCCAAAAGGGAATTAGTATTCCTCATGGGCTAGTGACAAGAACCCATATATCAAAAAACTACCATAGGGAATGATTTCTCCCAACCTGGAGAATATGGAATGGAATATATATACATAGAGAAAATAGATATTGGAAAAAACTGGAAATAAATATTCCCTAACTAGAAGAAAATAGAAGAGCTGGTTCAACTTATAAACATCTAAAACACACTAAGTAATGAGTTCTAAACAAATGAAAAAACAAAAATTAGAAACAACTATTCCTAATGATATGAAACAAATCCCACTATCTCACCACCTGCAACCCAAGACCAACAAAATAAAACCTCATTTTGTAACGACCCAAAATTTCATTAATGGAAAATCCCTCTTGATCCAGTTAAATGTTTCTTTATGAAAAATGTTTTTATAAGATATCAATTTTTTTTTAGTTTTACTTTAAGATTTGTGACCGTTACCTTTATAGCCGTTGAACAGTGATCATCTGGGTAGTTTAAATATAAGGCTTTAACGAACCAATTTTCTACTCAGAAAAAGGAAGCGATGGCCTCATCCAGTAGAATTGCCCCTTACGAAGCCCATTTGTCGGAGCTCGGAAAAGAGGTGGCGTCTTTGGGCTTTTCCCTTGACCAAGCCCAAGCTGAGCTTCATCAATTCAAGCTCAAACGTGATCGTCTACGGGAAAAATGGAAGTTGATAGAGATTACCACTCGAGCGTTGTTATCCGAGCAACCCCAAGAGTCTGTCACCATCGCACACCTTACCCTTAGGTCTTATGCGGCTATTTTAAGGGGTTATGTAACAAATAAGTAGCACCATGTTCATGTACATTATTTTTTTTATATAATAATAAATATAATTTCTAGTCATTTTTGATACATTGTAATTAGTTTTTAAAGTACAAATGGTGTTTTTAGTTATTATTTAATTAAGAATTATATTTTATTAAATTAAAGGATTTTTGAATTAAATAATATTTTAATAAAATATTATTATTAATATTAAATTAATTTTTATTAAATATAAATGATCTTATAATTTTATGAATGCAATTAAAATTTTTTTATTAAGGTTTGAAGGCTATTTCTGTCAAAACCCGTGATTTTTTTATAAATGTCGCTTTTTATTTTAAAAGTGAAAATTCACATATTTAGAAAATTATTTAGATAAAATAAATATTATTTTTGGAATCAGGACGTCGAAATTATCCAACGGTGAATTTTTCATAATTTTCTGAGACAGTCAAATTTTTGGGTGAAAATTAAATACCATTTAAATATATAATGTGTTTTATGACATCATAATGAACCAATGGTGATGTAATAAAATACCATAATCCTTATGTTCGGCCAATATATGTTTTATAACTAAAATAATGAGGTTTTGGGTTTGTTTAACTTACTTTTCAAAGCATTAATGGAGCCCTCAATACTTATTCAACACTTTGCCTTTTTAAATTAATTTCCATGGGAGTGTGACTCACCTCCACATACGCAACCCTAATTTTTTAATAAGTTCGGACCTTGGACTTGTAAAATATTGTTTTCCTCTTTCCTTTTCCAGAAACCATGGGCAAATACCATGGGATGGTTTGTGGTTTGGATTATTTTAATATAAGGGGTCCCAAACATAAATAATAAAGAATTCTCTCACCTTTCCTATATAAACCCACCCAAGCTCCCACTTCCTCCTCACTCAAAGCCCTTGAAGTTCGTCCAACCTCTTCCCTAATCTCTCTATAATCCTCTCAAGGTGCCCCAAGCTCCCAAGAAGCCTCTCAAAAGCCTCTCTCTAGCCTTTGGAAGCACACTTCCAAGTAAGGGGTTTTCTTCCTTTCTCTTTTTTTGTCAATTTTCTTTAAGTTGTATTGCCCTTTTTATTTCAATTATGAATGTTGGGGTATGGTTTCTCACCTACTCCATACTTCCCTCTTATTTTTTGAATGATGGGAGAACCCTTTCTCTCTCATTAAATGCCTCCCATGTACACCCGTTACTATGCCGAAATTCCGAAAGGAACTTCTCTCTCTTCTTTTATATTCAAGCAATACTTTTGTATCATGAATCTAAATTCCATTTCTATTGTAGGTACATGTATATATATGATCTCCTTACTGTCCATTACATGTAAATATGATGAGGAACCCCTTTCTCTCTCATCAACCTTTTTTTATGAATTCTTATGTCACGCCGTTACGCTGCCGAAATCGCACCGATTTTCTAAGCCAATGTCTTTGTGTAGTGAATACCATGCCCATTTCTCCATCAAGGGTATTCACCTTTTTGCACATTTACTTATTGATTATAAAGTTTCATGTATGAATTCCACATTCCTTTATCGTGGAATAAATGATTATGTTTTATGAATCTATGTTTTATGATCCATGTGGCACACTTATGCATGAAATGAAATGTTTATGAAGGGTGAGCCCTTTATAGCGCTCCAATGCATTGGGTAAAGTATAGTATCATGATACGTCATGTGCAATGAGTGTTGACTCATGCTAATTCAAGTGCAATGAGGGTTTACTCGTGCTTCAAGTGCAATGAGGGTTTACTCATGCTCCATGTGCAATGAGCCTTGGCTCATGCTAATTAAATGTTAAGTGTTGTTGCCACATTTCCATGTTATGATTATCATGCTTTATCAAGCCTTTATGTTCATGTCTCTCTTATGATCTATTGATATTCCTATTGCCTAACATGTATTGTACTCCTCATGTTATTCATTGTGTACTCCCTTACTGGGCTTTATAGCTCACCCTTTTCTTATGCATGTCCTCAGGTTATCCCATGCAATGCTAAGTAAGAAGGAATGTAGTGGTCATGTAAAGGATGTTTTCAATAAAGATATTGTATTTCAAGTTTAAAGTTTTTATGTAATGATCCTAAGCCCCAAAGACACTAAACCTCTCGATCTTCTTTGTTGGATCAAGTGAAGTTTTATATAATAAAGCATGTTTAAGTTGTTATAAAAAGCAGGGTTGTCATAGTTGGTATCAGAGGATAGGTTTAGTTATTTTTGGGATTAGGAAACCCTAGTAAAGCCTTAGATACAAGACTAAGCATAATAAAAACATCCCTGTGTTTTGGTAAATACTAAGTAAGTGGTTTATCAAACAAATACATCCCTGTCTGGATACGAGCAGGTAGAGGCGGCTCTGGCACAGATGTATCCTAGGGGTAAAACCCGAAAACACCGCTTTGAGCTAGACTCGAACGGGAACTGGTGCACGACAACGGGTCTTGCTGCACTCTTGGTTACGACACTCCCGGGGGATATGTTTTGATAAATTCACAATCTTAGTATGAACCCTTATTAAGGGAAAAGTGCCCCTAAGAATATATGTTAGAAGGAAGATCATGAAAAGCCTGGATTGAATCCTATAGACTCATGAGTTAAAGAGATTAAAGTTTATTTATAAGTCATCAACTTTTGTCTTTGGATTAACCTTTATGTGTTACCCCTAACTTTCTTTTATTCCAGCTAATGGCCGATAATAGGAGAACTCGGGCTAACAACCGTTGTGAAGATCAGTGTGATGATTGTACTTATGAGATGCCCAATCCAATGGGAGCGGGAATCGCGAACTTTGTCACGCTTCTCTCTCAGCTAACTCAAGTTTTGAATAGAAACACTGGTCAAGAGGAACGTTCAAACCCCCCTAAGAAAGAACAAGTCGCTATTGAAAGATTCATGAGACAAAGGCCTCCTAATTTTAGTGGATCATCCGATCCCACGATTGCTGAACAATGGATCAACTCCATTGAAAAGATATTCTCCATCCTCCAATGCTCTGAAAAAGAGAAGGTTCTCCTGGCGGCTTATCGTATGGAGGGTGAAGCTGATCAATGGTGGACATTGATCAAAAATACGAAGCCTGAGGAAGAGATCGAGGCTTTGGAATGGAAGGTATTCCGGAAGATGATTTTCGATAAATATTTTCCACGCACCCTCCGTCTTAAGATGGAAAGTGACTTCCTTTCCCTCAAGAAGAAAGATGAGGAATCTGTGGGAGCGTACGAGGAAAACTTCACAAGGCTTGCACGATACGCTTCCGGCTTTGTCGTTACCCCCGAATGCAAGGTTGACCGCTTCTTTGGTGGGCTGAAGCCTAGCTTGAGGAAAGCATTAGCGATCCGTGACTTCGACAGCTATGAGGAAATTGTCTGATGTGCCCTCAAGGTTGAAATGGAGATCGGAGAATCACAGGGGTATCATGGGGACAAGAAGCGGAAGGTGGACTTCAATGTTGGTGGTCCGATGGATAAATCCAACGGCGCTAAGAAATTCCAGCACCCCACATGCCAAAAGTGTGGAAAAAAGCACCCTGGAAATTGCCTTAGGGGGACAAGAAAATGCTTTAAGTGTGGAAGAGAAGGGCACCTAGCTGTTAACTATCAGCAAGAAGGACCCGCGGCTGCGAAGGAGGGGAGGAAGGCTCCGTTCGAACCTCAACGCGTTGTTAAATGCTTCAAATACAAAGAACCAGGTCATTTTGCGAATCAGTGCCCTAATCCAAGGGTTATCGGAGTCAATCAACAACCTCCAAGACAGCAAGGAAGAGCTTTTTCCATCACTTCTGCCGAAGTGAACCCCGACAACGAAGTGGTGACAGGTACGCTAGTTATTCATTCAATAATAGCGAACGTACTTTTTGATTCAGGTTCTACGCATTCCTTTATATCTCAAAAGTTTAGTAGAACAATCTCTGCACCACCACAAATCATGGAAGTAAAGATGTCGTTGAGTACGGCAAATGGGGCAATCATTGCATCCCATGAGTATAAGTCCTCCCCTGTTATAATCTGTGGATTGAATTTCCCAGCGAACCTCGTCATACTCCCTTTGGTGGAATTTGATGCAATTCTTGGCATGGATTGGCTTTCCTTATATAGAGCCAACATAAATTGTCGGGAGAGGGAAATCACACTCCATATGGAGAATCGACCCCTGATTCTTTACAAGTGTCAGGAGGAAGATGAATCTACTTTAGCTCCATCATCTCAAGCATGGATATTACTGCCTTATGAGCACGCATATCTGGCTCAGATGATTGAGTCCAAGGAAGAAACCACCCTTGAAGAAATGCCTATTATGAGGGAATTCGCTGAAGTATTTCCCGAGGAACTTCCTGGTCTTCCTCCAAGAAGAGATGTTGAGTTCTCAATTGAACTTATACCTGGGGCGCTACCAATATCCAAGACTCCATATAGAATGGTTGTGGTTGAGCTTGAAGAATTGAAGAAACAACTACAGGAGAATCTGGATAAAGGGTTTATACGCCCAAGTGCATCACCATGGGGTGCACCAGTCCTCTTCGTCGAGAAGAAGGATGGGTCAATGCGGCTTTGCATCGATTATCGTGAACTTAACAAAATCACGATAAATAACAAGTATCCTCTCCCAAGAATCGATGACTTGTTTGATCAGCTGCGTGGAGCACAATACTTCTCCAAGGTCAACTTGCGGTCGGGATATTATCAAGTAAGGGTGAAGAAGGAAGATATCCCCAAGACTGCTTTTCGTACAAGGTACGGGCACTATGAATTCATAGTATTGCCTTTCGGACTCACCAATGCTCCAGCAATATTCATGGACTTGATGAATAGAGTCTTTAGAGATTACCTAGACAAATTTGTGGTAGTCTTTATAGATGATATTCTAATATACTCCAAAACCAAGGAGGACCATGAGGAGCATTTAAAAACTGTACTAGAGACTTTGCGCAAGGAGAAGCTCTATGCAAAGTACAGCAAGTGTGAGTTTTGGTTGAAGGAAGTCTCATTCTTGGGTCATATCATCACAAGCAATGGGATATCTGTGGACCCCTCCAAAGCAGATGCAATTGAGGGATGGCCGAGGCCAACATCGGTAACTGATATCCGTAGCTTCTTGGGGTTAGCTGGATATTATCGACGATTTGTGAGAAATTTCTCACGCTTGTCCAACCCTCTTACCAAGCTAACTCGAAAGGGAGTAAAGTTTTCTTGGAGTGATGAATGCGAAGAAAGCTTCAAGGAGTTGAAAAGGAGGCTTATCACTGCACCCGTGTTCACTTTACCCACAAGTGGGGAGCTTTTTGTGGTATTCAGTGATGCTTCGAAGAAGGGATTAGGATGTGTGCTGATGCAGAATGATAAAGTGATATCCTATGCCTCAAGGCAGTTGAAAATCCATGAGTGAAACTATCCAACGCATGATCTGGAGTTGGCGGCGGTGATCTTTGCCTTGAAAATCTGGCGGCATTATCTATATGGAGAGAAATGTGAGATATATACTGATCATAAGAGTCTTAAATATATATTCACACAGAAAGAGATTAATATGCGCCAGAGAAGATGGATAGAGCTCATCAAGGATTATGACTGTTCAATACATTACCACCCTAGGAAGGCGAACAAGGTGGCGGATACCCTAAGTAGAAAGGATCCAGCAATTCTATCAATGATGAGAATTGAGAAGGATCCAATCTTCTTAGACTTGATGAAGATGGACGTGGGAATCATAAAGAAGGGAACATCATCAATCCTTTCACAAATGATTGCTCAACCATCTCTTTTGGAAAGGTTAAAGGATGCTCAAAAGGATGATGCAGGAATCCAAGAAAAAGTGGAAGCTATTAAAAAGGGAAAATCCTCAAAGTTTAATGTTAATGAAGAAGGAATTGGGCGGTTTGGGAAAAGACTATGTGTTCCATCAAGTTCGGAGCTGAAGAACGAACTTTTGGATGATGCACATAGTTCAAATTTCTCTATTCACCCAGGGAGCACAAAGATGTATTGAGATCTCCGAGAAAACTTTTGGTGGGATAATATGAAGAAGGAGATCGCTGAATATACATCAAAGTGTCTGGTGTGTCAGCAAGTGAAGGCAGAGAGGCAGAAGTCTAAGGGGATGATGCAACCATTGCCCATACCAGAATGGAAATGGGAGAACATCACCATGGACTTCGTCACTGGACTTCTAAGGACATCCAAAGGCAACAATGCAATCTGGGTTGTTGTGGATCGTCTTACAAAGACTGCACACTTAATTGCTATTCGAGAGGATTTCTCTTTGGATCAACAGGCACGGATATATATCAGGGAAGCGGTACGGTTGCATGGAGTACCACTATCTATTGTGTCTGACCGAGATCCAAGATTTACCTCTAAGTTTTGGAAGAGTCTTCAACATGCTCTGAATACTGAACTGAACTTCAGTACGGCCTATCATCCTCAAACTGATGGCCAATCCGAGCGGACTATCCAAACACTTGAGGATATGTTGAGAGCGTGCTCAATGGACTTTAAAGGAGGATGGGATCAACATCTTCCTCTAGTTGAGTTCTCTTATAATAATAGTTTCCACTTGAGCATCAAAATGGCACCATATGAAGCCTTGTATGGGAAAAGGTGTAGAACACCGGCATGTTGGGATGAGGTCGGTGAACGTAAGCTGCTTGGACCAGAAATGGTCGAAGAAATGGTGGAGAAGGTGAAAACCATTCAGCAGCATATCAAGGCAGCCCAAAGTCGACAGAAGAGTTATGCAGATAATCGTCGACGAGACCTTGAGTTTAAAGTCGGAGACATGGTGTTTTTACGCATATCTCTGTGGAAGAAGGTCATGAGGTTTGGAAAGAAAGGGAAGTTAAGTCCAAGGTACATCGGCCCATTTGAGATTCTTGATCGTGTTGGGGCTGTGGCCTATCGACTAGCACTTCCACCTACTATGGCCAAGGTGCATGATGTCTTCCATGTATCCCTCTTAAGGAAGTACATACCAGACCCTTCACATGTACTCTCTTCTGAGGTGGTACAATTAGAAGACGATCTTTCTTATGAGGAGCAACCAGTGAAGATCTTAGATCGTAGAGAAAAAGTTCTACGAAATAAGACAATGCCCCTCGTCAAGGTGTTGTGGAGAAACCACAAGTTTGAAGAAGCAACTTGGGAGTCGGAGGATATGATGAAGCTAAGTTACCCACATTTGTTTTAGTGTGGGAAAAGGAAAATTTCGAGGGCGAAATTTCTTAAGGGGGGAATGTTGTAACGACCCAAAATTTCATTAATGGAAAATCCCTCTTGATCCAGTTAAATGTTTCTTTATGAAAAATGTTTTTATAAGATATCAATTTTTTTTTTAGTTTTACTTTAAGATTTGTGACCGTTACCTTTATAGCCGTTGAACAGTGATCATCTGGGTAGTTTAAATATAAGGCTTTAACGAACCAATTTTCTACTCAGAAAAAGGAAGCGATGGCCTCATCCAGTAGAATTGCCCCTTACGAAGCCCATTTGTCGGAGCTCGGAAAAGAGGTGGCGTCTTTGGGCTTTTCCCTTGACCAAGCCCAAGATGAGCTTCATCAAGTCAAGCTCAAACGTGATCGTCTATGGGAAAAATGGAAGTTGATAGAGATTACCACTCGAGCGTTGTTATCCGAGCAACCCCAAGAGTCTGTCACCATCGCACACCTTACCCTTAGGTCTTATGCGGCTATTTTAAGGGGTTATGTAACAAATAAGTAGCACCATGTTCATGTACATTATTTTTTGTATATAATAATGAATATAATTTCTAGTCATTTTTGATACATTGTAATTAGTTTTTAAAGTACAAATGGTGTTTTTAGTTATTATTTAATTAAGAATTATATTTTATTAAATTAAAGGATTTTTGAATTAAATAATATTTTAATAAAATATTATTATTAATATTAAATTAATTTTTATTAAATATAAATGATCTTATAATTTTATGAATGCAATTAAAATTTTTTTATTAAGGTTTGAAGGCCATTTCTGTCAAAACCTGTGATTTTTTTATAAATGTCGGTTTTTATTTTAAAAGTGAAAATTCACATATTTAGAAAATTATTTAGATAAAATAAATATTATTTTTGGAATCAGGACGTCGAAATTATCCAATGGTGAAATTTTCATAATTTTCTGAGACAGTCAAATTTTTGGGTGAAAATTAAATACCATTTAAATATATAATGTGTTTTATGACATCATAATGACCCAATGGTGATGTAATAAAATACCATAATCCTTATGTTCGGCCAATATATGTTTTATAATTAAAATAATGAGGTTTTGGGATTGTTTAACTTACTTTTCAAAGCATTAATGGAGCCCTCAAGACTTATTCAACACTTTGCCTTTTTAAATTAATTTCCATGGGAGTGTGACTCACCTCCACATAAGCAACCCTAATTTTTTAATAAGTTCGGACCTTGTACTTGTAAAATATTGTTTTCCTCTTTCCTTTTCCAGAAACCATGGCCAAATACCATGGGATGGTTTGTGGTTTGGATTATTTTAATATAAGGGGTCCCAAACCTAAATAATAAAGAATTCTCTCACCTTTCCTATATAAACCCACCCAAGCTCTCACTTCCTCCTCACTCAAAGCCCTTGAAGTTCGTCCAACCTCTGCCCTACTCTCTCTAGAATCCTCTCAAGGTGCCCCAATCTCCCAAGAAGCCTCTCACAAGCCTCTCTCTAGCCTTTGGAAGCACACTTCCAAGTAAGGGGTTTTCTTCCTTTCTCTTTTTTTGTCAATTTTCTTTAAGTTGTATTTCCCTTTTTATTTCAATTATGAATGTTGGGGTATGGTTTTGAACCTCCCCCATACTGCCCTCTTATTTTTTGAATGATGGGATAACCCTTTCTCTCTCATTAAATGCCTCCCATGTACACCCGTTACTATGCAGAAATTCCGAAAGGAACTTCTCTCTCTTCTTTTATATTCAAGCAATACTTTTGTATCATGAATCTAAATTCTATTTCTATTGTTGGGACATGTATATATATGATCTCCTTACTGTCCATTACATGTAAATATGATGAGGAACCCCTTTCTCTCTCATCAACCTTTTTTTATGAATTCTTATGTCACGCCGTTACGCTGCCGAAATCGCACCGATTTTCTAAGCCAATGTCTTTGTGTATTGAATACCATGCCCATTTCTCCATCAAGGGTATTCACCTTTTTGCACAGTTACTTATTGATTATAAAGTTTCATGTATGAATTCCACATTCCTTTATCGTGGAATAAATGATTATGTTTTATGAATCTATGTTTTATGATCCATGTGGCACACTTATGCATGAAATGAAATGTTTAAGAAGGGTGCGCCCTTTATAGCGCTCCAATGCATTGGGTAAAGTATAGTATCATGATACATCATGTGCAATGAGTGTTGACTCATGATAATTCAAGTGCAACGAGGGTTTACTCGTGCTTCAAGTGCAATGAGGGTTTACTCATGCTCCATGTGCAATGAGCCTTGGCTCATGCTAATTCAATGTTAAGTGTTGTTGCCACATTTCCATGTTATGATTATCATGCTTTATCAAGCCTTTATGTTCATGTCTCTCTTATGCTCTATTGATATGCCTATTGCCTAACATGTATTGTACTCCTCATGTTATTCATTGTGTACTCCCTTACTGGGCTTTATAGCTCACCCTTTTCTTATGCATGTCCTCAGGTTATCCCATGCAATGCTATGTACGAAGGAATGTAGTGGTCATGTAAAGGAAGTTTTCAATAAAGATATTGTATTTCAAGTTTAAAGTTTTTATGTAATGATCCTAAGACCCAAAGACACTAAACCTATCGATCTTCTTTGTTGGATCAAGTGAAGTTTTATATAATAAAGCAAGATTAAGTTGTAATAAAAAGCAGGGTTGTCATAATTTTCTCACTTTGGTGCCTTTGCATTCACCATATTAAAAGATGTAACCTGGTCTACGCACCACCGGAAGGGTGTGTAAGGTGTCATTTAAAGAATATCTATAGTACCCCCCATTGTTTTATAACAAGCCTCTTCATTATAACATGAACATCATCAAATTTAATGAAAATAGAAAATGATAATTAGTAAAACAGTTTTTATATCAAAATTATGGTAAAACATTCCCCTTTTTATATTGTTCTAAATAATCCAAGTTAAATAGTTTAAAAATCATATATATAAAAATAGGTAATAAAATACAAGTGATACAAACTAAATCACAAGTACATCACACTAAGGATCACTATAGGATAGGTTAGCTAAAACACTTAATCCCAAATATAGACAATCATGTGCATCAATTCCCTAGACATATTCATCAAATATTGGGATTATAGGAACACCTCAGAAATTGAACCCACCAACTGTGGAAAAAAAGACCCCATGGCACTTGGCCAAGTGAGTAGAGGAACACCTCATGAGTAAACCCCCTAAAAACACCAAAATATGAGGCCGATTACTATGCCTTCCATATAAGTACCCAAGGAATCCCATGTGCAACATTTTCTAAATAATTTCATCAAATTAATTATATGAAAACCACTTCATAAATCCATTACAAAATTCATTGAAATAACTTTTTCATATACACAAATAGGGGAAACACACATTTTCCTTAAAACCCATTTACACAAATTCCAATCAATAATTCATAGAAATTTATTTATACAAAAAATTATAAAACCAAGTCATTCAATTTTCATCCAACATAGATTATATATGGAAACTGCTACCTCAATATTGGGTTACTCCTGAATGTAATGTGATTCAACAAATCATGATATATTGTAAATAAAAAAATAGAGTCCCTATGATTCATTCACATATCATAGAATAATGAAAAAAAAATTGCAAGAGATATTATATCACAACATACCTCAAATAATTCACATTCTACACCGCAAAAAAAAAAGTATTAGCCCCTAGAAGATGATTTCATAATGGATCTATAAAGGATTAAACAAAAAATAACAATGGGGTCAAAGAAATGCTTCATAGAACTATTGTGAGTAATTTAAAATAATAACTAGAATGAAATATTTCTTAGAATAATTGACACAGCTTCGATGTAGATCAAATATTGAACAGAGGAACTCGAATGTAGATGAGACACCCAAACATGCATGGAGATACCATACTGTTAAGGGAGAATGGTTGAACAATGAGATATGGGTAGTTACATTTGAAATATAGATAAAACATAATTGTATTAATATTTTTAATTTCAATAATGGTATTTATAGTGTAATATCCCCAGTGTGTTTTTACACCAAAAAACACATGGCTTAGATTAAAGTTACTCTAATAAAAAATTTTACTATATAAAAAGCAAAAATTATGGCTTAAACAGAATTTATAGGGTAAAAAGGATTTTGTGTCATGAAATATTCTTATGTCATAATCCATTTCAAGGCTTGTTACCAGGACTAATGTATGTTGTAAACAACATGTTTACAATTTAAATTGGTTCTACTTGTGGTACCCAACCTAGGATCTATAGGAACTCTAAGAAATAGATCATAATTCTTCAAAACCCAAAAAATACTCTTAAAAATTAAAAATGTCATACATTTATATTCATGATGTTAAAATACATGAATAAAACCTAGATCTTTTAAGAGTTAAATTGAAACAAGAAATAGAAAATCATCCATGAAAAAGAGAAGAGTGATACATCAATAGATGAAAATGACAGTGAAATCCTAAATTACTGAAATGGAGTATAGGTAGGGAGATACCCAGGGGAGAGACATAAAAAGTGAACTAGGGAGAAAACCCAATAGGAAGAACCCCCATTATGAGGAGAAAATAAATACTGAGGAATAGATGAAGGAATTATTTATCAGTAGCTAAGAGAATCACAAAAGGAAAATCATCACAATGATATCCCTATAGTGGAATATCCTAGGCATGTGCAGTACCATCATTTTTTATATCCCATATATTCATTTATATTCATAGGTTTAATAATATATTACAAATAGTCAAGGAGGGGAATTATAAATCTATAAATAAAACATGAAATGCACACATGCAGGAATTTGGGTATACTCCATGTTGATTCTTACCTAACACCCCATGGGGCCTCTACTATGGAGTTACACCCTTGTGA
The DNA here is from genome assembly GCA_963277665.1 of Viscum album. Lineage (NCBI taxonomy): Eukaryota > Viridiplantae > Streptophyta > Magnoliopsida > Santalales > Viscaceae > Viscum > Viscum album. The sequence goes on along the minus strand of OY728135.1, from coordinate 1,066,038,910 downwards.
CATAGGGAAAAAAATTAATTTTGGAATAATTGAATTATTTTTAGTGAATATTATATATGGAATTATTATATTAGATAAAGGGTTATTTTTTAATAATATTATATTATTATTTATAATAAATATGATCAATAATTAAATATAAAAAATAGATTTGGAGTATAAATCTATCCAAAAATAGTTTATATCTATCCTTAAAACTTATTTCCATATGATATGAATAAATTGAGGCATGATAAAACATAAAATATTCTATAATAAATATTAAATACTTTTTTATATAAGGAATTAAATAAAAAATTTATTTCAAAAGGAAGATAAAAAAGAGAAATTTATTATAGTATTTTGAGCTACTTGTTGTGTTTAGATTCACTACATGATATAGAATTATTTCACAAATACAATGTTGTGTTAGGATATGGGTGGTTTAAATTAAATATATTGAAAATATAGGATGAATTTGATTGATTTATTCTCGGGGGATATAGTTGAGGAATTACTTTCATGATTCTTAGAGTGTGAACCAAATATGATTATCTTAGAGGCAAACAACATCAAAGGTCTACCATCATAAGGAATAAAAATAGTCCAATTAATTTTCAATTGGATTTAAGTAGTTTTCCTTGAGACGTAGAATCCATTATTTTATATTTTCTTTCAAACATGGATATTGGGTATGTGTTGGTTTTTATGATTTTATATGTGTTGAGGTTTAGTAAAATCCACAAAATTAGCTAATATGGTTAATAAAAACAATGTGGATCCATTTTGGATAGCCTATATTTTTTACATATTGGTTTCACATAGTTGTTGAATGGTTATTCAAAAGGTTTGGCCCAACAATGTAGCTTCTAGGTCTCTCTTGTGAGGGGCACACAATTTAAATATATTTATTAAATTTTGAGACCAAACCATGTTAGTTTCCAAAATCTAAAAAATGTACATAAATAAATTAAAATAAAATAAAATTCTTCCTAAACTAACCAGTCTCCAATACTCCCTTGAACACGAAACACCACAACCTTGGAGGGATCCCTCCCACATATGATGGTCTCATTACAACCACTTTTTTTATTATTATCATTAAGTTATTCATGGTTTAAGATTGAATCTCCATAGTGTGATATATACTACCCTGTATTTCCTCTTTTCATTCTTTCTTATACCCTCCTCCCACTGCACGTCACCTTAGGCTTAACCATAGGTGGGGTTTTGGTTTTAACACTTCCAATTATTTGTGGTCTTTATTTATAGGGATCATTATACCTTATTTGAGACTATTTCAAGCAGCATTTATTTAAGGTGATGTATTTTGTATCCTTGGTTACTTTATTATTACTTTTTAAGTAAGGATTCCCCTAGCATCGATAACTAAATTTAATGACTATTATTTTTTATAAACATGTATTCCAAATACCTTTCAGAATTATTAAATATGGATAAGGGGTATTTTAAGGGAAAATAAAAGTTCACATGATTTTCACAACAATAAATATGGTTTTTCTCAAACTATAATCATAGAATAAATTTATTTTAATTAATATCAACCAATTAGTTTTTGTTAAATTTTCAAAACATTTTTCTAAAGGGAGTTTTGAAAGATTTTTTGGTCTTCAACATAAAGTCTTAGTAGCTCTTTACGTTCCTCAATGAATTTCATGTATTTCTTAAAATTAAATGTATAGATGAAATGATTTAGAATTAATTTCTACTAAAACATTCAGGTTCAAAATTTGTTTTAATGCCTTTGAAGTTATTCACTTACTCCTCAGAACGATATTCGAATATATATATATATGTCACTATTTCAAAGTTCATACAAGGACATCTTAATTTGTAAAACAAGAGTCCCATATATATATAGATGATTTCAATTACATATATGAATAACACAAAGTGAAAATTTGGAATATAAATTGATATTCAAACTTGATCTTCATGCAATATTTTTTTTATACTTTCTAATGGTAAATTATGAAGATTGTTTTGAACATACAATGTATATGGTTCCTCCGAATGGCCCAAAGGCCTTTTTTATTTTATTATAGATAATCCCCCTTTTAAGGGTTGAAGGGGAACCCGTACATGACCCGAAGGCCCAAGGAAGAAGGCCCGACATGACCCGCAATACAGGACCTAAAGGCCTAGAGGCATACCATACCCATACATGACCCGTAGGCCCATCCCACTCGAACTGCCCCTCCCCAGCATCTTGCATCATCGATCACCTTATCTCCCCACATTGCATTGCTGATAAGCTAGCATTTCCCCGTACAAAGCTGTATAGTGCTTGGTCCAGATGGCGGCTGTCATACCCTCTCATTCATCCAATCCGATTAACTCTATATCTGGTGGCTACTACTATTGCTACTTTGATCCTCTTTTGGGGCTTTTTTTGTGTGAACTGGGCCACTCTATGGTCTGCGTGACCCGAAGGACCTGGAGACCCGTAGGCCCAAACCGGTGACCCGAAGGCCCAAATCGGGTGAATAGTTTCGCCTGCTACAATACTGAACAGTAACTGCTACAGTACTGCTACAATGAAAAGGGGAATAACACATAAGAAACTTGAGGTACTATGTTGGTAGAATAATATATGTATGATAAGAAACCTTATGTCCTCTATATCATTTATAATATAAGAAAGCACTATCTCAACTACTAGATTATCTTATCGACTAGTTACAGTTGGGACTTTGGCTTCAACCACCTCAGCAGATCATGAACAAGAACATTTATATGTAGTTCAATCATCAAGAGTATTAGGATAATATAATGATGCATAAAATTAAAAACCTTGGGATTCCCATGGTGATTTTTTTACTCTTTAATATTTATTTCAGAAATTTATAAAATTATTATCATGATTAAATATAATTTTTTTCAGTGTCTTAGAAATAGTTATCTTTCATGTATTGTAAATGGGGTTTTAAATATAATATTTAATATTGGAATTTTTATCTATCCTAAATTTTTTCAATTGATTTCTCTTTTTTATGTAATGTAAATAGAAAGTATTGGTCAAAACCCAATCAATGTGTTACGTGTTTTTCTTTAAACTCTAAATCATAGAAAACCTAATTCTTACTTAAATATTGAACTAGCATGAAAAAGATCATTTATATAAAGATTATTCATGGTGTTCGGTTTACTATGAACTCTTACAGAGCCTTTTAGATCATGCCTATTTATATCATTTCAATTTTAGGTTCTATCTATCTATTTTTTTCCCATGGGTCTATGGGGTCTTAGTATTTTATGGTGACTTTTATAGTCATATGGATTTATGTACCTTAATTTATTTATTTTTATTTCATTTCATTCATCCTATCATCTACATAGACATTTTAATACATTCTAAATATTAAGGTAGTTATATATGTTAGTGGTTGATGTAAAGGAATATATAGGTCGCTTTGTGATTGTTTATATGAAAGGGAGGGTGATGGTGGTGAGTATATGGATTTTATTATTTAATTAGTTTACTACATTATATTGTATTATTAATTATATATTTATATTTATTATATCTAGTATGTTTGTCTGATATATAGATGGGTTACACATATTTTTTCATTCTTATTAAACTCTATTTATTGGAAAACATCATTCCCATAATGTTCACTATGATGACCAACTCTAATTCCTAGCTTGTGGGGTTCAGGAACTTCCCTTGGGCCTTATTGGAGACCATTTTAGGAATGCAATTGAGATATGGATCTGGTTGGTTCATTTAAAACCGTTATCATAGGTCCCTTTATTTTTTGGTAGTGTAAGTAGTTTGGAGTTATGGTTATTGGAGCTCAGAAGGAAGTTCAGGGGTGGTTGATTGATCACCACTGCTCAAGAATAAACCCAAGCTACAATTGGATGTTGGGATTTCAATTTTGATTTTGAGTTTTAATTATGATTATTCTTATGAGATTTAGTTCATACTGATAATTATTTCAATTTTTTGGAATTATACGGATTTATTTATGATATTATATATTTTTTGGGTGAAATGGGAGTTCAATTGGTGGTAATCTATGTGCATGAATGGCCTAGAAAACCATATAAAAACCAATTACATGGTTTTAAATAACTCATTATAGTGATGCTATAATTTTTATATGGCCTTCAAAGCCATGTGGCCAAGTCATTAATGGCCACTACCCCTTTATAAAAATATTTTTTTGATTCCCCTTTTATCCAAATACTTTTAGGTTATGTGTGGGTGTAATTTAGATCCCAGTTGATGATATTTTACAATGGATGTGTAATTTTTAAATGTTTAGGGTTATTATTGAGAGTTTTAATAACAAATAGGTTTTATTTAAATAATTATAAGTGATCTTGAAGTTTGTAATTATGAATGTAAGGGTAAAATGTGACGTTTTGGATAAATTAAAATTTATTTTCCTAAAATATATATATTGGATTTAGTCGTTAAAATTGGAAAATGTGTTTTGAAAATAATTTGGGATGTTTTGAATAGATTGTTAAGTAGGATTTTAGGGACACAAATTAAAAAAAATCATGTGATTATGAAAATTGTTTATAAATAAATTTCTTGATATTTTCTTGTTTTATGTCTTTTGGTATTGATCAATAATTATTCGATTTAATCATTGACTAGAAATTTATTTTTTTGGGCATTTGTGTTTTGGAAAATATAGAATGTTTTATGATTGATGACATTGGGTATAAATTCTTTCTAAATATTTCTTTGTAATTTAAAAAAAAGTTTTGATTTTGACATTATTTCTAATGAATTTTATGAAATTTAAAATAAAAAATTTTAAGCTTTGGAACTATTTAAAAAATGGAAAATTGTGATCTTGTTTAGTGGATTTGGTTATTTTTTTACCTTTTTATGGGTTATGACCTATTTTTGATTGGTTTTATTTGATTTGGGTTATGTGACAATGATTTTTATATCATATATCATTTATTTATACCTTAGATAAAATTACTTTAGGCTTTTTCTCTAAAGGGTTTTATATTTCCTTTTAGATATCAATTTTAGTTTGATTTTTGAACAAGTAATAAAATTTTGTTTTTTGGATTTTCATGAGGTATTTTTTGTGATCAATATTTTTGTGAGAATAAAAAAAACATGTATTAGAGTGTTTACAACATGGTTATTCTTATGGTATTTTTTTGATTTATCATGTATCAGTTTCTTTAATAAGTTGTTCAGTGGGTTATGCAGGCATCATTGATCCTTGATGTATCTATTAATTTTTGGATGGTTGTAATAATTTGATTATCTTTAAAATATTTTTAGAAAAGGTTAGTTTGGGATTTGAAACCCTAGGTATACCATTTGATAGTACTCTTTATCCACTTTTGGTTTAACTTATTGGAATCACCATGGTTGGTAACTTTTATTTAATTTCTTAGGTTACTCTTCCTCTATACCCCACTCAGACTAGAAGCCCATGTTGTTTTGGTGAGGCATGTTTTTGGTATGTAACCACACCTTCTTACATATCATTGATATTATTAATAATAGTGATGGGGGGTTGGTGGTCTCTATTATTTTGTTTTCAAAATGTTCTTCAGGAAGTGATCTATCTTAATAATGGGTTGATGGAATGTTGAGGAATTCACTTCTCATTTCTCCTCTATTTATGCTTCATGATTCTTTATTATTGTTTATGTTTAATTATGATTGGTTTTAACTAATTTTTATACTTTTCACCTATTTTTAGATATAAGGTCTTTTTTGGTAAAATCATGGGCGTGACTTGATTGAATATCTTGTTTGAGTTTTCTTCAATTTAAATCTACACTCTGGTCTTCTGTTGATATTTGGGTCTATTATTATTCAATACTTCAACCATATTTCCATAGTTCTTATATAGTATGTTGGTCTATATAAGATATTGGTTTTCTATTCCTTCCTTTGGTTTTTCAGGTGTGAATCATGGACGTATGAGTCACCTACCTGTTTGTGATTTCATTAGTTTTGGTTTGGATTTTGGATTGTTTGGATCCATTTAGAAGTTTTTTCATTTTAAATTAATGAGTTTCTTAGATGTTAATATCATTTTTAATTTGATTATTTCTTAATCCTATAAATTTAGTGACATTATTGGGGGCATAATGTTTTTATAATGGGGATAATTTTCAAACATAAGCCTTTATGTTATTTATTTATTTTTTTATTTCCCATTTTTTTATTGAATTTTGGTGTGTTCCTCTTTAAATTGTTAGAAATTTGTTGGTTCAATTTGGGACACACGGTTAGCAATCATTATTAGTAATAACCTTGTATGGAACATATACATGGATTATAGTTTTTATAGGGTAGTTTTGCATGGTTGGAACATTTTTATTTAAAACATTCGGACCAACCGTGCATTATTTATGTGTGTATCTTGAGGGGAACATGGTTGGTGCAAAGTTTATTAAACAATGTGACTTTCCTATATATGAAAAAAATAGAAATAAAATAAAATAAAATAAAACCTAAACTAATCCATATCCCCCTCTCCAATATATTTTATTCACCTAAACCCATGAATGATATCTCTCACGTGTTCCACTACCTTATAATCCACTATTTTATATATTGATTCTCCTCTATTTCTTTATGGTTTGGGTATAGATCTCCAAGGTGGGATATCATTTCCTTATACTTCCTATTTTCTTTCTTTCTTTTCACCCTCCTCCCAATTCACCACCTTAAGAAAATACCTAGGTGGGGTTTTATTCAAATTCTTTTGATTATTTATGGTTCAAGTTCCTAAAGCTCATTCGGTATGATGAGAGACTCGTTCTAATAGTATTCATTAATGGTGACGACATTTAGACCACCAAAAACTTCATAACTTTTTTTTGAGGTAGTTTACCCCTTAAATTTATGTTTATATTTAAGAACTATAATGTTTTTTTGTTTTAAACTATTATTTATAATACATAATGGTAATATTAAATATGGATAAGGGTTATTTGAAGGAAAAATTAATGTTCACTAGATTTCGACTTTGGTTCCTAGGGTTTTTTCGCAAACTAGAAGCATGAAATAATTTTTTTAATTTAATTTCATTAAATTAATGTTCGTAAAATTTTCCAAAAACAAATTAACTAATGTATTTTAATTATTCAATTTTTTGTGTCATATAAGTAAAAGATCAATAGATATTTAATTTTATATTGGAATTTGATATTTTTCAGGAAAATAAAAATGATTATAACATGTTTGAAAATTAGTTTGTAATAAAAATATTAGGGTTATTAATTTATTTTGTTACTTTTCTAGTGATGTACATATATAGGGTGAATATATATATATATATATTCAAATTAACCTTAGGACTAGTGAATTTTTACCACATCAGTCATATATGTATATATATATATATTTATATATGTTTGCGTGTGTGAAATTTTATATAGGAATAACAAAAAAATAAACTTTAGAATTTAAATTGATATTTATCCTTGGTTTTTGGGAAAACATTTATGAGAATTTTGTTGAAATAGTGGGTTCCCTAGACCCAGCTATGCGGTACTTTTGGATTACCATATTGTTTATACAATTAAATATACATGATGTATTATTAAAATTATAGTGTAGATATTTTGGCATCCATTATTTAATGGTAATTCCCATAGATTAATTGTTGTATTAAAAGGTTTAGCAGATCTCATTCTACAATGAGAACCTCAAAATACAATAACATTAATCATAAATATATCATATAGTATAGATATATCATATTTAATGGATAGTGTAGATGTATTAATATCAAGTGATGGGGGCTCATAAGTATTGAGACTTCTTCTCATGAAATTCTTAGATAGTGATCTCTAGTAGTGATATCATGAGGACAGGCCCATAAATAGGAACCCCACCTGTTTTGGGTGTCATTGGATCTTCCAATTTGTGATCATGCATAATGGTATCCTAACTTGAAATCATTACAAATGTATGTCACTTGATTATATACTTTGAATAAAGACGAAATCCATGATATTCAAATCTTAGGGAGGTAGTTTTGTTGGGTGTGTCATTAGTGGCATGTCATTGGATGAATGTTCAAGAAAGTGTTTATTGCATCAATATTAAGGAAGTTTTATATTTATTGGTCTGTGTTGATCAGGATGGTACTACCTTGATAAATATATAGCCCTGGTAGTCCAAGGTATATCTTTCCACATAGATCAACATATAATAAAGAAAGAAAAGGACGATGACATGAGTGTCCCCCCTTCTTTATGAGATGTTAATGAATAATAGATTATATTATGCAGAATGCATTTATGGGTTTGTTGTCACTGGTATGACAATCCTTATCTCTTTGTAGGACAAGATGGGTTACAAGATCTTGCACTTGGTCTGTAAATAATATTAACTGCTATCAAGATAAGGGTCGATATGGTCACACACAATAGCATATTCAAGAATCATCCCTATTTAGTTGAATAGGTATATTGGAAATTGTGGGACCCACCACTAGGGTATCGGATTTTCCCATGGAGATACGATCACCAATGCATTAAATAAATTTATATTATTCAAATTAAGAATAATGACCATTGAATTTATTTATTAAATTTATTTACATGTTTAATGTAAATAAATGGAAAAATTCCCATTAACGAATATTAGTCTAACATTCTAGCACAGTGGGTTACTAAAAATCAATAAAAATAGTGGGATACATTTTAATGATTAAATAAATTAATCAAAATTTCTAAACCGGGGATCATGATAAATGTGATAATCTGCTAAAATATATTTTGAAGAAAAATGGTAAGTTATACAACATGTTTATAAACTGTGATAAAAAGAGACAAAGTAAATGTCCTCACCTGCATGAGTATCTAAGAAGAGTAAAGGCACATGTGCACAATATGATTGGAAACACAAGTTGTTATTGTCCCTATACCTATTAAACTATCTCATGAAGAAATGGTGAAAATGCATACTGGATAATAATGTAAATTTAATATGATGGTTCAAGCATTATGAATTCATCAACATCCAATGTTAGTACTAGTCCCTATATCAGGATATGGATCATATAACATGAAGTCTCATCTCTGAGTGTTTTTCAAGGAGAAAGCGAAGAAATGATATGAATAGTCAATGGTTATAATGGATATTCTTAAATCAAAATATATTTTATGATCTTTCAAAAAATCCTATTCTGAAATAACTGTCACCCCATTACTCAAGCCTCATTTTATGTTACCAAATGAACAAGTATTGGGTAAATGCTTCATTACACTTTTAGGTAATGTTTTCCATGTGAATAAGAATATCAAAGATAGATTCATCTTAAATTGTTATAGTTAAAAATTCGAAGAAAATGAGAAAGGACAAAGAAAATTAATTCCATGGGTACATTTGCAACGCCCTTCAATCAATGAGATATTAAAATATGTTATTTTTTTTAATCATAATGTTAAATAATTGATGTTTAAATGTAATAAATGACTTAAAGAAGCTAGTAACCATTTTTTCTTAATGAATATTCATCAATGTAACGTTACATTTGTACTACTTGGGTATTAATTACAATATAACAATTACATATGTGTATTCTAATACGTTAACCAAGTTAGTATTAAATCCTTACTATAAGTTAGTTGTATTCTGTAAGTAGCTGAAAAAGGGTGATACATATGCTAGTGTTGAGTAGTACACAACTTATTTTTTACCAATAGGAAGATTCTTGTAGAAATATTACTCATTATAACCAAAACATTATTATTTTATTCCCTTGTACACAAGAAGATATTATTCCAGGTTCTAGAATAAATGTTGTTTTGTGTATTTAATACTCAATCACCAGTTAGATTATACATTAATCATAGGCAATGAGTGATGAATATAAAAATGTAATACGTATACCAATTCGGGGAAAGATAATTATTTTTCAAGAAAAAACTAAATGTCAATAATATACCTAGTATAGTATTTAGGCTCATCACAACTAAACAACTTTGTATAATCGACGTCTTCAGTTTGGAAAAAGAAACCCATATGAATAAATTTAAGTCACAATGCTTTTGAAATTAATTCCACAAGTGAATGTGTACTATTTCAAAGGAAACCTAGTGTCAAATATTCTTTTCAAGATTCCTTATTTTCATTAAGTAATGAAAAATTGAAGTATATTCATGGTTAGATGATAAGAGTTATTTCGGTTATCCATATCGAAGAATATCTTGACCAAGAATTCATCGATCAATATAATGTAGCGTAGAGTAATTCCTAAATGAACATTTCCATATCTACATCATGAAATTGATGTTCAAGAGGAGGATATATGATTTAGTCTTATATGTTAACATTTATCAACAAAATGTAGTGGAGAGGAATTCCTAAATGCATATTTTATACATTATCGTAATGGTGTAAGGAGTATCGATGTTGCAACTTGTAAAAACATCCATTATATTTCATGACGTGATTTAAAAATTACAGCGATATCCCATAACCTTATGGATACTATAATGAAAATTGGATATCATATGATTCATAGAATGATATAAATATATTATGTCATAAGGAAATGGGTTTGGATGAAAATATTTTTTTAGGACATAAACAAACTTTCATCAGGAACAAACACAATGTGAATCTATAGTAATCCTTCAAAAGAATTCCTAGAATGTTATTACAAAAATACCTAATATAGAAAATTGATAGTCAAGTGATTTAATACACATCTATATATGTTTTTACATCTCTATTAGAGATAGTGGGAACTATATTGACTTGGGTATAGTCAATGTTAGAGATACATAAGTAGTTAACATTGGAACTACTTCCACCAGTGCATGTGGAATAGAGTATGTTCCAGTGACACATACTGCTTAGAAAGGATAAAACCATGGTGATGGTTTTTTTATTAATTTAACTTGGTGATCTATTATTCATTGTGAATAATATTTTCTACATGTTAGCAATATATGACAATTATCTAAGATTTACAAGACAAATAAAAATTCAATAATGGATTCCATGTATCAAATTAAAAGGGGGATTATAAATTGAATAATGTGGTGGGTATTCAAGTGATTTTATACATGGATTGTACATGTGTAGTTATAATAAGGTTTGATTGGTAATACCAATTATGTATGCCTAAATCCATTATAATTTTACAGGTTACAGCTAATTTATATGATCATATTATTGGACTTTGGATGGAAAATCCATCAATCATGGTAGGTGTCTATACGGCACAACCAGAAAGGGATGGTCATGACACAGAATGCTAATAAAGTTTTCAAGTTACAGAAAGCCAATTTAGGATTGAAGTAATAAATATGATCAAAAAATTCATTTGGACTGATGTTTTTCCATATTTATACCAAAGGTTAGAGGGAGCGCCAAGGTTTTTCATGTATAATATTTTTGACAACCTATGGAAAAAATAATGGTCCTTGAGTTAGTTTAGAGAAGGATTAAATCTACTCTCCATTTATTGACTTAACGTAGCCACCTATGATCTAGGTATCAAGATCTAATGAGGTGGATCTGAAGGTTTATTGGATCTAGTTAATCGTACATATAGTGAAATTGTATTCACAAATACAAGTTGGAAGAATTCAAGATATAATTTTTACCTATATCACATGACATTATCTCTCCAGGTTGAAATGTTTGGGTCAGGGGTGGAGATATACGTGGTGAAATGAGATCCATACATTTATGTAATTTATCAGTCATACATGCCATGATATGTTCTAAAATTGATATTTCCAGGATATATTTTATAGTAGGAAAATATCAATTATATCTAGGAGCACTATAAGTGCAGTAGTCAGAACTATCTAATTGTACTTTGACAAGTACAAAATATATGTACATGGAAAGTGGATAAATAAGGATAATTTTTTTCACGGGACTCAAACTTGTCTTACATAGATCCATGTGATCTATTATCATAGTTATGCTAAAGTTATGTGTGATATAATCTCACATAAGCCAGTGGTGGTCATACCTACAAATACTGAGTACGTTGAAACTTCTAATGTAGCTAAGAATAAAATATATGCAACGATTTACTCTAGTTATTAGAATCTCAGATAGTAAGTAAATCATTATCATAATGTAAATTATAATATTCTTACTATCCATGAGTACTAGTTATGTTAGTGGAAAAAAGTATATACTCAGGGATACCATATCTTGAGAAGTTTTACTCAAATTGATGAGATCGCTATACCAGAATTGCCACGCAGTAGAACCGTGGAAGGCCCAGTACCTAAATCCTTTACTTAGCATAAACATGTTTTCATCATGTGAGTAACTAAAATTTTTAGTTAGAAAGTTGGATCTAGTGCAAGTGAGTGTGTTGAAATAGTGGGTTCCCTAGACCCAACTATACGGTGCTTTTTTATTACCATATTGTGTATACAGTTAGATATACATGATGTATTCTTTCTATTATAGTGTAGATATTTCTACATCTATTATTTAATGGTAATCTCCATAGAATAATTGTCTTATCAATAGTTATTGTAGATCCCATGCTTTAATGAGAACCTCTAGATACTATGAAATTAATCTTAAATATCTCTTATATTCTAGATACATCATATTGACAGGACAAAGTAGGTGTAAAATTATAAGGTTCTAGGGACTCATAAGGATTGATACTTATTACCATGAAGTTCCTACATAGTGATTTCTAATACTATGATCATGAAGACAGACCTATCAATAGGAATAACACATGTTTTTGGGGTGATTGGATATTCCTATCTGTGATCATGTCTAAATGTCTCCTGACAAGGGATCATTACCAATGTATGTCATTTGATTGAATGCATTGATGCAAGATGAAAACCATGATATTGAAATCGTGGCGAGGTAATTTATGTTGGGGCATCATTGGTGGAATTTCATTGGTTTAATGGTCAAGATAGGATTTTTCTCTTCCATGTTTAGGTAGTTATATATATCTCAATCCATGTTGATCGGGATGGTGGTACCTTGATAAATCCATGTCCATGGTAGTCCTAGGTAAATATTTCCAGTTAGATAAACAAATAATAATCCACAAAAAGGACGATGACACGGGTTTTTATCCTTCATTTGGAGATATTTAATGCAAAGTGATTATATTACATAGTACACATTCATAAGTTGGTTTTCGCTCCTTTGACAATCCTTATATTTTTTGGGTCCATGTTGGGTTTCAATATCCCGATATAAGTCTATGAATAATATTCACTACTATCGAGATAAGGTCTAAGAGAGTCACACACAATGGCATATTCAATCATCTTCTCTATTCAGTTGAATAGTTATATTAGACAAGGTGGGCCCTACCATTGGGTTCCAAGATTTGTCCATTGAGATATGATCGCCTGTGAAATAAATACATTTATATTTTTCATTTTTAAAATAATGAGCATTGAATTTATTTATTAAATGTATTTACAAGTTTTAAGCAAATACATGAAAAAATATTAATTGATGAATATTAGTTTAATATATTCAAGGTTCAAATAATATTTGTGGGAATAAAGAGTTGAGTTAATGACTCGTTTATTTTCACATAATATATTTTATATATTATAGAAAATTGATAATAATATTTATTACTCAGTTCAGTAGTCATAATATATGTATTATAGTGTGTTAAATTATTCAAGTGTCAGGGTTCCATTTCAGGTAATTTATTAAGAACTATATATATAAGATGACAAGTTCTCACCAAGAACCTTTCATGAGCTTTATCTATCTTCTTATCTCTCCTTTAATTTGGAGAGAGAATCTCTTGATCCAAGATCCTGGATCGATCACTCTCTCAAGCATCACAAGCAATGGGATGTGGTGATCATCGAAGCATTGAAGGAGTCATCTGTTCTCTGCCCTAGCACTTGGATTTGAAGAATGACTCTCCCACATATTTTTTAAGTGCACGTGGATGATCTAGAGGAATTTTACATTAGATTATTCAAGAAATGATCACCAATGAAGAGTAGATGTATTACATGACTTCATATCTACACCAGGTATTTTAAAGTCTAATTATTGTTCCTAAAAATCATCACATGAGGTCCTTAGATTATACTAGGCACCAATATTCCAACATCTATATGTTCATGTCATTTTTTAGGGAAAAAATTTAAAATCCCACCTTTTTGGATTCCGTTGTGTGCCCAGTAACTTTAGATTTCTTAGTGGTTTCTTTTGAGGCATGTTTGTCACTTTCAAAATAGTTTCTCCCAATGAAAAAGAATTGTTTGGTAAATTAGAGAAGTTTAATTTAGTTATAAATGATTTATATAATATTTATTATGTATGAAATGGTTTTTTAAAGTATTATTTCATGTGTATCTTTATTTAAAAATTGTGTTTCATTTATATGAATGTGGTACTTTCCTTAACGGAAAGGGGAATAAGACATGGGAACCATAATTTCTTAGGTGGGTAGACTATGTTAAGAATTATAGGAAAAGGTATTCCCTCCCTATCCCTTAAATAAGGCTAAATAACTAACTAAACTAATTGATGATGGTATTGGTTGGTTACCACTGAGACATTATCTTTGACCTCCTTAGTTTCTCAAGCACAAGAATTGCTATATGTGGTTTGGTCAATGAGAGAATAGGGATACTAGGAAGAGGTCTAACCTATGTATCTTCTAGTTTAAAATGATTCTTGTTTATTTACTCTCCACTCTATCCTTCTTGAATTTATAAACTATAAGAATTATTTAATTTATTGTTTTTTAAATTGTTTTAAAAGGTTTGTCTGGAATGTATTACAGAAGGGTATTTCAACAGAATATGTAATAATGAATTATTTTGATAAGTTAACATATTTTCAACTGATTATTTTCTTTTAAATATAGTAAATATAATTTTTTTATAAAGAACCTATTGTCGTGTTACTTATTTTCCATTAAACTCTTATCCCTGGGAAAACCTTCATTATACATTTATTTAAAACTAGAATTTCTTGGATCCTTTTTTTAAAAATTATAGATGTGGTGTAGTTTACTTAGTGTGCCTACAATTACTATTAACCCATTCTTATCTATATCATTTCTGTTTTTAGTTTCTTCTATCTATTTTTTCCCATGGGTGATGAGGTTTTAGTAGTGGATGATAACTCGTATAGTCATATTGAGGTATGATTTTTGTTTAAGTTATTTTTATTTAGTTTCATTTGTCAAATCAACTACATTTGAATTTTACTAATTCATCCATATAGTGGGTAGTGATATCTATAAGTATCTAATGTAAATGAATCTACAAGATAATTGTTCATCTTTTTATATGTAGGGGTGACTGGGGGTTATTGGAGGGAGTTTTTTGGATTATTTTTTTACTACGTTATATTCTATTGTCTTTAATTTATTATTGAAAATTTGATTTTTTTTTTTTGGTTTTTTGACACATATATGGTTGATGCCCATTTTATACTATCATTAATCTCTATTTATTGGGTGAAGTCATTATCACATAGTTCACTTTGATTCCTGGCACTAGTTATCAGCTTATAGGGATCAGGATTTCCCATCATTCTTTATCAAGGGCATTTTTCATCATTGCAAAGAGAAATGTCTTGGGTTATATTTTCACACTACACTAGACCAAACCATTCATAAAAAACAACATCATATTCTATAATTAAGACCAAAATAACATTAAGAGTTGTTCTTCATAATAAATTCTTTCATTATAAACTTTATATTAATGGATGAAGAATAATTCATATTAAATGAATGGGGTTCACAAGAATAGTTTGGGTTCTTTATAAGGGGACAAGGATATTATTTTTGCACAATATTTGTTATATGATATTAGTGAATAAATTTGGTATATATTATACCTTCTATAAAAAATATTTAATTACTAAATATGTGTGATAATCCTTGTAAAAATATCATATTTTTTCCCCGTTATTTATATTATTAATATAGATGTAGTTTTGATTTAATATATTATGTACCACTTGAATAATCATGAATTTACTTAGAGGGATATTATATAAGGAACTCTTGATGTTTTATATTTTATTTAATTTAAGTTATTTTAATCATTACATATAATATGAGTTAAATAATCACACAATAGTTTGGTAATTATAAAATTGATTCAATATTGAAGGTTAGTTAATTACCCTATAGAAAATTCAAAAAAAAACACAAATCAAGATTATCATGGACCACTAGTGTGTTTCCCTGCCCATAGTTGATGGAAACTGGCATTGTGGGTTCTGATATAATAGTGGGTAATGATTTACTAATAGAGGTTTATATATCAATCCATGATCAAGTTCCTATAATGGACCAATAAGGCCCATCTATATGATTTGTTTGATGTATTCATCGATGAACACATCTGTCTATAAAGGACATGTAGTTGTTTCCCCCACATTCCAACTTTCCAAAGGTGAGTTACATTCATCACTTCTTCATAGATTTTTTCTCCATAATCGAAATGGTATGATGGGATGTTGGGCTCTCCTTCTGAGGATTTCCCCTTGAAATTCATTCCCTAGTCTGACTCTCACCTAAAAATTAAGATGTTTTTGTAAAAATCTTCATGGTGCCATATATTTGTGGACAACGGTTGATTGCACTACTTTTATTAGGACATTCCTATGGGTCATGTCAGGGAAGAAACCTTTAGTTAAGGGAGTACACATGTTGGACATCGCAGGCATGTCTGGACGCCAACACACTAGTACACCATATTCTCTTCACCATATTATAAGGCTTCTCAAGGGCATGGAAACTCGAGGTATCCCACATCAAATGCGGGGTATCTTATTCCAGAGTCATGTCCCTGATATTTGCCTCAGCTTCCCATTTTAAAAAGGGGTATGCCTTAAGTTTAACTTCTAGAGGATATGGATCAGACTAATCAGAACACTGATGAGAGTGGATCATATGGGTACATCCCTATGAGAGAGCAGGAGGATGGTTTACCAGATGGATGGATCAAAAAACCCAAAAATAATGGACCCAAGGTAGTGTGTCCCATAAACGGAAGATGTCACATAATGAAGGTACATCCCAAAAAGGGATTACCGAATGGATGGATCCGAATTCCAAAAAAGAGAGGACCTAGGGAATTATATCCAAAAAAGGGAATATGTTACACAATTAAGGTCGATCTGGCCACCTCAAAGGGAGGATCAAATGATGATTGGATCCTGACATAAGGGACACTAAGGTTTACCATTGGCCGGGATTACACCTTAAGGAGGCTTCCTATATTCCCAAAAATGGATCAAAACCTATGTAGTTTGAGAGGGTAAAAATCGTAATACAACCCAAGAACATATTGGGACTTGAGCATGGTTAGTATCCTAGGTTCTACAAAGAGAGCTGGGATGAATGACTTGATTTCATCGAGTCATGTTACCCTAGATGAAATCATGATGGATATGGATGAATTTTTAGTGGATATAATGAATTGATATGGGGACCAACAAGAGGATGATAGTGTTGGGATTGAATCTCATGGAGGTTTCCTACATATCCTCATAGCAGGGAATAAATTTCCACGTAGTTCCAGAATGGGGTGATGATTCACCTGATATGGAGGATCATGATAATGGATGCATGGATGGGGACCCAAGGAAAATAAAACCTCCAGGATAGGCCATAATGTTCGTGAAACACAAATGATCGATGGAGAGACATGGATTGGAAATGGATAATGGTATGGAACCTAAAGGAGGATTCTTACATACCATTATCAAAAGGAGAAAAGATCAAAGTCCACATAGTTCCTGAATGGGGTTAAGACTTGGGGTGTATAGAAAGGATAAAAATCTTAATTAATGCTAGGGATTATTCATGGTTAACAACCCATCAAAGGAGGGGAACTCTTGGTTAGATTAGTATGGATTGAGGGTGGGTCCTATACATGGTTAGTTTCCTAAGAACTGGTCTGACACCTTTAATGTGCGGACCAAGGATATGGGTCCCAAAAAAGGGGATGCCGAAGTTTAGCAGTGTTTGGGGTTGAACCTCATAGAGGGTTCCTTTGTACCTTGTCTATGAGACAAGGATAAAAACCCACATAGTACAAAAGAATACAGTTTAACATCATACAAGATGAATGGTTCATATAGTTTAACATCTTGTGAGACGAGGGTGAACCGATGTGAAGTGGTCATGGACAAATGAGTGGTGGGATTAAACCTTAGGGAGGCTTCTTACCTACCGTACTTAAAAAGGGAAACGATCAAAGTCCATGTAGTTTGGTGTTGAGGGGATTGGGATTTAAATATGGTTAATGACACAAATATTATGTCATTATAAATGTTTATTCAAAGACCATGTGAGTCATGCTCGATGTGAGAAACTTGAGGCAAAAAAATACCCGACGATTATGCCATGCAATGTGTGTCTGTGAGGGGTGGAGCGGGACTTATGCATAGTTATTGGCCCATGATAAGAAGATTTTTTACTTACTCTAGAAAGGATGCCCAAGGATGATTTCCAGATGTATGATAAGGATAGGTTCATTATATAAGGATCACCCTATCAAGTTGGGATGGGGCTTATGGAGAGGCTGCATGTGGTGCGCATGGTGATAAAGCTCAAAGGGAGGGGAGGAGTGAGATGGTGTTGGATCCCATCCCCTTCTTGGTCCTCTCTAACTTGTAGATCATGTGGTGGTCACATTTTAATGTCTTGTATTGAGGTTATGGGCGCTTGGCAGTTTAACGCCCTACAACTCAGATGATGAGGATTCACTCCTCAACCCTAGGACTTATATAACTTGTGTACTTTAACCCTTGGTTAAGGGAAGGCACCAAACATTCTATATAGAGATGAGGTTGTGGAGTGATCCATTAAAGGATCTATGTTAGTGTGGCTATGTGAAGAAGAAATAGCCATTAGTGTGCCTTCAAGAAGAATCATGAGGTAGGGAAATGAAACATGAATCACCTCCCAAGGGACATTGAAATAACTTTTTACAAGACTGGAGGGCCACACAGAAGAGGGGTTCATGAAGAAAGAGGCCTCATAGAGAGGGTCTTGTAAAGCTCAAGGGCTCGCAACGTAAATGGGATCACAAAGTACATGGCTTCTTAGAGAACAGGGATCAATGAACATAGGTGTTCACAGAGCACAGGGTTTCACAAAGCATAGGGCTCACAGAGGATAGTTCTTTTCAATGAGGAGGGATTCACGAGGGTTGGACATCATGAATAATAGTGACCCAACTAAATCATGGAGTTCACATGTTCTTGGAAGGTGATTTATGAGGCTTGGGTTCTTCGCAATGTCCTGAGTACCCGAAGGGGTCTCCCTCCTTTATGATGGCTGATAGGGTTTTTTAAAAGCATCCCTATTCGAAGAGGGGGGAATTTTGAGCAAAGGGAAAAGGGTTTTGCAATGCTCAAGTACCTTGGATGATTCATTTTCCCAATTGGTTCACAAATATAGTAATGATTTGTGATTTGGGAATTCAGAGGGTGAAAGGTTGGAGTCTCAATCCTTTGGAGTGGGTGAAGCCAAGTATTTATAGGTGGTAGGTGTGTTATGGGATAAGGGAGTGCTATGAAGAAATTTGTGATCCACAATTGGAGATATATTTTTTCATGTTTCTCAGAGTCACGAAGTCAACCATCATCCCCTTTGTGGCACAAAGTCTTCCTTCATTCCCTCCACAGTGGTCAGAGAGGCTTCCATAAATTTTTATGGACTTGTGGCGGTGCCCGTACTTCCCTCCATGGTGCAGAGAATTATATTAATTATCTCTGATTCACAGAGGCAACCGTTACTTTTCTTCTATGGTGTTCGCATAGACAACCTGGATCTTTGCACCTTCCATGGTGCTGGTGGGATTTGTGAAGTTGCATTGCGAAACAGCACCTTTTCAACCACTTTTTTTGTACTTTTATAATTTTTCCAAGGCATATAATTTGGTTCCAAGACATCCCTCCCCCCACCCCTCAGAATGGGAGTATAAGAGAAAAATGAGATTTGGATCCTAAGGGAAGATGACCCAATTTTAGCATATTTTGAAGTGGGATCATGATGAGGGCTCGCAAAGCGCAGGTTGAGAATGTCATAGAGATTTATATGGAAAAAAGTGCCACGATGCTCGTTGTGGGTATGCATTTCATGAAGTTCCGGGGGTCTTCACCTATAAATAGAGGGAGAAGACCCCTATTTTTCCAAAACTTCATCCAAGTTTCCATGCTTGAGCTCTACAATTGAGAAGCTCTGCACACCCCACAAAAGCATTATTTAAACTGACTTCACAGATCGGTATATTGCATATACTTCTTAGTGAATTTCTACACTGTGATATGTTTTTCTTTTTTTACTCTATGTCGCACGCCTATTCCTTAGACTTTGTGATCATGTGCTCCACAAGTTGTGTTTGCTAGCTCTGTAGTTAAACTCTGTCACTAATCAAATCGATCGATCTCTAGAATTAGGCTCTACAATAAATCTCTATGATCGAACTTTGCAATAGATATCAATGAACCAGAACAAAAATAACTAATGTCTTGGGAAATTGGACAACCAATAAGTTTATCTGAAGGTCCTTGTAGATTTTTTCCGAAGGGAAGAGATGGTGAATAATTCGGGCATTGGGGAATGTGTGTGAATCCATATTGATCATTAATACCAAGTATATCTCCTATAAGAAATCCAAAAGAACTATATTATCTTCAATAGACTACCTCTTTATGTATTTTGTATGAGGGATGAAATTCTCATCCCTAAATATAGTTGGGATGAACCATCTTATTAGTTCAGGAGTATGCCATGTTAGCGATAGTGGTTTAGGGCTACCGATGGTCATACATAGGAATATCACATGCTAGTTAATGTCATCTGTTTGTCAAATCACATCAAAAACATTGAAAGGAAATCAATAAAGCCAGATGTATCTCCCCAACCCTACCATACCATCCTCATGGAAGAATTAGGGAATCTGGAGAAGGTGTGGCCTGAATATTGGGACTTGTGCTAGTGCAGCAACTTCATGAAGGACTAGGCCTGAGGTTACTGGGTTTGTCAATCTTGAGAGGAATTCCAGGCAGAGATGAAGCATGTTGGGATGTATGAAGTTTCATGGACCTCCCAAATCCACATTTACCAACCAAAACACATGATATCTTAGTTGTTGAGTAGATTGTCATCAAGGACCGACACTTTTTATCTTTACCATGGGGAGGTCAGCATCAGCCTATGTGACCTTAATAATATCACAGGGATTCAAATTTTGGGGGTTATGTATGATGAGTTCCTCTATAACGAGAACACATGGGAGGATTCGAATAATATTTCACAACTAGAAAAGGATCTGATGAATTTGGTGTCGGAAATTATAAGTAGTGAGGGATGGAAATCCATTTCAATTTGAGGTTTGGGAGATTCATAATCATCCTGCCAATGTATGCGGATAAAGGGGAGGAGGTGCCCAAAAAGCTACCAGTCAGGCCTCCCACCATTCCAAAGGGAGTGTAGTGCAGCAAAGAGAATTCCTACTAGAGAATCCTGGAGGAAAACCAATGGAATCTATAGGGGTAAAATGTCATCAACAAGCATCAACTGGTGGTTAGGCTAGCTAGGGTTATCTTTGTGATTATCAATGGCTATATGTTGCTAGTCAGGGACACAAACATGGGTGTGCAACCGAGAACATTCATTATGTCGTCCATATAAGAGAAGGGGCAGAAAATCAACCTAGGGATCCTACAACTGGCCAAACTATACAAGGTGTTGTGGCACATTAGTGAGGGAAATAATCCATATAGGGGTATGGACTGCTCCATTTCTCGTATGGATGAATAATGGAACATATGGGCATTTATAAGTATTTGAACTCTATTTCTCATCCTGGATCAGACTTCTAACAACCCATCCTGAATGCAGTGGGGAGTATTCAAGACAAGCTGACTCCACCACTCATGATGAATAGAGTCTGTTAGCTGGATGAATTCTACTTCCATCCATTTCCATTTCTAATTGGTGTATTCAATGATGATGGATTGGGAACTAAGGAGAATCAGTATTATCTCTTTTCTTTCTTGGGAAGAGTTTTGGTGGCATGGGTAGACTGTGAGTCTAACTATAAGTCATACACCCTACACCGCTTTGTGAGGTAGTTTTGGTGCATGCATAGGTTGACCCCATAATTCTACCTTGGAGTATACCACGAGGATCATATATGCATGATGAGGAATATGTGGCTCATGTTAACACGAAAGAATGGAAAAATACAGAATGAACTACCTCTACTTGATGATGCATATGAGATGGTCAAGGAAAATGCCAAGAGCTAGGAAGTAGCATACCCAACTAGATGCGGAAGTGATTAACTATTACTGCCAATGATGGGGTTCCCCCTCTTCCTTGAGGTCTGATTTGAAAATTGAAATAACACACTATGGAGGTGGAGCCGATGAATATCTCAGTGGTAGGGCTGTAGTGGTGCCAGTGATCCCAAGGCATGCGCTGAGTAGAGGGTAGGTGGTAGTTATGGACCCGAAAACCCTAGCTAAGCAGGTCTAGAAGAGTAGAAGGACATCCAGAGGGTTCTGTGGGCTACCCACTGAGGCTCCTGGGAAGCAGCTGCTCCACATAGATATACCTTTGGATGTTGTCTTGCCGAATGATTGGGACAACTAGGAAGTCAATAGACAATTTCTCATTCCTTCCAATATGTATGACAACATCGATTTTCATGGGATGGATCTATCATAGATCGGTTGGGTCGAGGCCGAAATTCCGGTTTCTTAGGCAGAATGGTAATAATACATCACCAAGCTGGAGGACATAGTGAATTCTTAGGGTACTTCACATCTAATGATAGACATGGATAAAGTACTACTCGGTCAAATAGTCCCACCCCAACCATCTTCCACAGATATGAGTGAGTGACTCCATTTTCCTAAGGAATCTGAGGGTTCCTCTGTGGGATAAGAGGATAATAGGGGGATCCCTTTGGAGGAAAGTGAGGTTGTTGCCTTAGAGCTGGAAGAGAATGTCGAGTCTCTTGAGTTAAATTCAAAACGATTCCAATGTGTTCTTAATTTTATGTTATCTAGGCATTATCAACTAAAATTTTCCCTATGAAAGAGAACATCATATATAAAACATGTTCATGTATTATATCATACATAGATTTGGGGTCTTTTCCTGGGATAATGGTGATTTCAGAATCTAGCCGGGCTGGGACACCTGGGGTGGTCCTCCCAGAGTCTTCGTATTTCCCAATCATATTTGTGGGGGGCACATCCTGGGATTCCAATAGTAGCTTCTCGAGAGAGAGACCCATTGTTTGACCTCTGTATCTCCTCTCCTTTATAGAATTAATAATTGTTGTCTATTGAGCCCGTCCCACTGACATTGTATATTTCTATCTTAATAGTTTATAAAATGTTGTGGGATATAATGGTGAGGATGGTTGGGATTCTAATGCACCTTTTACAAAGGTAACACCAGTTTTCATTGAACAAATAATGGAAGATATTAATGCAGTTGTGGTTATCGGTGAGACCGAACCGAAAATCGTCGAGGTAAAATCCAGTGATGAAGATGAGCTAAATGTTGTGGAACCCAGCCTGCCTGACGGGACACCAGATGAATTTCCTGCTACTCAACTTCTGGAAGTGTTCCAAGCCTACAAACCTTTCAACATAGAGTATCGTGGAAAGACTCATTTGGATGAAGAGGATAAAAAGGTAATTCACTTCTTGTCATGTAAATTGATCAAGAACTTCATAAAAATCCCCATTATTAGAGTGGGTAATCCATGTGGGAAGACTTCTCCCTCAATTACATGAATTTTGTGCTGGAGGAGTAGATTTCTGGTTCCCTCACATGCTCATCTAAAATTGCCTTGTCAAAAGAGTCTATGAGCATGAGTATGGCCTCAGTGTAGACTAGCAGCGGAGGAAGGAAGTCCACGTCTAGAGGCTTCAAGAAGTTTAACATGATATCCATCACTTAGGAGTGCTGATAGGTGGTTGTTCCTCTGTAATTGATACCTAAACATGGTTTATATCACTATTTGCATAGTCATTTGGAAAAATCCAAAGAGACCTTATGGAAGTCATCCCTTTAAATGGAAAAAATCCATGCTATGAGGGATTATTCATAGATTGTGGCTACTAAAATGCGTCCCACATAGAATAAGGAAGAGAGGGAGCTTGGAAGATGAGAGAAAACTCTAAAGGCCACACACTAAAGAGTGTTAGAGCTGGAAAATTCAATTGATTAGTTCAATAAATCTATTTTAGGGGCTAATCCATGGTTGTTTTAATTTTTATGAACTCACAGACAAAATTTCATGCTTGTTTGTTTACTTTAAGTGTGTGAATGGAAATATGGTTTCTTGTGTGTTTTAATTAGTGAATCTCAGTCAAAACCTTTGAAATAACCAATGATCAATCCCTAAGCTCATATGGGGTCATGCTCGATGTGATAAACAAGGGATAATTACATAATTATTCACTTTGTGAATGAGGGTTCCAACCAACTGTTGGGAACTCGGGGCTTGGAGGACCATCCATTATATTTGGGACCAGGGGAGGGGTTGAAACTAGAGAATAGGGTTCTCGAAGCAGTCAAATTACCCATCCCATCATGCTCTAGTTCATCAGTGGGATAATTCTAGGGTAGTTAGAATCAATCCAAACAGTGGGTAATGATATGTTTGAATCACGATACCCAAAATTTGGAACATAGTCAAAGGTGGAATGATGATGGAGGATAACTTCTAATCGTAATCGAAACATAGTACGTTGGGACTATGGTCGTTCTATGCATGAATTGGATAATGGTTTGTGTTTGTTTTCAATTGTCAGTGGAAGTCCAGAATGTGTGATAGTAAAGTGATCATACAGTTCAAGTGGACAACAATATTGAAGGTGGCTCTGTTCTCCAGTGTTTTCCAAATTTTTGGACCTGAAAATCGGAAAATGAAAACATTGGTTATTGGTTAGAGGAGGTGTGTACAAAAAGGAAGTGGTGAAAAAAATAAAGTATGATTGGGAGAAATAAAGGAGTCTTGTTCAAAAAACAGCAGCGTGGGTGGAAAAACATCGGCTTTCCCAAAAAGTATGGGTTTTGAACGAAATATTTGGGTCGTGTGTGAAAAACGGCATGGTGCGCGAAATTATGGAGCAAGGTTTTTCGTGAAAATAGTTTTTCAGAATCAGAATATCGAAAAATGGAAAAGGCATGGGCTGCACAAAAAATAGGGAGATGTGCGCGAAAAACGATTCCTACATGAAAAGTATTGCACGTCGAATGAGAGGTTTTTCATGCCAAGATGGGTTTTGCACGCGGGGGTCTGAGATGCCTATAAATAAGAGGTGACCCCCCTCATTCCATATGGTTGAAGACTTAGATAAGATCTGAGGTCTCATGTGCTTAAAAGGTTCACGTAAAGGGAGTTGCGCAAAAAAGTCTGATTTGCATGAAAAAGTTAGAGTTGCGCAAAAAAGGTTAAGCTATGAAAAAATGAAAACATTGCACAAAAAAATTGAGGTTGCGTGAAAAACTCCAAACTGCACAAAAAAGGTGTGGCACGTGAAGCTGTGCATAAAAGAGGTTGTTGCACGAAATATTTTTCCACTCCAAAATAAAGTATTTCGCTCCAAAGTCAGATATTTTGCGCAAAGGGTGGGTGTTGCGCGAAATCTTTAGTATAACCTATTTGCATGTTTCTGATTATCTGGTTCAGTGGTTCAGTGCATTCAAGTGCATCATTTATGGATATCGATGCAAGCAGAGTCTCGTTCTAAGAAGAGGCAAAGACTTCAATGAAAATCTATTGAAGAGACCTTCACGTCTATAAATTGACTGGGACTTCACCAAAGGCAGTGAGCTATAGGGATTCAACAGGAGTGATCCGAGGGACGTAGTGGGTTATCCTTGAATAGTTGTAAAGGCAGTGAGCCTGGGACAAAGTGACTATTCCCGAACCTTTGTAATCCACAACTAGTGAAGAATTGTGGAATTAGGTATGACCGACAACCTGTCGGTGTATGCTCCTTGGACGTAGCCCTTTGTGGTGAACTAAGTAAAATTGTTGTGTCAACTTCCTGCTTTCTTTTGTTTGACAGGTCTAACAAGTTCCTACCATTGTGGGAACAAGATCCACAACTTTAAAAAAAAATTGACACCCGGATTCATTCCTCCCCTCTCAAGGTGTTTCAGGGTCCTTCACAGTACCCATATCACATTATCCTAAAATGGGGGATAAAACGAGTGTTATCTGCTAAACATATTAAAAACATAAGTCCTAACCAAAATTGTCATCCAATATCTTACAAAACGTTGTCCCTAAATTGTAGGTGAGAAGAAAGGCCGAGAATCCATGCAGTTTGGGAGTCCCTTTAGATGTGAAAGAGGGTAAGGATTTGAATAAGGGGCACACATAGTGTGGTATGGAGTGATGGGTTGTTATAATGGAGTCCAACATTCTTGGAATTAAGCAACCATAACAAAAATGCATCGGGTGATCCTATCAGTTTGAATTGAGATCAGGCATTCTTTTAAGAGTGACCTCTCTGGAGAGGACCTTGGATGATCTAAAGTTTTATGTCATGTATATGGATAATATAAGAATGTATATTAGTTTCATATGGTGAGGATAATGTATTGAATATATTAACATAGTATTATTAGGACGTTGAATATAGTTTAAGGTCATACTTCCTAGACCATGGCCAATAGTTTAAAGTCATGTTACATGACTCAGAACTCTTAACTTATGTTCATAGAGTTTAGACCCTGATTAGGTTAAAATAACCTTAAAAGGTAATGGTCCTAGGGTTGGGCCCTAGGTGAAATTCTTGGGCATCTCTACATATCCAATAAGGAAGAGAATCAAGAAAAATGTAATTATTGAAGGTAGCGTGGTTTGAGAACCACACTGGTAGTGGAAATACACTTTGGATAGGACGCTGAAGAATCCCATAATGTTCATGGGGATTCCTGATCTTGTTCAAGGTAGGATCATAGTTTAATGTCATGAATTGAGGACATGGGTACCCCAAAAGAGAAATGTGTGGTGTGGTTCATAACCCAATGTGAATGAGGAATAGAGAGATCCATACCATACTGCACATTCCTAAAAGGGAAGTTGGGGCAGAGAAGGCCAAGACAGGGACTTTATCATTTAGTGGTCGGACCCAGGGATCAGATGCTCGAATGAATATAAGTATCCTGTAAGGGTAGGAATAAAACCGTAAATAGTTCTTTGTAATCTGAATACATTAACGTTATTTCTTAAGGATGAAAGTGTCATAGTTTAAGGTCATATGGCATGACCAATGGATCACACAGTCTCGTGTATGGATATTAACTTACCACAACCCCTAAGACTACGTGATCCATAATCTTTGTAGTAAATAAGGATAATTATCAGGCCATTCTTTTTTAATGAGAGTGTTCAACAGAAGGAATGAAATGTTGGGTGGGGAAAATCCTAGATGAACCAACACTCCTGCTCGATGTGCACGAATGCTGGGAGTTACAACACTAGGGGTTTCGAGGATCCATAAAATGGAATGGGGCATTAAACATGAAAAATCATAGAATTATATATTTAAGATGAAATGGGACTGGTGTGAGGATGAAGGATAACTATTGACTGTGTTCAAAACACTATATTCCTTTTGCATTAGCCTAGAATGGGAATAACCAAGTGAGGGTCGACCACTGCGGTATTCATGACATGGGATTTATATCCAACTGTCATTTAAAATCATCTGGGGTGTTTTCCCAAGATGGTAGGAGAGCACTAAGGCCTATCATACATAAAATTAGGGGGTCCCTTTATATGTGAAAGATAATGAAAACCAAAACAAAGAAATGTTTGAGGCACAATCATTACCCATCCAGTTTAAGCATCATGATGGACGAGTGTTGCGAGTGTAAATCTTGAATGATTTACATTTCATGGTTATTATAAACCCTACATTAATGAGGATTGAATAAGTCTTCACCACACCACATAATTTTGGGGGAACCCAGGCTAGAAAGCATTGGGGAGGAAAAGTGGTTGTTACTAGATCACAGACAGGAAGCATGGGCATAACTATGTATCCGATAAGGAATGATAATCAAGCCACACGTAGTTCTTGGAGGTGGTATATAGGTGGCCAATACCAAAAGGGGGAGATAACCTATTTTAAAGAGTAATATTATAATTTATATGTAGTTTAACATTGTGTGAACAAAGATGGGAAGAATCCCAACTCAAGGTTGTAGAGATCAGACCGTAAACTACCCTGTTTAATTTCATGTTCATGGGACATGCCTATGCAGTTTATAATCATATGGAATGGACAAAGGAAGAAGTTATTTTAAGGTTTTTATGATGTTAGGTTATTACAAAACTGATGTGAATGGGGATAGATAAGTCCACCCCACACCACACACATCTGAAATAATACATCTAGATCTAAGTCATGATGGTTGGACCTTATGAATGAAGCTCCTAGTTTAAGATCATAGAGTACAGACCATAAAGTGCAGAGAGGTGTGGCGTAGCACCACGTGGCATACCCTACATGGGTAGGATGGTAGAAATCCATACCATATCACACATTTTTTAGAATAAAGGACCCAGACCCAAAAATGGGTATGGAAAAGGTTCAAAAATTTACGGCTAGACCTAGAGGCATAGTGCTCAGTCGTTGCTACATATCCCACAAGGGTTACAATAAACCACCATGTTGATAATAAATGTTTGATGGAAAAGTAAAAATCATGAGGGATAATGTCTCCTAGAATGAATACAACATATGGTTGGGTAGTTAACAACAAAAAAAACCTGGATAAAGAAGACATATTTTAAAATTGTACAAAAAGGACGTAAGAGATCTTAGTTTAGGTCATAGAGCTTGGAAAAAGAGAAGTTTGGTTTTCCATCCATGCAAAAACCTTATCCATATCCCAAATCCCTTTTGAGTTTTGCTCGGTGTGGGAAATAATGGTGGAGAATATCTTTACAACACATGGAATACTTAGTAGGGGGAGATGGTGTGGAGACGCAGATGACCCCATGATGATGATTCATCCTCTTAATGTGCAAAGGTGCACAGAAGGATAAGACCAAGTGTGTAGAAATTCTATGTGAAAATGATTGAGTGGAAAGGTATTTGAATCATAGGACCAATATTTATGGAATAATGGGGGAATTATAATGATAGAGTATAACCATTCACCATGCTTGAAACACAACATCCATATCAGGTGACATTAAATGGGATCAACAAAAAGGGGTCAACCGCTGAACAAATTCCCTACACGATACCTATCTCATAATTTCATTCGAAATCCCCTAGGACATCATCCCAAAGCAGTAGGTGATCCATAAGGATGAGTATCCATACCATATGGGGGTCCTTTTTTATGTGAAAGATGATGGGAATGTAAATAAAGGGAGATGGGAGCATGGAAATGGACGAAAGCAAGTCCATAGAGAATTCAACACTCTAAGTCCTAAACCACAGTGAATCTGAACACATTGGTGAGGTAGAAAAATGGTATGGGGTCTAGTTAAGGGAATATGACTCAAGGAGGTGAGGGGATGAATAGGGGAAAATAATATTGATGAACCTATGGTTTGACCCAAAAAAAATGTTTGGGCATTCCTACGTATCCCATAAGGATGGGAATCAAGCCACACATAGTTATTTAAATTCCATGAAGTTTAACATCATGTGGTAATGATGCATGGGTTAGAGGTTTCTAAAGAGAATAATGTGTATGGAATGGAAGAATAACCTAATTTGAATGAGGACCAACTAAGTCCACATACCACACCATTCACGATACCATGAGATAACCTAGGAAAAGGGGGTAGTAGAAGGAACAAAATAACCTAAGGCTAGACCAGAGGACAACATGTCTGGGTGTTCTTATATATCCCTTTGATGTGGGAGTGAATCCATACATAGTTCTTGAAATCTGTGCAGTTTAACATCTTACAGTAATGGTGAAAGGGTTAAATGTTACCCAATAGATAAATGTTTATGGCATGGTAGAGTAACACAACGTGAATGAGGTCAAAAGAAGTCCACAAACCACACCATTCACAATCCCAAGAGAGAACCTAGGACAAGGGGTTGGGAGAAGGAATAAAATAACCAGATGTTGGACAAGATGACAAAATGTTAGAGTGTTCCTAAAAATCCCATAAATATGTGAATAAATTCATATGTAGTTCATGAAATCCTTTTAGTTTAATATCATGTGGTAAAGATGAGGTAAAAAGGAAGGGAGATCCTAGAAGTGAAGTACATGCAATGTCTATTATAATCAAAACGTTAATGGAACCAAATTAATTCTTCCCCATACCACATGCTTCCAACAGAGTTTGGTTCAAGGGGCCGGAAAGAAGGCATGATTTGAGGTACCTGGGGCTTGACTCAAAGACGAAATACTCGATCGTTTCTACATATCCCATAAAGGTTGAAATCAAGCCACACATAGTTATAAAATTTATTTTTGTGTTGGTGTGGCCCATGAACATAAATAAGATCCATTTGATGGATCTTGTTTGTTCTTTAGTGTTGGTGTGTTTATTTTTTGAGAAATTGAACCAGGATGGAGAATTTGGGCATTGTCACAGGAATCAAGTTGTACGTAGGACTTAACAAATACCATGGTTGATGAATGATTCAAAAAATGATTCCCACCTAAGAGAGGACACCAAAACTTGGTTCTGTATTTTCAACATGCATAAAGAATGGTAGTGTCGAAATTTGAGGTCATATGGAAGGACCATCCCATGCACTTTAACATCATGTGGCAAAGATGCAAAAATTTAAATTTAGGTGGGACCAGGGAGGATATTTTAATGTCATGTGGTTTGGATACTTGTGGTATAACAAGGTTATAATGTAATGTGTGTGTCATGATAAAGGATACCGATGTTATTGGAGACATGAAAATTCCACACCACACTGTGCATAATCCTATGGGGGGGCTCAGTCCATGGGGCTAGGAGGAAGGTAGAATCTGCAGTACGTAGGGCTAGACCCAAAGAAGAAATGACTAGGTATTCATACATATCCCACAAGGATGGAAATAAAGACACTCATAGTTCTTTAAATACCAATAATTTTAAGGTCTTTTGGTAAGGACTATGATGATCTTAGTTTAAGGTCATAGAGTTCGAACCAAGAGATTCCCAGTTTAATGTCATGTGCATGGGAAATGTTAATGGAGATATATTGAGAGAGGTACGTGGCATGGTTATTTCAAACCCAATGAGGATGAGAACATAAGTTATAATGCTCCTACTCCAGTTACCCAGAGTCAGTTCATTATTTTAATACATTGTCATAATTACAAGGAATCAAATCCTAAAGGACTGATCAGTTAAACAGTCTTGGAAAATAGATTACATACATGAACATTACATTACATTATAAAATGAAAAAAAACCACATTGTCTCCATTAACCACATTCATACCCCTTATATTATCCATGTAGGTCAATAATAACATACTTCTTCTCATCCTAGAAACAAAACACAGAATGGGGTGACGTCAGATGCTCAGTATGGATAACAATATAGCAGAAACATTCATAAATAAGCATAAATATTTATGGCAATGTATAAGACTAAAAAAAGACTTTTAAACTTAAACTCCAGTATAATATGGAAAATATAAACAAAATAACTTCATTTACTTATTCACA
The DNA here is from genome assembly GCA_963277665.1 of Viscum album. NCBI lineage: Eukaryota > Viridiplantae > Streptophyta > Magnoliopsida > Santalales > Viscaceae > Viscum > Viscum album. The sequence continues at coordinate 1,066,007,290 of OY728135.1, read as the reverse complement.
TAGATATTCTACTTGTCAAATAATCCCATGTAATATCGATATCAAATTTCATAATGTTGGAATGCATAATGCTTGACTTCATAACCACATAGTCAAGACCTTATTCCAAGAATACAAATAAGATTTTTTCAAGGCCTTGTTCCAAGACACTATTTTGTCTCATGAGACCTACCAATGCATCGTGGAGCTATAGCGGGCTCCACCCATCACTTACAAATTCCAATGCATTCCCCGTATGAAAAGTCTTAAACATAACATAAACATTTGTATTAAAACTATCATACAAAATGTCAATACTTTATCCATAAACTATGAATGGTATAAAAATAAAACATCCATAGTCAAACATATCACAAAAATTTCAATACAATATTAAATATTTTTATCATAATAAATCAACTTCCAACATGTTTAAAATCCATCAAAGGATGTTGACATAGATAAAAATAATTTGTACAACTCTTTGAGAGAAATATCCATTTTTCATAAAAAAAAATTAAAAGTAAAACAATTTAGAAAGGAAGAAATTTAAAGAAATTTTTGAATCAAATTGTCTCATACCACATTGAATCTTTTGAATGGAATTCATTCCCATATAAATAAATCCTTAAAAACCATTTTGAAAACAGGGACATTAATGAGAATGATTTAGAAGAATAAATATTTAAACCATTTAAAATGATGATCTAGTTAATGAGTACCATCCATTAAACCATAAAATATTCATTTTGAAAATATTTTTTTGAAACACGGATGTGGATGGTAAAGAGGTCCCAATAGATACTCATGTAAAAATAACCTCGGATAATAAAGAGATTGTGAAATTAACCCTTACCTAGCACTTTCCTTTGGTCGAGGGTACGTTTACCCTCCTATATAATGATTATAGTATATTATTAAATTATAAGAAAACCATGTTCATATTTATTATATCATACATGATTCATTTAGGACTTTATAATTCCCATTTAATAATGATTTCCATGTTAAATTAACATTTTTTTGTAATAATCACTTTCTTTATCATACATGTTTTAACTTGTATCATGTAGATCATGATTTAAATACTTGTAGAATATAAATCATGATTAATATATCTTATATATTTAGAATATAAATATTTATAATAGATATATATATGAAATGGAAGGCACCATTTATGGATATGGTAGGTCGTACGTACGCATAAATGTTGTTTTCGTTTTTATATCGTATTGAACAGATGTAAGTGAATAAGATATATGTAAGTGAATATATATATATATCTCCAGTAGCATTATTATTTCATATATTAAATACTTATAAACAATATATATTTTTATAATCATCGTTGAATGGTGAACGTGGGAATGAATCTCATCACGTCGTGGAGACGGTAATCCGTACGTATGCACAATCAACAATATCATTATATTGATGGTGAAATTGTATGTAATTGTATGTTATATCATATATAATGAATAATTAAAATGTTATATTTATTCTTTACATCAGTTATAATCATTATTATACCCATCCAAATAATGAAGTGTTTGAATAACAAACTACACCACGACGTGGAGACGGTAAGCCATGCGTACACACATATGGTGACTTTGTCATTTAGATGATGGATAGAATAACGAATATGGTTGTACCATATTTATAATAACATCATAGTTTGTAATAGGTGATGGATTTATTATTTTGATATGGAAACATCAAACAAATAGGAAGTGGAGGAAGAAAAGAACATGAAAGAGGGTGGTGAAATTATTACTTATTCTTCAGGTGTTTCCTTTTGAGTTGATCAAAAGGGCTCCAAAGGTTTTATTTCTGATCAATGTAAGGAATATAGGATGATGTGAGGGAAGTTTGTAGGATATTTGGGTAGGGTTTGTTTGAGAAAAATGGCTTTGGATGTGTGAAATTATGATAAGGGGAAGTGGCCTTTTATAAGAGAGGTGAGTGTAACTTTAGTAAAATATTGAAATATTATTTTATAATAAAATCATTTTCATTTTATAATGGATCCAAAAATAAATTATTTTGAAGAAAATGTGGGGATGTTTCAAAAACCTCTCAAAAAATAGGTTTTATACAGTTTTAGGTCATCATATTCACCTTATCTTTTAGATTTAACTCATAGTAAAATAGTTTGACATTTACCATGTCTCTTTGTATTTTATATTATATGGTTAATAAACCTACTATAACAAGACAAATGAACCCCATGTGGTTAATTATTAATATATATAACCTTATATAACTATTTTGGCTGAAGCATAGATTTTTAGGAATATTATATCAATTAATGATATTGTATTTTGTTTAAACATTAATTTATGTCAATTTTGACACTATTTCATTTTTGGTTTTTTTGAAAGTTATAACAACCTTATCACTTCAAAAAACATTTATCCAATAAACAATAACATGTAATATTAACATATAAAATTATTTTAATTCATCATAAGTCTCAATTTACATTTATTAGGATATTTATAATATCAATTATATTAATATTCCATTAATAAGGTAATTATTACATCATCGTTGTATCATAAATAAATTAAATTATTTAATTTCTATAAATTATAAATAAAATACCATTATGTATGAAATACTTTTATCATTATAATTAATATTTATAGTCTAATTTATATTGTGTGTAACCTTATATTAAAAATTTTTTAGTTATTAAACATTGAATTTAACACTTTTAACACTTCTTTAAATAAAATAATAATAAATGTCTTAATCTAATCCAAGTAGACCAAAGAGTATAATATTTCATTCCTAAGTTTATTTTTTTTATAATTAAACTTATCCAATAGAATTGGGACATATGTTAGGGTAATTATAATATCATTTTTACCCTTAATTACCATATTTACTTTTAACTGTGGTAAACAAAAGTCAAAAGTTACTATTAACCAAAAATTACTTTCATCTTATTGAACTGGATTTTAATTACTGATGTCAATAGTGTCTCTATTATTTTTTAAATTCAACTCATAGAAGTGGTAAAATTATGTTTTATGTAAATTTGCAAATATACCTAGAAGGTGGGTAAAAGAGGTTAAAAAGTTCTATAAAATTTTATACATATAATATTATTATAGAATTACTCCAATGAATTATATTGAACTTTTATAGGTATTATATATTTATTTTTACTTAAAATAAATTTAAATAAAATAAATAATTATTTAAATAAAAAGTTGGTTTTAAATAATAATGGAGTGTTTTTCACTATTCGTCAAAAATTGAAAGTTTTCATAAAAATACAAAAAATTCACCCTAAGATAATTTTGATATTCAAATTTAATACATGAAGAATATTTTACCAAATTAAAAACGTATTATTTTAATTTATTAATTTAAAATTAATTCCCATTGTCAAAACCAAAAAAGTGGGTTTTCTAAAAAGTAAAAACTATCAAAATATTGACATGTGTTTATGTCAAATTTAAATGTTAAATTACTTATAATGACCTAAATTGTATTAAATGATAAAAATATAATATAATTATACTTAAATACCATTCAAATTCATTGTTTAACACAGTATAATATTTCTATTAAAAAAGTTGTTTTTGATTAAAACATAGTATTTTTCACTATTCGTCAAAATATAAAAGTTATCTGAAAAGTAGCCAAACATTATCCCAGCTAAATATTTTTGTCCTTATTATAATGAAGAATTTAATTTCATTAAATTGAATATATAAAAGTGTCACATATTGGTTTTAAAAAGGGTTCTCCATTAAAAGGTTGTTAGAATTTCATTTTTAAAAAATACTTCTCTTATCTGAAAAAAAAAATGAATTTGTTCTTATATTATGTCTAAGAAACACATTATATGGATGTTAAAATTATATAGAGAATATAATATTCAAAATTTATTTAATACTATTCAAAACTGTTTTTTGAATGGATAGTTTGGTAAGTTGTGGTGCGCTTGAACTCAGTGTTGTGTGTAGAACATGCCATTGAATTACTTTAATGAGATAACGTACTATGAAATCGTGGGGTGTTACATTCTCTCCTCCTTCAATAAATTTTATCCTCTCAATTTGAAATTTTTCTTCAAAATTAAAATTTTAAGATTAGAAAAATACCTTTGTGGAAAACCCACATCGGAAATTAGGTTAATAAAATTTAGTCTTAATAAAAGAGAAAGGGAATGAAAAATTCACCACCAAATTATGATCTCGATTAGAGAACATTGGTGGAAATTAGAGACACATAATTGGAGGAAAAACGTAAATATTTATAGGGAGTGATTGAGGTCATAAATTACAAACAAGTGTAAAATTTAGGGCCTCAAAGCCATCAATCTATGGTGATTTAAAATATCATTGGTTAAACCTAACATAAAATATTAGGATAACACATTTTTGGTTTTAAGATCCCTTCCATAAAGTTTAAGAATAAATTTATTTGTAGAATTAGAGGAAAAAAATATACTTGACAAGTAGAGTTTTATCCTTCAACTAATTCCTACCACAAACTCATCTTTCACTCCAAAATATAATAGAATTCAAAAATATTCTATTTATCCTAATAATATAAGGTTTAAAAAAATAATGAATTTATAAAAAAAACTACATTATACAAACTAGTACATCACGTATTCCAGTGGTAGGTGATCCACCCTTGTCACCCTTTTTTGTGGGTTTAAGTCTCATGGCCTTGCTAGATGCGACGGGTTGTCACCCGACCTCCAGGTTATCCTTTTTTATGACCATCCTAAAATAATATCAAGAAATAATTTAACTATAACAATAGTATCCAATGTAAAACATAATCGATTCTAACCTTTAGACATATCCAAAATTATTCTGTCCAAACTCACAGACCATAATTTATGAGGAAGGTAAACATAATGAGGATATTTTTTCCATGTAATAACATGTGAATACCTTCATCATGTATTCTTTTAAAAAACTATAACACCATGAATTACCTTAAAATCTTATTGATTACATTCATGCTCCCATATTCCTTGTAGAATACTGGATATACTCCTTTTATCCAAAAATGTTCTAAACTCCAACAATGATAGAATATACAAATAATTAATCTTTTTTACGACAGTCAATATTATCGAATATAATTTATCCAAATCAATCATATATTATTCTAAAATCACTACCTCAGTATCAGAACCATATTATGGTTTACCTTTCCCTCAACCATATATTTTCCCAAAAATTAACCTGCTATTGAGTCACTTTTCTTGGTTCCACAAAATCTCAATTCCTTAATGAAATAGTACAACAATACAATCCTTTTATACTCTATAATTGTTATAACATTTATATAATTAATAAAATAATCAAATGAAGCAATATTTTAATAACAACATAAGAAATATAAACATTCCCCTTCATCATTGGTAGTATCATAACTTGATTATTATCTAATAGCAACATTTGACGTATACTCTGATGATTTGGACATTGCTTCGTATAGTGTCCCAATGCCTTATAGATGAATCATTTTACATTAGAAACCTTTTTATTACCCTTGCAATCATGTACTTGGTGTCCTTTTTCTCCACACTTATAACGAACTTCCACTCCCTTCAAGAATTTACCAAGGTGATTCTTTCCACAGTTATCACATATGGGAAAATCCCTCTTTACCCTCTTCCCTTTATCCATATTTCTCTCTTCCTTACTTTTCTTCACTTGCTTCCCTTGAAATCCATAGGACTCAGAGAATTCTTTACTTATCTTATTAACACATGATATTATTTCTTCATATGATGAGAATACATAAGAGATTATTTCCCTTTTAAATTTTGGATTAATACCATGAAAGATATTATCCTTCTTAATATTTTGATCATGCGTGTTGCTGGAATTATCATTCCATCTTCTAGGTACCATTTATAAAAAATGGCATACCCTAGGTTAGTTTATGAATCCCAATTAATAATTACAAATTTATAAAATACCTAACATAAATTGAAAATATTATGCATATAATCTATAATCGTAAAATATTCTCTTGGAGGAATTATTTACTCCTAAATCCTTCATAATGTCTTGTAATGAAAATGTGAATTATCCTAAGAATATCCCTCGGGAGTGTCATAACCAAGAGTGTATCCAGGACCATTGTCATGTACCAAGATACCTCGAGTCATGCCTGAAACTCCTTATCAGAGTTTTCACTCCTAGGTACATCTGTGCCAAATCCGCCTCTACCTGCTCATATCCAGATAAGGATGTATTGCTTGGAAAATACACAAAATCCCTACATTACCAAAATTCTAGAATGTTATTCTATACTAATCCTAAAATTCTATCTTAGGGTAATTTTCTCTAATCCGAGTTTATCTAAATCTATTTCCAATGTTGTTGCTAAACTTCCCCTGATACCAACTGTAACACCCCGAACCCATAAGCCTAGAGTCGGTGCATTATTTTAATACACTAGCATGATTACAAGGAATCAATTCCTGAATGACTGATCAATTTAGCAATCTTGGAAAATAGATTACATACATGAACGTTACATTACATTATAAAATGAAAAACGACCACCACATTGTCTCTATTGACCACATTAATATCCCGTATATTATCCCTGCAGTTCAATCATAATATACTTCTTCACATCCTGGGAAAAATAAAACAAAGAATGGAATGAGCTTAGATGATCGGTAAATAGAATAATATGGTATAAACCCTCATAAATAGGCATAAACATTTAAGACAATGTATAAGACTAAAACAAGATCCTTTTAAAAATAAAATTCATCATAATATAGAAAAGATAAATAAAATAATTCCATTTACTTATACATATGGATATTCTACTAGTCAAATAATTATATGTAATATCAATATCCAATTTCATAATGTTATAATGCATAACTCCAGATATCATAACCACATAGTCAAGGACTTATTCCATGACTAAAAATAAAATTTTGTCAAGGCCTTGTGACAAGACACTAGTTTGTCTCATGAGACCTACCAATGCATTGAGGAGCTATAGCGGGCTCCACCTATCACTTATTAAGTCCAAGGCATTCCTCATGTGAAAAAGGTTTAAACATAATATAAACATTCATATTAAAACAAGCATATGAAATTTCAATACATTATCGATAAACCATGAATGGTATAAAAATAACACATCTATAGTCAAACATATCACAAAACCATCAATACAATATGGAATATTTGTATCATAATAAATCAACTTCAAACAAGTTTAAAATCCATCAAATGATGTTGACATAGATGAAAATGATTTGTAAAACTCTTTGAGAGAAATATTATTTTTTCACAAAAACATTTAAAAGTCACACAATTTATAAAGGAATACATTTAAAGACATTTTGGAATCAAAGTTTCCCAAACCACTTTGAAACTTTTCAAAGGAATTAACATTTTAAAAACATTCATGTCTATATAAACAAATCCTTAAAACCATTTTGAAAACATGGACATTAAAAACTTAAAATATTTATTTTGAAACTATTTTTATGAAACATAGATGTGGATGTTAAAGAGGTACCAGTAGATACTCATGTAAAAACAACCTCAGATAATAAAGAGACTGTGAAATTAAACCTTTCCATGAACTTTCCTTTGGTCGAGGGTACATTTAAAATCCTTTATAATGACCATAGTATTTTATTAAAATTTACCAAAACCATATTCAAATTTATTATATCATACATGATTCATTTATGACTTTATAAGGCCAATTTAATAATGATTTCCATGTTAAATTAACATTTTTGGTAATAATCACTTTCTTTATCGTACATGATTTAAATTGTATCATTTAGATCATGATTTAAATAATTAAAGAATATAAACCTTGATTTATATATAATATATATTTATAATATAAATATTTATAATAGATAGATATATTAAATGGAAGGCACCGTTTATGGAGATGGTAGGTCGTACGTACGCACAAACGTTGTTTCCGTTTTCATATCGTATTGAAAGGTTGTAAGTGAATAAGATATATGTAAGTACATATATATATATAGTAGAATTATTATGTCATATATTACATAATTATTAATAATATATATTTTTATAATCATCGTTGAATGGTGAACGTGGGAATAAATCGCATCGCATCGTGGAGACGGTAATCTGTGCGTACGCACGAGTGATAATATAATTATATTGATGGTGAAATCGTATGTAATTGTATGTTATATCATATAAAAAAATAATTAAAATGTTATATTTATTATTTACATCAGTTATAATCATTATTATACACATCCAAATAATGATGTGTTTTAATAACAAACTACACCATGACGTGGAGACGGTAAGTCGTATGTACGCACGTATGGTGACTTTTTCATTTATAGGATGGATAGAATAACGAATATGGTTATACCATATTTATAATAACATAAAATTATGTATTAGGTACTATAAATATATTTTGGTAGGGAAACAACCATGAAATAGGAAGTGGAAAAGGAAAAGAACTTGAAAGATGGTGGTGAAATTATTACCTCTTTTTCAGGTGTTTACTTTTGAGTTGATCAAAAGGGATCCATAGGTTGGATTTCTGATAAAAGTAAGGACTCTAGTGTGATGTGGGATATTTTGTGAGTATATTAAGGTAGGGTATGGCTGATCCAAATGGCTTTGGAGGTGTTAATTTAAGAGAAGGGGAAGTGTCCTTTTATAAGAGAGGTGAGGGTCACTTTAGGAAAAACTTGAAATATTATTTTATAATAAAATAATTTTCGGTTTCTAATGGATCCAAAATGAATTATTTCAAGGATAAGGTGGGTTGGGTCTAAAATATCTCAAACAATAGGTTTTAGATAGTTTTAGGTCACCTTATTAACCTTATCTTTTATATTTAACTCTTAGTTAAATAGTTTGACATTTACCATGTCTCTTTGTATTTTTATATTTTATGGTTAATAAACCTACAATAACAAGCCAAGATAACCCCATGTGGTTCATTGTTAATATATATAACCTTATATAAGTCCTTTGGTTGATCCTTATATTTTTAAGAATATTATATCAATTAATAATATAGTATTTGTTTTAAAAGTTAATTTATGTCAATTTTGACACTATTTGGTATTTTGTTTTTGTGAAAGTCATAACAACATTATCACTCGAAAAAATATTATCTAATAAAATATAACACGTATTATTTACCTTTTAAATTATTTTAATTCATCATAAGTCTCAATTTACATTTATTTAGATATTTATAATATCAATTATTTTTATATTTCATTAATAAGTTAATTACTGCATCATTATTGTATCACAAATAAATTAAATTATTTAATGTCTATAAATTATAAATAAAATACCATTATTTAGGAAATATTTTTATCTTTATAAGGAATATTTATAGTCAAATTTATATTGTGTTTAACCTTATATTAAAAAAATTTAGTTATTAAACATTGAATTTAACACTTTTAACTCTTCTTTAAATAAAATAATAATAATTGTCCAAATCTAATCTAGTAGGACCAAAGAGGATCATATTTTACTCTTAAATTTTTTTTGGTTGAATTAAACATATCATATTGAATTAGGACATGTGTAATGGTAATTATAATATCATTTTTACACTTAATTACCCTATTTACTTTTAACTGTTGTAAATAAAAGTCAAAAGTTACTATTCATCAAAAATTATTTTCATCTTTTTAACCATATATTACTTACTGATGTCAACCTTGTATATTTTATTTTTGAAATTCTACTCACAGAAGTGGTAAAATTATGTTTTATGCAAATTTTCAAATGTACCTAGAAGGTGGATAAAGAGGTTAAAATGATCAATAAAATTTTATACATCTAATTTTATTATAAAATGACTCTAATGAATTAAATTGAACTTATATAGGTATTATATATCTATTTTTACTTAAAAATAATTTAAATAAAATTAATAATTATTTAAATAAAAATAGGTTTTAAATAATAACACAGTGTTTTTCACTATACGTCAAAAATTGGATGTGTTCAGAAAAATAACAAAAATTCACCCTAAGATAATTTTGATATTCTGAATTAAAAATTGAAGTCTATTTTACCAAATTCAAAACATATAAGTTTCATTTATTAATTTAAAATTAATTCCAGTTGTCAAAACCAAAAAGTGGGTTCTCTAAAATGTAAAAACTATCAAAACATTGACATGTGTTTATGTCAAATTTAAATTTGAAATTACTTATAATTACCTAAATTGTATTAAATGATAGAAATATAATCTAATCATACTTCAATACCATTCAAATTCATTATTTAACACTATAAATTATTTCAATTAAAAATGTTGTTTTCAATTAAAACATAGTATTTTTCACTATTCGTCAAAATATGATAGTTATCAGAAAACGAACAAAACTTTATCCAAACTAAATTTTTATGTGATTATTCTAAATAAGAATTTAATTTCATTAAACTGAATATATAAAAGAGTCAAATATTGGTTTTAAAAAGGGTTCACTATTAAAAGGTGTTTAAAATTGCATTTTTTGAAAAATACTTCTTTTATCTGAAAAAAATAAATTTGTTCTTACATTATGTATAAGAAATAAATAATATGGATGTTAAAATTATATAGAGTATATAAGTTTCAAAATTCAATAAATATTGTTCATAATCATTTTCTGAATGGATAGTTTAGGTAATGGTGGTTTGCTCAAACTTGGTGTTGTGTGTAGTACAAGCTATTGAATTACTTTAATGAGATAATGTACTATGAAATAGTGGGGTGTTACATAAGTCCACATAAGAACACATACCCCCCAAAGAAAATAGGCAATGGATCCAAGTTAAGGAGAAAGTTTCTAAAAATTGGGGCTGGACCTGAAGACGAAATGTTCGGGCATTCCTACATATCTCATGAGGATGGGAATCAAGCCACACACAGTTCTAGAAATATATTGCAGTTTAACATCCAATTATGAGGATTATGGAGATATTATTTTCAGGATGTAGAGGTCAGAGCATACAGTATTTTTAGTTTACAGTTTAACTTCATGCATTATAGGTGTGTTCTTAGTTTAAGTTTATATAACTCAGACCATTTTTCAGTTTATCATCATGTGGGATGAGTACTAGGTGGTTTTAAGTCCCTCTGTCCAAACAGATCACAAAGTTTAACATCATGTAGTAATGATTAAAGCAGGTGTTCTTAAGAGAAATACTTCTAGAGGAATTTGGAATTGGGTGGAGGAGTAATACACTCACCATCCATAGTGACATGGGATTTTGTGTCGTTGGGGTAAACCTTGTGAATGATGTAAGTTCCCTCCCACTTAGGCTCCAACATTGGTTCTTTCTGAAGGGTATAATTGTCATTATTAGGGAGAACATGATGTCACCTTGAAGGAAAGAACAGAGACCAAGTTTCTTATCTAAATATATTGCTATCTTGTTTTGATGCCTCTCAAGATTGTGCAAGGATCATAGCCTATTCTCATCAAGGGATTCTAGTTAAGCTAGATGGACTTCCACTACTCATTCTAACTTCTGCTGATCGTAGACGTCTGTGCATAGTGAGGGTTACTGAATCTTGATAGGTTGGACTCCTTTCATTTCATACACCATGGAATATGAAGTCACCTGGGTGGAATTATGACTCATTGTCTAGTAAGCACAAAGAGCGTTTGGGAGCTTGTCTGGCCATATTTTCTTATTCGTACCAACTATCTTATATTGGATGTTAGAGAAAGTTTTTTTAACACCTTGATTATTCCATTTTCTTGTTCATGATAGCGAGAGGTATGGTTAGAATCGATATTGTACATGAAATACAATTTATTTATCCATCTAACCAGAAGTGGGTGCCATTATTGGTGAGGACGGCATGAGGGACTCCAAATATAAGGATGTTATTGGATTTCATGAAGTCAATGATAGAACAGTCCATGAATTCCTTGAGTAGAATTTTTTTTACCCACTTAGAAAAGAAATTTGTAGTATTCAGGATGAACTTTCATGGATGATCTATCATTGCTGGATATTGCCCCACAACATAAAGTCTCTAGACTACATGTTGAAAAGAGTAATTGATGGTATGAAGGGGATATGGAAATCGATGCACACAATTGGAATGGATTTGACACGCATGACACCTTTTTATGAACTCTATATAGTCATGGATCATGGTGGACCAGAAGTAGCCCAACCTTTGAATCTGGTGGTAAAGCTTCAACCCCGCCTGATGAGCACCATAGGGACTGGAATGAACTTATTTCATAACCTGGGGAATCTCATATCCTTGAATGAAACAAAGAATAATCCCATCAAACCCACATCGATAGAGTATCTTATCAAGACGAGGACTAGTTTAGGGGTGAACTACACTACGCGCCAACATACTTTCTCATGTTCGTCTTGGTATGTCAGGATATTTCCAGGTTTGAGGCACTCAATAAAGGGATTCATCCAACAAAGTGTCCCCCCCAATAATTTGTAAGGGGATTATAGAGGTCCTGATGTGGAGGCATCAGCGGTAAGGTGGATCTATTAATCGTTATCATTGTTATCTAGGGTGATTAGAGAAATGATCTTTTGATGTGCCACCTGGATAATCAAATCATCATAATCGTGCTCTTGATGAGATACGACAAGGCTAGAAAATTAATCGGCTCAACTATTGTACAATTGAGAGACATAAGTAACATCCATATGAAAAGGGAACTGAGACATCAATTGGAAAGTGCACTCTAGAATGGGTACAAGCTCTGGATTCCTGATGAATTAGTCAAGATTAAACTTCATGATGACAAGTTTGGTGTCCCCTTTCACATGTAGGTGGGGGAAATTAGTCTCAAGGGCTAGTTCCAAACCATTTATGAGGTCTTGATACATAGCCTCATTATTGGTACAACCTTATAATAATAAGAATGAATAGGTCAGGACCGATTGTGAATGTGTGATGAAGATGATACATAGGCCTACTCTATTGAGTCTGGGATCATTAAGTGTCTTGTCGGTCAGACTGCACGAAGCACTGTTGAAGTGCATCTTCCTACATTGCACAACGTGATCCACTGGGAGGACTGCCTCGTTTGGGAAATCATGGCCCAGAAACTGCTCTGCAGGGGTTGGATGGGCAGCAAAATAGTCTTCTAGTTCCTTCCCCTTGATAGCCTTCTGGGGAACAAATATGTTATAGAACTCTTGAAGGATCACTACCCAATGAGCTAGTTATCAACTCATCATGGTAGAGTTCTAGATGTACTTTAGTGGATCCACTCGAGACACCAACTCTATCTCATGGTGCTATAAGTAATGTATTAATTTCTGCAGTGTGATTACTAGTGCAAGGAAGTTCTTCTCAATAGAATAATATCTTGTCTCTTTATCGAGGATTATGTGGCTGAAATAATATAACCATTTCTTTGTCCCTTCATTGTACTTCTAGGTGAGGAGGGTGTTAGGAGATCATTCTATAGTGGTCACATGAAGAACCAGCTAATCTCTAGAGACATGTGTTATCATAACCAGAGGATCTAGTAGATACTACTTAATTTCTTCAAAACAATCCTTGTACAACTCATCCCACTAATTATAGGCACCTTTATCCATGATCTAAGAAAAAGACATACATTTTCAAACTAGTTTTTTGATGAATCAGTGTATATGGGAAAATTATCCTTTAAAGCCTTAGAGATCCCAAATATTACTCAGAAGGAGCATCTAAATGATGGAATTGATATTTTCTAGATCAATATCGATACTACTATACCTGATGAAGAAGTGAAGAAACATTCTAGAGGTACCCCTAAAGGCACAGGTCAAGGGGTTCATCTTCAAATGGAGGATGCAGAGGAAGCTAAAAACATTCTCATGATCATTGAGATGGTCCTGAGCCTAGTAAAATTTCACCACCAGATCATCTACACAATATTCCACCAAGTTCCAAAGGATTATCATCAATATGTGGTGCATGGAACGCAGAAAGGTGGAACCTTCATTATTTAGACCTAAAATGATTACCTACTAGTAGAAAGTTCCTTGTTTTTTCTTGAAGGTGGTAGAATCTTTACCCTATATGGATATTTAGATTTGATTATACCCTGAATACCCATACATAAATGTGATTTCATAGAATCTAGTGGTAGCATCAATCAGTAGCTCTATCGTGGGGTGGGAAAAATTATATATTGGATAGTGATGACTGAGATCTTCAAAGTTGATGCTGACTTTGATATTTTTTTTCATCTTCTTGATGGTCACAATGTTGGCTAACCATCTAGGGTACTAGACCTTCTTGATGAATTTGGATTTAATGAGATTATCAACCTCATCCTCCACTATTGCATTATGACAATGGTGCATCTTTATGGGAAGTTGTTTGAACCTGTGATGATTTTCCGGGTGACTGAGATGGTGGACAAAGACTTGAGGATCTATCCCCATAATCTCATCATAGCTCCAGAAAAATACATCCTGATGATGCTTTAGGAAATCTCCATACTATTTTTTTCTTCTACATACATTTCTTCACTGATCAATGTTAGTTATAGATCTATCTTGGTATAAATATTCACCTGTTCCAACTTATAAATGGTGGTGGAGACACCTTCATATAATGCGAGAGTGTAATATTCGAAATCCACCTCATCATCCACAGTGAGAGGATAATCAGTAGCATTCCATTATTCCATGATAGATGGTCCTAACTAAATGTTGGTGCCAGTCTAAGCGGTAGTGAAGACCTCATCAGGGAACTCCTGCACTGCTGAAACCATGGTGACGAAATTTGTTGATCTGATTCCATCATCCCTTCAACACAATGGGCCATGCTTGATAATATCAATGAAATAGTAGCACTTCAGCTTGAGACTATTTATCACAACCAAGTGAAACAATCAAGTATGATGTATTGTTATTTTCAGGGGTGAACATCCTGATGTATTACAGTGGGTAAGGGGTTCTTTTATCATTCGATCCTAAATTATGTTAGAAGACGAGGTGATATTCCAGCGTTCCATAGACTTGGGAACATGCTTCTACCCCATCCCAGAGACAACAATTTAGTTCCCTATGTCTGGGGTCGTGGATTCCAATCATTGAATTGGTAAGATATAGGCTTCACCCATGTCTATCCATGGGTCGGCCACAATGATATGGTGTTCAACATCATTGGTTAGAACCTGCTTATCCTTTATCATGTAGTAGTTATCATCCAGGTAGAGGGATTCACAAGAGGCAAAGGGATATGCATCACCTTGGAGTATTCTTACATGACCATTAAGGGAGTATGTAAAGCATTGGTGATGTGAGGAACGGATTGCCTCATGTAGGTGGAGCCATAGTCTACCCATTAGTGTATTGTAAGCGGTGTCCTATGAGATAACCTTGAACTCAGTGATGGAAACTAGGCTATAGAACAGGGTATTAAGACGTATATTTCAAATTGGTGTCTACTCCGTCTGGACATAATCTAGAATCTTCAGGTCAGAGGGACTAAAATTTATTTTACACTACATTATCTTGAAGAGTGTTTGGGTTGGGATTAGATTGATCCCAAGTCCTGTTTCGATAAGACAGCGGTGGACCTCCACACCGTTTAACTGTCCAGTGATGTATAGTGGAAAGATATTCTCCTATATAAGAGAACCTTCATCTTCTCTTTTTTTGACTGAAAATTATTTTATTATAAATGGAACCTAAAAAATCATACATAAGAACATTCATGGGGGACGGAAGTGGTGGAAGGATTATGCGGCCTCGGCCTCTATTTAAAACTGGTGGGGGCTTATTAAATCCTCTATGATGACTTCACTCATATCCTCTGATAGGATGAGAGCCTAATGGATCAAAAGGCGGGCCATAATGCTTGAAATATTCTTGAGGAAATCATATTTTCATGATAGTCATACACTTATTCTGATAGGGGGTCACTTAGCAGTGGGAGGCTTGATGGGCCCTGCTAGCCAAACCAACAGATTTTTGCCGGTATTGGGAATGTCCCACTACTCACTAGTCAAACCACGTAGAGTAACTATTGAATGGTGGCCAGATGACTGAGGTCCGTCCAAAACAGAACATGGATGATCATTGCACAGTCATGGTGTCTCTTTCTGATCAAGAATTTCAAATGGAAACGGAGGTGAATATGGGTAAATGAGATGAGAAGGCAGTGCATACTGAGCTCTGCATTGGGCTAGTTGTATGGTCTTAGTGGAATTCATGGATTAGATGGAAGCACTGGACAATACATTCTGGCGATTCATACTCCCATGGATTCATTGATACTAGTGTTGACTAGGGATGTTGGTAAGTTCCACCTATTGATCTTCATCATCGGTAACCATGTAGAGGTTTAACAGTTTGATAATATTAATTGAGGCGTACCCCTGGTCATCACATGAGGAATCCTCTATTATTTAGCATATTCTGGGAGAAATCCCCATCTATGAGGGGAATGAAATTTCCAAGAGTACGGGACGGTTTTGGCACGTGTGGAGGGATTTTCTTTCCCTTACATTGTTGGTGCTTACGGCCCTAAGAGGACAAAGGATGAGATATTGATGCAAAGGTAGTAGCTGAAGGTAGCATAGAAACTTCTGAAGGCTTGGTTTGATTTAGACGTGCATAGATAATACCATGGTCATGGGAAACTACATTTTGATCCATATGGTGGTCATATTTTGGATACCTAGGGTTGGATCCAATCTGAATATGTTATTATCAACTTGTTCATGGATCCATTATTTAAAAACATAACACTTCATAGGGGTGGGCCTAATGAATTGGTGATAGGGAAATTAATTGAGGTAATCATTGAGATTTTCCTCTTTGGACCTCTTGCATTCTAGAAACCACGTGATTTTTGGTCTAAGTCACTTCAGAAGTAGTCAGATATCTGGGACTCATTAAATGATTATGTTTAGTTCCTCCATTTTTGGAAAGGAGCTCTGAGAGCCTGGCCCTAATGAGGGGCTGGTGGTGCCTAAAGAGGAGGTGGGAGCAAATTATCTCACCTAGGCAGTAGTGGTTCATTACGCAGGGGTGCCTGACAATTCTAAGGTGGGCGTTGTTGATCCATAAGTTGTTCCTGAGGTGGTAGGACTCATAAAGGCTATAAAGGTGGCTATTTCAATAATAATTCTAGTTACTTAGGGGGCCTCTATTTTTGAAACAATAGTGGTCATGGTCTTGTCAGCTAATATTGCAGGAGCTACAGGAGGCAGCAGATGTGCATGTATGGCTTGATATAAGCCTTCTTAAAAATTTTGAGATTTGTCAAAAAAATCCAAGTACCCACCTAGGAAGTTTTGAGTGATGATAGAAGGGACCCGTGTGATCTTCACATTCTCCATGCACATCTTTACCAGCTGTTCCAGATTCATCGGCATATCTAGAAAATATGTGTGGCCCCTCCACTTGGAAACAAAGTCTACGACTTACTCATCTGGCCTTCACTAGCACATGAAGAGATCGGAGATGCTAGTCTTCGGGGTGGTGGAACTGAACTGGAAGAGAAACTTCCTATAAATATCCTCCCAACCATCTATTAACCCAATTTGTAACTACATGTAACAAACAAACACGGTCTATTCCTATTTTTGTACGAAACATCATAGCTTAGGAGTTTCATGTTCTACTAGATTTCCCAACATGGATCTACACCTTGAAATAAAGTGTGACAGGTGCTACAATGGATCGCATGTCCCATTGAAAGGGAAGAAGGTAGGATTTAAAAAACCTGAGGATGTTGTCATATCATCCACCCATACCAGATATGGTCTTCCACTAGGCATGATTTCCACCTATCATATTTTAAGAGCATCGAGGCAAGCAATAAAGAACATCCATCGGATCATCCTGGTGAGGTTTCCTACCATGAAGAGGGTCCCTGACAACCAATTTGTTGGATGACTCTTCAATGTGGTAAGCGGGTCCAGTGGCTCATGGAGAGATTGGAATAATTACCCAAGGATATAGGGAAATAACCTATGGGGTTGCTGGAGGAAACTAAGGAGTTTCTGGTGGAGCCTATAGAGCAGCTGATGGTACCTGATCTGGGTCCTGGGGTAGTTCTTCACGCAGATCGGGGTGGATTTGGTGATGCATTTCGTAGCTCATTTCCATAAATGTTGTCCTACACCCTATCTAGATGGGTAGGGTTGTCAAGATCACTAGGATGAAACTAACTGGGATGAATCAATGCCTTCCCCTACCCCTGCTGGCCTGATCGAGGATAAATGTAATCTAGGCATTGTTCCACAGCATGCTTGGCGAGGAGCTCATCAATAGTCCTTTTATATTCAGAAAGCTACTAGTGCAGTTTTTCATTTTCAGAATCATCCTCTATGTAATGAATCTCTCCAGATGGGCCAGGGGGTTTGATGGTCCCAACATGATCTTTACCCTTATTGTGGTCTCGTACGATATACAATGACTCAAAAGGAGCAGGAAGGCCATGAAAAGTTATTTTTTTCCATGTATGGACACCTTCATGGTCTGTAGGTCGTTATATTACCCCAGTGGGATGTTTCACTTTTCCATGCCTCATGCCAGTTCCCCCTTCAAGGTATATCTCAGTAATGACAATGTTTACTATAACGATTCTTGAAGGTGTGTCCTCAATATCACTGGGTGAACCAGACTGATGTGGGATTGGGATGAAATTTAGGGTAGTGTACTACCCCCTTCCAGAAATATGTACATGTGGGGAAGAATCCTTAATTACTCTATGTATCACTTTATAACTAATAATTAATCATTGTTAGAGGTTGTGATGATAACCATGCGATATAGGGTGATGATATATAGGGAGTGCGGCCAACTCAACTAGGCGGTACTACTAGTCAATGTCATCAAAGTGTTCTGAGCATTTTGGGTAAGCTAATTGTCGATGAATTAGATGGAAATTATTCATACTTGTGGTTTATAAGAGGTACATAACCATGTATTAGGTGACAGGCTCTGGAATTTTGAATTTTGTAGTTGTAATTGGCCAGAACATCTCAGGGAAATGGTCTGCTGGGAGAATGTCCCACAAACTTTTCAGCTCAGACTCAAGATTGTCCCTTGATTTCCCCATTCATCGACATGGTAAGGTTGAAGGATTGGTTACATCAATGATGCAGACCATTTCATTGGTAGGATGATTGGTGGGTATTATGGTGTATGAGCTGACAAACTGCAACGTCTTGTGATGTGTCTCGTAGAATAAACATATTGAACCACCACATCCCTCTAAGATGGACTAATGACCACTGCTTATTGCATAGGGACTACGGTCATTCGTGGTGGTTCAAGTTGTTACTCATTCTGTATTGTTCCCCTGAACAACTCTCTATGATATATTATGGAGGTAAATAATGATCATGTTAATGATAAGGAGTATTTCATGGCTATGCCCTGGATAGGAGACAAATCTTCATCCTTATTTGTATATCTTTAGAGGCACTCATAGATCTGGTGCATCTCACTTTTTTAGAGGAAAAAATATATACACCTAGTTCCTACCCCAATTCTTGACATAGAGGATCGAGGTGAAGGTTCCATCATCGAATTTCACTCTGCTTCAAAATATGAAAAGAGGAAGGGTTTGATTGCAATGTGAGGATTCTTAGGGTTCTTCCTCTTATGGAAATGATCTACCTTGATACCTATGGATGGTTCTTCAGGTTATGGGTGATCATTGACATGTGGAGGACCTCCGCTTTGATGAGACGAGGTGCAAGGGGCACTCATGTTGAGGTCAAATGAAACATAGGGAGCACCTTTATTATTGAGAGTGATGGAGCAAGGACGACCTCCACTAGAGCATCTAATAATGTGGGGAAGACCACCATGGTGGTTACCCATAGTGCAGGGAGGACTTTTGTGTCAGCCATATTTGGTAGCTTTGGTATGAGTAGGGCCTTTGTACTGACTATACTATATATGGGAAAGACCTTCGTGGTGATCGTCGATGAAGTAGAGAGGGCCTCCATTCAGACCAATCGCATTAGGAGGACCTTTATACTTAGCATCAACAAGACAGGGAGGTCCTCTTCCCAGGTTGATGATAGTGGCATGGGTAGTACATCCATACTACATGCAAGAATATGGAGGACCTCCACTCTGTATGACGATGGTACAACGAGGACCTCCATACTGAATGTCATCATCGTGGGTCATCCCATGACGACTGGTGAATGCACTGGTAACTGGAGGAGTCAACTCAACCTGCTTGTGGGGTGGCTAGTTCCTCACACTGAACCAAGCACGGAAGTGCTCTTGATCTAAGAAAGGGAAGTTCCCCTACTCTATAACATCAACTGGGGGCCAATAGTGCATGCCAATGGTGGATCGGTCCATCGAATCTATGGAAGATAATGCCTCCTGGGGGGCTACTTCATGAGCATGCACCTGACATTGAAGTCGGGTCTGCATAGATGAATATACAGTGGTATGGTCCACCTACTCCTTGGTTTGTGGGATTGTATGACAACACTGACATGGCTGGGTTGGAGCCCCCCTCCCCCCCTTGGAGGATCTCTAGTGGCAGTAATACCAAGAAGGACTCGAGCATCCCTTACTTCTTCCACATAAGGGATTGAATCGTAAGGGTGCTCTAGGGTTAGGCTCTTCAAGTTGTTGAATGTCAAAGTGGGGAGAAGTGGCTCCCTACACAGCCTCTATGGGAGGTGGAATTGATGGGGAATAGAGGCCTCCAAGTCCTGACGGTCCATATCCCTTATCAGGATAACCCCTCCTATTAATATCGACAGAGAAGAGTATGAATCACACAGTATAGAATAAATTTGGAGGGTGATATGGGGCATGGGAGCCTGAAAACTATGGTCCTGAAATTTATTGCATAAGGGATGAAGCATTATTGGACTACTGTGATGGATTTTCCCTACCCCTACATTCATGGGCAGAAGGTGATCGGTTTCTTTTAGTTATAGCTTGGGTCCAGAAAAGTAAAAAAATCAACTATCAGTAGAGAGAGTTGGAAAGCTATACATAGTGCCCCAAATCTGTTCAATATTCCATTGTTGGATAGAAAGATCCACACTAATAACATCACAGACCAGGATACCCAATGATTAACTGACCCAAATCCTGGAAGGTTTCACACCAAGCCCACTAATTTAGTAGTAGGACATGGCACTGAATAGCTTCATTCGGGGACATGATTATATATGGATTCCATAAATGATACTAATACCCTTTTTCGGAGAATAATTTTATGTTGGGTTTACCATTTCTATTTATAAATAATTTATTGTGGCATGTACCTATCTATTGAAGACGGGTAGCTGTTGCCCTGCATTCCTGATTTCCAAAGGCGGCCAACATTTATCACTTTTTCATAGATGTTTTCTCTTTGATTGAAATGGGATTATTGGATGTCAGCCTCTCCTTCCTGAGATTTCTCTATATAATTTTCTACCTAGTGAAAGTCTTTCTTAAATATTAAGACATTTTTAATGAAACTCTTCTCAGTTCCATATCATTGTGGACATCGGTTGATTACATTGCTTCTATCAGGACATTCCATGGGGCTATGTTAGGGTAGGAAACATTAGTCAGGAAGTATTCACATTGAGAATCATTGGCATGTACGAATTATAAAACATTGGTACCCCTATAATGTATTCCCCTTATGATAGGGCTTCTCAAGGGAGTGGAAGCCCGAGGTAACCCATGCCAAATTCAGTGTATCATATTCTAGAGGCATGTCCCCGAGGTTTTCCTCAACTTCCCATGTTTAGCACGGGGTATGCCATTAATTTAACGTCTAGAGGAGATAGATCAAAATAATCATAACACCAATGAGAGTGAATCGTATGGGTACATTCCTATGAGGGATCACTGGAATTATTGACCTGATGGATGGATCAAAACGTCCAAAAAGAGAGGACCCAGGGCAGTGTGTCACATAAAGGGAAGATTCCACATCGTAAAGGTACATCCTGGAAATATAGTACCAAATGGATGGATCAGAACTCCCAAAAAAAGATAACCCAAGGTGGTGTGTCCCATAAAGGGAATATGTAACACAATTAAGGTTGATCTCAACACATCAAAGGGAATATATGAGGATGATTGTGTCTCGAAAAAAGGGACATCAAGGATTACCATTGGCTGTAATTGCAGCATAAGGTGGCTTCCTACGTACCCAAAAAAGTTCAAAACTCACGTAGTTCGAGAGGGTAAGATAGAGAATTGGGGTTCACATGAATGATAACAACCAAGGACCCTATTTGGAGTTAATTATGGTCAACATACTAGGTGTTACAAAGAGAACTGGGATGAATGACAAGATTTTGCCTGGATGTGGCAGCCAAGATGAAATCAAGATGGATACGGATGAAGGGTCATGGGATTGAATGAATGGATATGGGGATAGATGTGAGGATGATGGTGTTGGTATTTAACATCATTAAGGTTTCCTACGTATCCCTGTGGAAGGGAATAAAAGTCCACATAGTTCTGGAATGGGGTAATGTTTCACCTGAGAAGGCAACTCATGAGAATGGATTATTGGATAAAGACCTGAAGGGAATATAACCTCTGGGAAAGGTCATGATCATCCCAAAACAAAAAGGCTCGAAGGAGAGACTAGAATGGGAAATGGATGATGGGATAAAACCTCAGGGAGGCTTCATACGTACCTTGTTCAAAAGGTGAAAATATCAAAGTCCTCGTAGTTTAGGAATGGGGCACAGACTTAGGGTGTACACATAGGATAACAACCTAAATACATTCACGGGGCTTACGAATGGTTAACAGACCATCACAAGAGGGCACTCTTGGTTGGAAGAGTGTGGACTGAGGGTGGGCCTATGCATGGTTAGCTTCTTGAGAACTATTCTGAGACTGCTAAAGGGAGATCCAAGGATATGGGTCCCCACAAAGGGGACACCGAAATTTACCTATGTTTGTGGTTGAATGTTATGGAGGTTTCATTCATCCCTTTTCCAGGAGACATGGATAAAAACATATGTAGTTTGAAAACATATAGTTTAACATCTTGCAAGACAAAAGAGGCATATATTTTAACATCATGCGGGATGAGGGTGAACCGACATGAAGTGTTCGGTGACAAATGGTGATGGGATTGAACCTCAAGGAGGATTCCTCCATACCTTTCTTGAAAATGGAATGGATCAAAGTCCGTGTAGTTCAGTGTAGAGGAGATTTGGGTTTACATATGGTAAATGACCGAAAGATGATGTCGGGTTCATTGCTTACTCTAATCTCATGTGTGGCATGCTTGGTGTGAGAAACAAAAGGCAACAAAAGACCTGACAATTGTGTCACACAACGTGTGTCTGTAATGGGTGAAGTAAGACTTATTCCTATTTAGCAGCCAATGAGAAGAATATTGAGACTTACTCTTGGAGGGAAGCCCGAAGAGGATGTTTAGATGTACGAAAATGATATGGCCGTCATAAAATGATAACCCTATCAAGTTGGGTTAGGGATTCTAGAGAGGTTGTTCGAGGTGCACATGGAGATAAAGCTCAAAGGTAGAGATGGAGTGAGAGGGAACCAATTCCCATCACCTTATTGGTCCTCTAGAAACTATCCATCATGTTTTGGTCCCAGTTTAATGTCATATATTGAGGATGATGGTTCATAGAAGTTTAATGTCCTGCATCTCAGATGATGAGGATTCACTCCTCACCCCTAGGACATATATAACTAGCACACTTTAAACCTTGGTGACGTGAAGGCACTAGAAATGTCAAATGGAGACATGGTTGTGGAGTGATCTATTGAAGGGTCCTTATTATCATGACTATGTGAAGAGGAAATAGCCATTATAATGCCAATGTGAAGAAGCAGGAGGTGGGGAAACACTACATGAAGAACCACCCAAGGGACATTGAAATCACTTGGTATAAGCTTGTAGGGCCATGCATAAGATGGTTTCATGAATCAATAGGAATCATATAGAGGGGATTTATAAAGATCAAGGGCTCGCAAAGGACTGGGTCATACAAGACACCAGGCTCTCAGCACACATGCCTTTTATAGAGCCCAAAAATTCATAGAGAAATGGGTTCATAGAGCATAGGGATCACAAATGATAGGGATTCACAAAACAGATGGATTTTAGAGGATAGTACTTCATAAAGCATAGTGACCAATCATAAGACTAGAGTTATCATATACTTGGAGGGTGTTTCGCGAAGCCTGGGTGCTTCACAATGTCTCGAATACCAGACGGTTTCTCCCTCCTTTGTGATAGCCCATAGGTTTCATGAATGGAATCACTCTTCGAAGTGGGGGAAATTTTTAGAAAAGGTAAAAGGGTTTCGTAATGTTCAAGTACCTCGGAAGATTAATTTTACCAGTTGGTTCGCAGTGAAAAGAATGCTTCATGATTTGGGAATTATGAAGGAGAAAGGTTGGAGTATCAATCCTTTGGAGTGGGGAAGCTATTTATAATCACCAGGTAGGAGAAATGGGCTTATGGTGCACCGTGAAAAATTAGTTCTCTACAATTGGAGGTGGATTTTGTCAAGATTCTCATAGTCTCGAAGTTGTTCTTCATCCCCTACATGGTGCATAGGCTTCTTTCATTCCCTCTACAGTGGTATCAGAGGCCTCCATCAATTTCAAAGGACTTGCAGAGGTAATCTTCCTTCCCTCTATGTTGTAGAGACATTCGTCAATTTCCTTGGACTTGTAGAGGTGATTGTCTCTTTTTCTATGTTGTGTTAGAAAAGACAACCTGGATCTTTTCATTGGTTGTGGTTCTAGGGGGCCTTGCGAATTTACATCACAAATCATCCCCTTTTTCACCATTTTATAGTGTCCTTTGCTTATTTTTCAAAGGCCTATATTTTGGAGCCAATAATGATGGTCATTTCATAGAAAAATAAAAAACACTAGGTTAAACTACATTATATGATAAAAGCCACCAAAATATATCTATATGAATGAATTCAATAACATATAATTAGTCAACATGATAATATACTAACAAGTCCGCATGAAATAAAAAAACTAAATATAACTAAAGAGATAAGGATATGTACCAATACATCCATGCCAAATTTGTCCTCGTACTCAAACTCACTGAGGAGCATACATATATAAACCCCTGATAGAACTTCACTCATCAACAAAAAATACCATGACTATCTACATATTTATCATGAAGAAAACATAAAGTAAAATTTCATATCTACTAGAGGGTCAATAAATTGTGTGATAATATACATACTTAGTATGCCACTACCAACATTCCTCAACACAATAATAAATAACAGGTATGTGCATTAACATATGTACTCATTTACATAAACATATAAACAAATAGTTTAAAATTAATCCAAAATAAAACATTGAATATATAATATGAAATTATTATACAATTAATAAAAAAATATAAAAAATAACTCCATATATTTGGATAGTATATACATATACTCACCTACTTCAAGTCTATCCAGGTGTTGATAAAAAAAACTAGGTGAGGGGAAATATTTTGGCACATTCCCATTAAAAAGAATCATATTCTAGAGTCGGGGAATAATTCCATAGTACAGGAAGCATTTTTTTATAATAATTTGAGGCTCTAATGGCTAATAAAGAGAGGAATGGGGAGGGGTATATAATATTCAGGGTGCAACACCATCCCCATTCAGCCAAACAAGCCATTTTCTAAAACACCAGCTTATTGTTATTATAATAACTGTATATATTTTATTCTTCTAGGATTCTCACCATTTTACAAAAGAATATACATGTTCATTGAAAGACTACAATTTAATCAACAACATGCTCAGTTCATATAATGATAAAGGATTTTTTTATTAGGATGTATCATTTATCATATAAATAAAACATAATCACACAATACACTTAAATATTTCATACAACATGAAAAAGCATTAGGCACCATACAAAATAATTCTAACAAGAATAATAGTATCAAACTAAACATTCTGTAATCCATGGTGAATTATTTCATAGGGGATTTTCTAGTAACATTCCATATCAATATAAGCTATCATGTAAATATGATTCTATGATTCATTACTTTCCAACCAAAAAAATGAAATATCAGGTTGTGGTTGTCAAAATTTGACATTGGTGACATACCAATTGGGTGAATAAGCATGGTATTGTTCATAACTATAACATCCTTAGATTTTATATTCTTTAGATTAATATTATCTTCAATAGCATGGGTCACACGATACACTGAACTAATGTACCACCCAACAAAAATTAACCAAAAAGTATTAAAAATACATAAATAATATTATCATTAGTATATAAAGTATAAAAATCAATTAAAATAATTAAATAGTATTATTTTCTTTGTTTAATATTTTTAAAATTTTGTGTTTCAGAGAACCATTTAAAAATTGGGAACTGTATTTCACATTAATAAATTAAATTGATTATAATTAAAAGTTTATAATAGTAGGCAATAATTATATTTATAAACTAATAAATCAATATTCAATTATTTATACACATAAAGGAAATAATATTAAAAAAACCTGAAGTTTAGAATGGTATTTTTTTAAAAAATCAATTTTCTTAATATATTTCTTTCAATTAAATAATTTATAAATTTTACAATATTAATATGAAAAAAATAAAATTACTATTTAAACATGTAAATATTATCTTATGATTTTTTTGGGATTTTGTTTAAAAAAATTTATGTTTAGGTGAATTGTAAAAAATACTTATTTTATAAATAACATGTTTTATGACATTACTAGTGTGTAAATATGAATTTTAAAATAAGTAAAAAAATTATGAGACAAAACATTTATTTTATAAGTTATTTTAAATTTTAAAAAAAATGGTTTTAATTTACAAACTCATATTTAACATTTTAAAATTTAAGAAAAATAATAAAAAATTTAATTTTAATAAATTATATATTTATATTTTAATATTAATTTAATCACTTTTAGAATATGAATATAAGAAAATGAATTTAAAATTTGGGATAATTAGGTCCAAAATATGTAATTAGTTCCATTTATATTTTGGCTCTAAGGATAAGTTACTTTGGGTAAAAACTAGTTACCAAGATGGATGTTAAAATGGTAAAATTAGATAGCAACGATTATAAGACAGCAAAAACGTTTGAAACCTGATTGGGAATGTGTTTTTGAGTCCCTTATTTAACCTATAACTTATTCCCTCCATAATTTAGCAATTTTGGATCCAATTTTCCTCAGACTTACTTCCCATTTTTTAAAACTTTTGGCTATTTACCAAAATGTCACTCCTTTTTACTTATAAATGGGACACTCCTCTCCTAAAAAACCCCCACACCAAGACACATTAATTTTGGCCAAAAAACTACCCAAAACTCTCATTCAATGTATTTTATACCTTTAAGAGATTATGGTATTCTCAAAATTCCCACTCTCAAATGGTCAATACCCTTCACAAGAGAGATAATCAATGAAGAGGGGCTTAGGTTCCAGACCTCTATTTCTCTATTTTATTTATTTATGTGCTTTTATTTTTCTTGAAATTTATTTTTTACATCACATAATTATAATATAATTAGAATTATTATAATTTTATGTTAATGTTATGATTTTACAACCATTAACCACTCTCCCCTTTTAAATTAACAAAAATAAAATGTGAATCATGCGTTGTGTGGGCTAACTCCTCCATGAAACAATGTGTTCTGTTTACCTTCACCCCCTTAAAAGGATGATCCTAAAGAGTAATTTAATATTTAGTTATGATATTTTTAAAATATTTTTTATACATAAATGATATATTATATTACTCCTTTTTCATATTCAATGGAAAATGAAATCTCCATCCATCCATATGTGTAGACTACCCCTCTACGGAACGAGGGATTTTTATTTTTCATTTCTTCACAACATTACTTTGACTGTAATGAGAATTGTTTTAAAGAAAATATATATTTGTTATGAGATGAATAATATTACAGTTATACAAATTGAATATTCTCTTAATAATAGTAATAGTGAATGATCATTATAAAATTATCCATCTTAAACATGCGAACTAAGAGGAAATGAATTTATTCAAATAATAAAATTAATTCATATACATTAATTCTTCCAATAACTCTTTATAATTATTACCATTAAAATAAATAAACACTAAATTATATCACATTTCTATTGGTATAATGAAATCATTACTTAATTACCTCATAATCATCCATTAATCCGGGTATGATAATGTTTGGATTGGTTTGACAACCTACTTGAACAATGGTATGAAATTATATCATAGATGGTTATGAAAGAATAATTTTTTTTATAATATTAAATAAATATTAAAATAATTTATTCCCTTCAATAAATTATACATAGATATTTAACTCATTAATTATGAAAACACCCTTCATCGGTTAAAATTCATCGAAAATTTCTTGTTATCAATTTCATCTTATAGGGAAAATACTAAAGAAATTATGAAATGTAATTTGAATATTGTAAATAATTATAAATAATATAATATATAAAACTTAATTATTTTGGAAATAAAAATTCTATAATAAGAATTAATACTGACACTGCTCGTACAAAACTTATTCAAAATTATCAAGATTATCGTCACCCAACATCGAACATATATAATAAATAACTAATATAAATGAGGATAAAAATTATAAAAGAAATTTATAATATTTTATATATATGAAAAATTATATCAAATAAGTTGTTAATATATTATGGGTTGTTATATTGAATCATTGAGTTCATTAGTCTAAGTGGTGAAATAAGGCAAAATCTTTCTTATTCTCAAATTCATATCTTCGAAACCTGATTCATATAATGAACCTAATTTATTTTTAAGTGGTTTATATAATTTCTAATTGAGATTTTTTATAATTAAATACCATCTTTTCATGTTTTCTTTAGTTCAATTTCAATTTCTCTCTCCTTAAAGTTCTTTGATTTCAATGTCACCCAATTAGTAATCTTACTACATCAAACCACATTTTGAAATCGAAACCTATCGAATACAATAACACATATGAGGAATTTGTATTGAATTACATTATAAGATAATAATAATTTAATTTTACTTTGGTTATCATTTTTTATATTTTTCATCTCTTCACCTTGTTTTGAATCAATAAATCTTATAATCTTTTAATGTGACGTGGTTTTCAATAAATTCGTTTCGAAAAGGGAATTATTTTCCATGATAATCTCCACATTTTTTTGTCAAATTCCATTGTCTATTTAAAAAATTGAAGATAACATTTTAAAATATCATGATTTTATATTACTATATTTTAAATTAAAATAACATATCTTTTTCTGTATGGGTCATTTTTTGACAAAAAATAATAATGACATTTTATGTTTTCAAGTGATTGTTTCTTTCCCCTGTCATTAGTGTTTTATATAAAACATCCATTGTATTTTCATGATTTATAAAATATATTAATTTTATCCTATTTTTGAAAAATATTTCTTTTAGAATGAATTAAAAAGATCAAGGTTTTTTCTTATTTCTAATGTGAGTTTATTTATAAACTCTTTAAAAATTATTTCTCATCTAACTCATCATCCCATGATATATCTTATTCTTGATCAAGGATATTCTTCAATTGATATCACCCAAAATATTTCAAAACATTTCTTATGAATTTTCTCTTCTATCATGAAAATGATCTATTACCACTTATATCATTCCTATTTATTGATGGTTTGTAAACCATTTTTTTCTTTGAATATCGCCCCTCTACGAATACCCTATCTTTGATTTAATTTTATTAAAGGGTTTTCACCTAGATTTGATACAATAATTGATCATGGAGAATAAATCTCTTAACCATATATCCTTTATTTTTAAAATTTAAATACCTTATTCTTTGTTTTGGTGATTGAATTGTATTTACCTAGAAATATTGTATATGTCCTTGAAATCCATTTTATTTCCATGGGTTCATTAAGATATATTTAATGAAACCCATTTTATTTCCATTGGTTCTTTATAATATAAATATGAATGATTGAGATTTGGAATATTTTATGAACAAATTTTTATTTATATTTGTTATTAATGATGTGGTATGTGATTGATTTTGAGTGGCAATCATAAGTATGGATGATGATTAGTGGAGCTATATATAGCCATATTATGGTTTTTAAGAGATTATATCACATGAGATAGGTATATATGAGTACATTTTAGTTCCCCATATATATAGTCTTTGATGATGTAGATCAAGAATTTTATATACCATATACTAATGTTTTTTCCATATTTAAAATATATTTTATAGTTTTATTCATATTATCATGAATATATTATTAACAAATGGATCATGTTTATTGACACACTCTTTTTTTCATGTCTTATTTTATGTCAGGATTTATGGGATGATTTAGGAACTAAGATTTGTTTGGTATTAAATTCTTAAAAATCATGATTATACTTATATAATAATCTTATATCACTAATGATATTTCATAGTTTTCTCTTATGTTCACCCCTGATGAGAAACTAATCTCAACCCATTCTTATATTTCCATTTCCCTCAATTAGGAATATAAGGAAATTATATAATATCATGAAGAGTTTATTATGTGTATAATTTTTGGGAGATTTTGAAGACTCGTTATGGATTATGTAGTTACTCTTATAGTGGAAAAAAAATCCCATTAGTTAAAAGGTCCTTAGTTTTCTCATTTAATTTGTTATCCCAATTCTCTATAACTCTAAATCGAAAAGGTATTGGTAATGTATTGAAATGAAATATTTACTTTATATCTTATAATTTCTAGATAATTAGTTTTTGGGAGTAATATAATGTATCGTATCAGGGTTTAAATAACCATGGGTATTAGAATGTTATAAGTTGTGGATAATTTTAGAGATTAAAATGTTATCAAAGTTTCATAAGTTATTATT
Source organism: Viscum album (assembly GCA_963277665.1). Taxonomy (NCBI): domain Eukaryota; kingdom Viridiplantae; phylum Streptophyta; class Magnoliopsida; order Santalales; family Viscaceae; genus Viscum; species Viscum album. Next base: position 1,065,976,445 of record OY728135.1, on the reverse strand, counting down.
TACCCTAGCATTAAATGTGTAGATAACAAATTCGGTTAGTTTTGGTAATATTGAATATCTTGGGGATTATGATAAGAGTCCTTTAGTAAAAACCCAATAGATAATTTTAATTGATAAGCCTATTTATTAGATAACATATCAATGGATTGGTAATGTAGATATTGTTTCTCTTTCTTAGAAATAACATCCATGTCTGGATAATACAATTAGATGTGGGATCTAGTAGTGATTTACATATGGTTAATAACCATAAAAGGGCATATTTGGTGTTAACTCAATTTCCACCCGGTGCACGACAAAGATGACTAACTATACACTTGGTTTGACACTCCTAAGGGATGTTATTTAGTTAATCATATTATCTTTATGAACCATTATAAAGGATTTATTTCCCACTAACTATAAACAATTAATTTAAAAAGTATGAGAGAAGAAAAATTAATGTAACCAATGATAAATGAATAGAGTCATATGATTCCCCATGTATGACATATTTTATACAAAAGAATAATAGGTTTAAGTAATGTGGTCATTGAAGAATATATCTGAATATTTTTATTTCATATTCATATATGCAGATTATTCTAGAAATTATGACCACCATTTTGTTTTAAATATTTAATAGAAATAGGACCATGAGGATAAATATGAGAATTATATGTGTCCGAAAACAACCATTCCTTTTAAATAAATATAAGATCATACTTAAATGGCTCGTAATCTCAGTATATTCACTATATGATAGAAAATTGGAGTTTCTTGGTCTTAGATAAGGAAGTAAGGTTGATACCATTATATAAATTAAACCTAGATATTTCCATTTGGGATAAATATTTACCGATGTTATTTTAGTATATTATAAATTTTATGAGGCTTGTGTGAATCATATACGGATCATTATTTTGTAGTGTTTCTTTAATGGTATGGAAATTTATATTAAATGGTATTAAAAACCATAGGAAGATATTTTATGAAAAGATTATATTTTTAGTGACAACTATTGAATAACAAAAGATTGAGATATTGAAACCTCTTGGGTTCAATATGTTATTGAGTTCATAGTAATAAAGAGTTGATTGGTTTTTGAAAAAGTGTGTTTTTCAATATTCGTAACCTTGGGGTTGATAATTGATTCATTATGTTTTTTGAGAAGTTTATCTCATTTTTGGTATAATACTGACTGTTATGAAATTTTGTTAACTAGTGGTTGAATATAAGATTTCATTTTGGAGGAATATATGATTTTTATGGTTTAATATCTTGTAGGATAAAATTGTTTTGGGAATGGAATACATCAGAGAATATATTATTATGGTATAAATAATCAATGTTTTCTAGGGAATTATTTGTATGTTATGTAAATTAACTAAATATGGTAGATGTCACATTAGAAATTATATATAGTATAATAAATATGTTAACAATACCCTGTCCTACTTTCATTAGTGGGTAATAATTAAAATTTAGAGGACACGTTTTATATAATGGGTATAATTTAATGACCTGATATTTTAGATCTATTAAATTAATAAAAACATTGATAGCTTATGTATCATGAAACACCAAACTAACATAACACCTGACTAAAAAACCATGAAATATTAAAAATACATGAATAATATAATCATTAGGAGATAAAATTTTAATAATAAAGAAAGATAATTTTATATTTTTTTTCTCTTTTATTAGTGTTTTAAAAAGGGTTTCTTTTGAAGAAAAATCTAAAAAAGTAGTATTATATTTAAATTTAATAATTTAAATTGAAAATAGTTTAAAGTTTATCATAATAGGTAGTTTTTTATTTATAATCAAATATATCAATATTAAATTATTTAAAAATATATAATTAGTAAGATTAAAAAATTGAAGTCCAAAAATGTCCTTTTTTAATTCAATTGGGTTTCTTGATATATTTTTTTCATTTAAAATCTGGTTTATAAATTTTAAAACATAAATTTAATGAAAGAAAATTCATTCTTGATCTAAACATTTGAATATTAGATTAAGATGAATATTTTTTAATTTTAGAAAATGATTAATTTTTAGGTGAATAGTAAAAACTAATTTTTTTACAGATAACATGATTTTTATGATATTATTAGTATATAAGTTTGAATTTTAAATTAATAAAATAATTTTATAAGACCACCTATAAATTTTATAAGTGATATCACAGTTTTAAAAATGTTTCTTTTAATTTAATACCCCATATTTGATAGTTATAACTGAAGTTAATTTTTTTTAAAAACTAATAAATTATGCATTGAGTTTTTCAAATTAATTTTTATCACTTTTAGAAATTTAATAAAATAATATGGATTTGATATTTAGAATTAGTAGGTCCAATTTTTTTAAAAAGGGCCATTTTATTTATGGCCATAATTTGTAAGTTATCTTAAGAAAAAACTATATACCAAAGTTAAAGCTAAAATTGTAAATATCTACGAGTAAAATACAACAAAAATGTTTTAAACATGTGTTCGAATTACTTTCTTAGTCCTTTATTGACCTTATCACATCCAATATACATTATTTATCAAAAAATTTCCACTTTTCTTGAGAGTTACGTACCATTATAGAATACTTTTGGTTATTTACAAAAATTACTCTCTTATTTTACTATAAAAGGGTTACACATCTCTTTATTTTTCCTTACACCCATACACCTATATTTAAGCCCAAACATTTCCCAAAGATCTCCTAAATTATTCTATACACCTTATAAAGGTTCTGATATTCTCAAAAGACCATCACTCAAAGGTTTAATACCCTCTAAAATTAATATAATCCATGAATATAGGTATAATTTCCCAGAATCTCTTTCTATTTTTTATTTTTTATGTGCTTTTATTAATGACATGGTTTATTTTTATCGTATCATAAATATGAAAAGTATCATTGTTATACTAGTACTTTTTAATAATGATGATAACTGAATTAACAACCCCCCAATTTCTAATAAGAACAAATAAAAACCTGAATAGTTCATTATGTGGACTACCACCTCCATGACCAAACATGTTTCATCTTCATTCAACTTTGTAACACCTTGAAAATTTAAAATATAAAAATCATATTTGATATTGTGTATGGTATGCAATAGAAATTATAAAAGGGAATTTAACATCTAGATACTTTATGATAAATTTAATATTTTAAATAAATTAAATCTGTTATATATCTTTTGTTGCACACAAAACTGAGTTTATTTTGAATTACACACATGAAGTTTCTTCAATAAATTATTTTACACGCAAGACCAAGTTTTACTGAGCAATAATATACTCATAATATTATTATTTAATATGATAGTTATAACCTAGTTGTTGGAATGGATATAATTAAAGGATTAACTAAATTATGAAAATTTAAATTTTATTCATATTTAATGGGGATTTGTTGATTATAATTAAAATAAGAATGAGTTAAAAGAAAAATAAATGTTACACGGACATAAGTATTTTTCTAAAATATGGATTAATTGTGCTTGGTGAACATAAATAAAAATTAATTTTTAACACCTTCATAAAATTATTTTGGAAAAAAATCTATTTTTAAAAAACTATAATACCAAAATTATATTAGGGTTAATTTTTGGGATTTTTCAGAGAAGATTATTTTTTTATGAATAGTGAAAAATACTTGATTTTAATTGAAAAATTCCTTTTCATCTAAATACTATATAATGTTAAATTTTATTTTTAATTGGTATTAAATTGAAAATAGTAAAATAATACACTTATTAATCTAATTTAGATAATTTTTAATCATTTTTATTTTGAATTTTTATATAAAAACATTGTACATTTTTATGAATTTTCACTTTAAAACCCTGTTATCTCATCGCATATGTGGGACTAATTTTAAATTAAATTATTCCACTTATGTGGCATGAATTTTGTAAAATGGATTCCATATGTTTAACAATAAATATATATATTATCTAAAAATTTCAACTTAATTTTTTACCGTAATGATTAGTGAAACAATTATTGCTAATTATAGTGATTTAGGTAAAAATGAGTTTACTTGGTGATTAATCATAGAATATAAGGTGAAATAATGAAACAAAACGTGTCATAATACCAGTGTTTGAAACATTAATGACCTTATACATTATAGTATCATGAATTTAAAATTATTTGGTCCAGTGTAATTAAATAAAACATAGGTGGAAGTCACTCTTCTAAAAATTAAAAGTGTTCCACTCACCCCACTTATAAAAGGCCACCAATATCCCCTCTTCTTTGCACCTTAAAAACACTTAGTATCATCTAATACCTACCCAATTTACTCCCTAACTTCCCTATAAAAATCATAAAATCCATAGTTTGGGGATAAATCCATCCTAGTAAGGGTTCAGTGTAAACCAATGGAAGATACCCGGAGAAGAGGTAAAGTTCTCCAACAAGCATCTTTATATTACTTTTATCTCTGACTATATAAATTGTTATTAATACATTATGATATAATAAAGTCATTATATTTCATATACTATTTTTTTATAATAATTTAATTACATATAACTATTTCTATATTTATTAAATGGGGTATGAAATCATCATTTGGGTGTACGATGGACTACCTCCTCACGAATCAATGTCGTTCGTTTTTTCAATTTACACCTCTCAAGGTTCTTTGGGATGATGGATATAAAGTATATATATTATATTTATAACATAATAATAATTATTTATTAATTATATCATATATATCTTATTATATTCCATTCCACAATATACATGATATCATCATTCGTGTGTACAGCAGAACTCCACCTCATGAAAGGTTGTGATTCGTCTTTTAGTAACACTTTAAATGGAAAGTGATAAGGAATTTTAATCATTATATTTAATAAACATGAAATAATTATGATATTCATGAAATATTTATCATTATATAAATAAAATATAAATCATTTTTTTCATTCTTTTTTACTCACGTAAACAGGATAACATTGTTCCTGTGAGTGTGGGATACTATCTTCATGAACCAATGTGATTATATTTTTATAACCAAACCGCATGGATTAAATTTATTAATATATAATTAAATGTTATGTTATTTATGATATCGTGATAATTTCATGAAGGTAATATATTACTTACATATTTCCCACAATGATGACTGGATAATGGAAATGTTACTCATGTGTATATACAGTATATCGTCTCCATGATTCTAACATACTTACTTTTTCATAAAAATCATTCGTTATAGGTTTTAAAAGAATAATTAATGTATAAATATTATAATTATGACATGATTATTATTATTTATATTATTCAACTATATAATATATGTAATAACTGGATATTTCATAATGAACTAGGCTTGAGAAAACATGGAAATTAACACATTAAAAAATATGAAAATAATGAAAGACTGTTAATGAATTGAAAATAAGATGTTATAAAAGAATCATATATGATATAATAAATATTAATATGTTTCTACAATAAGTTAATAAAATGTATAAAACTACTACAGATAAGTTTAAATAACAATCAACAAAAAGGAATCATAAGGTGACAGACTTCATCACAATTTCATTTCGCAGATGTGTATTGTAGTTTTATGAACCAAATTTAATTTATATAGTGCATACACTATATACTTGACATGTAATATCATGAATAATACATTCTTCATGGTATTTTAATTTTTAATTTTAATTATTTATTCAAAGGGGATTTGAATAAAAAAGTCAACAAGTGGTAAGGGAATTATTAACTCAATTTTATTTCATTCTAATTTTTTCATTATAATATTATTTTATTAATAAATTCTAATTACCTTATATTGTATTTAGACTTATTTTATATGGATTTAATGTTTATAGACATAATTAGTTCATCGGCTTATTCTCACTTCAATGTTAATTTATTTGTAATAGTTTTTTCATAATCAAATTCTAATTGAGATTGTTCACTAATGAATTTTGGATAAAGGAAAATATTTGATAATTGTCTAAATAAACCAATTTTATTTTATTCTCCAATGAATATAAATGACATTTTAAAATAATGGTACCATGTTTTAATACATTTTTACATAAATTTTTTATATATTTTTTTAAATTTATTATTTTTTATTTTATATCGCACATTATTTATGAATTAAATAAATTATTAGGTATATGATGGATGATTTGGACAGGTAAGTCATGATTAGGGGTTGTTTATAAATATCCCCTTGATGCATTTGAAGTTTCAAGGGATGAATTATTTATCTATATTATGTTATGTTGGTTTTTTCCATTATTTTTAAACCATATTTTTAAATGTCTTGATAGTAAAGGTATCAAGTACCTAGGGAAAAAGTTTTCTAATAATTAAGAATTAACTTCATTAAATATTTCTTAATTATTTATAGTATATTTTCACTATAATAGTATCTCTAGATGCATTTTATTATATGTTATAGATTAAATTGAAATTTTCTCAGTTATTAACTTTTCTTAGTTGATTATTCCATATATATTCATGATGTAAATCTATTGAAAAGTAATGTTTAATCAGTTATTTACCCATACATATTGACTATTTTCAAGGATATTTTCACATTGATGTTATCTCTAGTTTTACTTCCTTCTTAGTTTATTGATTATATGGCATGTTTGTTCAGTTATTACCTTTCAATATTGATAATTCGTATTGATCCATGAATACTTCTGTTTCACTTAACACTTACTATAAATTTGAGAATGCCCATATATTTTCCTTTATATAAGGTTTAATATCATTAATATGTTGGGATAATATTGATGTAATAATGTTATTATTAATGAAAATTATGCTTTACATTTTGTATTCAATTGTAATGAAATACTAAAGTATCTATCTTTTTTAGCAGGACTACTAAACTATTTAGTCCTTTGGGATGTGATTCCATGTATATTATGATAATGTAATTGTAGTAGGCATTGAATCATGGTTTTGGTGGTCAGGGTCACTACATCTAGAACTAGAGTAAGTATAGTAGCAACCTTGAGAACAATATTTATGAAAACATTGATTAGGGAACATAGACCTATCATAGAATTTGAGGATAATTATAGAATATCACATTAATGTTTTGATATGGAAGATATTATGTGGTTTTTTCCTTATCATACACCCTTTATGGATCCTAAAAGTGTACTTGCTCTGTTACATATTTACCACTGGGTAATAGATTTAAAATGGTGCATTAGGATTAAACTGATTGTTACCTTGTATATGAAAATGAGGCTTACTAGACAACTAGTTTGGTACTAATGGGTGAAATTATTAGGATAAATAAGATTTTCTTTACAATCCAATATGAAGGATTTTAATAGATTATTATAAATAATGGACTAGGTTGAACCCATATCCCAATGAAGGAACTATGTTTAAATAAAATAGAAGAACTATTTATGTTTTGTGAGTTAAAAATAAATAAATTCAATAATTATATTTACCAATGGTATTTTGATTATAAGAACAATTAAACGTCTTTATATTGAGTTAAAATAATATGTATATTAATTAACATATGATTTATAGATACCTACATGGTTTATGAGTTTAAAGTTGATCATAAGTGAAATGTCTTAAACAACTCTTTTTAGGTTTTATATAATGGGAGTCACCCATAATTAAGGATGTTTTGGGAGAAATTTATTTTTAGTGTATGTTTTAGTAGAAAAATTATTTGATGAATAATTTCATTACATTTTATAAACATATATTTAAAGGTATTGATAACTTTTACTATTAATATTATCATTAATTATATTGTAATAATATTCAACAAATTATTAGACTCTAAAAAAAATTGTATTGAAAACCTGGGTAGAATGGTTATTTAATAAATTATTTTTATTTCTAGGATATCTATGATATTTTCATGGATATGTTATTGGAATTATATAAATATTTTTTATAAAAAAGAAAAAATGTATGCTGAGTGACAACTTATAATGTCTGGTAAGGCCATGAGACTTAAACCCATGAAAAAGGGATAATAATTGGTTTACTCATGCCACTAGTCTATGTGATGTCTTTTTTAATATCTCATTAGTTAAGTGATTTGAAAAATAAATATTAATGATGAACCAATGGTGTAACTTTTGTGGTTTAGAGATTAATTTATTATACAGGACAATTTTTTCTCTCTATAATGGCTTTGGATAATATTTAGAGGTATAAGAAAAGACTTTCTTCTCTTTTATGGATTGTATAATATATTAAAAGTATATTTTAGTTATTTAGGAATAAAAATTAATCTTTGGATATTCATTTATTAGTGTAATAGATGAATTAGAAATTTATAGATGCAAAGCTAATGGAACAGAATGTTCTTTTGAAATAGAAAAGTATTATATAAGTATTTAACCTTATATTCTTAGATAATAAATTAATAACTCAACATTAGGAAAAAGATCTTGAAAAAATATGTTATCATATTAAATTAAAATAATATGAATCTAATTGTCTTTTAGAACATCAAAAATTTATCATTTTGAGGCCTTTAACATTAAAATTTATCATTCAACTTCTTTTGATCAATACCCACTATCAATATCTATAATTCGTTATGATTTTCCTCCAGGTCCATATCTTCACCTTCCACCATAGTTCATTTACAAAGAGACCAACATATGTATTATTAAATATGAGCATTATACTTACCTTTATCTCTTATTATGTGTATATTTTATTATCTTTTTTACGATGTGGGTTTTTCAACAATGGTGATTCCAAATTTATAACCCTTGATTACAGAGATCAATTTTAAATTCTGAGGATGTAATTTATTTAAGGATTAGAGTATACAATTGTAAGAACCCAAAATTATATCAATGGAATTTCCCTTCTTATCTTTATTTTTTATTGTTTGAATCATACAAAACCACATATATAACACAATACAATCTTTATAAATGAAAAATAAAATAAATAATAGGTATTTCTAGACGTTACAAAACCAATACATAAGAAATAACAACTTTCCCTTAGGAATAGTAATATGACCCTTATAGATAGTAAATTGCCCTAATAAATAGTAACCTAACCAATGAAATTATAAAAAAAAATTGGATTCTCTTAAGTGAGATTATTATATAATTATATCATAGTAAAACTATGTGAATATTTTAAAAATTAAAATTTAAGTGTTCGTATCTTTATAAGTAATAAATATTTAATTACAATTTTACAATTAATAAAAAAATTAAAAATATTTTTTTCATAAAATAGAGTTCTAAAAATAATTTTTTTTCTTATTCTTTTAAAATAATTTTACTATACCTTAGTTAATTTTTGAAAGTGTTATAAAATCGGTAATAAATTTAAAATGTATTTTTTGAGTAAATAATTATTTTAATAAAAAATTAAATTTATCATGTATAATAATTTATTTTTTATAAAATGGAGTTTATTTTATAATTCTAAACATCAAAAAATTGTTGGGGTGATTTTTTGGGTTTTTTCTGAAATACATGAATTTTTACTGAATAGTGAAATACAATTTTTCACAATATAAATAAGTTATAAGATAAATAAACTATTCCTTGTGTCATTGATGATGTCAAAAGGATTTTGGAGAAATTACATTCACTTATAAATTTATTTAGTAACAAGAATCGATAATATTTTTTGTCTTGAGAACAATAATAAAATAATGAATAGAATTATGAAAATCCCCCCTCTCCTCCAATATAAAACCCACCCTCACCCCCTGTTATATTCTATCCTATAAGCCATGAATATTGTAAAATTTCTTCCCAAATCATCTCCACTAGTCCCGTACCATGTCAATAAGATCTTGGTCCTAAAAAAACACCAAAACCTCTTTCCCTAAGGAGGTTCTCAAGGAGGTTAATTCAAGAGGTAAACCCTCTTCCTTTTTCTTTTAATTTCATTTTCAATTTACATTCTTCTACTCACCTCAATTGTCCCAATGATAATGATAACTCCAGTATAATATATATACTAGTATTATATCATTTTAATGGAATATTATTCCTCAAACTACTATATATATATATCTCTCTCTTCTTTTTGAAAAATGAAATCATCCTCTGGGAGGGGCCGATTTACAACCTTTGTGGATGAAGAAACTTTGTTCATCCACATAAAATTTAAGGATGGTAATGATACTAATTTTTTTAATGAACTATATTATAAAATATTTATTAGGTCTTATTTATTATTTTGTAACTAGTGTATATACATAATACCAATTCGTACATCAAAACTAAGTTGTGTTGATCAAAATACTATTGTAATAATCTTAACGATTATCACTAATGTTTTATCCAATAAATCCTACTCATACTATAAAAATAGATTAATTATATACTCATTTTATCTTATATATTATTATTAGTATAATATAAATTCCATTAATTATAATTAAATCTTTTCCACTTGAACTTCCATTCTCATATACAAATATGTCGTTCATGAAAACCAAGGAAATGAACGCTCCTGAGTGATAAATTTGTATCTTATAACACATAAAAAGTGCCAGAAATGAACATAATAAAATTATAATAAATAAAATACAAATATAAAAGTTTATTATTTAATTAATTATCAAATTTAATTTTATTATCCATGACATTATGGTCATGTTCAGAAGACATTCGAACATAGGTTAATGGTTTTCTACCCAAACCTCCATTTTCTTTAGGTTTACTCTTTTTATCTATTTACACCAATAATATTCTTAATTATTATTATTTAATCCTTAATGTTCTATATATGTCTACCAATCGTTATGTAACATTATTTTATGGGGAGTTACATGTTTTAAAAGGTTATTTCTTAAATTCTTCTCGATAAATAGGCTCGATTCAGAGGAACATCTCAAATTCATGCCTATATTAATGGGAACAATATAATATGTTTTAAGAAACCATTATTTTCATAAAAAACACGTTTTATTATGAAAAAAATTTCTTAGTTCACTTTTGGTTTTATACAATTATTTCTCCAAAAAAAACTCTTCTTTTCATAGAAAAAGAGTATTTCTATCCAGAATTACAAAAATGATTTTATAAGAGTATTTTCATAAATTTCAACACTCTTGTTGATTCTTATGGTTAATTGGGGATAGTATTTTATGATATCCTCTACCATATTTTATTTAATTTTTTATTATTAGTTTTACTATGGATGTTATATCTTGATACCACTCATTACATTATTGCAAATGGTTATTATTTATGTTTACTAATTGGGGAAAGTTATTTACATTTCATATGTTACATTAAATAAGAATTTATATATTGATTATTTATCACCTCATTAATTATTGAAATTAATTGAACATAGTATGTTTTGGTAGGGTCTCGTTATAGCCCCTTGGTTCATCAGAAGGTTTCATGAGAAAAACTAGTTTGGTGTTTTACCTGTTTATGTATGGTCTTGGCATGAGGCCTTATCAGTATGGTTACGATGTCCCACATTATTTATTCCCTCGTTATTAAACTAATAAATTATAGTGCATGTGATTATTTTACTATTATAATATCTATGGAAATGTTTTATTATGGAATTATTTATTCATCTTTTATTCCATCCATATTATGTTTAATATTTTTTTAATGGTACATGTTCTTTAGTTATTCATCGTGAATTAGTAATTATGATTCCTCTATATTACTTACCCTTACTGAGTATATGATCACACCCCATTCTTATGTTAATTTTCACGAGGATTCCAAGATTAATTTTATGAATTAAATTCAAATATAATATACAATAATAACAGTTCTTTCAAAGGATTTTCTAAAATGTATTTCATTTCTAGTTGTAATATTGAACTCATTTATGTATCTGGTTTTCCAATGCTATTAAACTATTAATTCCTTTTGCATATGACATCCTTTTAATCATAAATATTTATTGAAGTAAAGAACTAGCTCTAGGAAACTGGGGTTAGGGTTTCTATTATTGGTATTAGAGGAAGTTTAGTATAATCCTTGGAATATTGATTTAGAAAATGTAGATTGGTGAACAAAACCCTAGAATGGAATTTGAGGATAAGAGTAAAAGAATTTCATAGTGTTTTGGTAAGGTATATATTATGTGGATATTCTTAAAAATACATCCCTTTATTGATACTATAAGTGGATTTGGTTCTAGCACAATTGTATATATGAGTATCAACTCTGAGAAGGTGTTCCGGGCCTAACTCAGGGAAACCCGATACATGAAAATGGGCCTTACTATGCACCTGGTTTGACACTCCCAAGAGATATTCTTAAGAAAATTCAAATTTTTATTAAATACCATTATGAAGTATTTTAGTTTAAATATTTCTCCAATGAATCCATGATTATGAGTATGAGATTAGCCTTGAATATGGTTTCAATTTATGTTTTGTATTTTAATAGTTCAACATTATAAATTATGATTTATAACCTAATTCAATTTAAGCTATTATTTAGAAATGGAACCTAGTAGAATAAATTTATACTGCATGAACATGTGTATCCCATGTATGGATTTCCCTACTAAGAAATATAATGCTATTTGTTCTGGAGCTGCAACTGTTGTTGAGAAACTTATAACTATACTGGGATAATAGACTCTGGTTATGAACAATACCCTTACCCATATAAATCATCTTGAACCATAGCGTGGAGGAGCAATGTTATACGACTTTATGAAATAATAACCTCCATCATTAAATGGAACTAGAAACCAATTCATAAAAGAGGAGTGGATAATTTCTTCAGAGAATATATTTCTCATTATGGGATGAAATGAAAGGGAGAAGGTTGTTATGGAAGTGTATCTTCTATTGAGAGATGATGATTAATGGTGGGCATTGATTCAAAACACTAAGGATGAAGAATATATTGAAAATATATAATGGAGTAATTTTAAGGAAATTTTCCTAGAAAAGTATTTTCCACACGAATAGCGAGCAGATATGGAGAAGCAATTCTTGAGTCTAAGATTGAAAGAGGATGAAAATGTAGTGAAGTGTGAAGCTAAATTTACATGTTTAGAAGGGAATGTTGTGGAATAAATAAATAATCCAAGGAGAAATATTGATCAATTCTTTTATCATTTAATACCATTACATTTAAGGGAATTAGTTTCTCATAATTCCTCATCATATGATGATATAGTCTCATATACTATAATGAAAGAAAAAAAATTATCAATGACTTAGGAATCTAAAAGAATGAATGAGAAGAAGAGGGATACTAAAAACTCTAGGAAAGTAAATAATAAAATCGAGAATAAGGGATTATTTGACTTTCCACCCTATAGTAACTATTGGAAGAAACACCCTGGTACTTTCCTAAAGGGAATAGGTGTTTGTTAGAAGTGTGGAGAAAAAGCCCACCAATATCGTGATTAAAAGGGAATGAAATAAGTTTCCAGTTTTATATGTTATAATTATAAAGATATGTCACATTATTCACATTAATGTACTAATAGTTCAGGAAATATTCCCCAAAGAAGACAAAGGGTTTAAGGCCATGTTTTGCAGTAACAGCTACTGAGGTTGATGTTCTTAATAATATGGTGGAAGGTACTTTAATCGTTTCCTTAATCTAATAAAATTATTTATATAAATATATATCATAAAATTTATTTATATCTTCCCTATTTTTCAATTAACTTAGGCATTTTCAATGTAATTTAATAAAGTATTTTTTAGTAAAAATTCTTAAGGGAAGTATCACTGTAATAAAGATGTGTCGATCAGTCTCCCTTATGACACATAAAAGTGCTTTATTTGATAACCAAATCAGCATACCCATGATTTAATTTGACATAATTCATGGTATTAATTGGATTTCACATTATGATGTGAAGATCTATTGCATGAACAAGTAATTTAAATTTTTATAATGATCAGGATTCACTTATCATTAGATCAAAACCTTTTCCATTGGATTCATATATTGATCAACCCTAGTAACTCTACTGAACTCAATTCTTGGGGAGGAAGAGAATGCAATATCTATGGGTGAGGGAAGAAATGTTAAAACTGGGGATGTACTTATTTTTCAAGAATATATTGATTTATTTATAGAAGATTTACCTGGACATCTATCAGAGTGGGAAATTGAGTTTTCTGTTGATTTAATACCTAGTGCACAAACTATATCAAAGTCTCCCTATAGAATGAGCATAGTGGAATTAGTTGTTCTGAAGAAACAAATAGATGAGTTGAGTAATAAGAGGCTTATTGTCCCATGTTTTTATCCATGAGGATCTCATGTTCATTTCATTACGAATAATGATGGATCAATTAGGTTGTGCATTTACTAACAAGAGATCAATGCTATTATGATAAAAAACAAGTATCTTCTTCCTCAAATTGATGATTTATATGATCAACTTCACATAGCACAATATTTTTTAAAATATTGTCCTTTAATCTAGATATCCTTATTTGTGTGTGAGGTATGAAAATATTCTAAATATAATAATTCAAAATAGGTATAGGTTTATGAGTTTATAGTATTTCCTTTTTGACTGACTAATGCACCCTCTAATTTCATGGATCTAATGAATTAATTTTTCATGGAATATTATGATGAATTTTTAGGGTATTAATTGATGATATATTGGTATACTCCAAAAGTTACCAAGATAATTAGAATAACTTGTGAAACATTCTTAAAACTCTTAGAAGAAACAAGTTATATGGGATGTTTAGAAAGTGTGGATTATCTCTTCAAATAGTTTCTTTTCAAAGCCATATTGTCTCTAATGATGGAACATTAGTTTATGTGGTGAGGAAAAATGAAGTTTAGGAATATCATACACCAATGAAGATAACTAAGTTACATATTTTTACTAGTATAATATATTATTATTGGTTTTTCATTTATAAATTTACTCAAGTAGCTAACCCATGAACGGAGCTTACACGTAAACATGATATGTTTGTATGGACAAAAGAATTTGAAGACTGTTTCAATGATTTGAAGAAAAGGTTAGTGAATGCTCCAATCTTGAATATACACTCAAGAAATGGTGGATTTTTTATATATAGTGATGCATCAAAAAAGACTTGGATGTGTCCTTATGAATAATGATAGAGTTATTGCCTATTCATTAATGCAGTAAAAAACTTATGAAAAGAACTATCCAACTCATGATCTTAAGTAAATAGCAATAATATTTTCTCTGAAGATATTAATTCATTATCTCTATGGGTAAATATGTGAGATATATATATCACAAGATCTTGAAATGTATCTTTTCATAGAAAGAACTCAACATGAGGAAAAGGCTATGGATTGAATTGCTTAAGGATTATGATTGTTCAATACACTATCACCCATGGACGGAAAGTATGTTAGCTGATGCATTGACCCAGAAGGATTGTGGAGTTCTGATCAAAATGATAATTGAAATGAATCCTATATATATGGATCTTTAGAGGATGGATATTTAAATTGTCAAAGAAGGTGAAACCTCGCTACTTTTTCAATTAGTTTTTTAACCATCTTTATTTTAAAGGTTTAAAATTTTTCATCCTGATGATGAGAATATTCAAATGAAAATTAATGATGTGAATGATGGGTGGTTTCTATAATTTGTTTATGAAGAAGGAATTCTAAAATTTGGGAGAAGGATATATGTTTCCTCTATAGCTGATCTAAATATGGAGTTATTGGATGATTCCCATGTCTTGAATTTCTCTATACACCCTAGTATCACTAAGATGTATAGAGATATGAAGCAACATTTTTGGTGGGATAATATTAAGTGGGAAGTTGTTGATTAGGTATTAAGATTTTTAGCCCTCTAATATGAGAATTTTGGAAAAAACATCCAAGATGATTCTTACATCCTCTTCTTATTCCTAAAATTAAATGGGATGACATAAATATGGGTTTTTTCTCCTAGATTACAAAAAGAATCCAATAAAGAATGATGTAATATGGCTTATTGTTGATCGACATACCAAATTTTCAAATTTACTTACTAAATAAGAGGATTTACCACTAGATCACCTTGTATGGATATATATAAATGAAGTTTTAGGAATTCATGGATCACCTAATTATATTTTTTCTAATTGTGATCCACGATTTACATTGAAATTTAAGAAAATTCATCATAAATCTTTGGATACTGATCATTATTTGTGTACTTCTTATCACCCTCAAACTAATGGGTAGTCACAAAGGACAATCCAAACATTAGAATAAATATTGATATCGTTATAAAATGATTTTCAAGGAATGTTGGATTATTATTTACATTTTTAAATTTTTTCTACAACAATATTTTCCATTATAGTGTTCAAATGGCACCATATAAAGCATTGTATAGAAAAATATGTCATACACTGACATGTTGGGATGAAGTTGGTGAATGATATCTTGTAGGCTGAGAGTGTGTAGAGGAAACAATAGCAAAGGTAATGAATATTCAAACCCATATCAAAGTATCTCAAAGTTGGAAAGTGTTCTATTCCAATATTAGAATAAAGAATTAGGAATTTTAAATAATAAATCATGTTTTCTTAAATGTATCTCTATGGAAGGTTGTTATAAGATTTGGAATGAATGGGAAATAAATCCCTAGGTACATTGTTCTTTTTTAAATTATGGAGAGAGTTAGGGATTTGGATTATCATTTGGTCATGTCACCAAGACTTTATAAAGTACAAAATGTGATCTACATCTCATTATTGATAAAGTACATGGTTAATCCAACACATGTACTCACTTCTGAATGTATCGAATTGGAACCTAACTTGTCTTACTTTGAAGAGCATATCTAGATTCTAGACACTAAAGAGTATGCGTTGAAGAATTAATCAACTCGGCCGGTAATGGTACTTCGGAAAATTAAAAAATTTGAAGAAGAAACGTGGGATCCTGAGGATCTTATGATGAGAAACTCCCCAAATCATTTTGTGAGGTGACATTTTAGAAATTTTGATGAAGAAATTTTTTTTTTAGGGCAGAATGTAACGACCCAAAATTATATCAATGAAATTTACCTTTTTATGTTTATTTTATATAGATTGAATCATATAAAATATCATAGAAAAAACAATTCTATCATTATAACTGAAGAATAAAATAAATAATAGGTATTTCTACATGTTAAGAAACCTATACCAATGAAATAGTATTGTGCCCTTATGAATAGAAATATGACCCTTCTGAATAGTAAATCTCCTTTACAAATGTTAATCTCAGTCCTGAAATTATAAATAAAATTTAGGCATCTCATAAGTGGTATTATGATATAATTATATCATAGTAAAATTAAGTGAATATTTTAAATATTATTATTTAAGTGTTGGTATTTTTATAAGTCATAAATATTTAACTACAATTTAATAAAATAATAAAATTATTTAAAATATAATCTATTTACATAAAATTCATTCATAAATCAATTATTTTTGTCTTATTATTTTAAAATAATTTTAAGATACCTTAGTTAATTTTTAAAAGTGTTATAAAATCAGTTATAAATTTAAAACATTATTTTTCAAGAAAATAATTATTTTAATTAAAAATTAAATTTCTCATATTTATAAAATTATTGTCATAAAATTTTGTATATTTTAGAATTATACATGGTTAAAAATGGTTATGGTGAATTTTTGGGACTTTTTGAAATACATGATTTTTTCGTGAATAGTAGAATACAATAATTTACATTATAAATACATTATAAGCTAAATAAACTATTCATTGAGTCATAGAAGATGTACGAAACATTGGTTCGAACTCACATTCACTTATTACTATATTTATTTACTCTAATCCATACTATTTTTACCCTTGAGAAGAATAATAAAATAATGAATATAATAATGAAATATCACCCCTCTCCTCTACTATAAAAACCACCATCACCACTCTTCTCTTCACTCCTATATGACATGAATCTTGTCAAAATTCTTCCAAAATAATATTCCATTGTCTCTTCCCATGAATAGGGTATCTTGGTCAAACCAAAATACCAAAACTTATTTCCCTACGGAGGTTCTCAATGAGGTTAATTCAAGAGGTAACCCCTCTTCCTTTTTCTTTTAATTTCATTTTCAATTTACTATCTTCTCCTCACCTACTCAGTACAAATGATCATGATAAATACAATATAATCTATATACTACGATGATATCTTGTTAATGTTATATCATCTTTCAAACTAATAGATCTCTCCCATTTATATTTAATAAATGAAATCATCATTCGAGAGGAGTCAGTTTACAACCTGGTGGTATGACGAACCTTTTTTCTTAAATTTCTCCTTCAATAATGTTCATGAAGAAATTTTTATGTTATAACCAAATTATAAAATATTTAATATATCAAATTTAATGTTCTAGAACTATTATATATATAATAAAAATTCATACAACAAAAATGGTTCGTGATTATAAAAATACCACCGTAATAATCTAAACGATTATCACTAATGTTTTATCTAATAACTCTTCCCCATACTATATAACCAAATTAATTATATAATAATTTATCTTCAATAAGTTAATTAGTATCATATAAATTCAATTCTATAAAATTATATCATTTCCACAAGAACTTTCATTCTCATGTTGAAGTATACTGATCACGAAAACCAAGGAAACAAATGCTACCAATCAATAAATATGTATTATATAACTCATAAAAAAGGACATAAATGAACTTAATAAAATTATAATAAATAAAATATCTATATAAAATGTTATTAATTAATTAATAAATGTAATTAATTTTATTATCCAATACATTAAGGTCAAGTGGGGAATACATTTAGACATAAGGTGAGGGCTTTCTACTCGAACCTCCCTTTTCATTAGGGTTACTCTTTTTCTCTCTTTACACCAATAAAATTATTAATTGTTATTATTTTCTCCAGTTAAATTATATTTTAAGGTTATATATAATATTTACAATCATAACTCTTCTTTATTTTATTGGTAGTTACATGTTTTAAAAAGTCTATTTTTGAAATTCATCCTAATAAACAGTCCTGATTCAAGGGAATTTCTTGAATTATTACCTATTTTCAAATGCACTCTATAATATGTTTTAAGAAACAAATATTTTTCTAAAAACACACATTTTATTTTGAAAAATATTTCTTATTTCACATCTATTTTTATAAAAAAAAATCCAACAAGGCTCATCTTTTGAAAGTAAAAGAGTAATTCTATCAAGAATTACATGATGATTTTTAGATTATTTTCATATATTTAAATGATCTTTTTATTATTATGTTCAATTGGGATTAATATTTTATGATATAATCTGACACATTTTTTAAATGGATTATGAATTGTTGGAATTTGGAGGTGTTATCTTGATATAATTCACTATATTACTCGGAATGGTTAGTATTTATGTTTAAAAATTGGGGAATGTTATTTACATTTCATATGTTACTTTAAATATAAATGTGTAGGTCGATTATGTTTCACCCATTTCATTTGAGGAAAGAAATTGAGTTATTATTTTTCGGATGGGGAATGGTATAGCCCCTTGGTGCATTGGTAGTTCTCATGAGACAAACTAATTTTGGTTTTTACCTGCTTATGTATGGTCCTGGCATGAGGCCTTGATAGTATAGTTATGGCGTCCCGCATTATGTATTCACTCATTATGAAACTAGTAATTGATAATCCTTATAATTATCCAAATATTAGAATATCCATTCTCATGTATTGTTATGGAATTATTTATTCAGATTTTATTCCTACCATATTAGGCTCAAGATTTTGTTTTAATGGTACATGTTCTTTAGTTATTCATCATCACTTATTATTTATTATTACATTGTATTACTTATCTTTACTAAGAATCTGAGATCACCCTATTATTATGTTTATTTTCCCTAGTATTCCATGTTGAATTTTATGAATGAAATAAAATTTTAATTGTGAGTAATAAGAGTGTTTCCAAAGGATTTTCTATATTGTATTTTCTTCTAAGTTGTAATGTTAAACACATGTATATATCTTGTTTAAAATGCTACTAAACTATTCATTCCTTCAGGATACAACTTCTATGTAATCATACTAATTTAGTGAATTATGGTACTTACTCTGGGAAACTAGGGTTGGGGTCTTTACAGCAACACCTTAAATTTTAAAATATGAACATCATACTTCAAAACGTCTGTGACCCGTAATATCAAGTGTAGAAGGGAATATAGAATCCAGATACTATATGATATATTGTTTATTTTAAATAAAATAAATCTATTATATATCATGAAATTAATTCAACACTGAGTTTATCTTTTGATAAAAAAACAAGTTTCTTGGATTCCTTTCATTACATGCAAGTCCGAGTTTAACAAAACAACAATATATTATTAATATTAATATTTAATGTGTGAGTTATCAACTAGAAACAAGAATGGTGGGAATAAATAAAACTAACTGAATTATAAAAATATATATTTTACACACATTTATTGGTTATTTATTGTTTATAAATAATCTAAGAATCATTTGAAAGAAAAATAACTAATTTCTGAGAAGTAGTATTTTTTAAAAAATACTACTTAATCATTCATGGAAAACATAATTTAAAGAAATTTAAAAAATTTAGAAATTTATTTTAAAAAATATACCATATTTTATTATTCATAATATCAAAATTATCTTAGGTTAATTTTTTCATATTTTTACAACTAGTTTTATTGTTGAATATTGAAAAATACTGGATTTTAATTGAAAACAGTTTTTTCCTCTAATAATGTATAATGTTATATTATAAAATTATTTGGAATTAAAGTAAAAAATGTTTAATTATAAATATATTAATCATATTTATTTCATTATAATCATTTTCATATTTAATTTTTATATAACAAAATTAAAAATTTAGTACATTTTCACTTTAGAAACATTCTTTTTCATCACGTCTTCAATATTAGTTTTAAATTATATTCAACCATTTTTATGAGTTTAAATTTTTGAAATGTGTTAGATAATTATAATATTAATTTTTTATATTATATAATTATTCCAACTTATTTTTTACCATGATTATTACTAAAAAAAATTAAAATTAATTATAGTGATTAAGGTAAAAACAAGTTTACTTAGTGGTTAACATAGAATATAAGGTGTAATAATGACCCAAAGATTATCCAAAACATATTTCATGGCCATATAATGACTTAATACATTTTTTATAATGTTCCATTACTGGATCCTAGTTACATGAAAAATATGTTGGTCGAATTCAATCATTCAAAAATATAACAATTGTGCCACTCATCCCACTTTTAAAAGACCACCCACCCTCCCCTCTTATTCACTCCTTAAAACCCATTTTTCAGAAGATACCATCCAAAATAACTCCTTAAATTCCATATAATAAACATGTAATCCATATTTTGTTTATAAATTCATTCTACTAAGTGTTTAGGGAAAATAAATGGAAGATACCGAAAGAAGAGGCGAACCCTAAACACCTTGGAGTTGGATGGGCCCGTAAGGGGCGCTGCGGCTCTCGGAAGCTCTCCTCGTCGCCGCCTCCTTCCCTCAGTTCTCTTCGTTTCATCCCCTCAGATCCGGTGGCTCTGGGGTTTTCTCCGACTCTACCACTTTCTTCGCTAGCTCGCTTTCCCAAGTTTGCTCGCGGGATAGGGTTTTCACTGGAGGCGCGGCGCTGGTCAGAGTTCGAAGCTCAATGCTCCGGTGGGGGCGGTTGGGGTTTTGTGGAGACTCTCAAAGTTTAGAAGGGCGGAAGCGACGGGATATGGGTTGCGGGTTTTTGCTGCTTGAAATGGTTTCTTGTTTCCCTGTGATTAGGGTTTTTTGGTTTGTGTTTTGTTTCGCTGTATGTGTGATTTGGTTTTCTGGATCTGTACCCGGTGTTTTCTGGTCAGGGATGGTTATACTTCCCGATGGTCGATGGCTTACGGCTACGGTGAGATTGACGGCGCTTCTGGTTGGATCTACGGGTGTAAGACCGATCCGTCTATGGAATACTCTACGGAGCGCTCTGGACCCTTCCTGGTACACGTCGGCGTCTTCCGCGGAGGTCTGTTCTTGACCACGGGTGATGGGGTTGCGGACGTTGGTGCAGCTCACCTTCATTCCAGATATTTCGGTTCCCCTACTATTATCTGGTGGGCGTGATGAATAGTGTGTCATTGGCGGTGGTAGTCTGTCACCGGTGATGCTCACCGGTGAGGAGTTGTTTGTCCTTCAGTGTTAATGTCTGTGGTGGCACGTCGGGGTTGTTCGGCGGTGGTGCTGTCTGATCGCGCTGATGGGGTATGGCTCGAGGTGGCGACCTATTCGAGATGGCCCGGTAATCGAGACTCATGATGGTTTTCTTGTTTGAATTTGAAATTTGAATTTTCGGATGGTGTTTTGTGGTTGTAAGCCTGGTTACCGGTTTTCCTTAAACCGGATTTGGAGAAAATATAAAAAATGATTTGCAAGAAGGACCGAAAGAAGAGGTAATGTTTTCCAACAAGTGTCTTTATCTTTCTTCTCTCCTCACCACATTAAATTTTTGTTAAACATTGATGATGTAATACCCTTAGTATCATATATATATATATATATATATTGG
The DNA here is from genome assembly GCA_963277665.1 of Viscum album. Classification (NCBI taxonomy): domain Eukaryota; kingdom Viridiplantae; phylum Streptophyta; class Magnoliopsida; order Santalales; family Viscaceae; genus Viscum; species Viscum album. The sequence continues at coordinate 1,065,953,920 of OY728135.1, read as the reverse complement.
TATGTTTTTTAATAATTTAATGACCTAAAATGATCCCAATGTCGATCAAATGCATTATGAAATTTCCATTCTTGAGTATGGCGGACTACCGCCTCACGAACCGATGTTGTCCATTTTTTTCCATTTCTACATCTCATGGTTGGTTAAGATGATGGATATAAATTATATATATGATAATGAATATATTATACATTTTTCTAAATTATATCATATATTACTTATTATCTTATATTTCCTAGGATAGATGATTTCCTAAAACCTGTGTATGGCGGGCTACCACCTCACGAAGGGATGCGATTTATCTTTCACTACCACTTTACATGGATAGTGATTAGTAATAATGTTAATTATTATATGTGATATAAATGAAATAATAATTATTTTTATTTAATATTTATCATTTTTAAAAATAGTACAAATCAACTTATTTATTTTCTTTTCACTCACATAAAGATGATAACATCATTCGTGTACATGTGGACTACTACCTTCACAAAGCGAAGACGCATTATTTTCATCACCACAACACATTGATGATATATATGTATATATATGTATATATATATTTGAAGAAATAATATGTTATTTATTATATAATGATCATTCTATAGAGTTAATATATTATTTTCATTTTGATTATTGAAAAATAGAAATGTCACTCATGCGTACGTACAACATACTGTCTTTATCATCGTAACGTACTTAATTTTTCCTAACCATAACTAATGCTAGGTTTTAAAATTATAATTGATATAAAAATATTTTAATATTTTAATGATTATTATTCTATATATGGAACTTATATATACTTGTTTCGTATACCATATCTTTTATGGCGGAACACACATGAGAAAACAAGGAAATTAATAACACAATCAATGAAAATAATGATAGATTATTAATTAAATTGTAATAAAACGTTATAAATGGATCATATATGATGTTATAAATATTAATACGGTTTTTTAATAAGTTAATAAATTTTTTAAAATTACTATAATAAATCTATATATCTTTTATATTTTCTATATCTTCTATATACATACTAATGATGGGTTTTTTCTGCTGACGTGTCTCCTAATCAGGCTTCCACGTCACCAATTTCTCCTCATCCGAGCCTCCAACCCTGCAAATAGATACTGCAAATCCTGGCCCCAATTGGGAAGTTCTGTTTCAATTCGCTCCCCTCCTCGATTGACTTCTACCTACACTATGGTTCATGCACCCCTCCCTGATTCCACCCTCCCCGATTCTGCTCTCCCGATCCATTCCTCTACCCTCCCTGAATCCCCCCTGTCGCCACGACTTCACCTGCACATGATCCGCCTTCAGCTCCTACGACTTCAGCTCCTCTGAATATGGCTCCTTCAACTTCCGCTCATCTGATTTCAGATCCTCCAACTTCCCATCGCTTTCTCCTTCGGCTTGAGTTGTCGATCTAGGTTTCATGTTGTAGCTACTCATCGTCTACCTTCTTCTCAATCAAATGATTTCCTTCCTTCTCTATTCCTTAGACAGTTTTACCCTGAGTTTCATTCCGGTCGCGCTTCATCTCCAGTCGACCTACGTTTTCGGCACAATGAAGACCTTGACTACCTACTTCAAACTCCGGTAATCTTCTTGGGTTCCCACGCCTCCGATTTATACTTTATCCTCGACCAGGTACTCCTCATCCATCTACCACCACTCAATTTCAATCCAATCCCTACCTTCCAATCCTCAAATTCCATTTCCTTCTTATACGAATCATGGTTACTTTGGTATCGTCCATGCTCTACCTCTTGAAACATTGTGATTTTTATTTCACCATTGACAGCAGTGGATGTCTCCCAGCAACCTCTTCATTAAGAACTTCAGCATTATTCAACGCCTACTATTTTTTTGAAGATCTATCTTCCTCTTTATTTTCATATTGAGAATTTGGGTGGACATTTATGCATCGGGCAAATTGAACCTGCTCTGAACACATCTAGAATGAGGTGATTTTTCCGTCAGAACTTTCTCTATTGGTTTCTTTTGCTTTTATGTATTCCATTTAACTCTCTTCATACAAAATATCGACACTGTATCTCATACTTTTTCCTTCAGAAATTAGTAATTAGGGATCCACTAGGTTCAATTGGGAACCAAATCTATACACTTAAAAAGGTGTATTCTTCCCTTCAGTCCATAAATAAATATTTCCATTTACACATGCAATTTTCAAGCATTAATTTTATACATTTCCAGTTCTGATCCTCCAATTAAACCCTACCCTTATTCTGTTCTGTCAATGTTATTTTATTTATTATTTTTACCATGGTTATATATTTTTAGTATGATTTTTATTGATATGGGAACATCATTATTCAAATAGTTCATGACAATGGGTGGAGTTTACCATTAGATGAAGGTTAGTTTTGTTTTATAAACTTTCTATTCTTAATAATAACGATTACATTAAAATTTTGATTTTAAAACTTTAGTTATAAATATATTTTCCCATAATATGCATGTGTACATAAATTAATAAATTGTCTCATCAATTTTTTATCATGAAACATAGTATTTAGGAAAATATTCATATTCTAATTTATATATTTTGGTATTTTTACATATTTCTAACTATCATTATTTTTTATGGAGGTACTTCTTCCTATAATGACTTGCATCATATCTTTTAAAAAGTGTTTATTCCTTTTAAACTAATTACATTCCTCATTAATGATAATTTTTATAATTCATGGTTTTTTATACTCATCATATTTTCCTATGAATTTTGTGTTTTGTTTCTATGTAATATATATGTTCTATCTTAAACTGACATGTATTTTTTCAATGATACTGTTAGATAAAATTAATAATTTCTATGAAATGTCAAAAGTTGTTATAATCATTTCATTATAAACATCATTTATTTCAATGTAAATGAATATTGAATTTTGTGATTCATTTTTCTCAGATGCCAACTTACTGGGATTTTTTCCCTTGTATGGTGTATGTTGTGTTGCTTTTATTTATATTAGGATGTGGGTTTTCATCAAAGAACAACATTTTCATGGGATATGGATGGTTCAGATAAAGATGGTACCTGATTGAGTTGTGTCTGTCAAAACTTCATTTTCATTACTACTATTTTTATGTGTAAATGCATACTATAATTCTTGATTTTTCCATTGTATGATGTAGACTTTCTGGATATTTTTCCTTTTTTGGGTTTTTATCTATGAATTCTATTGATTTCATAAAATGATTTTGCATCGAAGAACATGTTTTTGGATAGGAAAGTGATGGTTCAATTGAAGTTAGCACCTGGAAACCCTGCACTACTTCATATGTAAGCTTATCCAATTTTCCAAACTGATTTTTTGTTGGAGCTATTGATATCTCAATTTAATGGATTTAATAATGTTTATGTTTGGGAAACTGGGATGGATCTCTACTTAGCTGTTTGAATTCATGACTGGAACTCTTATTTTTTTAATGTCTTCTTTTCCTTGTTGGTTCATGATAACATCATGTTTCACTTTATTTATCCTACTAGAGCCACTATAGTCTTCTGTTCTATTAGCATTATCTTCAAGTCACTATACGGATTTTAATGGATTGATGCCACATTTTAAAAAAAAACTTTGAATGAAGAGAACTGTAGGATGCCTTCTTTGATTTATTATGGGAAATTGGAATATCATTATCCAAAAAACTATGTTTTTCCTCCCCCGCTTCCCCTATCCATACTCTCTATACATACATATGTACATATGAATGTCTGAATGCATGAATGTATTAATTACAACCTTTCATGTCAATATATTTCCACTCATATGGGTATCCAATGTCTTCCTCTACCCTTTGATTGATGAATATTACTCTAATGCTAATGCACAAAAATAGTTTGGTTTTCTGGATTTTCTATCTTTTATCTCAAGAAACTCCTACTATAACTTTTTCCCAAATACTGATAACAATATGGATGCTTCAGTTTTGGTTTCATCTAATGAAAACTCATCTATTATACCTGAAAAAATAGTCTTCCAAGTCATCACTGAAAATAAAACATATGTTGGAATGCATTCATTATTTATACTCAACCCTATTACCTATAAAACTGTAGAGGTTAAAGGAATTCACCAGTTTTCCTGGTTAAAAGGATAGAAGGTTCCAGTGCTTGAAGCTGTTCAAATTAATAATGGGATCAATGATTACTTCCATGGGAACCATATTCCTAGGGCCAACCTAAGTGAGACTTCTCCATGAGTCTTTACAATGAGATTTATCTTCATCCTCTTACATGAAATTGATGGGGGATTTATACCACCACTCTCATAGACTTCATCAATAGCCCCGACATAGAATAAGTTTACAGAAGTTGCAAGATAGCGAGCTAATCGGTAAGTTGAAACCCTAGATTAAATCATCTGTTTCAGAGATTTGAGAGCATGTTAATAATATTCATGGGACTGTATTCCAGTAGCATGTTCAAGCAGCAAGCTTCTATTTAATCCAAACCAGACTACATTACATTTCATTTGACCCTTTCCAATAATGTATTTTCCCACTACTTGGATAATCCCTTTTTTATTTAATCCAAACTCACACTTTTGTTTTATTTTCATTCTTAATATATCTTTTCAATGTTTTATATCTCCATTACTAAAATTCATAATTAGAAAAAAAATCAGCAATTATTGTGTCCCATGCATACACTGAAATATGCAGCCTGTAAATGCATACAATTCACACACTAAAATGTGAAAATATCCATCAGTATGCATACACTTCAATGAGGAAAACTCTTCAATATATGTTTACACTTCAATATATACAGTTTATATGTTTACAATGGAATATATAATGTCTATATGTAACATGCCTATGTTACACATACTGTCTATATGTTTACACTGCAATATATACAGTCTATATATTTACACTGCAATGAGGAAAACTCTTCAATATATACACGCTTCGATATATACACATTTCAGTACATGTTATGCACAAATTAGTGATTTGGTATTTAGAAATATGTTAAATAAATAGGCATAAACAACAACACCAGTGTCAATATTTTTTATGTATGAAATTTCTTAGTTTATGCTGCTAGGATTTATCAATTGGTATTTGAAATGTTTTTTTGATTTCCCTCTTGATCTGTAGGGGATCTATGTGAGTATCCATTAAAAAAAACTAGAAATGTCAATATATTAATTTATGAGATGATCATTTATTACGATCTAATAGTCATGGTGGCTCTAAAATAAAATGTTTCTATTCTAGGAAGTGAACATTAAAGGTATTTTTCTTTAATAATTATCATATTTTTATAAATCTAAGCTGTTTTTTTATTAATTTTGGATTTTATGTTCTGTATTTGTGTAAAAAATCTGGTTATTTTATATTTCTAGACTTTACAACAATTTCGATCAATGTCGATATGGGGACCCACACCATTAATGTCATAGATGATCCAAGAACCTTGAACAATATCCTTTATCAGACCCCTGCCGAAATCCTCTCATATACTCTTATTTGATTGTAGGTACAATCTTATGACTTGGGATATCATATGCGCTATTTAATTTTGACTAAAATTGTCTTCTTGCTTTCATATGAGCCTTTTACTTTTGATATCATATGTGCCTTTTAATTTTGTCTAAAATCGACTTCTTAATTTTATATGTACCTCCCCTGTATTTGATATCACGTGTCTTTTACTTTTGACTAAAATAGACTACTTTCTTTCATAGAGAAAACAGAAAGGACCGACCCTATTCAAATCCCAGCGGTACCACTGCAACATAGGTTGTATCATTCTAAAAGGTAATAGTTTAATAATTTACTTGTATCTATATTGCTACAAGTGGATTTTCACTCAACATTCTTCTGGCTGCTTTTCTTTATTATGCCTTATATATTTTCCTGTATCATCTATTCTAGTAAAAAGAAATAAACAGGGTTGTGTCTATAACCATAACCCATTGTTGACTTTTGGATTTTTTCATATATTAATCTTAATCTTCAGTTTTATTTTTAGAATGAAAAAACATCATTAAGTACATTTTTTCCTTGTAAATTAATTCTCCTCTTTTTTCGGGTCTACTTATTTGAATCTTTCATATCAAGGTTGAATTTATTTATTGAAGATGTGTGGTGACTTCTTGTGGAGGTAATCTTTATTTAAAATAATTGAACTTGTATATATGTAATATTGTTTTGGAATAATAAAATTTGTTTTCTTATGTTTTTTCAATATTGAGCATGTCAATCCCACCCTCTCTGTAAATTATTCATCAACTTTTCCCTGCTCTTATTTTCCTATCAAATATATCATAGCTTTTCCAGATTTCATTGTTAATTATATTCAATGACATTCTCGGGAGGTAAGAATTATTGAAATTAATCAACTTCCCTCTATCATTGTGAAATTTATTGAAAATAATTGAACTTCCCACATTTGTTGGGTTTTCCCTGTAAATTGTTGATCTTCTTTTCCCTATTTTTCTTATTTTTTACCTTTTCAAATCATTCATATCAACGTCAAATTTCATTGTTGGTGGTGTAATGACTTCATTTGGAGGTAACATTTATTGAAATTAATTGAACATTCATATTATTTTTTCATTTATTGTACTTATTCGACCTTCCCGCATTCGTTGTCTTCTTCATTCAATCTAATAAAATTGTTTCATTATTCAAAATTAGTGGTTGTTTTTTAATTGGGTTCTCACACTGTCAGTCATAGTCGGGTTGAATTTCTTTTCTGTAGACACACAATTGAGGTAAGATTTATTGAAGTTAATCAAACTTGTATGTATGAAATATTGTTTTAACATATAATCGAACATGGAGATCCCAACAAAGTTCATTTTACTTTTCTAACATCTCAGATGTTTCCATGGATGATAATATCATTTCTAGATTATATATCATTCCCTAGGTGCAACTATTTTAGTGAACCCAACAATGATTCCTCGTGGCACATTCTCTTTGGGATCCATTGATGCAATCACACAGGAATTGAGGTGTTGATCCCTCAAGTTCTCTGGGATTTCTCCTAAGACATTCCTCGACCCTTCCCATGTATACTAGATCTAATGGAATTCTCAATGTACTGGTTTCATGTTAAATATAAATGGGTAATTTACCATGGGAGAAATGCAGGGTTACAGTATTATACTTGACATAAATGGATCTTTTATTATCACTTTCATTTCCATCTATTGAATTGGAAACAGTTTCGAGGAGGAAGCTAATGCTATGTTATTAGGTTTGGAGCTATACAGTACTTATAATATCAGTATTTTTGCATTATAAATCAACTAGAAATTCCTCTTCAATTATATAGATGGACGTACCTCCATCCTGTGGAATATCTATTAATATGTTTTAAATTGTAAGATCCTCATAAAAAAATAACATTGATATTATCCATACATGGAATGAGTAAAATAGAACGGCTTAGTTTCATGATTCCATGGCTCCCTAGAAAGAAAAAACAGCTGACTTTCATGCTTCCAAGATCTGCGTGAGGGTGACGCTGCTTTCATGGATGGTCTAGATCAGGTCTATTCAATAGCGGGTTGTGGTGTTATAGATTTAATGGGCTCACATTGTTCATCAAACAAAACATGTTAGATTGAATACACTGAATCAATGTATTTTTCACTGTCTAATATTTGCATGGCATATTGAATTATTTGCACTGCATCATTTTTTGACGTTCAAAGGTTATTTTTATGGAATTATCATTTACTTAAAGATTCATTTTTCACTATAAATTATTGATTTAGTCGAAACATTAAAATCAGGTTTATCCTTAAAAATGTCATGTATATTGCATGTTCATTTATGGAGTAACCATTTACTTAAATGAACATTTGATGAGTGAACACTAATTGATAGTCCCACAAAAAATTAATATGTTGACTTATAATATTTAATATATTTATATTTAAAATAATTTTTATCATGATGATGTTCCCATTATTAATTAATGGTAACCTAAATAAATCTGCATAGATATAAGTTAGTAAAATAGGGGAAACTGTTATGGTTGTTTCTGTGAACCTGTACTGCCACTATCTTTTAGAGAAGAATCATCTTTATATTGGACCTTAGATGATACTTCAAGATTTTTATCACCAACATTAATACCTTTATAGGCCTTATTGATACCCTGACCAACATCCAAGAATAGTGATTTCATGTCATAAATGGAAATCATATCAATTGGTTGGAAATTAAAACTATTGACAATTTTTATGGGTATATAATTAATTTCATAGTCACTTTCCACTAGATAGTTCTATGATTGAAATAGTAATTATTGATTAGATGTCATTTATTTTTTTTAGCTATTATAATTCACCTTGATACTAATACATTTTTCTTGATTGAAGTACATGCATACAACATTAATAGTTGTTTTATGTTTTTATGCGACATTAGTAGGTTGTTGTCTTTTAGGGGTGTAAACTTCAGTACATAACATACATACATTAATATTTATTCTTATTGTGTTTTGTCTCCATCACACTTAGTCTTTAATTCATTTCCTCATGTCACAGGCACCCCATTCACTTCATTATCATCATTTTATTCTAATCATTATATTGATTAAACTTCATTACATAACATACATACATTTATATTTATTCCATCATGTTTCTTCTCCATCACAATTAGTCTTTACTTTATTTCCTCATATCGCAGGCACCCCATTCACTTAATTATCATCATTTTATTCTAAACATTATATTGAGTACAATGACATTACAATTTTTTTTTGAATGATGCATAACCAGATGATTTGAAAGAAATTTGAATAGTCCCGTGCATTTTCACAGGCGGAGTACTAGTATCTTCTAAAGTATGATTTTTTCAGCCTACTTGTCACCACCACAGCCTTCCACACCTGTCAAAGTCGTGTCTCTATCAAAATTACCTCCATCTCCAGAAATTCTGTGCGTATCCCTCCATTGACATTTCGTTCCCTCATTCTAGGGTTTTAGCTCTCCTGTTATTCGGCTTCCCTGGCTTCCTCGATCTCGGTTCTCAGGTACCGCCTTCAGCACCCCATCACCCCATCACCTCCCTTCTTCTGCTGCCCTCTCCTCCATCTGCACTGCCTCCACCTACTCCTCTTTTGTCTTCTCAGCATCATGCTACTCCCCCTCCTTCTGCTCGGCTTCCGGATCCTCTGCCTCTGATTGTTGTGCCTTCGGCTGTTCCGACTCCGGATCCTCCGCCGCCACCTACTCCACCTCTAGATCCTCTGCCCCCGCCTGCTCCACCATTGTAGCCCTCTTCCTCTGACTGCTCCACATCATGATACTCCACCACCATCTTCAATGTTTTAATTTAATTTTTTCTTCAAAGTGAGTGTGGTTTATGTAATTAACATAGGCTGCCTTCCCAGCAGTTTTCTTACAAGCGCCAACACTTGCGCAAAATTCCTTTTGTTCTGGATCGGTAGACGGCTGTAGCGACAACAATGGGGGAGGCCACCACTCCGCTCCTCCTGTCTCTCTAATTAATCCACCCTCCCTTTTGGTGTATTCCCGAACATGTACAGGGATTCCAGGGTTGTGGACTATACAATCCAAGAGTGATCGTAGGATGATCCAAAACATCAAGGATACCACTGGGAATCACAGTGGCTGCTGAAATGTTGACTCCAATGTATCTTTCATGGGCAGGGGATTAACATCATGAATTAGTAGAGGCCTACCCCTTTTCTTCAATCCTATAAAAGTTAGAGGGGACGGGTAAATAAGCAAGGTCTTGTGAGTCCCCCACACCCTGATCACCTCCCAAAATCCCTACCTAATTTGGTCATCAACTATCTGACTGTCAATCATAATAATCATTTCCTCCAAGTTCATGCACAATTTTTATGAATTTTCAATCCACTATATAGTTCCTATTTCATATTCTTATCAATGATTTATCATTAAAATTGTTTTCATTTTCATTTATGTAATTGTTTCTAGTTATTTTCATTCACACTTATTTATATCATGGTGTATCTCATAGTTTCATATCAAATATATATATATTTTATCTTAAAAATACTATATTTCATATTTATTTCCCATTTTTTTATTTAGGATACTGTGGGTGGTGTATTAATATTTATTCTAGGGGAAAAAGATATTGATTCTGTAATCCACTTACTAAATGAATAAACTCAAATTAGTGGATGAAATTATGCAGGTGAGTTTGTCATATATTTTATAGAATTCAAGAAATATTGTGGTTGTTCAACTCTAGCTATATACTATCTTACTTTGATCATAGTATTGTTTCAACTCCTCAAAATTTGTGATAATTATTATGGATATGATTTAGTAATGATAGGAAAATACTTCATATTTTGAGTAATATATGATTCCATGAAGGAGAACAGTTTGATGTTGTATTTCATTACTACTAAACCTTACTGTACATAAATTGTACAAAACATGTTCAACTACTATTCGATAAATCTGATATTTACTTCATAAATTAGCTATATATTTGCATTATTAATACATGATTTGTTTCTTTAATTATGATGGATTGTTTTCCTGTAGATTCATGGTTTTGAAAAATCATGTTACAAAGGGATATTTTGGACAGTAGATGTCTACATGGTTTGGGTTTCTATTGTTGGAGATGGGTGAGAAGCAATGTTGTTGGAGATTTGTGACATTTTTTTAGCTTACTGTTTTGAATCAATAACATTGGATCTTGATGGATCTTTTAATATTTGGTTAAACATTGTGATACCTATAGAAGAATCAAAACCCGTTGGACTCATGGAAATTGATGCATTTTCATATGATTGCAGAGAGGACACACACCTTAACTGTAAGTTCTACTATAAAATATGTTATTTTAAAATATGCTATTTTTTATTTTTTATTTTTAAATAGTACCTTCTTAACTGTGAAAATTATTATTATTGAATATCTTATCATATTATTTCAGGTATGAAACACATACCTTCAAACAATAAATCATGCTTACTGTATAGTAGGCTGCAAGAGTATTATTCATACTGAGAGGTGTGTATATATTATTTTTAATTTTATTTCATGTTATTGTCTGTATGATATATAATCTGTTTAAATGATCACCCACATTATAGGTATATCTTACAGAACTGATGAAATTTATGACCTCTATCATTTACAAAGGTTTTTTTCTTACTATACATCTTTATTTTAATTCTAACTGAAAAAAAATCTTCAATGTTATTTTTTCAGCATCAATTGCAGACTCAAAAAGTGCACATTTTTTTACATTTATCTTAATTTATTTTTTAAATACATAAATTTTGTCTTAGATGTTCAATAACAGTGTTCAAGATGGATGTTCCCTTTTTAAAACATCACCTTCAATAATAGTGTTCAAGATTGATGTTCCTATAAATCAGTTATGGTGTTTATGTAAAAATTTGTACTCATTATTCTATTCCCCTTCAATTAATTCATGCTTTGTTATTGAACGCCAAAGTAATGTTTTTGGAATCTATATGCACTTATGTGTTTGCATCCTCATTTTTTATAAATCAAGTTCTTAAGGTTTTTAATATGTATAAAATATTACTGTGTTCGAAGCAAGAAGATTCTAAACACCATGGATTCCTCAGTTTAAATGAGTTTGTTATAGCGATGTAGGTTGCACTTCATGGTCCCTTAAATGCATTTTTATTATTTCATTTTATTTAATGGTTTAATTAATACCTAGGTTTTATCTAATATTTTTTAAACCAGATGATTCCCTTCGCACAAGAAGGATATTAATTGACGACAAATATCCCCAGGTTTGCAGGCAAGAAAATTAATTTTGAGAGATGATTTGTTCCCATCCCATGGCATGAGGCATAGAGACTTCGAAGACTCCACTATTAAAAGGTGTTGATTCCCTCGCCATAGTGAAAGTAAACACTCTGAAGAACAATACTGAATCTCAATTCAATGGTCAGTTTCTCATCACTAAATAATTAATTAGTTACTTTAGTTTCTTGACTATAAAAAAAATTACTTTATAGTGACTGTTTTATTGAAGTCTTTACCTTCCAAACAATGGTTTACTTCAACATCTCAAAAATAGGTAAAGCATGAACTTGTAATTACAATTGGATGGAAAGTATTATAGTTTCTTATTTTTTATGTTTTTTTGTAGATATTGTTAGACACTGTTACATCAATAATTCATGGGTTGAAAAGATTGTACATTGAAAAGATTAATCCACTAGAAGTTTCCTATCATTTCAATGATTTCGGATCTCCCTTATTGGTAAGAAGATTTACACATAATGAAAACATGGTGGCTGTTTAATTTTTTTTCATATCTATTTTCTGAATTCCTAATGGTAGTAATATATTTAACACATTCCGTATAAAACACAAAACTTATTTCAAATTGTATTCTACTCATTCATTTGATTTATGATATCCTTTATATACTTATTTCAATGTAAAGACCATGTACCCAGTCATATCTATAATCCTCTATCTTTTTTTATCATGTCATTTTTTTAAAACTACAATATTTAGGCATTGTACATACATGTATCTGGAACATGTAGGATATTTGATTGAAATAACTATTATTTTATCATTTCTAGTCTTCTCCCTATATTTTTACATTCCTTGATTTTGTGTAATGTACAATCCCATAAAATTACCTTTCATTGGAATTCCATGTTTGAATGGAAACTGTCTATTATATTTCCCAATGATGAAATATGTCACAATTTCATGCAATGGTATATCTAGAATACTTTACACTACTAGAATTTTATCCTTTTCCTAATAAAACAACAGTTTTCACATTCTAAGATTACTTTTTCATGAGGTACATTTAACTGCTATAGGAAACTACTCTATAGTAAATCAACATGAACAGCTACAGGATCATTGCAGCAACAATGCAAGACACTACTGTCATGCTATTAATAGCATGGCACTTCTATTATTTTAACCTTTCCAGTATTCTACCAGAATTTTATAATTTATGTTACAGTTTTCACCAATATTTTTGAAGATTAAATGGAGAATCAAGGTATCTGGACTTACTATATGATGATATTTTCTACTAACCATGCATTAATGGTAATTATACCTACTCTATGTTGAATTTTAGGTTGTTAGGTCTTCTAAAGTGGTTGAGAGCTCTCTACTCAAGCTTCTTGTCCTAGGTGAATGTCTCTAATCAGTGGATAAGGTCAGGGTAACCCCTATTCTTACCCACTTTCTCTATTCAGGTGAGCTTTAATCCAAAAAAATGACACTCTTGATCTACTTCGAAGGCTCGGTTCAGGTTTTCATGAATGCTGAATGTTTAACCAATTGATGGAACTAACTGTAAGAAGATAATATGTTTTTATTGTTCTATTTATTACGTTTATTGATATATTTTTAGAAAGGAAAAAACACCACTGTCAATGAGTATGTACTCTAAAAAAATGCATCTATATTAAAAAAAATTAAGGGTTTTTTAAAATCTGCAGGTACATTTTTTCCCACAACTTAAAACTGGTTTACATTGAAAGATGTTGTCTAGATTAGTGTTCCTTAGTCTCAATTCCTATGAATCATGTAAATAAACATAATACCTTCTTAATGATGATAAAACTCTGTTTCTTCATGTTTTGTAATTGGTTTATTAAGAATTATGTACAGATTCAACTCTTATGGATGGAGAACACTGGGATGTGCCATCAGGTGGAAGTAATGAGATGAGAGTTAAAGGTAGATTATGTACATAACAAAATACATTCGAAGTACTACTCATCGAAAAAAATGAAAATTGCATCAACAATTTTAATGACAACTTTGCAGACAATAAGGTACTACTGATTACATATTTATAATTTCATTTCAAATCATAAAACTGTATAACATTACTGGTTTTGTCATTTTTATATAGGATAGTCATATATTTGGCTCCTCAAGAGTAAGTACTAGGATTGAATGATAAAAGTTACAAATGTTTTAAATTCCTCCAATTTGGATTGTTAGAAAGTAAATATCATCTTATTGTTATATTCATTTTATCCTTATATAATAGGATCATCTGAGTGGTGGATTTTTTGGACTAAGTTCAAACATTGAGACTAGATTTCTTATATCAACTGCTGGTATTTAATCTAATCAGGTATATAACTGTTATCATGATTAAATGTTATTTTTTTGACATCATTGTAACTATGGATAAATTCATTTTTCATGTAATATACATTTTTTATATATTTAAACTGTACATCAGTTTTCATCTTTTGAAATATCTATTTTTAACATTTTCTTTTTTTGTTGTATCATTTGAACTGTCACATATATTTCTTACTAATTCTTTTAAATAAAATTTCTATGCATAAAAACATGTCTTCTGATTTTTATAGTTATGATGGGGTGCACCATAAACTTTCAATATATCTAGACACTGCGGCTACAACAAACCAAGCCAGAGAACTGCACACCCAAACAAAGGAAAACAAAGAAAACAAGAGTGAATATGTTCACCCTATTTTTTGAATGAGACTCTAGCATGGATACTGCATAACATATTTCTCTGATCTGTATAATCTTTAAATCATCCATTTAATGTGGTTACTTCACATATCAGTTGAACAAGTTTATGTTCCATATCAGTTGAAAATGTTTCTGTTTCAAAAGAATTTTATTTTCTCATATCTATGACATCTCCATAGCAAAGATACTGGTTTAACCAGATATTTACAACACCATATATATACATTCAATATAAAATTTCAGGGCTTTCTATGTTTATTTGGATTAATAAATTTTTACAAGATGTATATAGATATTCACTGCTTGAAAAACTACCCACATAGATGAATTAATTTGACGGATTAGTGAGAAAATACACATATTTTTGTAATGTACATCACCTATTAACAGAAGCTTACCAAATCTCTTTTTCGGATCACAATTTTTGGAATATATGGGGTTTATTTTTACAACCATATTTTTTTTATTGGATTTAGCATGTTCATGGGGGGATTTGAGCGGATGTTTGCGACCTTGAAATCCACTGTGTGAGTGCCATTTCTAGGAAAAATATTCCATATGTATAAACCATTCAGCAATTTTATTTCTTATTACATAGATATCTAGATGATTCAAGGTTAGATATAATTGATCAAAAGAGACTATTATTTCAACTATAATAGGTTCAAAATACAATAAGGGCTCATAAATATTCATGGAGAAGAACTCATGAGTTATTCATATTATTTATGTATTATACTGTATAGATTTGTTTTCATTGATGATACCATGATTCCAGTACCAAATAATAATCCTATAATTGGAATATTTTGGTATTCTTCTAGACATAACAACATATATATTATATATGTAACTAATGATAAAATATACTATGAAATTAAATCAAGGGAGTGTGATAATATTTTGTTTGAAAAAGTGAAATTTATTTATTATGATGATATGTTAAAAATATGAACTTTCATCCACATTACCATTCAAAGATACCACACTAAATTCAACCATGTCTCATACTAATCCTCTCCCTAACATCTTTACAATCCCATACACTCCAGTCAAAATCAAGAAAACTTTAAACTCTCTCTATGTTTCCTTCCATCATTTATCAAAATCTCACCTCTTTCCCCCACCTCTTCCCCCACCTCCACCTTCAGTTCCATCTATATATATTATCTCTACCTCTTCCATTCCATCATGTTATATCTCCAAAACAATTAGTCTTTACTTCATTTCCTTCATTCAAGGGTAGCCTACAAACTTCATTGTCATCATTTTCTTCTAGACATTATATTACGCACAACAAAAATACAATTTTTAAATGACACAAAACCAAATTATTTGAAAGAAAATTGAATAGTCCCGTGCATTGGCACGAGTGGAGTACTAGTTTTAAATAATGTTCAACTGAAAGGAATTATAAGGTATGGGACTTCGCCTTAATTTATTTTTATTGAGTCATATAATAATATTTTACACTAAATTTATTCTATATGGTGTATATACTACCCATTTGAAATAAAATATCATTAATAAATCATTATTCATATTCTTTAAATTTTAATGTTGAATTAGTCCATTTAATGGTATTTGAATTAAATGTAGCCAAGTGGGAAGATATTTCTCTACTCAATTTCCTTTAATTAGGTAAATATTCTAAATCATTGGTTTTTTCAATCTAAGAATATCTGTATAATTAATTTTTGATTACCATGTGTTTTATTTCCAATTTTCAACTTGGATTTGTAGTTCATACACATAATTGATTCATTATTTGATTCTTAGTACAACACTAGAAGTTTTATAATATCTCGGCCTTATAAAGTTACTTAATATTGAATTACATTGAATAATTAACATTGAGGATTTTTTTAGGTTTAGATTTTTAGAGAATTAGGACATAACTATTAAATCTCAAAGATTAAAAGGTAGAAACATCTACTCAGTTTCCTTTTTTTTCAAAAAATATAAACTCCTGAACAAAAGAGTCATGTCTAGTTCCATGTTTTAGACATCATGACATTTCCTTGATCCCATCCTTGACCGTATTCCATTTTAATTCATGTGTAAAACATTTCAAAAAAACTTGGGATGAGCATAAAAATCTCAGTAAGGGTTATAAAAAATGGAAAGAAAACATCAGTCCATGTATACATAAGAATCAATGAAATCTTACTTTTCTCATAAAACATAAGCACATTAACATACCTCATTAAATCATAAGATTTATGAATAATTCATAGAAATCATAAGACATAAAGGTTACTTGAGGCATTCATAACATTCTTACGTAGGGAGTAACCCTCATGGTTACGTTTTGAATACCCATAACAGTATATTCCCTAAATCTCTTCGGAGAAACCTTAGCGTTTAACTCCTTCACGTTACCCAATGAATTGGAGAGCTATATCGGGCTCACCCACCCTTAGTTTATCACGGAACCAACCGATTTCATAAACATTTCCCAAGAACCATAATATAATCATAACACTTAAAACATGCATAAAATAAACATAAAATTTCCACATTTCAATCACAGGATATCACATCATGAAATTATCATAAATAAAAACATCTAATAAAATCTTTAAAACTATATGAGAGAAGAATCCCTTTATACTTTGAAAATATTAAAAGAATACATTTAAAAGAGATTTTAGAATCAATGTGTCCCATACCACTTAGAAACTTTTGAAAGGGTTTTAAAACATTCATGTCCCTATAAATAAATCCTTAAAAACATTTTTAAAACATGTAAATGGATGATAAATGTTTAAAAGAATAAATATTTAAAACCATTTAAAACAATGTTTTAATAAAAGATTCATTTTCCATTGTGAACATTTAAATTATAAGCCACAAGAAAGTGGACCATTTTCAAAAGATTTAAATGACTTTACTATAGACATAATATAGATAAGTAATTTAAAAGGGGTTTTATATACACTTTATAAAAGAATAAAAGTGCATATCATTAAGAAATGTCTCAATGAGAAGAAATTGAGATGTAATCCCAATCAAGGATCAAGCCATTAGAGCAAGGATAGTGAAATGACATAATTATGTGTGAAAAATATAAATACACCAAATATAAGTGGATACTCAGTGTAAAACAATAATATTTAATCCACACATATTCATAGCATGACAAAATCAAGAAGTAGAGGTTTAACCCAAATAATTGAAATTGGGTTAAGAATTTCCCTTGTAAAAATTCGATAGCCTAACAGCGTCACATCAAATTTTAGAAAAAGAGTTGATGAGAGGGATAAAGGGTATCTCATAACTTGGACATAAAATTTACATCAATAATGATATATAAGAACATATCCCAACATAATAATATATAATTTAAAAGACAAAGCAAAAACAAGTCTTTTAAAATTAGGAGGGTGAAAGGTTCCCTTACCGACTCGGGTAACTTTCAAAACGTACACCCCATGAAAGAAGGAATATACAACATTGATGTAAATACTCATAAACAAAATTATATTACACAAAGAGTATAATAATTTGAATTACATACACCACTCAAAAGAAATGGTGGAAAATGTAGCATAAATCTCACGGGAATAAAAGTGAGATGAAAAATCCCTTATGAAAACTCGGCAGCCTAACGGCGCCAATTAAAACTTCCAAAAAAGGATTTATGAGATCAAATAGGGTCTATCATAATATGAACATAAAAATTACAGAATGATGAATATAAAATAACATCCCCAAACATAAGAAATATGAGCTTAAAAGAAATTACATAAAAGAGAGTACTTAAAAGGAAAGAGAGATGTAGGATCCCTTACCTCAAGTCCGACTTGTCTTGTTCATTCCTTTATATTCCTGAATAATAAAATTTAGTCAATTTATAATTTCTTAAGGAAATAATTTAAAGTTTATTATTAAATTCATATCACATATTATAATGTGATAATAATTAGTTAATTATGTGAGTTCATATCAGATGTTTTTGTCGATGTTTGGTACATGAGTCAAAAATGAACTTGTTTGAAATGAATTGTCCCTGTAGTAATAAGTAAATCATCTCCAGAATAGTATTAATGATTTAAATATCATATATATCCAGTAAATATTCATTTTATACTATTCCATAACATTTGGAGATAAAAATAAATGAAATTCACCGTTCATGGAGACGGTAGGTTGTACGTACGCAGGAACACTACTTTCATTTCTTTGCCATATTAATGGAATTAAAAATAATCGAGAGATATATATATTATAATTCCAGTATAATATATATGTTATATAGGTCACATAAGTTCATTAATTTCACTCTTTATACATTCCATGTATTGCATGAATGAGTCACATCACTTGAGGCGAAGGTAGTCCACACTTCCTCGTATGAAATTATCGCACTTGCACAACATGAAAAGAATAAAGGTATGTTTTAAATATAAAATACAAAAGCATATAGATGACATAAATACCATATATATAATATATAAAATAAAATGACATCATAATGGCCAACTTTAATAGTGTTAAAAGAATATTGAACAATCATCATTTCGTGAGGCAGTAATTCGTCATCCACAGAAACAATATGTTCTTTAAGCATTAGACGGATGTGTGTGTAAGTGTAACTCGAATCCTTCTTATAAAAACATCTTGGTATATTTAATATACTGGTTTTGTTACAAAATAAATGAATAAAAATAGTTTAGGGGGTTGTATAATCAAAATAACACAAAAGAACATAAGAGAAGACATTACCTTTAAATCTGGTAACTCCCTTTGGTTTGAACCAAAAGGGTTTCTTGAAGAGCTTTCTGCCTAAGTTGAGGTTTCAATGATTAAGAGAGGTATGTGGAGAGATGAAATAGGCAGGTTTTGGCCGAGAAAAAGGCTTGAGAGGTGTGGGTAAGGCGGTAGAGGTGGGGGCCTTTTATAAGAGAAGAGGAGTGGCACTCTTGGAAAGTTATAAAATATTACATTATTATAAAATGCTTTTTTCGGATTTTAAAGGTCTCAAATGGATATATTTCGAAGATAAGGTGATAAAGTTTCTAAATCACCCCATCCAATAGGTTTTTGAAAATTATAAGACTTATATTTTACCCTATCTTCTCATTTTATTTAAATCGTTCATTTATGAGGTAATCACTGCATCATCACGGTGTCATAAATAAATTAATTTATTAAATATCTAAAAATTATATAAAAAATATATCATGATGTAGGAAATATTTTTATATTTCTAATTAATATTTATAGTCAAAAATATTACTTGTATAACCCCATGTAAAAATTGATTTAGTAAAACAATACATGTTTGTGACATTTTAATTTTAACTTTAAATAAAAAGTTATTAATGTCATTTTCCTACCAAAGTGACTCCATGGGGTCCCCAAGTTGACCCATGGATTGTATTGGTCGGCGATGACTCATCCAATAAGGGTAGGACATGTTTCAAGGTCATTTCATATTATTATAACATTATCTTTACCTTAAATTACACTAATTACCTTTAATCGTGATTAATAAAACATAAAAGTTACTATTCACCAAAAAAATTATTTTAATCCCATTGAACAACATTTTACATCCTAATGAAAACCATGTATGTCGGATTTTTAAAATTCAAATCACAGAAGTGGTAAAGTTTCATTTAAACAAAAAATCAGTTTTTTAACTACCACTTAGTGGTTTCACTATTCATCAAAAATTGAAGTTTTTCAGAAAAATACCAAAAATTCAACCTATGCTATATTTGATATTCTGAATTCAAAAATAATTTCTATTTTACAAAATTCAAAAAATATAAGTTGAATTAATTAATTTAATAATTAATTCCCATTGTCAGAACAAATAGCGTGTTTTTATGAAACAATATATATATCAAAAGATTGACACTAGTTTAAGTCCAATTTCAAAGTGAAATTAATTCCAATGACTACTATTGGATTAAATGGTAAAAATATATTATAATTGGACTTTAAAACCAATTCAAAAGATAATATAATCATATAAATAAAATTATATTAAAAAAGGTTTTAAATTAAAATACAACATTTTTCACTATTCATTAAAAAATGAACTTTATCGGAAAAATACCCAAAATTTACACAAAGTAAATTTTGATGTCCTGACTCTAAAGAAGAATTTTATTTGGTCCAATAGAATTTATAAGAGTGACCAAAACTATATTAAAGAGGGTTCACCATCAAAAGGCGATAAATCGACCTTTTAGTGAATTTTAGAGTATTTATGCTTAAAATTGAATTCTTTTCTTATTTTAAGCCTTTATCTTTTATTGGATAAATGTAAAAACATTTAACAAACATATATAATCATATTTTAGTTATTTATATTTGTTCCCACCAATAAAACGGCTAGGCATTAACTACCATTTAAAATAATATTATTTTATTATTAGATTGCAACGTAAGATTTCATAAAAACTCGTTGTTGCATATTGGTTATGCCATCGAGCATAGTGTTAACTTTAAAGTAATATTAATATTTTATTTCAAAAATATTAATAAATATGAAAAAGTAATATTCTTTATTTACCTTGGATGTTACATGTTTGAAATGGTTAATTTCAAAATCTCATTCTAATCAATATTGTTTACATATGAATTTAAGTTGAAGGAAATTATTTGATCATAGTATAGAAAACATTGAATTTTATTATTCTATTTTTATTCATAATATTTTCAAGTAATAGTTCCATTTTATCACTCGTTGGTACATAAAATGTTTTAGAGTTATTTTAAGAAAATCTGACTTTATTTCCCTCTTTGTTCAGAAATCTATTTTCTTAAAAAACTATGATTTCTAAAAATGTATTCAAAAATATTTTCACCTTCTAAAACTGATTTATAATTGTAATTTTTTTCCAATTTTTTCAATAGAAATGTTTTTAAAAGGAATCTTAAGTCTTTTTTCAAACAATTCCCCTTTATCTTTTACTGAAGATGTGAAATTAATATTCTTTTCATTTTCTAAACAAGGTACCTTCATAGAATGTTTACCTTGGAAAAGAATTTTTTTTTTAAAGTGACTTTAAAATAAAAATATTTATAAAATTTTTTCCAAAATGAAAGGGATATTTTCCTCAATAAATTTGTTAGAGATCATTTAATGGTATTTTAATTAATTAATGAAAACAACCATTTACTCTTACTCAATTGGGTATATGTTTTATTGATACCACCATTATTCTTCCTTTTTATGGTATATGATAAATTTGGCCTAGAAATCTTCTGAAATTCAATTTTTTATTTAATTTATTATCCATTAACTTTTGTTTATATTATTCACCTTCATGTGATCATTGGTAATTAATTTTACTATGAATATCCATATTATTTATCCGGAATATATTTATTTCTTAAACCGTATATCATTTAAACATATGATGTTCTATGTTGAGTACAATTTATTTATATTGAAGAATATTGATAAATTGGTATCATTTTCTTAATAAGGATATTTTTCAAGGCAAATTGTTTTTGAATTAGTTAGATTACTTGATATTTTAGGAATTATTTAAACATGTATGAAACTAGTGGGGGCCAATTATAGATAGCCCCTTGACACATAAATAATCTCATGGGAAAATTAGCTAGATAGCCTTAGTTAAGTAGGTTTTTACCCAGTATGTTTTAAATTGTCTTATAAAATGTTTTGATGGTAATGGTTTCCTTTACTTTAGAAACATTTCATCTAATAATTAAGCATTAAATTCATTCTGTATTCAATTATAACTATTCAGAATATTTTCACTATGAAATTATCTCTAGATTAATTTAATAATAAATTGTTGATTAAATGGAATGTTATTTTAGTTAATTACCTTTATATATTTATTATTCCTGGTATATTGATGAATTAAAATTATTTAAATTGAATGTGTGATTAGTTATTTGACATACCATAATAATTATTATCTATGAAACTTTCACATTAATATTATCTTTGGATGCACTTCATTCTCATTCTTTTGATTGCATAGAATGTGTGTTCAATCATTAACATTCCATTTTGATTATTATTTTTGATTCATGATTTATTCTATTATCCTTAACCCTTATTGTGCATTTTATCTCACCCTTATTTTTTCCTTTTCCACAGGATTCCATGAAGATTACTACGGTAGGTATTCAATGAAAATCTAGATGGAATAGAGTTAATCTCGAAAAAATTAATTTTTATATTTCTAGTATACAAAATTATTTTAAGAACGAAGTATGTATCTATTTTACCATGACTTCTGGTTCTTTGTCATGTGATTATTTATATATTAGGCCAATGTAATGGTGGCAAGCATCAGTTCTAGGTTACAAGGGTAGGGGTCGCTACAACCACATTGATAGGATTATCAAAACAGGGAATTTAATATATAATATTGATATTTATTATATTTTGTATATTTAAAATTGATAAGTCGTATTACTCCTTTTCCTCATCCTATAGAAAATTAAATTTTCATCAACGTGTACGTTTGGACTACCACATCCACAGAAAAATAAATTTATATTATTCATTTCATTCCCACCATAAATGGATGGTCCAGAGAATGGTTTTACAGGATAAATATGATATTAATTAATTGAATAATATTATAATAATATAAATTTAATATAAACATAATTTTATTAATAGTAAATGGTTGTTATAATATTAACTATCTTAAACAAGCGAACTAAGAGGATTTTTTTTTGAAAAGATTAAACAATTAGGTATCCAAAAGTTATTCACTTAATTATATATAATTATGATATATAACACTAATATGAACAAAATTATATTATTATTATAACTCTATAATTATATCATAACTTAATCATCTATTAATCAACCATTAATACTGGTATGTTCATGTTTAGGTTCATTCGACCACCTACTTGAACAGTGCTATAAAAGTATATCACATATGATTATGAAAACATAAATATGGAAATAATATGATATAAATATTTAAATAATATTTTTTTTATTAACAGAAAAATTAATATTTAACTCATTAATTATGAAAACACCATTTGTAAGACAAAAATCACAGAAAAATGATTGTTTTCAATGAAATCTTAATAGATATAGAATATTTTACTCAAAAAAAGAAAATTATAACATAATAAATCATTATAAATCATCCATTATACTAAAATTAATTATTTGGGAAAAATTAACATTAGCATGTGAATAAATATGACACTACTCTTTCAAAACTAGTTCAAAACGATCACAATTACCCACGCATGACATCAAAAATATATAATAACCTACTAATATAAATGAAGATATTAATTATAAATAAAATTTTCAGTGTTATATATATAAAAAATGTTATGAAATAGTTGATTAAGATATTTTTATTTTTTTTGCACGATCATAGAGTTTATTAAACTGTGTGGGGAAACTGGGTAAAAAAATTCATCTCAAGTTACTCTCATTAAGACATGTTTTTATCATATAACAAACTTATTTTTTGTGGATTATATGCTACCCCATTAAGATTGTGTATCAGAAAAATACCCAATATTAATAATATTTTAATTTTAATTTCAAGATATCTCAGCTTAAAATATTTTGATTTAAATATCACCCAATCATTAAGGTTTCTCCTCCGAACCTCATTTTGAAATTATGACCTCTAAAATATGATAACCCATATAGGGAATTTATATATACTTAAATAATAAAATAAAAATAATGTTATTCTCATGTGGTTATCATTGGTGATATTTTTTTAATCTTTTACTTATTTTAATCTTAAGGTTTTATAATCTTTTAATTCATTTTGGTTTTCGAAAAAAGTGTTTTAAAAGGTTAATTTTTTATGCCAAAATACACACTTTTTCAGAAATCCCTAT
This sequence comes from Viscum album, assembly GCA_963277665.1. Classification (NCBI taxonomy): domain Eukaryota; kingdom Viridiplantae; phylum Streptophyta; class Magnoliopsida; order Santalales; family Viscaceae; genus Viscum; species Viscum album. The sequence goes on along the minus strand of OY728135.1, from coordinate 1,065,929,579 downwards.
ATGTATTTAAATAATTGAAAATTTCATTTTCAACGGCATGATATTATTTTCAAATTAATTAATTTAAAATCACTTAATTGTTTTTGTATAGGTCTTTTTTGAAAAAAAAAACTATTTTGAAGTTATCATGTGAACATATCTTTTCAAAATATTTTCCATTTTACATGAAATTTCCTCTCTATTTTTTTATTCTTGCCAAAAGAAATTAGGTTTATCCTAGTTTAATAAAAATATTTATTTTAAAATTATATCAAAAGATCAAGTTTATTTCTTATTTCTAAACTAACATTATTTCTAAAACACTTTACAAGTATATTCTTCAAATGATACCATACGACTTATTTCACTAAATGATTTATAATTATTCTATACTATCAAGGATATGATCCATTTTCATGTCTTTATTTCCCATTTGTTGAATTTTTATAAACAAAATTTTACTTCGAATGTTTCCCCTCAGTGAATACCCTATTTTTTATTTCCTTTGATTGAAGGGTGTTCCCCTAGATTTCATACATCAATTGATTGGGGAGAATTATTATGTTAATTATATATCTGTTATCTATATGGTTTAAATAAATTATGATTTATTATCTTTATTGAAAGGTATTTACCTAGAATGTTACTTTATCCCATTGAAACCCATTTTATTTCCATGGGTTCTTTAAGATATTTTGAATGAAACCCATTTTCTATTCATGGGTTCTTTATACTAAAGAAGTGAATTTCATTAATTTAGAATGTTTTATGAAACCTATTTTATCTTTAAGGGATCGTTATGATGTGATAAGTGACAAATTTCATGTGTCACTCATATATCTAGATGATGATGGTTAGGTTTATATATAACCATCCAATGCATTGGTTAATATTTAATATGTCATGATACATATATTAAAGAAAAAAATTTGTTTCCCATAAGCATTGGAATTGATGGTGTGGATCATAAGGGTTATGTTCCCTATACAAATGTATGTTATATATCATAACTATGTTTCCCGGTTTTGTGCATATTATCATTAATATGTTATGATCTCATGGATTGTGTTTATTGATACACTCTTTTGATTTATGTCTTATTTTAGGTCAATTTTTATTCCATGACTTATGCCTTAAAAAAATAATTGGGTATGATTTTCTTATATTCTTGATTGTAACCATACACTCATATTATGATTACTTATGATTTATTACTAGTATCTCTTATGTAAACTATTACTGGGAAACTAATCTCACCCCTATAATATGTTTCAATTTCCCTAGGATATGAAGATAATAAAAGAGTATAATATCTAGAAAATTTTCTTATGTGGATAATGTTTGGGAGATACTGAATATTTATTATGGATTACATAGTTTATCTCATTTTTGGAAAGGGAAATTAGTTAAAAGTGATGAATTTTTTTTACATGATGTTTTTTCAAAATTATCTATAGATTTAAGCCTAAATGTCATATTAATATATTTTAATGAAATAGTTTCATTATTTCATGTAATGACAAGATGATTTAGTCTTGGGTATCATAATAACCAATACATAATTATTCTGATAACAATAAATAATAATATGAGTATGGATGTTGGATTAATAAATTCATTTAAAGGTAAACATCATTTCCAAAAAAATATTCCATTGTTAGGAGTTCATTTGGAAAAAAAATTAAAAATTAATTTATAAAGTGGAAACAATTTAACCATTTCTTATAAAAATAGTCAAATATAATTTCCATTAAAATTGGTACTTTATGTAAACAAAAGAAGCAGTTAATCTTCCTAATGTATGGTGGTATTCTGAACACAATTTATGGGTTAATGAATTAAATCAAACCAATAAAAATATAATTTATTTATAAGAAGAAAACATTTTATTGTTGATAAGATAAAGTTTTATTTGATGATAACCTAGTTTTAGTAGTCAAATATTTATAAGAACTATTCCATTTCATTCCACATAACTATATTATCCATCACCAAGCCTCTAGTTAAACACCTAACCAAGACTATTTTTAGATCATTGACATAGAAATAATTCATGAGATTCTAGGAAGAATTTATTACAATAGTAAGACTTGTTGAAGACGGAGAGGATTAACCCTAGATAGAACATAACCAAACAAGTGAAGATTTCATGTCTATGTTCATAACTTATTTATCAGGATTTATATTTATATTCGTGAAATAAATAATGTTATTTATATATTATTACCCAAATATCATCCTATAACATTATTTGGTAATGAATTATATAAAAGGAGGCACAATATTGGTTAATAGAGAATGGATTGTTTATAACATTGTGAAGCCATAGAAATAAAGAAATAAAGATTTATCAAGAAAGCTTATAGGGAACTATAAATAAAAAATGAAATGGAAAATTTTTAGGATTATGCAACTATGTCCTTACCTTATCCAACACAACATAAGGTTTAAATTCATAATTATAAATCAACCAATTATGTATAAACCATAACATGATTTCACACAATATATCCATTGAAAACCATTAACATGTTATATAAAAATACAATTGAAAACCAAACATTCATAACTTATAAAAAGGATCTTTAGTTCTATTATTAATTTTTTAAAATAAATTGTAAGCTCATCCAAAGAAAAGCATTGAAATCTAATAAAGAATATAAGAGATCATACATTATTAATTACTAATATTTTCCATTACAAATGATCATGATGATATATGTTGATAGTGGCCATATTATTTTATATGTGATTTGAGAATGATTCTATAAAATAGTAACTCTAATTAAATAATACTCATAATCAAATATCACAAAACATAATGAGAATTTGAATTAGTTTTCTCCAAAAATTCCATTCGAAATTAAGAAAACCTAAAGATCAAATAAATTACACCAAACCACACTCTAGTAAACATATAAAAGTAAAAAACTCTATAAAACAACATTTAAATTAAATTACCTAGAAAATAGTGATGGAGGGAGGAAAACCACTCTCTAGGGATTCCTTTAAGAAATTAAAGAGGAGTCCGTAAGCATAGTGGTGATTTCGCCAATGAATAGTGAAATCCAAAATGAAAACCAAAGCTACAGAATGTGAAACCATAGGTGAAGGAAATAAGAGGGAAAATGAAAAGGGTGATAGAAGAACCCAAGGAGATAATCTCACACAGACAATGGAGAAAATGCATTACAGTAACACCAATTGAGGATAAGAAGGTGAGAGATAAATGTCCAAAATTATTTTCTTTTAAAAATCTATCTTGGATCCACAAATTACTCATTATAGGACCACCAGGTATCTTGTGGTCCCTTTAGACCACCCACATTTCATCTTGGTCCACCGGGTACCAGTTATCCCACACCAGGTAAGCAATTCCACAAATAGTTATAAACATCAATAGTAACAACATTGGGACTACACTTGTATCCCCAAAACTCTAAAAGAAACCCCAAATTATACCCCCAAACACCTATAATTCTATCCATAAAAACCAAAATTCATGACCAGGACCCAAAATGAAAATTGTCCCCCACTCTAGAACTAGAAAATCAAACGGTCCCTTCGTTTAACCACCCAAGATTCCAACTATATCCCACAATGACATATTATTTCGGTAAATTGAGACACAAGTTGTTACTAAATATCCACCATAAAACATGTCTTCCTTGAAAAGCTGAATTGACCATTCATTCTAGAATTCTCAATATTGTAACACCACCATTTAATTGGACTATCTCTAGCATATAAAACAAATTTAAAACCACAGTTTTGGAACAAAAATCCCAAATCTGACTCAAATCACCTAAGGATACAAAATCATAATGTTCAAAATATAAAACAACAACCAGAATACCAACCAATATCTTGAATCATCACCACGTCTCTAATTCATGATCTCATGAACCATCATAGTCACTTAAATACTAGGAAATTATATTACCCAATAAACATGATAATAATAAATCAACAACACAGATTTTAAACATACATACAAATCAAGATATAAAACATCAAAAATCCTCACAACCTCCAATATAACTCATAATATAGAAAAATAAAAACAAATAAAGATTCCATAAATCCTTAAAACAACACTGACATAAATATCCAACCATTTACAGTGATCCCTTCTCTAAGAATTACATATAATTTACCTATGTATGACTTTCCATCAAGTTCTATTTTTTTTTGAAAATGTTCACTTATTGAAATATTTTCACTAAAAAATACATTCCAATAACTATACTAACTTTATTTCAAAATTAATGAGTTTTAAAACCATTTTATAAAAAATATCTAATTTCAAATATATTTATTCCTAGAAATAATTTTATGCCACATGTTAAATTTAAGAAAATTTCCATTTGAATTATTAATAAATATATTTATATTTTATAATATAAGATTAAAAACCATTTTCCATTAATTTTTTGATACACGAAAACCCATAATATAAAATATGAAAAAGAAACCATCATTAACATTTTTTTAATTGGGGTTTCAAATTATTCTAATATGAAATCTCTAAATGTAATTTCATATCCAACACTAAATCAGTAACAAGAATCTACCAATTTTTTAAAATGTGTTACTAGTGAGAGAATAAATTCATGCTCATGATTTTAAATCATAATAGATTCCATAAATATAATCATGAGTTTTGACAAACATATCCTAAAAATAATATAGGTCAAGAACATTAAAAATAGTACAAAAGAATAAATAGTATTCTTATAAGTAAGATCCTAAATATAAAATGTAATATTTTCATGATTTTAAATTATTTATGAATTATAAAACAAATTATCAATAAGAAGTAGATAATCCATATCAATATTGACATATATATTAGTAACATTAATTAATTAAATAACACCTAATAAGGTATTTGAGAAAATTTTTATTGATTTATTAATTATTATCTAATTAGAAAATTCCATTCACATATAATGACAATAATATATATTAAATACATTTTCATGATGTTTTACTAAACCGAAGGGTGTATAAACTAATGAAAAAGTATCTTCCAACTAAACCCCATAACCTCCATGCCAAATTTAACACAATCACATACAGAAATAAATATCTCTTTCATGCCTATTATTCCTAGACCAAACATCTATACATCCCAAGTAAATTTTATTTCCACCTTATACATACTGGAAATTCATGCACAGGGTTTACACACATAGTCCCAACAATCATATCCACTGAATAATTCTCTAAATACTGGATCCTATATAACCCCAAAAACTACTCTGATACCAATTTGTAATGACATTCTTTTAGATTCCTAAACATAACCCAAATCAAAATTTCTGCTAAACATAATAGTGTCCCCCATCCTTATGGGATAGAGACTAGCATGATGGATATTGATATAATAGTGGGGAAGGATTTACTAAATGAGATTTATATAAAAACACCATGATAAGGTTTCTCTGACTGACCAACATGACCCCTCCATTTTATCATTGTTTTCCAAATAGGAAAACATTACACTTGTTATAACTAAATATTAATATAAAACTAATATGAAAATATTTATATGAATGAATTCATGAAAATACAATTATTCAACAATCTAAAATAATAATAAGGGAATATGAAACATAAAAAATTAATATAAGAAAATAGAGTGGAGAAAGTAGTGACACATTCATACCAAATTTGGCCTCCTACACCCACCCCACATGGAGCCGAAATACATGAACCCATAACAAAACCACACTAGAAATCAAAACATCCAATATATATACACATATTAGTCAAACTAAAATTTTAGTAAGTGAAACTTTATATCTACCATACTACCCATGTAGTGTGTGAGTATATACATACTTAATAGGGAACCTCCAATATTCGATAATAAAATGGTGAATAAATGGTGTATTCCTGAACAAGTCTGTAATTCCCCCCTAGATTTTGAAATGACACAAGTGGTGAATGAATGTACCCAAGATTTTTTTAGTTTTTACCTTCTAATAATTACAATTTTATTTGAAAAAATCCCCTACATAAGAGGGATGGATCAGATGAAGTGATATTGAACCTTTCTTTGACATGAAATGTAGAATAAATAATAATTATATCGGTAATAGATTGACAAGGTTTGATATCAACATGAGAATTTAATTCATTCCTTGTTTATTTCAAGTTCCAATACTATAAGTAATCACTATAATATGATAGATTGATAATAATAGAATTAGTACAATATACATCCTATCATATTTAAAATCCACTTACACTATATTACACAAGTTTGATTCATACAAGTTCAATTTCCTATTCAAGTATCTCCCATTCATTCTGTATCCTCCCATTTGGTGTGATGGTTTTTTTAATAATGGTACAAAAAATTCATCAATTTGTTTCAACAGAAACCAATGAATATCATTTGGTTGGTGAAATGAAAATAGGGGGCATGAATATTCATTTTAAAATATTAAAATGAGAAAATAAAATTATTCTATAAAAGATATGGTGATATAATAAACATCAATAATAACAAACTAAATCATAATGGGAATGTGAACAATGAAATTTGGGGAAAGTGTTGCAGAAAATAAAATAAATAAATTTAATAAACAAGGCACAATTAGATAACAGAATATGGTAATATTATTGAATGGATCCCCTAAATTACCTCCCATCAACATGTCTTGAAAGGGTATATAACCTCTTTCTATTAATAGGAACCAAGAACCAAATAATCCCATTACTTTCGAATAGAAAAAATAAAGAAAAAACCCTTGGTTTTAATTGTAACCAATAAGAAAATAAAGAATCCCTTTATTTTTAATAGAGATGCGATAAACCAATTATGAGTAGGAGAGAGAAAATATATGGTTTTTATTTTTGGAAAACCCATTACAAATACCTCTTAATTATCACTAAAATATTAGATGCAAATATTATTTTATAGAGAGCTAGATATTATAAGTGAGAGAGAGGGATCTGAGTGGTTGCAAAATAAAGAACAAAGCCTCAAGAAGAATAATGAGAAAGGGAAAAAATGAAAAATAATATAATAAACATTGATGGTGCTTAATTTTATTTGATGAATATCAGACCTTGGATGGTGAAATTTAATGTTTAAAATTCACATTAATGATGTTCATATTGATCTTTATAGGAATGGAATAGAATGATGAAACTATGAATCACTTTTGGTGATTAAGAATCAATTTAAGATTGAAGAGAATATTTTTGATTTTGTTCATTTATTGGATGAGGTTCCAATGCTCCATTATCCTTATATTATAGGAATATAATAAGTCTAATTTTTCCAAGGTTAAGATAAGTCATTAAAAGTTTACTGATATCATTTTTTCTGATACAAATCAATATTTGAATGTGTTTCCTCGGTTCCAATGGATAACCAATAACCACCACTAGGTGGCTGGTGATCTTCATGAAACACTTCCATTATATCTGCTTCCACTGGTGGGACTCCACCAGATAATAGATAGGCCTTCATTAGATCTATAGGTTCTACCATATTCCACTAGCTAGTCAGTTCTACTACTACAACTTACTTTCAATGTTTCCCTTTTGAACCCATTTTGAATCTGACTAATGGATGGTTTCCTTTAATCCATTATAACACAAATGAAACCAAATAAAAAAATATAAACAATATAAAACAATTTAGAAACAAATAAAAGTTTTTGAGGTAATTAAAATAATTACATTATGTGATACAAAAATCTCCCACTTTCTAATTATAACAAAAAACAAGAAATGAAAATCTAGAAAAGGGAGAGGGGATATATATATATAAAATAAGTAGTTACCAAATAATCATACAACTAAATCTCAACTTTTTGACAATTTCAAAAAACATCTCCCCTTGATAAAAAATATTTTGAAGAAAAACATTAGTTTATCTATTTAATCTATCAAAATAGTATCCCCCTTTATGATTACCAAAAAGGAGCTTTCAATGAAATACGGTTAGATAATAAATATAATATGATAGAAAACTAAGAGAGTTTTAAAATAGTATTCTTAAACAATAAATCTTACTAAAATTTAGATCCCCATTAATAAAATAATGATATATTTGAAGAGGGTGGATTTAAAAACATTCATGCTTCAATATAGAAAGGTAAAAACAATTATAAAATGATAATTCATGTAAATAACACAATTAGACTCAGGACTAAGATTGTACAAGAATAATATATCAATAAAACCTCCTTTAAAATATAAATTTTGAGAATAAGGATTTTTTAAAACATGTATATAAATGTTCAAAAAATTAAAAAAATGATTATAAATAAATAAAGAGATCATTTTAAGAGATTAAAAATTAAAACATTCTTTTAATAAAATATTTCACATGATTTAGTATAATATTTAACATGATAAGATGATATAGAGGAAAAAATAATGGATCATTCAAACAACTCCCTATAAATTAAACGAAAAAAGTATATAGAAATAACATAATTCCAGAATTTTATATTCATTAATTTTTTTCTTTAATGAATATCCACTATGTGATAGGTTAATTCAATACCAATAGAATAGTTTTTCAGAATATGGAAAAAATTTATTTTGGTTCCCTTCATATTTTGGTAATGTTATCATAAGATGATTTGGGCATGGAAATAAAATTTTCTCCCCAATAAAAATTCTTATATTTTTTGAGAAGAATAAAAGAGAGATGAATATATTTGGGGCTTCCATATCTTAAATTATTTTAATTTAAATTCTTTTATAAGATGCATATATTTATGAACATATTTTAAAATTTATTTTATGAAACACCTCTCACAAAAGTAGTGGTTCCTTGAAGATGTTTCATTATTATGTGAAAATCCATAACCATGGTGATTACTTTTAAGACATTAAGAAAAAAATATCATGTTATGATTTTTATCCTTGGGTGTATTTTGAAAGAGATAATTTTTTATCCATGCTTTTAGTTTGAATCATCATCATTAGGTCAATTTTGTAAATTTTAAAATCAAATTATCATTTTATTTTAAAATAAAAAAATATTCATTAAAAAATTGTTTATATTTCTCATTAAACTTTTTGAAACCCAAAGGAATATTTACGAACCATTTATATTTTTCTTGATAATAATTTTCAAGATCCTAATATGTTATATTAATATAAGAGACATTATTTGGGGAATAGGTGGTTGAAGAAGATTGATAAGGAGAATGAGACATTGGAGTATAACCTTTATTCCTTATTAAAGATATTCCAAAGGAATTTTGTACATTTGTTTCATCATGAGTTTCAGTCATCACTATCACTAAAATTTGTTAATATCAATGATATATTATCTTTCTTATTATATATTAAATTATTTTTGTAGGTCGGGAATTTTGGTCATATATGCACCTTTTTCATTCATATAATGTAAAAAATGGGTGCTTAAATGAGATCTTGATTTTTGGATTGTTGGGATGATTTTTTTTATATGTTAGTTCACCATTTTGATAAGCCTCTCAATTTCACATTCACCATATGTCACTTTCAAAATAATAATCATCTTCAATTTCATTAAAACCAACATTCTTTTTTTTCGTTAACTTATAATGCTTCTTTAACTTCTTAGTATTGCATGTTGATCTCACACTTAATGGGAGATCAAATTTTCTCCCCAAATCCCATATTTTTAATGACTATAGATCCATGGATCGTCATAAATTTGGGATCCCCTGGACTAGATAAAACTCATATGATTTTTCTCAAGTGAGTTTCTATAGAAAAATAATCACCAATGGATTTTCTACCATGGAAAATTCTAATAAAAATTGTAATGACAATAGTGGTAGATTGATTAGTATTCATAAAGAAATATTTTAAATGTCAATAATACATTCAAAATCTAGTGTCCTTTACTTTTTTCCTGCCTTCGTGAATGATTTGAAGTATTTTCCAAATTTCATTGGACATTTTTTCAAGTATTTATTATGTTAAAATCATTTTAATTTAACCAAAATGAATTTAATTCATATATATAACATCAAATTCAAAAGATGAAATATCTTGTGGTGTTCATTTATCTTCATGTTTTGTAGTTGGGGTTTACTCATGCATAAAAATTTTCCAAATATGATATCCAATGATTCTAAAGAAAATAGACATGCAAGTATTCAAAGATGAATAATCTAAACTATCTATGAAATGAAGCATTCATATAATAATTATATTACATTTTAAAATAAAACATTGAAATTAAATAAGATTTGAAAGTAATAAAACAAATTTATAAAAAATATTTATGAGAAAAAAAATAGTATTTTCAAAAATATATTTTTAAATAAATTCTAACATAATATTTGATACAAATTTTTGGGATGGATAAAATGTAAGAGAGGAGGTGAATTTCTTCTTTAAAAAAATTAATGCTGATAAATATAATGATTTTATAAAATATACATCAATATAATACAAGAATGTGATAATATCAAAGTAAATAATATAATAAATTTAAAAAAGGTAATTAAAAATGTTTTGTATTAAATAAAATTTGGAATCTAAATAAACAAGAAACACATTTATAATGGAGTTCTTAAATAGAACACCTAGATTCCCCTACAACTCCTCACCTCAAGAAATATTGAGAGGTTATATAACCCGTTGGTTTTAATGGTAACCAAAAACTAACAATTTACTTAATTTTGAAGATAAAAAAGAAAGAAATTAAGAACGCTTGGTTTTAACAAGAACCAAGAACCCAAAAGATAATCCCATACCTTTGAATGGAGAAGAATAACACTAATGATGAGAAGGAGGGAGAAAATAAGTAGTTTTTATTTTTGGAAATCAAGTTACATAACCATAAGAACTCTCAATAACTGATAAGAAGTAGTAATATAGTGAGAGATATAGATATTAAAAATGAGAGAGAGGGATCAAGTGTGTTATAAAAAAAGAAAATAAGCCCAATAAGAAGAAATATAAATTGAAAAAAAATAAATAAAATATTAAACAAATATAACTAATGGACCTTGATGATCGTTTATAAAGATCACATCTTGGATGGTTTCATTGATTGTTAAAATTCCAATGGATGTTGTCTACTATAATCTATATGGAAATTGAAGATAATAATGGAACTTTTAAAAACATTAAGAGATTTATAATTCATTAAATACCGAAGAGAATTTTGTTGATATTGTGCACTAATTAAATGAATTTACAATCCTCCCTTTTTCTCCTTTTGTATCCTTAAAGAATCCTGGGTGGTCCAAGGACATCAAAATTCATTAATATATGAGAAGGATTATTTATAATGATATATATTTATATTTATCTCTTTGAATATTTTTCCATGATGACACTACAAACCTAGTACCCACCACTGAGTACTCTATGAGCATCTTGGAGCACTTCATTCTATCTTCATACAGTGGGTGGTCGATGAGACTACCCTCGATGGCTTGTGGGCCATCTAAGGATGTATATATTTCTCTATATTCCATATTCTATCTAATTCTACCTACTACAATATTCATTGAAAGTGGCCCTTTGAACCCATCTTGAATCCAACTAATTGTCAGTTTCCATCCATCAATTATTTTTATGTACCGAGGGGCTCAGTAGAAGTGTATGGGCCAGAAATTTAAAATGTTTAAATCATTGGAGTGATGTAACATCGTCTAATCAGGTGATATTATCCTAGTATGGTCCTAAGACTACACATGGTTTATACATAGTACAAAAATAAACTGATCCTATACCTTGTTTGGATTTGATGTGTGCTATCCTATCTCAAGATGATGGTGACTGTTGCTCAAAGACTCTGATGTTGAATCCCTATAGATCATCCACAAAAGATTCTTGAATCTACTCACATGTCATTCTTTAGAATCCAAGTTCTAATGCAATACTTTGATGACCACTTCGACACAACGATGATCACTACAAGCCAACATCTTCGATCTGAGATGGTGGAACTTGAAAAACAAGATTTTTTGTTAGAGTCTCTCTCTATGAATTAGGACATGATAGAGGCTCTCATTTCCAATAGATAAATATTCATGAGAAGAATACCATCTCTCCACTTATATAGTGGAAACATATAATACCTGGTTTGGGTTCCTAAACCCTGTGTAATAAACGTCCAATATATATATATTATAAATAATGATCCATGAAAAATTAATTAATCCCATAAATATAATTTATATTTTACCACTAAACAATATTATATATTAAATATATAATGTTATATTCATGATCGATTATCTTAACTCATGTCTCATGATAATATTAAAGGAATCCAAGATTTTTAATTAATATCCATTAAAATAATATTAATCCTTGAATTTACTTATTCACTTGTAAATACATGCCATAAATAAACTCAATCCAATTATTCCTTACATGAATAATAATGAATTTATTAGTTTAGTGGTGATCTATAGAACTTAGATAAAACCCATATGACATGGTGTGGCCCACCAAGTCATTTATTATTATTCAACGGAATAGGGTAGATTCTCAATGCGCTATAGTGTGTGACCCTTTAGAACCTTATCTCAATGGTAGTGAATAATATTCACAAACCAAGATCAGGCTCCTGTAACTTATTAAGGCCCATATATAGATAATGAAATTTCAAAGCAACAACTACCTTCATATGAACATAGTCTGTGTATTATAATCTCTTTGTCATTGATATATCAATAAATCAGAATACACACTAATGTCATCATCATTTATCTTGATTTATTATTTGTTATCTGCCTAGATGGTCTTACCTTTGACTACCATGGATATAAAATTAATGAAGGTTCTTCCATCCTAATCAACCAGGCCCGAGATATCATTTCCTTAACTCATAAGTGACAAAACATATCTTGATCATTCAATCAATTTCATGTCACCAGTGACGCACCCACAACAAGCTACCTCACCACGACTTCATTGACATGGTTTTTTCCATGCATCAATGTACGCAATTGAATGACATACATTGATAATGATCTAATTTCAGGAAACCATTACACATGTCTATAGATAGGAACATCTAATGACACCTGAAACATGTTGTGTTTCTATTAGCGAGTTTTTTATATGATCACAACTACTATAGATCACAAATGGAGAACTTCCTAAGAAAAAGTCACAATCCTTATGAGCCCCCAGCACCCGATAGTCACACATCATCTATGTCCTATATGAATTATGTAATTGGACCATAGTAAATTACTTTAAGATTACTATCATAGTATCTCTATGTTCTCATTATAGTGTGGGGTCTTCTATACCCCTTTTATATAACATGTAATCTAAAGAAATTTCCACATACAATGTGGTTTTAGAATAATCTACACTATTATGGAAAGATAAACACATGTATATATATAAAATTGTATACATGAAGTGGTAATAAAAGTACAACACTATTTGGGTCTTGGGAACCCACATTCAACACTCCCACATTCACTGTATTCAAGTTCTAAAAAGTCTCAATCCGCAACCCCTCACATGAGAACATGAGAATCATGCTTCTATTGATAAATGGATTGAGTCAGGGGGTCTGCCATGTTGTCCTTTGTGGCTACTATGGTGACTACGAATTTGCATCTCTGCGTAAAATCCCTCAATATATGAAACTTCTATAGTATATGTCTTGTCCTATAGCGAGACCTAGGCTCCTTGGTAAGTACCACTACAGCAGTATTATCATAATAAACTGGAACAAGTTCTGCATTTCTTGGAACAACAACAATGTCTGAGACAAATTTGTGTGTCCATAATTCTTCCATTTCTACATCAGAAGATGCTATATACTTATATTCTATTGTATAATTGGTGACAACATATTTCTTCGAGCTTCTTCAGCTCCCTCCACCACCATTCAAGAAAAGGATGTAGCATGACTGTGATATTAGATCATCATGATATGTCTGGATACTAGAATCTATGTATCCCCTCACTACGTGTTCCACTTCTCCTCCATACAAAAGGAACATATCCTTTTTATGCCTAAAGTACATCTGTATAGTTTAAACATCTTCCTAGTACATCTCCCCTAGATAAACTTGATATATTCCCACTATTCTTAATGAAAAATAAAAAATCAAACCTGGTACATAGCATGGAAGTCAAGATATAACCTATTGCCAATGTATAAGGGATTCTAATCATTCTTTTAATCTCCTCCTATGTTTTTGGACATTTTTTATTGGAGATATTGATATCATGTGACATAAAATACAACCCTCTATTAGATTTTCCATATTATACCTTTTAAGTACCACGTCAATGTCAGTACTTTGACTTACTCGATGAAACCTTTGAGATCAATCTTGATAGATCTTGATCCCTTGAATGTAGGTTGCTTCACATGATTATTTCATCGTGAAGAATACATTTAACCAAGTATTAACTAACTGTAAGACTTTGACTTCATTTCCCATAATTAATAAGTCATAAACATATAATACTACGAATACGATGGAATTACCATAAACCTTTTTATAGACACAAGGATCACTTTCATTTTTGACCAAACCAAATTCCCTTATGGACTCATCAGAATGAACATTCCATGATCTTTATGTCCGATTCAACCCATAAATGGATCTATACATCTTTCACACATTATTAGAATTCATTGACCTGAAAAACCCTTCAGGATGAGTCATATAGATGTATTCAAACAAACATCCCATTTAGAAAAATAGTTCTGGCATTGATTTTCCAAATCTCATAATCATGGAAGGTTGCTACTTCAAGAAATATTCTGATGGATTTCAGTATTGCTACTGGTGAGAAAGTTTCATCATTCTCGATTCCATGACGCTGGTTATACCCTTTGTAACCAGTATTTCTTTATAGGTATTATCCATACCTTCTATGTCCATATTTTTCTTGAATACCCATTTTCACCAAATGGAATTTACATCAGCTAAAGGGTTTAACAAAATCCAAACTTGATTTTGGTATGTCAACTCCATCTTAGAATGAATGGAATGTTTTCATTTAGAAGCTTCTTTTCCTTTTACTGCTTCCTTGTAGTTTAGAGGTTCATCATCCTTAAGGAGTAATCTATAACCTGACTCAGTGATAAGTTTACCATATTGATCTGGTTCTATAAACTCTCTAATAGACCTATACAGTATTTCTGTCTTGTGAACCACATATTCTTCCATGTTTCTCTTGTGGAGATTGTTCTCATACCAACTCTTGTGCATCGATGGCATTAACGTCATTTAATTAAATAATTATCCCACTATTTCCATTGGAAATGTGTTCCCTTTCTAGAAATGTGGCTTCTTTTGTCATAATCTCTTTTCTATCTAAAGGGTTATAAAAGAAAATATCAATTGCCTTCTTTAGTATAACCTATAATGATGCAATTTGGGCTTTGGGATTCTAATTTTTCACTAGGTATAGCCTTGAAAAAATCCTCACATCCCCACACATGTATGTGTGATAGAATGGGTTTATTTCTATACCATAAAGCATATGGAATCCCATCTGTAGTTTAATTGATACTCATTTATGGTATATGATGTTTTCTACAAGGCATGTCCCCAAAAGGATAATGGAAGTGTTCCATTACTCATCATTGATCCGACCATGTCAAGAAAAGTCATATTCCTCCTCTCACTAACACCATTCCATTATGGTGTATAAGGAGGAGTGAGTTGGGATACTATCCCACACTCCATCAAGTGATCAATGAAATCATGGTTAAGATTCTCTCTCCTGCGGTTTGAGTGTAGTTTCTTGATCTTCTTACCATGTTGGTTTTCAACTTAATGTTGTTTTTCCATAAACATTCTAAATGAATCATACTTATACCGCATTAATTAGATATTGTCACACCTATTTTAGTCATTAGTAAAAGTAATGAAGTACGAATAGTTTCCCCTTGACTCTACTAGAAATAGACCACATACATCAGTATGTATGAATTCCAGTAATCCATTGGCTTACTATCCCTTCCTAGAGAAAGTTTCTTTGGTCATTCAACCTTGTAACCAAACATTAAATAAATCCAATTGTTTTAACTATACCGAGTCTAAATACCCTTTTTGATGTAGTGTTTGTAATCGGTTCAAGTTTACATGACCTAGCATGAAGTTCTATAGGTAGGTGATATATGAGTCTTGCTCGCTGGTTTTTTCATTGATTTTCATTACTGGGATTTCATGTTTAGGTGTATATAAACCATTGTTATGGGGTTCCATACCATTACACATGTTATCATTATAAAAGGTAAAACATTTATTTCTGAACATGAAATAAAACCCCATCATTTTTAAATGTGACACAAATATTATGATTCTGGTTACAGAAGGTGAATAATAACAATTATTTAAAACTAGAACTAAACCCATAGGCAATGTAAGGTGATAATAGCTCACTACCAAGGCTTCCAGACTTGCACCATTTTCTGCTCGGAGATTGATATTTATTTTTGCAATCTTTTTAAACATACTTGGTTCCTATATATGAATAAAAATGTGTGATCCACATGCCATATCCAATACCCAATGCTAAATAATGAGAAAATGCATTCAATAACAAAAATACTTGAAGTAGAAGCATCATATTTATTCTTCTTCCTAGCTTTTCAATTTTTCATCCAATGGCCTTTCTTGCCACATGAAGAGCAGACAACTTCTTGCTCATTGCTCTCCCTCTATATCTTTGGCTTATTTTTAGAATGGTGCATTGGTGTCTTCAGCCTTGACATGGCCTTAAACCCCTTTTCCTTACCCTTCGTTCTCTTTTTTACCATAAGCATAGATGAATTGGTATTTTTCATATACTTTTCATGTTAGAGGACTAAATTCAATAGGTTTGAGAGTGACTTTTTTCATATCATCCATGTTATAATTGACAATAAAAGTCAAAATGCATGGTTTTAAAAAAGAAATAATGAGATTATTTTCTATTTCTTGGTTCAATTTTACCCCAAGGGATACAAGCATCTCAATGTACCCAATCATATACAGTACATGAGGACCGTCTTGGTTCCTTTCTATTTTCATGCACCTATAAAGGGAACAAGATATCTCATACCTTTCCTTGATTTCCCTCTCCTAATATAATTCTTGGAGATGTGAAATCATCTTGTAGGAATCCTCATCCTCGTAAATTGTTTGACATTGGTTGGACATGAATGAAAACCTGATGCATTGAATGTCTAGAGCATCGTCTACATCCTTTTTTACATTTTTGTTTTTCTACCTTGGTTTCCCCCTTAGGAGGATCAATAGAAACTAAGGATTCCAACACTTAAAGCTTCCTGTTTTGGTGTAGTACTATACGCAAGTGCATGTACCACTCCTGGAAGTTATATCCACTTAGGATATTTTCTTTATGCAAAATTTATTGTAGTAATAATTTACTTTTGGTGTTGGTTATTTCCATTTGTTATCTATAATAGAAAAATATTAGCAATTAGTACTTTATCTTGATTACCTTTTAGAAATTTATAATTAATTAATTATTATATCATTTTAAATGTCTCCCACTATTTTATTGAACCTCAATAGCCCTCGCTATGAGATTTTGAATACACTGTTTCTCAAGCATTCTAGTGGAAATGATCCTCGAAACCTGCCTCGTAGTCTACAAGCAATGGCTACGCCACTAATCGAAGGGTTTAAAGGTAGGGGTTTGGTTGGCCAACTACTTAAACCGGTGGTTCCTTGGTATATTGAGTAAAGACTCAGCTTATTGGAATCAAAACATGATTCCCTCAACTCATTTCCTATTAATTGATAGCAAGTGAGATTTTTCTAATCCTTAACTACTCCCTTTAGCTAAGTCGACCTAATACTCTCTTAAGAATGCCCTGGTAGTAAGAGGAACTCTCAAATATGGTTGTCAAGCACATTAAACACCCAGTTTTGTTCAAATGTGACTAATTTAAAGCTATAAGACTTAATATATCCTTCAGATATTTTAATATTTATTGAAGAATATAATCCATTTTTATTTCATATGTTCGAAGTAGGTTAACGTGCTCATTACTAAACATGAAATAGAAAAATATTTGTCACATCTTTATGTTTTTTATGTTGTTTATTATTTTCTTTGGTCGAGCAACAATCATGCACATACATAAAATAATAAATGATGAAAAAATGAAAAACATGCAATCTGAATGGTCTTGATCATTTCATTATGATCGATTTGTAACGGATCAATCATGACCTAGGGGGTAACCAACCTGAGTCGACTCATGACTCGTGTCATAGCTAGACCCCAGTGCAAAGATCTCGACTCTTATCTGGATTACAACCTCAACTAGGTGGGGTCTACACCTTGAAATGTAATCATCTTTTAACAAATATACTCACATGCAGGGTATGGGGTCTAAGGGTGAAATGTACAAAAGCTGCATTGGATGAACAAACCCGTATGCATATTTGATTTAAAATAAGTTGACTCATACATTGTCATTTATATGTTTAATTATTACAATCATCACACACATTGAATAAATAATTAAATAAATAAAACCAGGCATGCATAGGCCAGTCGCTCGCTCAAGACCAATCAGTATAAAATAATGTGCAATAAAAATTAAAATTCAAAAAAATTAATCACCATGAGGGAGTTCTAATAAATTAAATGAATTTTAATAAATTCAAATAATTTATTTATTGGTTCGAATATTAATTTTATTTCAAATCCAAAAATTAAATTATACCATTAATATAATTTAAAATAAAAATAAATTAATGATTTAGATTCTATCAAATTTTAAACACCAAACCTAAATTTAATTAATTTAATTAGTTAAAAATAAATTCAATGGGGGATGAAAACCCCACCTTGACCGTTTACAAACTAAACTATTGCAATGCGGGCCAACTTGGGGCTTGCAGACACCATAAAGGGGAATTCTGGCCTGGGATGACGGCGGCGTGCAGCGCCGGTGAGGCACACATGGCAGTAGCGTGCGGCTCCAGTGAGGTGCACATGGCAACGATGGGAGAGGGAGGCCATTATGCAGGTCATCCTCGAGATATGGAGGGAAGCCATGGAAAGAGGGAAGGTGCAGCGCTTCAGACATCAACCACGACAAGGAGATGGTGCCAGTCGGATAGGATAGGCCTGGGAGGGGAAAGTAGAGACCTTAGCAGGTTTAGGTCAAGCCCCTTTTTTATGTTTAAAAAGTCATCCAACCCTATTTTAATGTGTAAAATAAATTTTGGTTGAAAAAAATCCATCTTTACGGGTTTTTCAAAAATATTTTCGACTTTTTTTTATTTGAAGAAAAATCAAATTATTATAAAAATATAAGAATTCTAAATTTTTCCTCTAATAATTGACCACCACTGGAAAAATTCTGATGACTAGATTCCAACCAAAACATGACGAATTATGGTAATTTTTCGAGAACTCAAATAAAATAAATACCATGTTATTAAAAAATAAACTTTAAGAATCCAAAATCCAAAATACGTTCAACTTGATGTCGATCCATTCAAAATTTGAAATGACCATTACATGGCCATTCAGAAATGGATCAACATGTGGTCGGATCTTTTGGAACCATTTTAACACCCTATACTCAAATTTAAGGAATTTGTTTTTTCATTGAATTAGAAAAACACACGAGGCTTTGAGAACATAGTTAGGTACTTGGACTCTCACCAGAATTCATTGGGCTGGGAATTTAAAATTTTTTCATCACCGGAGTGATGTAACATTTTCAACTTCGGTGATCTTATCCTAGTACGGTCTGAGGATGATGCATTGTTTTTATAATGTACAAAAATAAATCAAGCATATACCTCATTCAAATATGATGTGTGAAATCCAATTGCAAGATGCTAGAGATCGATTCTTAAAGACTCTAATATTGAATCCCTATAGATCACCCACACACACATCTTGAATATTCTCGCTCACCGTTCATCGGAATCCAAGTGCTTGGATGGTACTCCGATGACCACATCGAAACAGCCATGATCACCACAAACCAATGTCTTCGCTTTGAGAAATGGAACTTGAAAAACATGCTTCTTTGAGAGAGTCTCTCACTAGGAATTCGGAGGTGAGAGATGCTCTTATTTCTAACAAAAGAATATTCATGAGGATAAGAGACTCTCTCCACATATATAGTGGATTATTAAAACACCCGATTTGGGTTCCATTCCCCCATGTAATAAACATACACTATATAAATGTTTTAAATATTATTAATAATTACTTATAACAAAATAAATAATTCAACAAATATTATTTATACTATAACACTAAACATTAATATATATTACGTGATATTACTTATCCATTAACATGCACTACCACAAAACTGGGCAAGGCCAGCGCCACCCCTTTATCAGCGCTAACGATAAAGCGCTGATAAAGGGGGGGGGGCTTTTATCAACGCTAAAAAAAGTGCTGATAAAGAGTGTCTTTATCAGCGCTAAAAAAAGCTGATAAAAGTACCCATTTATCAGCGCTGATAAAGGGACCCCCTTTATCAGCGCTTGTTTAGTAGTGCTAATAGGGGGGGGCTTTATCATCGCTTTTTTTAAAAGCGATGATAACGGGTCGACATCAAAAAAAAAATTAAAAAAATTTAATATATAAAAATAGTTATATAGTTATATAGTTATATTAATATAATATAATATATAATTTTTAAATATATTTTAGATAAGTATAAATGTACATTTACACTTATTATACTTAATATATAAGATATTTAGTGAAAATGACTTCTTAAAAAATTTTAAAAATATTTTTAATTAATAATTTGCTAATTATTATGGAGTAATAGTCATTTAATAACAATTTGAAGACTAAAAATATTAAAAAAAGATCCAAAATATGTTGAAAACGCAACTTGAACTTCAAACGGCCATAACTTTTGATCCGGGTGTCCGTTTGAGCTCTACCACATATCAAATCGAAGCCTGCGACGAGCTCTACGTCACTGTGACTCAAAGGGACCCCGGTCAAGCGTTTTTCGAGGCCAAAAGAGGCCCAGAAGGCCTCCAAAACTGAGTTTTTTGTCGGGGTACCCATATTTTTTAACATTTTGTGGATTTTCAGCCTCGTTTAAGGGGGTATTATTGGATTTTTTTGGTGGGGACTGAATTTATCCCAAGGTAATACATTCGTATTGATATTATGACTTTGAAATTTCATCCTTTTTTATAATGCACTGCTATTTATAATCAAATATATAACTATATGTACATATTTTTTATATATTCACACCTAAAAATTAAATTTTTTAAATAAATAATTAAACATATTTACATATAAAATATATTAGATTTATCTAAATAATAACTAATATCCATTTTATTTAAAATACCAATATATGAATATTTATATAACTATTATATATTAATATAACTATATATATATGTTAATATAACTATATATATATATATTAATATAAATATAAATATATATATTAATATAAATATAAATATATATATTAATATAACTATATATATATATATTAATATAACTATATATATTAATATAAATATATATTACTATACGAATAAATATAACTAAATATATATATATATATATAAATAGATATATCATGAATAAAAGAACAAATCAATATAGGGTAGTGACAAAGGCTTTAGGTGCGCAGAGGGGAGGTCTCGAGATCAAATCCAGGTGTAGGCATGAGTGCGCACGCAAGGTTGATTTAAAGGGCTAGCGCTGATAAAGGGTGTAGGCGATGCGGGCGTGCGCTAGAGGTGCGGGAAAGCGCTGATAAAGGGGGGCTCAAGCACTGTAAAAAGCCCCCCCCCTGAGATTGGCAGTATTTTTTTATTTTTTTTATTTTTTATTTTTTTTATTTTTTATTTTTTTTATTTTTTATTTTTTTTATTTTTTTTAATTTTTATCAGCGCTAAAAAAAAGCGCTGATAAAAGACCGCTTTTATCAGCGCTTTTTTTTAGCACTGATAAAAGGGGTCTTTATCAGCGCTTTTTGGAGCACTGATAAAGGGGACCCCCCCCCCCTTTATCTTCGCCGGCTTTATCAGCGCTTTTCTAGCACTGATAAAGGCCATTTTTAGCACTGATAAAAGCCGTATTTGTAGTAGTGATGACTCACAACTCCTAATAATATTAAACTAACTCGGCATATTTAAAAAATATCTGTTTGAATAATATTAATCCTTGTATTTATTTATTCGCTCTTAAATGCATTTTATATATAAATTCAATCCAATTATTCCTTATGTGAATAATAATGAATTTAGTCATATTTTATAGACCCATAGAACATGGATAAAACCCAGTCCCTGGGGTGGGGCCCAACAAGTCCTAAATTCCAATTCAATATAATGAGATAGATTCTAATATTACTATAGTGTGTGACCCTCTAAGCCATTATCTCAATAGTAGTGGATAAAATTCACGGACCTAGAGCGGGTTCTAGAAACCCATTAATGCCCCTATAGAAATAAGGAAATTTCAAAGCAATAACTACCTTCCTAAGAACACAATCTGTGTAATATAATCTCTTTGACATCAATATCTCAATAAAGTAGAATGCAGACTAGTGTCTTCTTTCTTTATCCTGATTTATTATTTTTTGATCTATTTGGATGGTCTTACCTTTGACTACCATGGATGTGGAATTAATGAATGTCCTTCCATGCTAATCAACTAGGCTCAAGATATCCCTTCCTTAAAATCAGAAGCGAAAAAACCTTTCTTGATCATTAAATCAATGTCAGGTCACCAATAACATGCCCAACACAAACTACCTCTCCACAACTTCATTTCCGTGGTTTTCTCCTTACATAAAAATATGAAATTAAATGACATACATTGATAATGATCTCACGCCTAGAGACCATTACACATGTCCATAGATTATAATATCCAATGACACCTAAAACATGTGGTGTTCCTATTAGTGGGTCTATCATCACGATCTCATCTAATAGAGATCCCCAAGTGCAAACTTCAAGAGAAGAAGTCCCAGTGCTTATGTGCCCCTAGAACCTGATAGTCGCACATCATCTTTATCCTATTAGAATGATGTAACTAGACCATATGACATTATATTATGATCACTATCATAATATCTATAGGTTCTCATTATAGTCTATTATCTTCCATAACCCTTTTGTAGGATATGTAATCTATTAAATTACTACAAATAAAGTGGACGCAAAAGTATCTACACTATCATGGAAATATAAACACATGTATATATAACAAACTGTATATATGCAGTGGTAATCAAAGTACAACACAATATGGTTCTAGAGAACCCACTTTGAATAACTATAACTCTAAATAATTGTAATAAAAATGCTAGAATCAAGCTAAAACAAGTAATAAAGAAATTAACATGGCTGTGATCATTAAAAATTACACTATAAGGTATAAAAATAGGACTTCAACTGCTACAATACGATTAATTAAACTCCAGGCATGTTGGACTCATTCTCCACTCATTCTCACATTAATTTCGAGTTACAACATATCTTTTATATTATGACAGTCTCAGTGCATATAATTGACAATAGTCGACACATCAACTTATGTATCTCTAATCATGTGTTTTTTATGATACATAATCAGTTCCTTATGAGTTAGATGATATAACCATACACATAACTCTTTGGTAACATCAATATTAATACTGATAGAATAATATCAAAATAACATTTTCCTTCTATTTTAATTTGGAAACTCCCTTAAGGTTTGATAGGATATGATATTCCCATTCAATACTAGATGATATTATTTCTATGAATAATTTTTGAAACACCGTGATATTGATGGGATATTCCACTAATTCAAAACCCATTAATACTTAAAAGGCATGAGCTATATTATCTCTTTCATGTGATATTAAAATATCCCAATCTTACCATCAACTGAATCTGTTGATTTTTTTTTCTTTTCAAAACCTCATGATGAATTGATATTTTTTTCTTTTACATGATATTTGAAATATTACTGCCTCTTTGTCTCTACAGAACTCACTACATTTAATAGACTTAATATTTTTATCCATGTATTCATGCGTAATTGAAAACATGGATCTATGTTATGTAACCTCCTCCTATGGAATAAATATCTTTTTAGTATATAATACATCCTTCTTGGATGTTTCTCCTTCATTATTATCTTGAATTATGATCATTTGATTGATTAAAATATTTAACATTGAAGAAAATAGAATCAAATAATATTAACTAAAATTACCTTATATCAAAAATGGTTTATAGAATGTACCATACCATTAAACATCTAAACTCAATGAATCAAAATCTACAAACCATGATGATCGGCCATGAGGAAAACAAGTGACCATATGAAGCATACAATCAATAGACCAATCATAAGGAAGACAAGTGACCGTATGTTTTATGTGGTCAATGGATTGACCACTTGTACAAACTGTTATCCATTTTATAAATATGGAAATGTATTGAATTCATATGGTGTCACATGAAGTGCTAAAAAATCCATTTTGTATGTCATTGAAGCCGTACATTCTACCTTGATTAAAAAAAATCCTTCTAAAGTCATATAAATAAAACAAAGGTCATAAAAAATCTATCTAATGTCATATAGAATTTAAAATTCATAAAAATCATTCTGAAGTCATATGTTATGGACAAATGTAATACAAATAACTCTATAAGACAAAAAAACATGAATTCATATGAAAAATGCCTTATCCATCTTTCTGCACTCCATCCATGAATTCATGACTTTACTTAATTCATTCTAGGCCATCTATAAACCATTTATGGGACTTCTCAAACAATTCAGAAACACTTCCAAAATTCTATAGAAAAGTTCTCCACCATCTATAAACACACATCTAAATTTACATTTGGAATGGTTCACCAATCATCACACCCTTCAAACATTATCTCACCACAAAATCATATGAGAGATTCATGCATTTTTCATAACAATAGTATGACCTTTGAAATGTATTGATTTTAATAGAACAAATAATAAATTAAACTTTAAAGGCCTTCAAACCAATTTCAAATTCTTTTAATATATTAACATCATCAAAATAATTACCAATATAATTTTCCACTTTCCCATTTGATAATCATATAGATAAGAATATAACTCCACTAATTCATCTCTTCTATCTTTCTTTCATCCATCTTGGAACTTCCTCACTGATAGCTTATGCAAGATATTTATAATAGCTATATCCACTCCTATTGAATGCACTACTCTTAGATACTCAATAATTGTCATATATCCATAAATATTAGTATATCAATTAACACAAATGGATATAGTTACTTTGAATCTATCAAGTCAGGATCTTTAAATAATAACAACCTATCATTATTCTCTTTTCTATGTAATATGGAAGCATCTCATCAACTCTAGATTGAATCTATACACATATTAATTACTTATTATATCTTATTTATTAACCACAAATACAATCATTCATGGAAACCCAAATATCCCCTTATAATTTTTCACAAAACCTCATCACATCTGAAATTTCAATTTATGTAAACAATTCCTTCTCCCCATTATTTAAAATAAAGGAAAAGGATCATGTAGGGGTTAGCATCTTTTATTTTCTCTTTATTATTCTTGAGAAAAGGGTTTACATATATCAGATTCTTCTTCAACATTTGGTTTTGAATTACAACATCAATAACTTATGATAGAGAAATAAATTGAACTAATTATTTATCAATGGTCCTTTAGTTGATCTACTATAGGTCTATGTTGGTTAACTTGATGTATAAAACATGATATACTACACTAATATATCAATGTTTTCCATAAATAACATGCATACGATTAAAATATCTATATTCACTTTTAGAGGTTGTAACTATACATATAACAATAGATTTATCATGAATTATCAAATAATAATATTGTTTGAATTCATCTCATCAAACACATTAGAAAGTTCATGTTCAAGGTATACAACTCCCCCTTTTCATATAAATATCATCAATAAAAACTCCCCACTTATAAAAAAAATTAAATGAAAAAAGTATGTGAAAAGTGTGATTGGAAATTCTAATTCATCAATTAAGAGAGTAATATTAGTGAATTATATATGACAACAAATAAGATACTTCCCCTTCTATCTTGTAGAATCCATTACAAGGGATTCACCATAATACAAAATGGTTTTTTAGACATTTCTAGGAGGAATAATTAAGGCCACTTTTTATAATAATTCTAAAACATGATTTCCCATACTTAATTGAACACACATATACATTAATGTGTATATTAAAGGATTTATTTTTGTTAATTATCCTTTTATTCACTCCCATATTTTCAATTTTATTCCATTGATTACAAAAACAATTTATCCCCCTCCATGTTAGCATTTAATTTTTTCAACCAATGATAAGAGATGAAAAAATAATACCGTTTCAATAAAAATACTTTATGTTCCTTGATAAATAATAATTTTATTTTAATGAAAACCCATATAAACTTATCAAAACCCTTCCCATTAGTCACCCAATCACGAAGACACTTGAAATATTATTTAACAATATTATTCTCTTTCATGGATGAATTTCAAGAAGTTTAATTTTTAGAAAACACAAATATGGAATATGTTAATATTTAACCAAGTCTAGAATAGTGATTATAGTTCCTCATTTCTATATTATTATCTAGTTTTGATTGCTCTCAAACCTACTTGCATCACCTTTAATTATATTTGCTAAAGATCACACTAATAAAATAGAAATTTTTTGGGAATAAAGTAGTTCTATCTATTTTTCAATGTGAATTGAAATGTTGAGAATATATTCTCAACAAAATAGATATTTTCACTCAATTCTTAAGGATTTCATAATTGGTATTCAATTATATTATTTTTCATTGGGTAAAATGGAACTCATCCTCATTTTAGTTATTATTTTATGTGACTTCGTTCGATTTTCCTTTACCAATAGATAACATTTCTGTCAATTATGCTTTTCCTTTTCAATCAACCCCTTCAAAAATTTATTCTTAAGAGGGTATAAGAGTCATGTAATTATTTAAAATAATTATAGTCTAATTTCACTTACCAACAAATATTTCCATAACCTTTAGATTATCATTTTTGGATAAATGATCTTGAAATTCTAGTTCCTATTGATGTGAAATTATCGATTTTCCATTATGCTTTACACATGATTATACTTTTTCCATCTATATAGCTAAATCCATTTGATCTATAAAAATTATAAAGAACTATATTTCAATATATTCAGCCTCTTACAAGTTTCTATAAGGTTTCAAAGTCTTATTTATGTTACCCCTTTTAAGAACTCCTTCACTTCCTATTTTGGAATTTCAGAAACTAAACCAATTCTCTTATACCTCTCTTGAATGGAATAATTTATTCAACTTAGATTACTTATTTTGGTTTTTGTATCAATGGAATATTTTTAATTTTATATAGTGTAACCCTATTTATATAGTATAATAATATTCTATTTTTGAGATATCATTTTCACCCTCCTAACCTTATTTATTTACTTTTTTATTTCTTAAAGAAGACTCAGATATCTTTTGTTTCTTATACTCTTATTGTCTTTTACTCATATCAAATATTGATTTTTTAACTGTTGGTTCATAAATATTTTTTTTCAAAAATGTGGAAATATTTTTCACACATATCACTACTTTTTTCAAGATATTGAAACCACTTCTTGAGTGATTGATCCTTCATTTACATATATGATTTTTTTCTCAATATTATTTCGTCTTTCTTCTTTAGGTTCTTTAGGGGTTTTTCTGAGGAATCTCCTTCAGATTTAATAGGGATGGAATCTAAGCTCTAAATATGAGGCACATCAATATTTTTTGGAAACCACACTTTATGTAGAACTTTTTAAACTAACTAACAAGTGATCCAATTAGATACAGAAATATGATTTCATGCCACTTGAAGTATCTAGTTGATCATATTCGTTAATTTAGGGAGTGAATAAGTGTACCCAAAGTTTACTTTGTTTTAATATATTTTAATAAACAACTAATTTGATCAAACCCTTACCCTGGTTAATAAGAATTGATCAAATGAAGTGATTTTTTCCCTTTACTTTGTATAAAATTAAGTATAAACATGAACAACAAAACACATATATTTAAAAGGTTTCACTTCAATTTTAGAACATATCCTTTCCCAGTTTGTGTGTTTTTTTGAGACTATGAGTAATCACTATAATAATAAATATTTATTATAATATAATGAGTAAAATCTATATCATAATGTCTATAAAATATAATTAAACTATATTATATATATATCACACAAACAATTATAGTGTTATTTATTTACTCTAATAGTAGAAAATACATCCTTGTGTTTCTTCATCCCCCGACAGGGGTGTTGGAATTGTTTAGATTGGACCAACCGATTCATCAAAGTTATTATTTAAAAACCCATGAAAAGGTATTATACCATACATATCTTATAAAAAATACCTTTCATTTTGGCCTTATTCTTCATTCATTATCATTATGATTTGTAGTTATTGTGGATTTTTTATATTTTGAGATTCTTTATTCACATAATGGATAATTATAACACCTTCTATTTCTCACCTTCTTCTTGTATGATTCTATATGATATGGATTTAGAACATAACGTTTCAGTGTCAAACTATACATCTTCTTCTATGGTACCTTAACAATTAATTCTCACCAAAATGTATCACCTAAATATATTGTTTCCATTGGAATTTGGAAATAACCTCAAGCTTTGACAAAATATTATCTTTTAAATCAATACTAGATGATATTATTTTTGAAATAATTTTAAATACTCAATTATAATCATTGGATATTATTCTTATACAAAACTCATTTAATATCTCAAAGATTTGGGTTATATTCTCTATTTCATTAGATTTTCAAAAATCACAATCTCATAATCAAGCAAATCCATGACTTTTCTTTCATATGATATTTTCATGTAGACCTGATCTTTTATTCTTCAATATGATATTTGAAATATCACTAACTCATTGTATCCAAAACACAAACCACATTTAAAACTATCAATATTTTCATCCACATATGAATGCATAATCAAATGTATGGATCTATGATGTGTTCCACCACATGCTGCATGGATAACATATCAGTATTCATCACTTTCTCCTAAAATAGTTCTCCTTTATTCTTTTCCCAAATTATTTCATGTGATTGAACATAATAAATAATAACAAATAATATATTATTTCATAATCTAAATTGAATTCAATTTTCAAAAGAAATTATTTTAGGAATCCCACCATACCCTTAAATATATCAATGTAATGGATCACAAACAACTAATTATGGAGATCAACCATGAAGAAGATAAGTGGTTATATAAATAATATATTTAAGGGATCAATTGTGAGGAAAAAAAGTGACTATAAGAAGTATGTGGTCAATTGATTGACAATATGAACAAACTACATATTATTTAACCAATTCTTTCACAAAGTATTCAAGTCTTACGGCGTCATGGGAAGTCCGATGAAATATATTTTGTGTGAATTTGATGTTATAAATTCTAACTAAAGTCTTATGTAAATAATTTTGATGTAATATAGAAAATATAAGTTATATAGAATTCTATATAAAGTCATATGGGATTCAAAATCCATACCTAAATCCATCTGAATTCATAAATTATTTCCAATAGTTTTAAAAAATTCTATATAAGACATACAAAACCACATAAATTATTATGAAAAATTCATTTTCTACTGTTCTTCATTCTATATAATAATTATAGAAATTGTTTATTTCAAACCAGACCATCCTTAAACTATTCCTAGATATTATAAAATAATTCAAAAAAACTTCCAAGAAATTTTATACAAGTTCCCCTTAATCCATTAACACAAGTCTTAATTTCCTTTAAGAATGATCCACTAATCATCCTAAACATCATATTGGCTATGATAACAAAAAAATCATATTTTCCTGCCATTAACAAAATTGTAGTATGATATTTAAAATATATTGGCCGCAAAATAACAACTTATAATTTAAATTTCACGGTCATTTAACCTAAATTTTCCTTCTTTTTATATCTCAAATTTATCCAAATATTTTTTATAGTAATTTTATACATTATAATATTATAATCATAAAGAAAATGATGGAATTACATTACATTATCTCTTCTATCTTATATTTTAACATCATGAAACTACCTCACTAATGGCATATGCAAGCTTTTCACAACAGCCACATCCACTCATTTTGATAACATTGGTTCAAAATCCTAAGAACTTATAATATCTCCTTGAATACAAGTATATTAATCAACACAAATGAGTTGTGCTAGTTTTAATATTTCCATCCAAGGTCTTCAAAAAAATTAACTTGTATTCATTATATTTTCTATTTGATATGGATGTAGATCATAAAATTTATCATATATCTATACTCATATTGATAGCCTCATATATCTTCCCTGTTTATAACAAATACAATCATGAATGGACACTTAAATTTATACAAGTTTATGTAAAAAATATACAAAAAAAGTATCATAGAGAACCATCAATCAAAATAGCATTAATAAAATGAAAATAATATATGGTTGAAAAAATTAAAATAAAAATTAACTTCCTATAATAGAAGGGTAACAAAATAATTTTTTTAAAATAATACTATATTTTAGAGTGTACAAGATAGGCAACACCCCGCTTAAATGAACAATAAAATATTATTATTTAAATGTTATCGATATAACCTAAATGTTAGATTGGTTGGAATGTATATTATTAAACACATTTTGAAATATATAATTTTCCAACTCATTGTTAATTTTCTAATTAGTTCTTTATAAATAATCTCATTATTTTTAGTAAAGTCTTTTAATACATTCTTTTCAAAAATGATTTTATTATTTTTGATGAGTAAATAATATAATTAATTTTTTTTAATATTGGATGATTTATTTGATAAATTAAAATTAATTAATTAAATCATCATATATAAATTATCTTAGGGTTAAATTTTCATATTTTTCTAAACATCATTATTTTCCAATGAAAAGTGAAAATGATACTTCTAATTGAAAATTTTATATTAATTTATCCCTTTAAAATGTTCAATTTTATTTTTTATTCATTGAAATTTAAAAATAGTTATTTAATATTATTAATAATCAAATTATGTTCATTAGAATTAATTTCAAGATATATTTTTGAATAAAAATGCTTTTATATGTAAAAACTGGTCTATTAAGGAAGAAAAGTTTTCATTGTGTTTTTCTAGATTATTTTTAAATCGAATTATGAAACTAATGTGTTTTTAATTAAAAAAAAATCCATATTTTTAATCATTGGATCTAAATTTATTAAATAGGTCCCTTTTATTTTTTGTCAATATGAACTGTAAACTTAGTAATTTTATTACCACGGTAAAGGGTAAATAATATAGTTTTGGATAAAAATAAAATTATAAGAACCACCAATGAAATAAATAGGTATCCAAATACTATTTTTGGAGTATATATAGACTATAATTATCCATGGTTAGAATTTATGTCTTTTTGGGTCCACTTTGATGAGATTAGGACCTTCATAGTATTTTTTTTCATGAAAACATAAACATGTCACAATCTTGTTTTTAGTAAGTGTGATATTTTTAATATGGTGTCATCTAGGGGATATTTTCAAATATAAATATTATTATTAAATATAAAGTATATATATAATTCACGGTAATTTATTTTTAATTTTTTCATGAATAAATAATTTCATTAAATTCTTACACAGCACTGATGAATTAAATATTCAATTAATTGCAAAAATTAAATAAAAATAATATTGAAAATATTAAAAGTAATATAATTTTAATCAATTAATATGATCCATGAATTTTATAGAATAATATGACATATTTGGTTGATATTAAAATATTTTTTTAGAATTTATATATATTTTTATTTTATAAATGTCAATGTAATGAATAATTTTAAAATTGATAATTATGATGATTTAGGGATATAATATTTAATGAAATTATTTAAATATAATAAAAATATTAAATAAGTATTATGAGGATAATATATGGTTGAAAATACAATCCCCTATGAATTTATATAGCATTTGGAATGCTTTTTATCTAGAATATTCTTATTATATTTTAATATTTTCAGAAATTCTAAAAGTGTCCCTCACCTCAATTAGAAATGGGAAACACTTCCTTAAATTTTATACATTGCTCTGAGCCATCTATATCAACCAACCTCTAACCATTTATTTTATCAACATTCATATCTCTATTATAGAGGTTCTTTTCCTTCCAAAATACATATCTTAGGTCACTTAACAGAAGTTTTAAAGGAGATCCTTCGTAGAAGGGGTGGGTTAATCACGTTCAAGGGAAATTGAAACTGAAGTAACGACCTTCATCTCAATTTTATTTCATTGAGTAATATTTTCATGATATTCACCTATATTATTTTATAAGTTATATATAATTCCCCTTATACATTTTATATTAGGAAATATTTATTCTTATGATATTTAAATATATTTTTAAATACTATTCATTCATATGGAATACGATTCCACTGATTTCAAAGTTGTAATCCTTTTTTATATCAATTTTAATTTCATGAGAAAAATTCCATATTAATATCTTATTTATTTTAATTGGTGTATAGAATTTCCATTTTGATATATTATATCATGAATCTCTTGGTCTTTATGGTATTTAAAGGTTCATTTTAAATTAATTCATTCATAAGGATTTCGATTCAAAATAAATTCAAGTATTAATGGTTTATTTTACAATATCTTCATTATTAAATATTTTTTTTGTTTAAGTATCCACTAAAGAATATTTCTCTTCCTTGAAAACACTTTCTTAAAAAATCAAGTTTTTTACTATTCTACAATGATTATTTAAATTCATTTTTACCCATATTTGGCTTTCTACAACAAAAAATTAAAAAGAATCTTCCTTCCATTATTGGAACAATGTAATTTTTTATTTTCCATTGAAATTATCTAAAATGAATTATTTTTATCTTATAAGGAATGTGTATAATTTTCCTCCCTCTCGACACCTCAATTGTTTGAATATTACATTAAATGTTTACAATGTTATTTTCAAAGAAAGTGTTTTTTTATTATATGAACGATTTTTTAGATTTTAAAGATGGTTTTCAAAGTAAAAAATGGAATTTTATTCAAGAAAGTATCTAATAATATATTTAATGTATTTTCATCTATGTAAACATCCATTTTTTAATCTTAATTTGAGGATGTACTCAAATAATATTATTGATCATAATTCTTTTGATAGATTATGATCATTTTGACCGGGACATGTATTGATATTATGTATGACTAATTATTTCAATATTTATAGTTCATGATTTTTTAAGGAATGTTGATTTACTTTTATTATTAATCCATATGTGGAATTCATTGGACATAGTAATTGATCAGTAGGGCCCAATATAGCCCCTCGATGCATCAGTAGGACTCATGAAACAAACTAGATTAGTTTTTGGATGATTCCTTGCCCACATATTAGATCTCTTGGAAAGAGGCCTCAATGGTATTAGATATATTTATATGAATCCTTGGTGGTGTTATATATATTGGAATTAATCCTTGATGATATTAGATGTCTTTTCACGAAGCCTCCACTGAAATTTTCAGATGTCTAAAATTATTTATTCCATCATTATGAATTCAGTTATTGATATTCCATTGGATTATTGGTTTTTTAAAATATCAATGGTTAACATTTATGCTCATGTGATTATTTATATGGAATTAATTTATCATGATTTATTACATCCATATTTTAGAAAATTATTGATTAAACAACATGTGTTTTATTTATTTTCCTTTCTATATTGATTATTCCATATCTTATTATGATAGTAAAATTTGTTTAAATGGAATGTAGGATTAGTAATTTACCTTTATATATTGATTATGCTTATTGATTTATGATAGATTTTGCTATAATTAACCCTTATTGATCATTTTATCTCACCCTTATTTCTTTATTTTCTCAGAATCCCCTGAGGTCTGCGATTATTATTATGTATGTATATACTATAGGGAATAATGATATTCACAAAAAAATATGTTTTAATTTGTGTATTCAAATTTAATATTTTAATCATCTATGTATCTATTTAACAAAGACTACTAAACTATTCAGTCCTTTTGGATATGATTCCTATTATTTTATCCCAATGTAATGAGGTAAGACACTAACTCCATGCTACAAAAGTTAGGTTCATTAAATATGTAACTAGGGGAATTTTAGTATAATCCTTGGGATCTAGATTTTGGAAACCATAGATTATGGAATATAAAATGATCACTGACATAGAGGATCAGAAAAACTATGGAATAACATCCTATAGATTTTGTAGTGACTGAAGATAACCTAGGTTAAACCTATTGAGTCATATATTTAGAAAATGTGTAAAAATTTAGTCATACTTTTAATAATATTTCTTGACTATTTGATGTGTAATGTCCCGAACCTCTCCGGTCCATTCCTTTGTGAAATGTGATGCTAGAGGTGTGCCACGAGGTCAAGGTTCCTTGGGGGTGCATTTGGGTGGACTTTTAAGGAGAGTTAAGGGCAATGGATTTCACACGGTTAGCGCACGGTTTTGCTAAACGGTGCGGCCAAACCGTGCAAGGTTGGTGTGGGAGGAAGAAGCTAATGCAGGGTTAGTGCATGGTTTAGAAAACCATGCGGAATAATCGTGCGAGGAGTGTTTGGCGAGTCAGAATCTAACACACGGTTAGCGAACAGTTTGCTAAACCGTGCGGACTAACTGTGCAAGCACTTAAAGTTAGATCCGAAAATTGTGGATCTGAACTCTTTTGACTCTAAATGGTTCTTTTAAGCCCCTAAGCGGCCATAACTCGGTAATACCCTTCCTTGAAGGTAGAAGAACCTCTCCCAAGCATTTTAGAGGCAACCCAGAGGCTTTTCTTGGCGAATCGAAGCTGGTTCCTTGAGGTATGTGATCGTTCTTGCTTGTTTTCTTAGATCTACTCCTCCTACCCTCACAGTTTCTTAGATCTACGCCCGTTATGGGTATATCTAAGCATGATGATGTCGATTATGAAGATATTTGGTCTTGGTTATGTTAGTAGAGGATATCTAAAGAAGATTTGTGGAGAATTGACCCGATTTCTTGAGCATTCTTCGACCATCATGGTTTCGTCAAAAACCTTTGAAGTAGGTATTTTACCTTTGTCTCTATAATTTGTGAATCATGCAGGATGGGTGTACTCTTTCTTTCATGAGACATAGATGAACCAGTTTAATGAAGATGATAATTGGATTAAAGAACGGGGATGGGAATGTTGTTATGTTCATCTTTTATTTTACTATTGTTATGTTGTGAATTGAATAGGCTTATGCCTACTGAAAATCACAGTCTTTGGGGGCCTTTGATTGTGAAATTAAATTTTTACCTATCTTTCTAGACCGTTTGTGGATGGAAACTTTGTGGAATATGGAAATTGGTTAATCACGTAAAGTTGGCTGATTAAATGAATATCTGGAACCCTTGTGTGATCACCCCAGTTGAAAAAAATGGAATAATGAATATGTGAGTGTTGGTTTGGTTACATGGTGTGTGAAAGGGGGGGGGGTGAATCCTGGGTTGTTATGAATAGGATGGGCAGTGGGGCTATGGTAAATGATATTAAAGGGGGTAATGTTGTGGCACGAGCCTTGTTTTGTGATACGGTTGTAGAGATGTGGTTATAGTGGTAGCAGGGCTGCAGTAATGGGTTGTGATATTAAAATAAAGTGGAAAGTTGATAAATGAACTATGGGAAACGATAATGAATTAAACGCGGAAACAATCAATGGGGTTTGATTGATGATAAAAAGGTTGGTTTTGTGTTGCTTGTGTTCTATCTAACTTGATTTGTGGTTGGCAGGGTTTTTCTATGAAACACTTGATCTGGTTTGATAATTGACCAGTAGTTAAGGAACTAATAAACTAATACTGTTGAAACATGGAAACCTAAATGGGGTTGGGTTTGCTTGTTGTATGCATGCTTCGTAGTAGCAGTGCTGAGGCACGTGCTCAGTTTCTCTTTTTAGAAGACATAGATTGGGCTCTGTGTTTGGTATACATATATGTATCTGTATCTTTTTGTTTTGTCTCACCCCACCCATGTTGAGCACCTAGTGCCGAACACTTCCATTTCATGGGATAGGGTGTTTTCCCCTTAGTTACTAGCTCCTTTTTTCTCCTTCTTCCATAGGTTGTGATGGCTTGAGGCGACCTTACACCCAATACTCTTTGGGTAGGTTTTGATTGGTGTGATTTTAGCTAAAGACCCTTTGGGCAGGTTTACTATTCCCAAGAATCTTCGGGATGAGGCCCAGGTGTGTTCGGGTGGGATATGTGGTTTGTGAGGCCCAGGTGTGTGCGGGCAGGATATGTGGTTTGTGAGGCCCAGGTGTTTGCGGGCGGGATATGTGGTTTGTGAGGCCCAGGTGTGTGCGTGAGGGATATGTGGTTTGTGAGGACCAGGTGTGTTCGGGCAGGATATGTGGTCTGTGAGGCCAGGTGTGTGCGAGCGGGATATGTGGTTTGTGGGGCCCATGTGTGTGCAGGCAGGAAGAGTGTGGTAGCTTCAGGATGTTCGTCGTTAGGAAGAGCAGATAGCTAGTAGGGGGGAATGGTATGGGGTACGTAATACACTTTTTCTTATATACTACTACTGTTGTTTTATGTTTTTGGTGAGTGTGGATGGTGTGGTTGGGTGGATAGAATTCCTTGCTAGGTTTTGGTTTCTTCTGTTGTTCTCACGGGACATTAGGATGTCTCCCCACCTGTGCATGAGAGATTTAGGTTTCCCTACTGAGTATACTTGTATGCTCACCCTATGTTTACTTTCAGGTTTTCAGGAGGACTACCAGGGCCGTGCGGGACCCTACTAGTCGGGAAAGTTGGAGTTGTTGCAGTTGATGTACTTTTGTTTCTTTTGGTATTGCACTTTTGAGTTTTCTTGTACTTTTACTTTGTTTCAAAAAAATTTAAACATGCATGTGGGATTGGATTGGGTTTATTTTAATTTACTTGTTTCTTTTTCTTTTGGTGTTTGACTCATCCAATTTCCTGATCTTAAATAATAAAAGGGTAATGCCTCCCATATTTGTGAAAACTCATACCCTTGGTGCTAGTCGCCACTCCGGGGCCTATTGGAGGCAGGACTCGGGGGTCATTATCTCCCTTTCACCATTTCCAGCTCAGAAGGGGCTTCTTTGGTGGGAGGGGGTAGTGACAGAATGGTATCATAGGTGATGGTTGAGAGATAGGATGGAGTCTGGAGTTAGGCATAGTGAGGATTGCATGGGGTGGTAGGGCAACAATGTTGGATGATCTTGTTGTGGGACATAGGCCAGGGAAGACCGGCTAGGGCACGGGATTTTAGGGCCCCCCGTGATCCGATGCAAGGACTCTGAGCCTACCGAACGACCAAGTGAGACTACATTTATTATAGGGTAGAAACCCTAGGGAAGGTACATGCATCATCATGTTTGTGTTTTACTTGATTTTGGTGTTCTGAGAAAGAAATTGAAATAAAGTGATAAAATGAAACCTTGAGAAATTTCCTTACTACTTGGGCTTAGGCGATCTTATTTTACCGTACAGCTATGGCACCTGGACGTCATCCCCAGGTGACTCAAACAGTCGAGGCCCAGCAGATTCAGGTGGTCGATCAGTTGAGGATTGACCGAGAGGAGGAAGATGATCAGTGGCAGAAGACTCTCCGTTATTTCCAGTGACAAACCCTCAAGAAGTACGAGGGCAGTACTTCGGATATGGAGACAGAGTGGTGGCTTGAGAAGCTAGGGATTGCTTTTACTTTGATCCATGCTCTGAGGGTGTACTGGGTTCCTCTAGTAGTTAGTTAGTTGAGAGGTGCGGCGCGTCAGTGGTGGATGCTCTACCTCGGGTAGAGGCCAGAGGTAGAAGTTCTGTCGGCTGACTTTGAGAAGGAGTTCCGAGAGGAATTCCTTTCTTCCATGATCAAGGAAGAGAAGCAGCAGGAGTTACTCTCCCTCCAGCAGGGGAGTATGTCAGTACGAGAATTGGGGATCAAGTTTAAGGGTCTCCTACACTTTTCTCCGGATCTCTTTCCAGATGAGGAGTCTCGGGTGAGACGTTTGGAGGAGGCGCTTCGTCCTTCGCTCTAGTATGTTGTCACCCCCTTCACACTTCCAACGTACATGGCAATACAGAAGAAGGTAAAGGTTTTAGAGAGGATGCACTCACAGGGAGGTGCACCACGAGAGGGGATCCAGCTGGGTTCGTCAAAGGAGAAGGCAGTAAGCAGCAAGTCTCCTGTGACAGGACCTTCCAGTAGGGAGCAGGTCCTAGCAGTTCCAGTTCAGATATTTGGGTCCTCGTCCCTTTTTCACAAGGCTAAGACCGAATTATTTCTCTTGCGGAGTTTTCAGGCACATTCAGAGTCGGTGCCCGACCCGAGCTCAGTATAGTGGAGGTGGGTAGGTTCAATACCCACCTCAGCAGCACCAGTTTCCAGTGAGCCCCTTTCACATAGTAAGTATATATGGGTGACAAGCATGTATTTTGAAAATGTTTTCATACGTTACAAGTATTCATGGACTAATGTGCTCTTTCATTATTTTACATCCCTTACTGATCTTTTTGGGCTCATCCCATGTTTTTATAAATTATTTTCATAGGTTACAAATATGTGTAAGAAAAATAAGGAAGCCAAGTTAAATGTTTGAATAATTTTCAAATAAATCATGTTTTAAGATTTAATGTTTTATATTTTTAAAAAAAATGGAAATTGTTTTTATGGTATCCACTTTGTAAAAATGTGTAATTTTATGAATGCATTATATCGCAATTCAATAAAGGTATAAACATTAAAATATTCTCAATATAAGAGGAAATGATTTATTGTCTAAAATCAAGATTTTTTAATATAATAAGTTAGGTTCTTTATACACATGACCCACATATATGAACTTTTGGGAGAGTTAATGGGGGAAATATGCTATACTAGGATCAACTATTAGTCAAGTTATAATTAACTTAGGGTGAAAGTTATTGATACTTCAAAAACAAATTTTTAAAGAATGAACGGTCTTTTAAAATCTTGTGATGATTTTGGGGTTAATAATTCATCAAAATTCTTTGTGTTTCTCATAAATCAAATATTCCACCAACACCTTGAATAATATTTTGATATATTTTCATATGATATCGCCATATATTAAAAGATCAAGGAGTATCATGAATATAATATAATATTTATCTTGGGAACTCTATGTGATCATCACCATTATGATTAGATATAAAATTTTTATTTATGGGTCCATGAAGTGATTTTATTAGGAAATATTGTATCATAACATACCATATCATTTGATCCTAAAAAGGTGACAACTGTCATGTATTAGGAACAACTAAAGAATGTATTTCATATTCAAATATTCTTTATTTTAACAAGCTATTACCATCTATTCATAAAGTATTTCCCAAGTACAGAGTTTCCCTTGAATGTTCTTACCCGAAAAAGGTGAATTTTTTTTCAATATCTAAGTGGAAGGTATCCTTAGATGAATTAAGGAGGCAGTTTAACTCATCTATTATTCTGAAACAACTTGAGGTAGGTCAAGGATATGTAATTTTTTTTGATGAAATAGGTACGTTTGTGGGTTTTGTACATATATAAGAATATCAAATAGTGGTATATGGTTCTCACAAACCTTGACCACATAAGAAGAATTACATAACTCATGACCTTGAACTTATTATAGTTATATATGCCCTTAATTATCATTGCATGTATCTTTTTAGGGAGAGATTCACAGTTTTTTCTCAACATAACATTATAAGTTACATTTTCTCCAAAAAAATGTTAGAATCATAGGTAAAGTAGGTGGTGGAATAACTCTATGAATGTTACTTTTAAATCACCTATACTGTAGGAAAGGGAATGTGGTTATCAATCCACTCATCCAGAATTTTCCTTCTCAGGATTTGAAGGAGTCTAGTGAGGAAAACAATCTCATGGGTCTCTTTTTCAAATGTATAAAGATTAAAATAAGAATTGAGGGGTTTATTTCATTCTAGTATATAGCCTATTTTTTCTCATACTGATCTCATTAACTAAGAGTAGTCAGGATATATATATTTCTAGTGGATCAAGAAGATCATAAATGGTTATGAAACCACCAATGAGT
This sequence comes from Viscum album, assembly GCA_963277665.1. NCBI lineage: Eukaryota > Viridiplantae > Streptophyta > Magnoliopsida > Santalales > Viscaceae > Viscum > Viscum album. The sequence goes on along the minus strand of OY728135.1, from coordinate 1,065,889,427 downwards.
GGTCTCTGACTTTTGAGGTTATTCTTTTATTTAGTGTCCTTTATGTGGTTTCCTTATATATGAGGAAGGAATATATGTAGAATTTTAATCATTATCACTAGTAAATCCATCCAATTACCATTAATATGTTTTACTACATGACTTATATATACATGTGTCTAGGTATAAGATATGACACGGTTGATTTTGTATCAGGGTGCTATATTTTTCAGTAGGTTAAATCTAAGAACTAGAACCCCAAAGTTATGTTATGACCTCTTCCTATACCAACCTACAATTGGGATGAGATATCCTTTGACATTATCATTATATTGAATCATATTACTCAATAGAATAATGAAATATAGGTTTTGATCAATAGACTAACTAAATCCAATAATTTTATTCTAATCATGGATTCCACAATGATGGAGGAGTGTGGGAAGTTGTATGTGTTGGTGTTCATGAGGATTCATGTGGTTTCATATAGTATTATCTATAATGGATAGTCATGGATAATATCTCGATTATAGAATGTACTTTTTGGAGGTTATTTGTCCTAGGTAATGCTATGTGCAACCTATTATCCACAGACCGATGGCTAGATGGAGTGGGGGATCAATATAATGGATGATATGATTTGTAATGGATCTTTGACACTAAATAAACAAAAGAAAACCATTTTCAATTGGTTTAAATTTATTATAAAAACATTTAATATTCCACTATAATGATGGATCATTTTTATGCTCTGTATGGTCGGTCATATTGGTCCACCCTCTATTGGATTGAGGTGGGTGAGATATCCTGGGTGGGGTTAAGTATCAATCGGGATACAATTTGTAAGATTTAAGTGATATAATAGTAATTAGTGATATATTAGAGTCATCATATGTCTTATGTGTATCATTGGAATCATCCTTTGGAGTTTTTGGTAGGTGATCATGTTTTCTAAAGGGTATCACATTTTTTTTGGTTTCCAATAACTTAGGAATTAGGGGAATCTTATGCCAAGGTATGTGGGACCTTTCAAGAGCACATGGAGGATTGGTAAAATTGATTATCATTTTTCATTACCTCATTATTTGACATGGATTAATAATCTATTCCATTTTTCTCAGTTTAATAAGTATCACCCTAACCCCTCCTTTGTTCAAAATTAGAAAGAGCTAGATTTTCAGCCATATGTCTCTATGACGGAAAAACTGATTCGAATTATCAACACTTAAGGGAATGTGGTCTATATAAAATTTATTTCATTTTTAATAGTGTTATGGTAACACTAATTTGATTCTTCTGGTATATAGGAGTGGGAATCATTTATAAGGGAGTAGTGGCATCACCTCTTTACAAATCAATTATATTGTAGATGACTTTCAAGGTGAAAAAGTGATATAATAGGGAGAATTTCCAATCCCATGGTTTAGGTATAGAATAAATTTTTTATTTATTTATATTATGTTATTATTTTTTTTGGTATTTTATTTTAGAATTTTTAAATTCATCTATGGTTGTACTTATTGAACAGTTTGCATGCAGTTATTGAAAAACATGATACTCAACCTTTTAGGGGCCCATATATTATTTCAAGGGAATTTAAATGGTTGTGCATGGTTTTTTAAACCATGTTGACAAACCATATAGATTCACCTTGGGTATTTAGGGACAACTTTCTTGTTTTTCTATGGATTTCCAAACCATACAGCCAATTCAATGCGATACATTTTTGGTTCTTAAAAATGGAATTCCAGATAACTACCCCGAGTCATTTAAACTTATAATTCCCTTGTTTTTTCCTCATTAATGATTTATTTAGGCCACCTCACATTTATCATATCCTCTCCTTTCCTCCTTGATTTGAATTCAAGTGGAATACTTTTATATATTATCAATAATATTCCTAGTATGTTATTTTTCTGCTCTGCCCTTAATTATTCCCCCATTTTCCCTAGGTTTTCATTATTCACTATGGACATGATGGAATAGGGTTTATTATTTCGATTTAATGGTTTTAGATTTTGTGTTTAGGGATTTATTTTACCATATAGGGTTCTCTTCTCTCTATTTCTTGTGGATTCACATCGGTGGAGAGTGTTTTGGGTCGATTAAGGTAGGTGGTTTCATAAGTTTTCATTTTAATGAATCAAATATATATTTTTGTTTCCAAATTACATTTATAATTATTTTAATGAATGTTAAATAATAATTTAATGTTTTTATATGTTATATAATTGTTTTTAATCACTCACATTTGATATTAGTAGTCAAATTGTTTTTAAAATAATGTTTCATAAATAGAAATGAGGGGTGTATGCCATATGTTTGATGAAATATCTAATTTAATTTAAATTTATTTAAATTAAGAGGTTGTGTTTAATTAAAGGGGAATATAACAAGGGAACCTAGGGTACTCAAGGGGGATACTATGACCAATATGGCTACTAATTACATGACCTACTTAGCCTTATATTAATTCCACACTAACTAAATTATATTTGGTATATGTATGTGATTATTGATAATGTATTAATTAGTTCTTCATAGTGGAATGTTCATGGTGGTGGATATTATTGGTTTGATCATCATGTACCCGTAGATTTTCTGATGAAGTGGGTTGGTTTTAATTTGTTTTCAACATGCATGTGGGGCTAGAAAAAGGTTATTAAGGATACCACATGGAATTATCAAGTCAAAGTAGAAGTTATAATGTTATGGTTGATGTTGTTATTCACAAAGTAATCAGATAAATATGTCAATGAATATATGGACATTGTCTAAAACATGTTGAGAAGTGTTTTGATTTGTTTTGGAGGTTGATGGAAATTATTTTTGAATGGTTTTGAGAATTATATATTTCATATGAAATTTCAATTTATCATGATGTAATTTTTTTGGTAAAGGGATTTATCTGTCATTCCCCCCCCCCACATAAGATAATTATAATTATGTTAAGATAATTTGAGTTACTCATAATATATTTTAGATAAATAGAAAATATAGTATCTTATTCATGTAATATAACTATGGTCTCATAAAATGAGTATGTTACATGATCCACCAAATAATTAATTACTAGATAGATATTTTGGATACCTCATAGGATAATTTTCTTTATGTATAAATAGTGTTTTCTATTATTTTATATTCTATTTTTTTTAAATTCAGTCACTACTCGTGTTTGGTTCTTCATATCATTATTTAACATGGTATTTTGATTCACGTTGATTATAATATCCCTACTATTTGTTTCATATTTAAACATGATTTATTACATAAAAATTCACTTAGTACAACTCAGAATAATGAGAGGCATAGTGTATTTGGGGCTTAGAAACATTACATAACAATTTAAAACTTGATATACACTTATAATTTCAAAACTACCATTATGTAACCACAACATTCTTTCGTACATGGCATTGCATGGGATAACATGAGGCCATACATAAGAAAACGGTGAGCTATAAAGCCCAGTAAGGGAGTAAAAAATGGATAACATGAAGAATAAAATACATTATTGGCAATAGGAATATCAATGGATCATAAGAGAAACATGAACATAAATTAATTATATATCATGATTATCATAACATGTAAAGGTGCCTACTACTTAAAACAATGCATCATTGACATAAAGGAATAAGTAAAACCCTTTCCCAACATTGTGGAAAAAAATCCAACAAATGAATCAAGTAAACCAATGTTCCAATATGATGTATCATGATACTAAAAATTACCCAATTCATTGGATAGCTATCAGGGCACACCCTTCATAATCATTTAAAACTCATGCTTATGTGTGACACATAGATCATATAACATGGATTCATTCAACATAATAATTTGATACACAATCAAGGAATGTGGAATTAATATATTTAAGTTACCATTTGATAAGTATGTGTGCATTATGTTGAATACCCATGATAGAGGAATGGGTATGGTATTCACTACATGATGATGTTTTTCTTGGAAAATTGTAGTGGGATTTTGGAAATATAACGATGTCATATGGAATTTCATAAATTGGGTTGATAAGTGAGAAAATGGTATCTCATCATTTGAACAAGGGATGGATAATAAGGGGATAATGGAACATAATATCCTAACATGTGAAATTGAATTTAGAATCATAATATAAAAGAAATGATTGAATAGAAATGAGAATAGAGAAACCCTTTATGGAATCTCATCATAGTAATGGGTGTGTTTAATGGATACAAGGGGGGATTAATGGAAGTGAGAGGAATATAAAATCACATATACATAAAATTGAAAGTAAGTAGGTATAAGAAAACATATCCCAAATCATAAAAATTTAAATTAAAAGGAATGACATAAAAAAGGTGCTTCATGAAAAAGAAGAGAGGGAGATCCCTTACAGAATTTTGGGAGGGTAACGAGTTTAAATGCGAGGAATTAATGAAAGAGAAAGGGGAAACTAATAATGAAATACTAATAATAGAAGTATGGGGGTGGATAAAAAATAACCCGTCCTTTTTAACTGAAAATAAAAGGATATAACAATATAAGGAAACTTGGAAAAAAATGAGATATGAATGAACCTTTATGAAATATTGGAATGGTAACAACGTAGGTAAGGGTCCAAATTAGGGGAAAAAATGATCCATAAAACACATAAAATAAAATAGAATTTAGGTAATTGATAATAAAATTATTAAAATATAACCAATTAAAATTAAATTGACTAATTTAAAATAAGGTTCTTGAATTGAAAGGAAGAGAAGAAGGTGAGGATCCCTTACAAGGATGTGTGATCCCAATAGCATGGGGGAGGCTTCTTGGGAGATTGGTGAACCTTGGGAAGAATCTAGGGAGTGGGTTTGAGAGGTTGATAGAGATTCAAAGATCTTTATTGAAGTGAAATGGGTGCATGGGTGGGTTTATATATGAAAGTTAGGGGAATTCATTATTATTTTTCTTTTGGCCACATTACACTAAAATATTTAAAACCAAAAACCAACCCATGTTTTTTTTACCATGGTTTATGTCTAAGGGGAGTAGAATACATTATTTTATAAGTCTATGTTATGAATATATTAAAATATTTTTCATTATTATGTGTAGGTGAGTCATACATTCAAGGAAATGATTTTAAAAATATTAAAATATATTAAAGGTCATTTAGGATTCTGCAAGGCTTTGTAAAATAAATAAAATGAACATAAAATTAAATTTTTTAAAATAAAAAAAATATTTGTCCAAGGATACCATTTTTATTATTCCATTACATCACTATTGGGTCATTATGATGTCATGAAACATATTATATATTTATACGGTATTTAATTTTTACCCAAAAATTCGATTTTCTCAGAAAATTATAAAAAATCACTAGTGGATAATTTCAACATCTGGATTCAAAAAATAGCATTCATTTTATCTAAATAATTTTATAAATATGTGAGTTTTTACATCTAAAATAAAACCGTCAATTATTGAATATTAACGGGTTTTAAAAAAAAAATAGTTTTCAAACCGTAATAAAAGTTACTTTTGACATCATAAAAACTATATGATCATTAATAATTCATAAATTTAATTTAATAATAATGTTTTATTTAAAAATTATTTATTTCAAAAATACATTAATTCATCAAAATATATTCCTTAATTAAATTATAATATTAACCAAAAATAATATTTGTGCTTTTAAAAAATCATTTACAATGTAACAATAATATAATGAAAGTATATTTATTATTCTATAATAAATAATAATTCTAGGGTCTTGAAGTGTATAACTTTTTTATATTAGCGTATGCCCTAAGAGTAAAGTGTGTTATGGTGGGGCATTCTTGGGGTCATTCGGTAATAATGGTTTGGGTCATGATCTCGATGAGATTGAACTTCTCCTATAAATGAATTTTATCATTGTTAAGTTGTTGGATCTCAGCTTGGGATTAGTCAAAGGAAAATTCTAGAATATCTATCTACCTAAAAAGATACAATAAATGAACATCATAGGGTATGATCCTACTAGTTGAGGTCATCACATCCTTTTTGTGTGCCAAAAGGATTTGTTAAATATTATATTTATACTAGTCAAGTGATCACTGATCAACATCTATATTTTCAACATTATTGATACTTAACAGTCATTTAAATACACTTTTATATAATAAAACAAAAGGAGTTAAAGTTTTTTATATATCCATAAGAAAATTAATTAAAATAAAGGTAATTTTATTCGAAAATATTTGGGTAGTTACAACCATTCCCCCTTAAGAAATTTCAACCTTGAAATTTTATTTTCCCACTCTAAAACAAATGAGGGAAACTATGATTCATCACCTCCTCTAATTCCTAAGTTTCTTCTTCAAACTTGTGGTTTCTCCACAACACCTTGATAAAGGGAATTGTCTTATTTCATAGAACTTTTTCTCTATGATCTATGATCATAATACGATTCTCCTCATAAGAAAGGTCATTCTATAATGGTACCACCTCTAGATTGGGTACATGTAATGGGTCAGGTATGTACTTCTTCAAGAGTGATACATGGAATACATCATGTACTTGAGATAGGTTCGGTGGGAGTGCTAGTCGATATGCCACTTCTCTGATGCAATAAAGGATCTCAGATGGTTCAACTTACCATGGACTATGATTTCCTTTCTTCCTAAATCTCATAAATCTATTCCATGGAGATATGCAGTGGAATACCAAGTCTACAACAACAAACTCTAGGTCTCTTCAATGATTTTCAATATAGCTCTTTTATCAACTCTGTGAAGATTTGATGTGACATTGGATGGTCTTAACCTTCTCCACCATTTGTTCAATAATTTCTAGACCTAGATGTTTTTCCCCCAACATAATCCTAATATTTCGGTGTTTAATACCTCTTCCCATAAAGGGATTCATAAGGATCCCATTGGATTATTGAGTGAAAACTATTGTTGTAAGATAGCTCCACCAAAGGAATATGTTGGTATCATACATATTTGAATTCCATGGAAGAAGATCTCAATAGGTCCTCAAGTTTCTAGATAGTCCGCTAATATTGAACATCATTTTGAGGGTGATAGGCTGGGATTAAGTTCAATTGAATGATCAGAGCATATTGGACACTCTTCCAGAACATAGAGGTGAATCTTGGATCTTGATCAAACACAATCAATAGTTGTAATCCATGAAACCTTACCATTTATCCAATATATATTCATGCAAGATGACCTAGTGATAACTCCAACCTAATTTAAATTATCTTTTCAATATTTGTAAGATATGAGGATTTCCCTTTTCTGATAGTTTCCACCTTCTTCTAAATTCTCATAAAATCTTTTTAAGCATCCTTTATCCTTTCTAAAAGAGAAGGATTAACAATCATTTGTGAAATGATTAATGATGTTCCATTCTTTATAATCCTCATGCCTATATTCATAAAATCTTTAAATATTGGTTCCTTTTCAATTCACATCAATGATTGAATTATTGGGTCCTTTCTACATAGATAAACAACCACTTTGTTCCCCTTCCTAGGGTGGTAATGTATTGATAATTCATAATCCTTGATGATTTCAAACCATCTTCATTATTTAAAATTCAACTATTTCTGTGTGAATATATATTTTGTTCTGTATATATATCACACTTCTCACTAAATAGATAATGCATGCTGATTTTCAATGTAAAGATCACATCTTCTAACTTCAGATCATGAATGGAATAGTTTTTCTCATGAATTTTAAACTTCCTTGAGGCATAGGGAATGAATTTGTCATTTTTCATCAACACATAGATTATTCCTTTCTTCAAAGCATAATTAAAGATTAATAAATTCTCCCCACATGGGGGTAGCATGATCACAAGAGCAGTGATAAACCACTTCCTCAACTCCTTGAGGCTTTCTTCACATTCATCATTCCAAAAAAACTAGACTCCATTCTAAGTTAGATTGGTAAGAGTTTTCGACAATCATGAGAAATTTCTCACAAATCAGTGATAATATCCAGCCTATCCTAGGAAGATAAGGATATCCATCATAGATGTCAACCTCAACCATCCCTCAATTTATTTTTTTGGAAGGATCCATATATATCCCATCGCTTTTGAAGATATTTCCCAAGAATGAGGAATCCTTTAAACAGAACTCACACTTTTTAAATTGTCATAGAGCTTGTCCTTTCTCAAGGTCACTAGCATAGTGCTCAGATTCTCCTCATGATCCTCCATAGTTTTGGAATATATTATAATATTGTCAATAAAGACTACAAAATTTTATCTAGGCAATCTTTAAAGAATCTATTCATAAAGTACATGAATATTTCAAGGGCATTAGTGAGTTCTAAAGGAATTAATATGAATTCATAGTGCCGTTACCTTGTATGAAAAATAGTCTTGGGGATATCCTCATTCCTCACCCATACTTGGTAACATCCCAACCACAGATCCACCTTGTAAAAGTATTTTTCTTCATATATCTAATCGAACAAGTCATCGATTTGTGGAAAAGGATAAATGTTCTTTATTTTTATTTTGTTGAGATCATGATAATCAATGAAAATAAACATTGACCTATCCTTATTATTGAAAAAGAGGACTAGTGCACCCCATGGTGAAGAACTTGGGCATATAAACCCTTTATCTAGATTCTCTTGTAGTTGTTTCTTTATCTCCTAAATCTCCAAAAATCCATTCTATATGGAGTCCTGTATAATATAACTACCCATGGTATAATATCAATCTTGAATTAAACATCTCTTATAGGAGGAAGACTAAGAAATTCCTTAGGAAACACGTAAGAGGATTCCCTCACAATAATAATGTATTTGAGGATGGTTATTTACTTAGACTCAATCATCTGAGAAAGATACATGTGACCATATGGTAGTAATATCCATGCTTGAGATGATAGTGAAAAAGAAGAATAACCCTCTTCTCTTAACTTGTATAGAATTGGGGGTCGATTAACCATATAGAGAGTGATTTACCTCTCATAGAAATTAATGTTGGCTCTATATAGGGAATGTCAATCCATTATAATAATTGAATAAAATCCCAACAATGGATGTATGATGAGGTTCACTGGGAAGTTCAATCCACATATTGTGACAGTGGATCAATCATATGCATGGGATGCTATAATTTCACCATTTTTAGTTTTCAACAACATATTTACTTAAATGATTTGTTCTAGTGTTTGGATTGTTTTTATAGTCTTATAGGATATAAATGAATGTGTAGAAACAAAATCAAAAGGTTTATTCGCTATTATTTAATGGATAACTAACATACCTTTAACCACTTTGTTGTCGATATTCACTTAGGTGGTAGTGATGGAAGAATCTCACTCTTGTTTCCTTAGAGGTTGTTGGTATCCTTTGAAAACCCTTGTCTTGTAAAATTTATTTGCAAAGTGCATTGGTTTTTTACAGTTGTAGGAATGAACAATGCATTGAGGTTTGAATAGATTATTCCTTTTCTCTGTCACGATAGTGAGTTTTTCATGCCAGAAATAATCGGTTAGGTTCCCTTCTTTCTCGTGCCTAAATAAGTTCCGCGTACTCTTTAGATAATTTCTACGGGGCATCTTTCCACACCTTTGCCAATTAGGGTGCTGAAATTTATTATCACGGTTGGATTTATCAATTGGACTGCCAAGATTAAGGTCCACATTCATTTTCTTATCCCTATGATACCCCTAAGATTCATCGATCTATATTTCATCTTTAAGGGAACATTTGACTATCTTCTCATAGCTGTCAATGTCATGGATTATCATGGCTTTTTATAAGATAAGATTTATCCCACCAAAGAAGCGATCAAGCTCTCATCCGGGGGTAACGAAAAAACTATAGGTGTATCATGAATGTCTAGTGATGTTTTCCTCATACCCCCCAATAGATTTTCAGTTATTTTTCTTAAGTATAAGAAAATATCTTTAAATATTAATATGGAGAGTAAAGGGATAATATTTTTCAAAAAATATTTTCCAAAAATCCTTATATCTCATTGCCTCGATATCTTCCTTAGGCTTCATGTTTTTTATCAATGTCCACCATTTATTAGCTTCACCCTCCATATGATAATCATCTAGAAGAAACTTTTCTTTTTTGGAACATTGAAGGGTGTATAAGATCTTCTCAATGGCATATATCCATTGTTCGGTGAATTAGGGATCAAATGATCTATTAAAAGTACAAGGCATTTGACTCATGATGCTCTCGATTGATACTTGTTCTTTCTTAGGGGGGAGGGGGTGGAATCTCTTATTGATCTATGTTTCTATTCAAAATGTGAGTTACTTGAGAGAGTATCATGTCCCAATTTATGATTCCCACTCCCATCAGATTGGGCCTCTCATTTGAGTATTCATCACATTGATCTTTTCAATGGTTTCTAGCCTGATACCAACTATTACCAAAAATTGGATAGAATTAAAGGATAATTATGGATAATTATTTTAAACTATTAACCACATAAAGAGGAATACAATGAAAAAAGGGATAACTTTTAAATTGAATTTATCTCTTTAACTTATTAATTTCAATGATTTGATCTAATTTATCAATGATCTTCTTTATAATGTATATTACTATGGTATTTTTTTCCATTAATAACGGTTCATACTAATAATATGAATTTACCAAATAATAAACCCCAAGAGTGTCAAAACAAGAGTACAACAAGGCCCATTGTCGTGCACCAGTTCCCATTCGAGTCTATCTCGAAGATGTTTTTTGGGGTTTACCCCTGGATACATCTGTACCACAGCCACCTCACCTTGTTCGTATCTAGATAGGGATTTATTTTCTTGATAAACCACTTAATCAATACTCACCAAAATTTAGGTATTATTTTCTTATTCTTAGTCTTATATCTAAGGCTTCCACTAGATTTTTCTAATCCTAATCCCATAAATAACTCAACCTATCCTCTAATATAAATTATAAAAGCCATTCTATTTATATCAAATTTAAAAATTATTTATTACATAATCATTCACTTAATACAACTCATAATATATAAGGGTCTAATTTCTTAGGGGATAGGAACATTACATGACAACTTAAAACATGAAATACACATCTTTATTGAAAACTTCTTTTGCATAGCCACAACATTCCTTCTTACTTAGCATTTCATGGGGTAACCTGAGGACATACATAAGAAAAAGGTGATATATAAAGAACAAAAAGGTAGTAAAAAATACATATCATGAAGAATTAAATACATGTTAGGAAATAGTCATATCAATGGATCATAATAGAAACATGAGTATAAATGCATGATATAGCATGATTATCATAACATGGAAATGTGGAAACAACTTAAAACACTACATCATTAACATAAAGGAATTTGGTAAACCCCTATACCAACATGGTGAAAAAAGGTCCTATAAAGGAATCAGGTAAACCCCTATCCCGGCATGACATATCTTGATACGAATAATTACCCAATTCATTGGAGGGATATTAGGGCAGACCCTTCATAATCATTTCAATATCATTCTTAATTGTGCCACATATATTATATAACTTGGATTCATTCAGCATAAATATTTATTCCAAAATAAAGGAATATTTAATTCATACATTTATGTTTCCATTTGATAAGTATGTTTTCATAAAGGTTAATACCCTTTATATAGTAATGGGTATAGTGTTTACTACACAATGATTTTGGCGTGGAAAATCATGGTCCAATTTTGGTAGCATAATGGCATCATGTGGATATTCATAAATTGGGTTGATGTGAGAGACACGAGTCTCACATCATTTATACATGGGATGGATAGTAAAGGGATCATGGAAAATAATATCCCAAAATGTGAAATAAAATTCCGGATTATAATATAAAATAAATCCATGAATGAAAATGAGAAGAGAGAAATCCCTTATGGAATTTTGGCGTTTTAACAGGTGGGTTTAAAGGAACATATAGAGTCTTAATGGGAGTGAAAGGAAGATACCATAATTTATAAATCAAATTGATTGTAATTATATAATAATAAATTATCCCTAATCAATAAAATATAAATTAAAAGGCATGACATGAAATAGGTTCTTAAAGAAAAAGGGGAGAGAGAGATCCCTTATAAAATTCTGGCATGGTAGCCGGTGTACCTGGGAGGGATTAAAGACAGATAAAGGGTTTCTCATCATTAAAAAAGAATAAGGGAAGTATTTATGACGTTATAAAACATACACCATCATTTTTAATGTAAAATAAAAGGATGTAACAATATAAGGAAACGTGGAGAATGATTGAGAAACGAAGGAACCCTTACAGAATTTTGGCCTATTAACGGCATAGGTAAGGGTCCAAATGAGGGGGGATAAATGATCACCCATTATAATAAAATCAAATGTAAATAATTAAATTTATTATTAATGTATAAAAACATAACTAATTGAAATTTAAAAGACTAATTTCAAACAAGGTTCTTGAATAGAAAGGAAGAGAGGAAGGTGGGGATCCCTTACTTGGATGTGTGATATTAAAGGCATGGGAATGCTTCTTGGGAGCTTGGGGGAACCTTGGAAAGAATATTTTCAAAAGGGGGAGAGTTTGGTCAAGATTATAATATCATGAGTGAATAAAAATGGGTTATTGGGAGGGTTTATAAAAGAAAGGTGGGGGAATTCTTTATTATTTTGGTTTTGGACACTACACATTAAAATATTCAAAACCACAAACCATACCATTATTTTTTCTAAGGTTTCTAAAAATGGGGAGTGTTATAAATTATTTTATAAGTCTAAGGTCCTAATATATTAAAATAATTCCCTTTATTATGTGAAGGTGAGTTATACTTTCAAGGAAATGATTTTAAAAATATTAAAATATATTATAGGTCTTGGAGGATTCACTAAGGCTTTGAAAAATAAATAAAATAAACATAAAATTACATTATTTTAAAGTAAAAAACATATATTTTGCAGAATTTACCTTTTATAGTTTTTTATTACATCACTATTAGATCGTTATGATGTCATTAAATACATTATATATTTATACGGTATTTAATTTTAACCCAAAAAATCAACTGTCTCAGAAAATTATGAAAAATTTACCATTGGATAATTTCAACATCCTAATTCCAAAAATACAATTCATTTTATCTATATAATTTTCTAAATATTTTAATTTCTTACTTTTAAAATAAAACTGGCATTTATTAAAAATTGTCGAGTTTTGAAAAAAATAGTTTTCAAACCTTAATAAAAGTTAATTTTGACTTCATAAATATTATATTATCGTTAATAATTATTAAATTTAATTTAATAATAATATTTTGTTAAAATATTATTTATTTCAAAAATACATATAATTCATCAAAATAGATTCCTCCATTGAATTTGATTAATAACCAAAAATAATATTTGTGATTTTGGAAAATCAATTACAAAGTAAAAATAATAGAATGAATGTATATTCATTATTATATAAAAAATGATCCTAATTCTAGGGTCTTGATACATATCCCTTTATTATGGAAGCATATGACCTAAGGGTAAGGTTTGTGATGGTGGTTCTTTCTTGGGGGCAATAGTTGAACATAGTTTGGGTCGTGATCTCGATGAGATTGAACTTCTCATGTAAATATTTCCCCTAATACATCAGTTGTTGGATCTTGACTTGGGTTTGGTATAAGGAAAATCCCATAAATTTTATCTCCCTTTGAATCTCCAATAAATGGAATTAATAGGGTATGATCCTTCCGGACGAGTTCATCACATCCTTTGTCTATGCCAAAAGGATTTGTTAAAATCCTATATTTATATTAGTCATGTGATCACTGATCAACAACTATATTACCAAAGGTAATGAAACTTAACGGTAATTTAAATCCAATTATATATAATAAAATTAAAGTATTGATTGTGTTTTATTTATCCAAAACACATTTAATTAAAATAACGGTAATTTTATTCATAAATTTCCAGGCCATTACATCAAGAACCTATAATTAGAATAAAGATGATATTGTAAAAAGGGAAGTGTTTCATGCCACAAGAACTAGATCTATGTGGAAATATTACAACCTATTTCATGCATGGATAAATGTTTCAAAAAAAAATTAAATGTACATATTTTATGGGAAGAAGAAGACTTTAATACTCAAATATTGGGATGCAAGAATAATGTGGGATTATTGGAGATCTCAAATAAAATATTTGATTTTTTTACTAATTATTCATATAGTAATGTTTTTAAGCTATTGACTAGAGATCTCTTGAAACCAAACTTCATGTAAATTTATATAATACTTTATGCAAACTATCTACCAGTTTTATTGTGATGAAAATATAAAAGGAGATAAATAAAGGGAAAATAGGCTGTTAAAAAATATTGAGACAAGACAAGAATATATAAAATTGAATTATTGAGATTGAAAAGATTGATAAGATAAGCTAATTCTATTATTGATCATCTAGATTCTTACTGGTGATATAGAAAGAGATTTATTTTTTTAAAAAATTATCACATGCATGTATTGATCATTCTAAAACTGTTGAGTGTGAGATTTATTTTTTATTGTTACATTCATAATCATTGGGAAGATGAAGTCTCTTCATGAATAAAATCAAATTCTTGATGCAAGGTTATCCTAAAGAACTATTAATATGAGATATTCTCTAGAGTGTGGATAAATGTTTCAAGGTTATTCATACCTAGATAAAGAAATCCATTTATCTTCTATTGTTGTGTAATTTCATGGATTTTATCTGAGCATGATTTATTCCATCCTTTTGATTTCTCAATAAGATTCAATGATTAACACTACCCCTATATTGTAATCAATGTTACATTAGTGGTAATATATGTCTCAAATCCCAAGAAAATCTTGTAAGGACTCGATAGTCTGATGTATTCAAACCTTGTAAAATTCCATAGCATCACTTATTATTTATTATTCATGAATATGAATAAGGAATTGATTTTAATAGTGTATTTATACTCTAATAAGTTATATTGGTTTTATTACAAATGAAAGAAATTTATAAAAAGAACCACTAATTCACCCCCACCCCTAGTAGTGTAATGACTAATCTGATTACTTCAAATGGTATTATAGGTAAGTCTCACCCACTAATATAATTTTATTTCATCGGTTATATATTGGAGTTTGGAGTTCTATAAATTTATAAGGGGTTCCATTTTTTCAATGGGATAATTTTATATGGATAAAAAAATAAAATTATACCTTATCATATCTCCCAAGGTTTAGATATTAGTGATGGTATCACTATTGGGTTTCCATATATTATAGAATTTGGATATATGAAATTTTCTAATATGATAAACCTTGAGATTGAAGGGAAATCCAGGAATGCTATATTTTCATATTTTTAAAATAAATTTTACATTAATGTGACAATAATAAATATAAAAAAGGAAATGTGGGATATACAAGAGAATATTTATGAAGGTAAAATCATAACCAAATAAGAAAATTTTCAAATTAAGTGGGTTATTATGGAAGATGTTATAATGGTTGAGCAAGAAATTTATGATGTCTATTTAATAAGTTTTAAGGAAATTGGTTTTCATATTAATGGATTTAGAGAAAAAACTATCAAATTATACTTTGGTAAATAAATTAATGAGAAAGTTTTTAAATAGATTAAACCCATGTATTTCATCTATTGAAGTAGAGAGGATCTCCCCCTCTATGAGTTAAACAATACTCTATTAAACTATAAAATTAAAAAAACCCAGCATTATGAATAACCCCAAGTATTAAATGGATTTTTAAATTCATGAATAAAATGAATATCAATGAAAACAGATATTATTTCTCTAGTGACTCAAATGGAGACGATGAAATTGATGGAATTAATAATAACATCTCAAATCTCATTTCAAAAATTCTCAAGAAAGGGAAATGGAAATATTTAGGAATCCTTCCTCTCAAAATCTTTAGATGTGGAGGAATTGAGAAATTTACTATATATTTTCCCAAAAAATAAAAACATGGAATATGATGATGAATAATATGAGGATAAATTCAAAATAACATCTAAAAGTAAATCAGATTGATATTTAAATAAGTTTAATAAAGGGAGAGGGAATATATAAAATAAAATAATAACCTTGATAAGTAAGAAGGAAGATGATAGATCCTCTTCAAAAATTGAAATAGAGAAAAAAGGATATATAAGAGAGAATAAAATTTTATCATATTTTGAAAATAAATGAGATAGATTAGGAAGTGAATTAGAAGAGGAAAACGATGAATCATATATGATTCACATGTTAGGAATGGAACTTAGAGTCTTTCATAAAATGAACATTGGACTAAATAAATATGTTAAATATTTCGGGAAATAAGTTTATAGGTGGATGAAAATTGAAGATGATTTTCATGGAATAGAAAATGATTACATGTTGTAAATTAATATTCTCAATGAGAAGTTAGATGAGTAAGAAATATTCATCAAAATAATTAGGGAAGAATATGGAAACTCAAAAGGAGGGACATAAAATAGATACATCAAGGAATATTAAAGTTGATAAGACCCTTGTAAAAATAAATACTGATTTTGAATAAATTGTTAATTAAAGTGAGAGTCCTCACAAAATTATTTAAAAAGTTACGAGGATTGATTTTTTATTTTTAGAACTCCTAAATATAAAAACATTAAATTTATAAAGACTAAAAATGTGTTCCTAAAAAAAGATTTTAGAAAAAACTAGGGTTGATAAAAAATATATAGTAAGTATACTTCATCCAAGATAGTGGATTCTAATCAAAATAATACCAGTTCTTTATAACCAGCACAAAAGAAGGTTTTGTTTTCGTATAGACAGTAATAAAATTTTTGGGGAAAATCTAAACATATTTTTCATAATATTCTTGATAAAATATTTTCTCACTTTTATTTTTGTTTTTGTGTTATTCAGGTTTGGAGGGAATAGAGAATTGTATTGGGGAGTTTTTTAGTAGAACATGGGATTATTTTATCCTATTGGGTGCATTTACGGTGAAATTTTTTAGTTTATGATATAAGTAGGTCATGGGTCTCAAGCCATGAGATTTTTTTTCACCATAACTATATTTATTCCATTAGTCTTATCTTTTATCCTAAATATATCAGATAATATATTTAAAACTAGGTGATGTGTTTTTAGTGTACATGTTTCATGGGAATTTTATATTGTAAATACCTTGATTATGATGTAAAACCTTAATTCCTATAATATTTTATGAACAACATGCATGGATCCTAATTATTTCTCTTTTATTCATCCTTTCCTCAAACCCTTGGATATTTTAAGTGATTTGTTTGGTCTCTTCCCCTTCTATATCAATTTGTTCAATCCTCGATCTATGTGGCTATTATGTTGCTTCTCTCTGGGTAAGAAACCTTTCTGCTTCCTAAATTCCTTTGGTCATGACATCTGATTTGTCTATATTTTCGGACCTAAAATATTGTGGTGTTGATATTGTTTTGATTATAATTATTTTTCCTTCTTGATCTGTTTCATGATCATCTTGATAGGGTCAGTTATTCTATGGTCACAGTGTGGTGGGAGCATGTTTTTAACATCATTTTGTGGTCTATAATCTCCACCATTTATTTTTTTGGAATGTGATTCTAAGATATGGGAATCAATTCTAGGTACTCTTTTGTTGTCTTATTATTAATTATAGTATTGGTGGATCCCATTATGGGTGTGTGCAACCTGTTTTCTAGGTTAGTGGTTGTATCTATTGGCTATACAGAATGAACCATGGTTTCTCATGTTTTATGAATTTATTTATAAATAAATTTGTAGAATTTTTTTTAATAACTAGTTTTTAAATAAAATATGTTTTATCCATTAGTTTTGGTAAATGTAGATGGGTATTATTAGACTATTGTGAAATGGGATTTCAAATAACGTTTGAAAAAATAAACATTTTGTTTGACATCGATTTTGATAACCCTCAAAAATGTTTTTAGGAAAATACAAAACTTGGGAATCCTTAGGTACTTTTGTGGAAGGTGTAGTTATGGTCCATTGTTTATTTTAACTATTGGGGCTCACTCATGGAGTGTTCTTATGATCCTAGGAATGTTTTTCTAGGGACATGATTGAAATTGTTATGGTGTTCAATCATCGTGTGTTCTTATACTCTTGAGGCATGTTTTCTATGGAATTATTTTTGCATTAGTAATTAATTATGGTACGAGTAGTCTGATAGCTCAATGTGTTGTGATCCTTGGAAAGATTTACCTATTCTTTGGCTTTGTATTGTTCTGTCTTTGATATATCTGCATGAATTTCATAATTTTTTTTTGAAAATTATTCTCTGAAACTCTTTTTTATTGATTTATTAAAACTAGATAAAACTAAAAATATTTACCATGGTTTTTATATAAACTTTTATATTTTTTATTATGTAATGTTTTCATTAAATGAGTATATTTTGGAATTATTTTATAGAGACTTGACATAGAGAATCTAGGTGGGTTCGACTAAGATTGGTTAGCACACACCATGAACAAACCATTAGTGGTGTGAAGACCTGGTTATATATTTTGATATAGGGAAAAGAAGTGTGACATTATGAGGAAGCATGGTTTCTGTCAACTAGTTTTGGGTAGTTGGTGGTGAGATGGTTGGACATTGGCCCCATTATCACATGGATTAGTTTGTTTTAATTTTAATTTTCCTTTACATTTATATTCTACATTGGTTTTGTTTTATCTGCTTGAGTTTTATCACTTCTTTTCTATTATTTAAATTATGGAATATAACTTTCTTTGAGTTATACATCTTCTATTTCTTTATAATATATATATATATATATATATATTTGTGTGTTTATGATTTTTTCTATTTATTTTTGGGTGAAATTATTCCCTATGGTTTTTTATGCTTGATTACTAATCGATATCCCATGGGGATTTAGAATGCCTTATGGGTATGCGATGAATCAAGTTATGTTACAATTTTTGAGGGAATTATAGGTCATTCAAGAAAAATTTGTATCAAAGGTATGTTTTTCTTCATCATTATTTTTATGAGATGTTTGGTAGACTGGAGATAGGATTTTGGAAACACTATTGGTTGGTTTTAGTAAGTTCCTTGAAAAATCATTCAGTTGAAATATTAGACATGTGTATGTGGGTTACTGGAAAATTATTTTCTCTCATCATATTGGTGGTTTTCTACCACTGGAATTCGTTATCATGGTTCCCTTCCTTCTCACAACTAAATAATTTCGTTATCCCTTATAGAAAATTGTTTAGATTATACTTCCCACACATTTGACAATTTGAATTTTATAATTTATTGTGGATGTGATATTCTTCTATCATTCTACTAGAATTGAAATATATTATCCACTACCTATATCCTAGACCATGAGACCCTTATGATTCAATTATTTCCATTTCATATTTTAAGGCACATCAAACAATTTCCTCATAGATTCCCAATTCATGAATGATCATAGATATTTGCAGATTCAGATTTATCCCACTAAATAAGTGGTTAAATTTATATTTGAGGTCAATAACAAAGAAAGGGGTGTATCATGAAAGTCTTGTGAATTTTAAATCGTATTCCCAAATATATTTATCATAAATTTCCTTGAACCTAAAAAACTCCCTACCCATTTTCAATTGGATATTTTGATGAAAGTATTTATTGAAAAACAATTTTTAGAACTCTTTTTGTTATATATATTCAATATCCTCATCCAGCTTCATTTTTTAATCAACATCCACAATTTATCAGATTATCCCTACCTATGATAAATATCTATAATGACATTCTCTTTCATATGGAATTTATGTATGGAGAATATCTCTTCAATGTATTTGATCCATTTTTCCTTGATTAAGGGATAAAAAAATTCACTGAATATTGAAGGCCTTTTTCGCATAAAGATCTCAATTACAACTTTCTTTTTCTTATGGAGATGTAGGTCTTCCACCTGATTTATATTTTTATTCAAAAATTAAGTTAATTTATAGTTTATTATAATAAAGTTCTAAAATCCTTCTCATAATGGGTTGGTCATCTCATTTGGCCAGTAATCACCTTGGTTATTGAATTTATTCATCCTATTTCCAGACATTTTATAAAATAAAGGTGAAATTTGGGATGATAATTTAAAAAAAATTAAACACATAATATGTTAACTATGAACATTGAAGGGATCATTCATAAATTACATAAATCCCTTAACCTATAAATTTCTAGGATTAAATCTATTTTATCCATGGTCTATTTTATAACATACTATTTTATTGGAATTTTTTCCTTTTATAGTGGTTATAATGATCTTTTTAATTTACCAAATCATTTCCCCAGATAGTTTAAACTGTGTTTGAATCAAGGAATATTTATTATTCACCTAGTGATGATATAGTTAATGTCCAATGCACCCATTTTAGGATTTTACCCCTAGGTACTACTATTATAGATACACATCCACTTGTAGTATCTAGATAGGGATTTTGATACTTAAAAAAATGATATAAAATTTACTATAATAAAGGGAAATTTTCCACTATTTAATACTATCCAAAATAAATTCACTAAGGATCTATAATCCTAATCTCTAAAAATCTTAACTTTGTTCTGATACAAACTATGACAACCCATATTTTTATACACATTATCTTATGATTTATTATGTAAATATGACCAAAATAAAATCTTAGAAGATCAAGAGTACTAGTGTATTTGAGAAATTAGGTACATAAAACATTAAATTGAAACACATATACAACAACATTATTTAAAACTCCATAACGTGTCGTCAAAATAAATAGTCTTTATAATACTTCACAGGATACCCTGGGCACATACATAAGTCAAAAGTGAACTATAAATCCCAAATAATAATAAACATATTTCATGATAAAAGTGAAATATGTGTGCCAATAATCATATCAAGGTGATATAAAAGGGGTGATAATCATAAACATGAACATCAAATCATGATATTATATGATAACATAAATGAAATGTAAGAGTGTGTAAATAACATAAAACATAACATCATAAGAATAAGTCAAGGATAACCACTGAGAAATCCTAAAATTGTGTTCTTAAGATAACCACCTATAAACCATAAATTTTATCTCATGAAATAAAAAATTCCCCAAATCGTTGTAGGGATATATAATTTTGTTCCAACCCATCACATTCATATTATGTTCATGCATTTATATTCCACATAGATCTTACAACATAAGAATATATTTTATAACAATTAATCCCATTATTATGGATTTTGGGTTACACACATGTAAGTCCCAAATCATTTAAATATGGTTATTTCTTGTTGAATACCATTAATTAGAAATGGGTATGGGTATTCATGGTATAAAAGTTGGGCATGGAAAATCACAACATAATTCTAGCAGCATAATAGGTGTACATAATGGTTTATGGAGGGGTTTAATTGGAGTGAATGGTGATATATAATTAATTGAAAATAATTAGTATTTTAAATTTATGATTAAAAACATATTCCATAATGAACAATTGGAAATAAAAACTCAAAATACAAATAATGTACTTGAATAAGGTGGAGGGGAAATATAATCCCTTAACATCAGAGGGTGCCTGTAAAAGTTTAGGAGGATCTTTTTAAGATATTAAGAACACCTTGAGATGTATTTATATATATAGAGTGAGGTTAAATTAATTATTAATGGATTTTTAGTGAATTAGAGAGGTATTTTGGTAGGTATTTATAGAATATGAGAGGGTAATTCTTCATTGATTTCTTAACATAGGTTTTGAAACATATGTGATAAAATAATCAAAACCACAAACCATGTCACGACCCGTCCTCGGGGCCCGTGCCGTGACTACCCCAAGCCCGCCTTCCATAGGCCAGGGGCTGGCGACTAGCACCAAAGGCGTAAAATCCCGTTAACTGGGAAGGCATTGCCTTTATAAAAGAAAACAAGCACCACAGAGTACAAGCGGAAGTGAAACACTAAGTACAAAAAGAAGAGCT
Source organism: Viscum album (assembly GCA_963277665.1). Lineage (NCBI taxonomy): Eukaryota > Viridiplantae > Streptophyta > Magnoliopsida > Santalales > Viscaceae > Viscum > Viscum album. The sequence continues at coordinate 1,065,867,499 of OY728135.1, read as the reverse complement.
GAAAAGTAAAAGGGGCCGGAAATACAAGCCCAACTGTAGAGTACAACTCGAAAGGGAAAAACAGCGACTGAAAAGTAAAGCTGCTACGTTGAGATGTCCACTGGAAATCCCACCTGAAGGGTGGGTACAGATAGCTCCTCTGCTCCTCAGGTCCCGCCATCCGCTCCGAGTATGTCTCGCTCAGTGGTCCTCCTCCGGGTACCGCCTCGTCGTATAGTCCACCTCCAGGTACCGTCCAGTCCTTGAACCTTCGGCTTCTGTCAGCACTGTCCGTCGTCTGCAACCAACACAACGAGGTGCGGGCATAGCCCGTGCAGGGGTGAGTATAACGATACTCAGTAGGGACCCCGAGACCCTCAAGGTCTCACTAAAACCAACAAGGATAAACACAAGAAGATCTCAACAGATAAACTCTACTTAGGTGTATGCCCATACATATACCTAAGTTATCAAGTAACCCATCTCAATCATGAGGAAACACAAGGATTGTGAAAACGACGGATAACCACTACCCGGGTATATGCCCATACATATACCAAAGTTATCAAGTGACCCATCTCAATCATGAAGTAAACACAAGGTCAAAAGTCTCAGCTCAAACCAGGATTTTCATTATCCAAACCGTAACTGCTGAAGAGCTCCGTCTCTAGAGTGTACAGTGGTCCTGTCACGACTCCGAGGCTGCCGCTCACTAACCTAGGACTGCTGAAGTACTCCTCCTGTCGAGTACTGCGGGTTTGCGGCCAACTACCTGGCGCTCCGTCCGCTGAGGGTCTGTCGCCAAATACCGGGCGCTACCCAGATAGCCTACTGAGGTACTCCTCCTGTCGAGTACCGCGGGTTTGCGGCCAACTACCTGGCGCTCCGTCCGCCGTGGGTCTGCTACCAACTACTGGGCGCTCCGTCCACTGGGCTAGTCGACTCACTCCAAGTCGAGTCGGTCAAGCAGTCGTCAGGTCTCAGCCGGCTACACGGTCTCCGTACTCTGCACGCTCGTCTCCGGGAGGATCCGCTCCACGAGCTACTGGTCGATACTCTAAGTATCTCAAAGTCCCACGAAGAAGTATCTCGAAAGTCCGTCTCGTCATAGGGGTCTCAACGCAACAGACGGCGCGTCGATCGGACGCCTGGTCTGTGAGTTAATAGTCTTTTCGTCCCAGGGGCCCGGTTGGTTTTGAGTGCGAACCAATCCCGGCCGTATCTCAACTGTACCCCGAACTTCCATAGGGTAAACTCAAAGGGACCGTTACTCAACGTAACCACCAACGCCGCTGACGGCTCGTCAAGCGGACGTCCTATCTGAAAGATATCAGCTTTCCCGTTCCAGGGGCCCGGTTGGATTTCGGGAACAATCCAACCCGGCCATACTCCGACTGCATCCAAAACTCGGGCGGAGTATGTCAAAAGTTCTGTCTCATCAAGAAGAAGTCAACGAAACAGACGGCGCGTCAATCGGACGCCCGGTCTGTGAGTTATTGGCTTTTTCGTCTCCGGGGCCCGGTTGGTTTTTAAGGCAAAACCAACCCGACCGTACTCCACCTGCGTCCAAACCTCGGGCGGAGTATGCCAAAAGATCCGCCTCATTAAGAGGAACGCAACGCGACTGACGGCGCGTCAATCAGACGTTCGTGGCTCGAGATATGAGCGTTTCCGCTCCGAAGGCCCGGTTGGTTCCGTGCACGAACCAACCCGGCCGAACTCAAAGTAAACCGAAACCTTGAGTGCGATATACCGAAACGACCGTCTCGATCCAAGGATCGCGTTGCCGCAGACGGTTCGTCATTCGGAGGTCCGAGGCTCAAGTTATGAGCCAAGAACCGAATCTGGTCCGAAACGGGGGGTCCGGGTCCGGGCCGACCCGGCCCGACCCCCCCCCCCCCCCTCTGGACGGCGCGGCGGCCGGCGGCGGCGGACGGCGGCGGCGGGCGGCGGCAGCGGGCGGCGGCGCGGCGGCGGCGGGCGGCGGCGCGGCGGTGCGGCGGCGGGCCGCGTGGCGGCGGCGGCGGCGGCGGCACGCGGGGCTAAGCCCCGCGTTTTCTGGAGGGCGGCGCGGCACTGGCCGCGCCGTTTTTTTAACAAGCGCCCCCCCCCCCCCCCCACGTGGGGGGGCTTGCTGGATCGAACCGAGGGGGCAGCCGGCCCCCTCCCTTTAAAAGAACCGCCCCCTCTTTAAAAGAGGGGGGTTTTAATATACCGGCCGGGGAATTAAATTCCCCGGTTTTTATGGCATCCGGCCGGCCAGCTGGCCGGCCGGTCTTCTCCAACGGGACCGGAAAATCCGGTCCCCTCTTCGGCTTCCGACGCCGGCGGCCCGGCCGCCGGTCTGCTCTTCCGCCGCGGCCCGGAACCGGCCGCGGTCTCCTCGTCCCGCCGCGGCCCGGAACCGGCCGCGGTCTTCTCGTCCCGCCGCGGCCCGGAACCGGCCGCGGTGTTCGTCGTCCGGCGCGGTGCGACTGCACCGCGCCCCTCTCGCCGTGCCATGAATCCTTCCAATGCGGCGCGGCGGCGTCGCGTTCTTGAAGACTCTCCTCGGCATAGTGCGACGGCGTTGCGTAAATTAAACGCACGGTAAACCGCGTGGTGCGACGGCACCACGCCACTTTGCTTCCATCGAAAGAATTAAACAAGAACGTTGGAGGGGGGTTCGGCCGTGTTCGTGCGGTCGGGCCCCCCTCGCGTTAATAATAATAACGCAACTTAAAGAAAATCATGTCACACGTTAATCTTGCTAAAAGCACGATCAAGAATAAAATGAGGAATCCAAAAGAAATTCGACAACCCCTACCTCGGTTTTAAGATTCGAAGAATCGTCTACGATCCGCGGAAGACGGCGTCGCGGAAGTCGGGCGTCGCGGTCGTCGTTCGTCAAATCCGTTGACGAAGAGACGCGTCCGAAGAGGCACGTCGTTGGCGAATCCTTGTACGCCGACGAAGGTTGTCCGAGGAAGGTGCGGTGTTCTCTCTCGTTGACACCGAAGACGAAGACGAGCGGAGCGGCGTTCTTCGTCGGAAAAAGAGCGTTCCTCGTCAAGTCTTGAGGAAAGTCAAAATATAAAGAAAGCAACGAACTCAAGAACCCTTACCTCGATAGTCGCACGTTGACGGAGTCGTGGAAAATCGGTGTCGATTCCTTTGACGTCGGAGGAAGAGTCGTTGTCGAAGGCGTTCGTCGCGGAAAACCGTCGCGGAAGGGATGACGCGGAAGAAGAACGTCGCGTCGCGGATACGACGTCGCGGATGGATCGTGTTCTTCGGCGGAGAAGTTCTTCGTTGAAGAACGTCGTTCTTCGCGTTCTTCGTTGAGTTTGAAGAAGAAGGAGAGGAGCTCTCCACCTCTCAAGAAGACAAACGATCAACCCAAAATAAAATAAGATCACATCTTATTTTATTATTACAAAACATAAAAGAATTTCAAAAGATTGAAATTCAAAAGAGATAACTCCACATTTAACTCACTTATTTAATATACATGAATTGTATAATTAAATAGAAGTTAACTTGTCAAGTCATTAAGAGGGAGAGTGGGGAGTTGAAAAGGTGGGGGTTCGTGTGGGCCCCACCACACTTAATCCTCCCAAGGGAGGTTAAGTGGGTGTGGGTCCCACTTCCAACCTCCTTTGAGAGGTTTTAAGAAGTTAAAATAAAATTTGTTCTACACAAATTTTATTTAACTCAACCTAAACCCTCAAAAAATAACTTTCAACCCGCAACAAACGCAACTCCCGAAAAGGTCTCTTTAAGCGAATATCGGCGCTGCGAGTTCATCGGTGCCCTCAGATTTCAATTCCGAGCACCGGATCAAAAGTTAGTAATTCCCGCTCGTTCGTTCACTGAACGTACCCGAGCCAAACTTCGGAAATTAATTCCGGGCACTCCGGGCCTCGGAATCAGGTGCCGTCAGAAACCGCATTCTTGTAAAATTCTAAAGAAAATTAAGAAAAAATTTCCCTTGAATTTTACGGGTCTTTACATTACTCCCACCTCAGGGCTTTACGTCCCCGTAAAGCTACATCAAAAACTAGGGAAACAAAAAGAGGATACTGAGCACGCATCTGAGCCTCCCGCTCCCATGTGCTCTCCTGGAGATTCTCGTGCCGCCATCTGTTGCGCACAAGAGGAATCGATCGTCCATGTAGGACCCGCTCCTGGATGACATGGACCTCTTTTGACGTGGCCCGGACCATCTCTGGTCCCACAAGAGCTGCAAGATTTCTTCTTTGCCGAAAAGAGAAACCTGATCTCATCCCCTGGATGAACCACATTCTTTGCCTAAAACAGTCAATCCTAACATGGATGATACTAATCCATACCAAGGATGACGTCGTAAGGCCTCGACGCTACTACTAAGAGATCCAACCGTTACTCTCGCCTCCAAGGGTTGAGTCACACTGTCGGCATCAGTGTGTGGTAACTGGTCTCCTCCAGTAGATGTCTCACAAGTGAGGGTCAAGTCAACAGTCAACTGGAACCTCTTAGTAACATCACAAAAGAAGACAGGAATGAAAACATCGCAAAGGATGCGTCTTTTATTATTGCAGCTCATATAACAAGACGCTACACAAAAGCAACATCAACATGGAACTAGAAGTACAAGAGACGTATCCACTAGTTCCGCTCCTGTCCACCTGCTCCCAGAGCTCCAGCATTTGTCGCTGCCTCAACCTCGGTGGCTCCCTCCAAGCCTGCGGATCGAGGAGTCGGACAGTCACGTGCTAGGTGACCCTTTCCGCCACAGGAGTAACATTGTCCGTTTCTGGCACGCCTGGCTCTGATCCCACCTCGGGTGCCCCGCACCACCGGTCCTAAAACTCGAGATCGCCCAACTGCTGGTCTGGTCCTCCTGGACCTCTGCATCATCTGTCTACTGCCCACAGATGACTCGGCTTCTGATCGAAAAACACGTGGCAAAGGCAGAATCTCCTGTACACGCTCGGGGTGTAGAGATACTGGCACAAACTCCACCCTGAAGAAGGTCTCGAAGTCTTCCCATGCGAAGTTCATCTCATCGCAAAACTGAAACAAGTGGCTCCACCACCTACCTGCTGCTGCCTGAAGGAGGCTGGTAGCAAAGATCACCATGAAGTCTGCCGGCGTCCCCACTAGCCTGAAGACTCTCACCACAGCCTCCAGCCAAACCTCAGCCACCTGCGGGTCCGTCTCTCCCAGGAACCTGGGTGGCCTCTGGCGCTGGAACTCGTGCAGCGCGCTCAAGCGTCGTGCATCGCCTACTGCTGGGGCTGGTGGCATCGATGGCCCAACGTATGGTAGTACCGCTGGTGCCTCCGCTGGTGCCTCAACTGCAAGAGGGCCCTGTACCGAAGCCTCGTCGCTCGACAGACTGTCAGCACGCTCATCCCCCCGGGCTCTAATTGGTCGTCTGAGAAAAGACATCCTGAAAGAAACAACGTAACACGATCAAACGATTATACCTGGTGAGCTGACCTGGTTTGAGCTGTTTTAAGGGGGGAAACCTTTGAAAACACACACGCAATCAGTGTTTTCGTGCACAAAGTCGGAAATCAGTTGTCAGGGTCCTGGTGTATGGATACGTCGGCCGCCCGCACCAACACTGGACTCCCTGAACTGAAAACCACACTCGGTACCCTTAACACTATTGCTTCACATAGAAAGAAAAGACGATCAGAGTCTGCGGTAGAACCGACCGCCTCTGATACCAATTTGTCACGACCCGTCCTCGGGGCCCGTGCCGTGACTACCCCAAGCCCGCCTTCCATAGGCCAGGGGCTGGCGACTAGCACCAAAGGCGTAAAATCCCGTTAACTGGGAAGGCATTGCCTTTATAAAAGAAAACAAGCACCACAGAGTACAAGCGGAAGTGAAACACTAAGTAAAAAAAGAAGAGCTGAAAAGTAAAAGGGGCCGGAAATACAAGCCCAACTGTAGAGTACAACTCGAAAGGGAAAAACAGCGACTGAAAAGTAAAGCTGCTACGTTGAGATGTACACTGGAAATCCCACCTGAAGGGTGGGTACAGATAGCTCCTCTGCTCCTCGGGTCCCGCCATCCGCTCCGAGTATGTCTCGCTCAGTGGTCCTCCTCCGGGTACCGCCTCGTCGTATAGTCCACCTCCAGGTACCGTCCAGTCCTTGAACCTTCGGCTTCTGTCAGCACTGTCCGTCGTCTGCAACCAACACAACGAGGTGCGGGCATAGCCCGTGCAGGGGTGAGTATAACGATACTCAGTAGGGACCCCGAGACCCTCAAGGTCTCACTAAAACCAACAAGGATAAACACAAGAAGATCTCAACAGATAAACTCTACTTAGGTGTATGCCCATACATATACCTAAGTTATCAAGTAACCCATCTCAATCATGAGGAAACACAAGGATTGTGAAAACGACGGATAACCACTACCCGGGTATATGCCCATACATATACCAAAGTTAGCAAGTGACCCATCTCAATCATGAAGTAAACACAAGGTCAAAAGTCTCAGCTCAAACCAGGATTTTCATTATCGAAACCGTAACTGCTGAAGAGCTCCGTCTCTAGAGTGTACAGTGGTCCTGTCACGACTCCGAGGCTGCCGCTCACTAACCTAGGACTGCTGAAGTACTCCTCCTGTCGAGTACTGCGGGTTTGCGGCCAACTACCTGGCGCTCCGTCCGCTGAGGGTCTGTCGCCAAATACCGGGCGCTACCCAGATAGCCTACTGAGGTACTCCTCCTGTCGAGTACCGCGGGTTTGCGGCCAACTACCTGGCGCTCCGTCCGCCGTGGGTCTGCTACCAACTACTGGGCGCTCCGTCCACTGGGCTAGTCGACTCACTCCAAGTCGAGTCGGTCAAGCAGTCGTCAGGTCTCAGCCGGCTACACGGTCTCCGTACTCTGCACGCTCGTCTCCGGGAGGATCCGCTCCACGAGCTACTGGTCGATACTCTAAGTATCTCAAAGTCCCACGAAGAAGTATCTCGAAAGTCCGTCTCGTCATAGGGGTCTCAACGCAACAGACGGCGCGTCGATCGGACGCCCGGTCTGTGAGTTAATAGTCTTTTCGTCCCAGGGGCCCGGTTGGTTTTGAGTGCGAACCAATCCCGGCCGTATCTCAACTGTACCCCGAACTTCCATAGGGTAAACTCAAAGGGACCGTTACTCAACGTAACCACCAACGCCGCTGACGGCTCGTCAAGCGGACGTCCTGTCTGAAAGATATCAGCTTTCCCGTTCCAGGGGCCCGGTTGGATTTCGGGAACAATCCAACCCGGTCATACTCCGACTGCATCCAAAACTCGGGCGGAGTATGTCAAAAGTTCCGTCTCATCAAGAGGAAGTCAACGAAACAGACGGCGCGTCAATCGGACGCCCGGTCTGTGAGTTATTGGCTTTTTCGTCTCCGGGGCCCGGTTGGTTTTTAAGGCAAAACCAACCCGATCGTACTCCACCTGCGTCCAAACCTCGGGCGGAGTATGCCAAAAGATCCGCCTCATTAAGAGGAACGCAACGCGACTGACGGCGCGTCAATCAGACGTTCGTGGCTCGAGATATGAGTGTTTCCGCTCCGAAGGCCCGGTTGGTTCCGTGCACGAACCAACCCGGCCGAACTCAAAGTAAACCGAAACCTTGAGTGCGATATACCGAAACGACCGTCTCGATCCAAGGATCGCGTTTCTGCAGACGGTTCGTCATTCGGAGGTCCGAGGCTCAAGTTATGAGCCAAGAACCGAATCTGGTCCGAAACGGGGGGTCCGGGTCCGGGCCGACCCGGCCCGACCCCCCCCCCCCCCCCCCCTCTGGACGGCGCGGCAGCCGGCGGCGGCGGACGGCGGCGGCGGGCGGCGGCGGCGGGCGGCGGCGCGGCGGCGCGGCGGCGGCGGGCGGCGGCGCGGCGGCGCGGGGGCGGGCCGCGTGGCGGCGGCGGCGGCGGCGGCACGCGTGGCGGCGGCGGCGGCGGCACGCGGGGCTAAGCCCCGCGTTTTCTGGAGGGCGGCGCGGCACTGGCCGCGCCGTTTTTTTAACAAGCGCCCCCCCCCCCCCCCCCCACGTGGGGGGGCTTGCTGGATCGAACCGAGGGGGCAGCCGGCCCCCTCCCTTTAAAAGAACCGCCCCCTCTTTAAAAGAGGGGGGTTTTAATATACCGGCCGGGGAATTAAATTCCCCGGTTTTTATGGCATCCGGCCGGCCAGCTGGCCGGCCGGTCTTCTCCAACGGGACCGGAAAATCCGGTCCCCTCTTCGGCTTCCGACGCCGGCGGCCCGGCCGCCGGTCTGCTCTTCCGCCGCGGCCCGGAACCGGCCGCGGTCTCCTCGTCCCGCCGCGGCCCGGAACCGGCCGCGGTCTTCTCGTCCCGCCGCGGCCCGGAACCGGCCGCGGTGTTCGTCGTCCGGCGCGGTGCGACTGCACCGCGCCCCTCTCGCCGTGCCATGAATCCTTCCAACGCGGCGCGGCGGCGTCGCGTTCTTGAAGACTCTCCTCGGCGTAGTGCGACGGCGTTGCGTAAATTAAACGCACGGTAAACCGTGTGGTGCGACGGCACCACGCCACATTGCTTCCATCGAAAGAATTAAACAAGAACGTTGGAGGGGGGTTCGGCCGTGTTCGTGCGGTCGGGCCCCCCTCGCGTTAATAATAATAACGCAACTTAAAGAAAATCATGTCACACGTTAATCTTGCTAAAAGCACGATCAAGAATAAAATGAGGAATCCAAAAGAAATTCGACAACCCCTACCTCGGTTTTAAGATTCGAAGAATCGTCTACGATCCGCGGAAGACGGCGTCGCGGAAGTCGGGCGTCGCGGTCGTCGTTCGTCAAATCCGTTGACGAAGAGACGCGTCCGAAGAGGCACGTCGTTGGTGAATCCTTGTACGCCGACGAAGGTTGTCCGAGGAAGGTGCGGTGTTCTCTCTCGTTGACACCGAAGACGAAGACGAGCGGAGCGGCGTTCTTCGTCGGAAAAAGAGCGTTCCTCGTCAAGTCTTGAGGAAAGTCAAAATATAAAGAAAGCAACGAACTCAAGAACCCTTACCTCGATAGTCGCACGTTGACGGAGTCGTGGAAAATCGGTGTCGATTCCTTTGACGTCGGAGGAAGAGTCGTTGTCGAAGGCGTTCGTCGCGGAAAACCGTCGCGGAAGGGATGACGCGGAAGAAGAACGTCGCGTCGCGGATACGGCGTCGCGGATGGATCGTGTTCTTCGGCGGAGAAGTTCTTCGTTGAAGAACGTCGTTCTTCGCGTTCTTCGTTGAGTTTGAAGAAGAAGGAGAGGAGCTCTCCACCTCTCAAGAAGACAAACGATCAACCCAAAATAAAATAAGATCACATCTTATTTTATTATTACAAAACATAAAAGAATTTCAAAAGTTTGAAATTCAAAAGAGATAACTCCACATTTAACTCAGTTATTTAATCTACATGAATTGTATAATTAAATAGAAGTTAACTTGTCAAGTCATTAAGAGGGAGAGTGGGGAGTTGAAAAGGTGGGGGTTCGTGTGGGCCCCACCACACTTAATCCTCCCAAGGGAGGTTAAGTGGGTGTGGGTCCCACTTCCAACCTCCTTTGAGAGGTTTTAAGAAGTTAAAATAAAATTTGTTCTACACAAATTTTATTTAACTCAACCTAAACCCTCAAAAAATAACTTTCAACCCGCAACAAACGCAACTCCCGAAAAGGTCTCTTTAAGCGAATATCGGCGCTGCGAGTTCATCGGTGCCCTCGGATTTCAATTCCGAGCACCGGATCAAAAGTTAGTAATTCCCGCTCGTTCGTTCACTGAACGTACCCGAGCCAAACTTCGGAAATTAATTCCGGGCACTCCGGGCCTCGGAATCAGGTGCCGTCAGAAACCGCATTCTTGTAAAATTCTAAAGAAAATTAAGAAAAAATTTCCCTTGAATTTTACGGGTCTTTACAAACCATACTATGGTTTATTCAATTTTTTTCTTCAAAATAGGATTTTTTTAAATGTTTAATATTTAACATAAAAAAATATGTTCAATTAATATCATTAGTTATGTGGAAGTGATTCATACTCATGAATAATTGATTTTAAAATTGTAAAATATAAAATTGTTTTTTGGGTATTCATTATAGATTTATAAAATTAAAAAAATAAATTAAAAAAACCTTATTTTAAAGTGGGAATGTATATTTATTCATTTATTCCTTTTATATAATTTATTACACCACTTATGGTCTATTATTATATCATAATAGATACTTTATATTTATACATATTGAATTTTTACTCAAAAAAATTCATTGTCTCAGAAAGTTATAAAAAATTCACCATTGCATAATATTGATGAGATAATTTAAAAAATAAAATTCATATTACAAAAAAAATTATTAAATATTATAATTATCACTTTTAAATAAAAATACATATCTAATGGAAAACACTAGTGTTTAAAACACTACCAACTTTACTGTCCTTATTAAAATTACATAGGACTTCATTAAATTACAATATCATTTATATTTAAATATATATAATTTAATAATAAATATTTATGAAAATAAAATTTCTATACAAAATTATTGAATTTATTGTTAGGACCACTAGGTAAAATATCCTGATAGGGGGGCTGAATCAGGGTATGAATGATTAAAACAACTTCCCCATTTTAATCTTGTTTTCCTATTAAAAAGCTCTCTTCTCTCTATTTACTACTGTAAAGTTTGAACATAAATTAAAGAATACATGATGTCATGCTAATCTCTCATTTTAAGTGTTCTCAAAGATTCTTAAGAAGATCCAATCATAGTGTAGATACTTGTAGTTACCTTTACTATCTCAAATGAATGCATCCTCTACTATATTTATATTCTCTATTGAAGTCATGCTTTCATCCACTGATAAATATCGCTTTACCACAGACATATTGGGAAACTCCAAATATTTCATGCAACCCTTATTGTGACATGAGATAAAATTTAATTACTTTCATGAAGGATATCAATTTTTTCACAAAACACCTCTTGTGTGAAACTTCTATCTTACACGCAACTCAAATCGTACCTGCAACTCCAATTCTTTTGTGCAACTAGCATTACTAAAAAATATTACGTGATTCATAGTTCTGATTTTATTTATGTATTAATATTGTATGGTATAGGTAGTTCACATTTTATTTATAGGCATCTCTAACCCTTGTGCGGAAGATTACACATGCCACAAAGATCCTCCTTGAGTGCAAAAAAACCCCATTTGACGTTGTATTAGGCATGTAATACTCTTTCACGCAAAATAATCTTTCTTGAACATTTCTAAATATTTCGCACAATTTATGATTTTTCCATATTTTGATGTTATGATATTGAAACATTCCATGCTTTTATGTTTCCAAATCATCTTCAATCTTGTGCGCAACTTCCTTTTCCAAAAACACATTTCTCCATTTTCTGATTTTGAGACCCTATAATTCAAAAAACACGTGAAAACAATGCCACCTTTTATCTGTTCTTTTTGTATATCCTCTAGATCATCCTTTCTTTTTTCATGGTTCTTTTTCAAAATATATTTTTAACAATACCTCTGGAACACAAAAACTAGTAATAGAAACCCTCTTTATTAACAAATACAATCAACCAAAAAATTATTCAATGTTTCTGTGATATATTTTTTCCAATTTTTTTTTTCTAAATATGTCCTTCATTAATTTTTTTTAATAAGGTAGTTCCTTGGTCAGTGAACAAAGAAAAATATATTGAATAATAAAGAAACAAAGTTAAAAAAGACGAAAAGATGGGATTTTATTACAATCTCTATCAAAGAGATGAAATAAGTCAGCTCGAAGGGCATCCAACCAAGTCACATTCTGGTGAACACCTTTGCTGGCAAGGGCATCACCAACAATATTCACTTCACTGAAGGCATGAGTAGTAATGTAGTCAATCCCACTAAGCGAATTCAGTAAATTCCACCAAAGAGTGGTAAGAGGCCAGGCTAGATAAATCACACCATTCTAAATAGCTTGGATAGTGATGGTAGAATCACTTTCAATTCAAATCTTTCTTCATCCTCTTTGGAGAGGGAAATCAACACCTTGGATGACCCCCAACATTTATACTTCCAAAGATGTAGCAAAACCACATCCACCGTAGAAACATCCATGGAACTGACCAGAAGAGTCTCTATAAATTGATCCACAGCTGGAAGGACCGGTGCACATGGTTTAGGACGTAATCTCAATAATCATGAACTTATCATATATGTGGTTTCACTTGAGTTTCATTTATTAAATCAAATCTTGGGATTGGTCAATGTAAAATCCTATGGATTCCATCTCCACCACAGGCTTCGATAAATGGGATTTATAAGATATGGTCCTACTGGTTGAGGCCATCACTTATTTCCTCTATTTAAATTAGACTTTATTATGAAACTTAATATAGTATTCATAAATATAACTACACAAAAAAAATATCCTCAATGGTTAATATTGTTAATGATATTTTAAATCTAACAAGATATATTTTATAATATTCTAAAACAACCAAAGCGGTGTATATGTTTTATATAACTACAATACTAAATAATGAATTTCATTTATAAAAGTTCATGTTGTTACATTACTTATAGGATTTAATGATATTGAAGGTTATGTAAATAAAAAATATTAGATAAAACTTAATATAAACAATGATAAACTAAGAGAGTTGTTATTTGAATTTAAGGTGTCAAAGGTTAGGATATCATTGGATTAATATGATTGTTTATTATGATTTAATTATATATACTCACATTAGCCATGTTGGTTTTTAGTAAATGACTATAAAAAGAAGAAATAACTTTTCATAAAAACTTACAACAACAAACACTATCTTTTGATGAGTCTTATTATTTGTTCTATTTTTTTCTTCAATTATGAAAAAATCATCTCGACCATTCACTTTATAGAATATGAAGTGTATAAATATAGGAATATTTTCAAAACATATATTAAAAGGTTGAAATTATTCTTATGGAAGGGAAAATATAAATTTAGTATATTTTGTCATATGAATTATCTCATGGGTAAAAACATCCCGTATGACAAAGGAAGATAAATTTATTGAGGATTATGTGCGTAATGTCACCACACTATCATAGTATTCCTTTGGAAACTCAATAAAAATTATGAGTTTGATAAAGGTATATATATGGTTTAAAAAATATTAGTTTTAGAAAAACATAGGTTTTCTATACTTATCCTTGAAATTAAATTACATATCAAAATCATTATTTTATATTATTTCTTACGTTAATATAAACTCATTTTTCATGGGGACAAATTAAATTTTTTAAGATGTAATTTCACTGAGGAGAACGTGACAAACTAAGTAATTGTAATAATGAATCAATTTTATCATCTATTAATATTTATGAATATTAATTTATATATTTATTTATAATTATTTATATGTTTATATTATGTATCAAAATATATTATATAATAAATTAGACACTAATTATACAGTTAAAATTATTATGTTTACTTTGTGACATAATATATACTTTAATGGTTAAATACATCTCCTTGACATAATTTATATTATTTATTTATCTAAAGAGTTATTTAATTTCTAGATATTTTTTTAATTGATATTTATTTTTATTATATTGAATTTTTATTATATTTGTTATTATAAATAATTTTATCAATGTGTGACATAAGGTTATAGTTTTTCATTTGAGAAAAGAATAATTACTATTCTAAATAATTTATATTTCCAACTACTATATGGTTTTATTTATAAGATAAATTTATAAATGTTATAATTTTAAAATTATAAAATATCCATTTTTTGAATCATCCATAAAAAATTATATTGGGGTCAATTTTTGGTATTTTTATAACCAAGTTATTTTTTTAGTAAATAGTTAAAAATATAGTTTTTATGAATACTATATATTTTATGCCATATTCATGATAGACTTATTTATGAAACCTATATAAAATATATTTCATGTTATTTCAGTCAATGTATAATATAAATATTATTAAATTTGTATAAAATAATGTTTTATGTCAAGATAAATATGAAAACATATATTGTTGTTGATGTAGTACTTTCACAACATTTGAAAAGTATAACATGGTGTATCTGTGATAATATTTAAGATTTTAAAATTATAATATCAAATTTTTGGAAAATTATTGTGAAAAATTAATTATTTTGATATATATTTATGAATTTGAAAATTAAATAACATGTTAATTTCCAGAATTATTACCTAGCGCTTGTCAAAGGTAAGAATATTCAAGATTCTAATCATAACATAGTTATCATGATATAAATGGGAATAAATAATATTAGGAATGTGTTTAAATTATGATATTAATGAATTAAAAATTACATTTATGTTTATAATTTATTTTTAATATTACCTAATAGGACAATTATCTAAAACACTAGTGCAACATCAATGCAACTCTTGTAAAAGAATGAGAAAAGTCAAATTAAATGGTTTTAAAAATATTTTAAATGATAATATCATAATGAAGGTATTGAATTATTTTTAGAGATAAAAATGATAATTAATAAATTATATAAATGTCTAAATATGAGTTCCATATTTATTTAGATATTTTTTGAATTAAAATTTTGACAATAACCTTAAAAATCCCTTTAAAGGTTATTTAATATTAAAAAAATTATAAACTAATAAAAAGTCATAAAATATAATCTTAAGTATATTTTGAAAGTTTAATGGTCTATAATATAATATATATTCCATTTATGAACCACATGACATTTTAAAATTACATTCTTAACCATTCAATATTGAATATTTCAGAGAACTCCATAATATTTTTTCTATAAAAGAAGAATCATTCTAATATGTCAAAAACAAGTATCAAGTTATTTTTTATCTCAAAATTATTCCCAAATACCTCTATAAAAATACCTCTTTTTGTTTAAAGGTAACTTACCATGGAAAAATTAATTTATTTAAATGATTTTGACTTAATCTAAATGAGGTGATCCAAAAAAATGTAAGGGTTTCCAAGCCTCTTTTTCCATTCTTATTCATGATTATTTATCTTAAAACTCTTTAAAAAATTGTCTTATTCTGATAAGATTATTCTATAAAGATGGTATCATCATTATTTTATCAAAAAATGATTATATGATTTCAATTAACTCAAACTAAATTCTTTTCTTAAGTTATTACACTATCAAAATACATGTAAAAAAATGTTTTTTGTTTCTATTTTCCACATGGTATTTTAAATGAAATGAGTAATAATTAATTGTAATCATAAAATGGTATATTATTTATGGGATTTATTTTTTAAAAAACTCAAATATTTATTGGCCTTTCTCTTATTTTAAAATCTTTAGAACAATATCTATTATCTTGGTGGTGCTATGTTACCTAAGTAAATGATGATGTTTTCATAAACATACGTGTTTTAACATAAATGATCACTTGATTAAATATAAAATTAATATTTAATTAATATCATGATTAATATTGTTTAATAGTAACTTATTTTCCATACCAATGAAATTATAATAAAATAGTCCAACTCATTTGTAACCACCAATAACATGAGCATCAAAGAAGATTCTCTAAATGGTAAATAGTTTACGAATAATTGAACTCCTTTTTATCTTGAATTATTTCGATACAACAGCTTGAAAAATAAAAATCTTTTTTAACCATGATATAATTACCTTATACCGTTATAAATATATCTCAACATTCAGGGTGATTATGAACTGAGGTTTCTCAACACAACTGATGTGAAAAATACCAATCTAGTAAATGAATGAAACATGATAATAAATAAATTAAAAGGAATAATAAGAAGCAATTAAAACTAAAAATGGATCTAAATAAATTAAATAATTAATGAAATTCATTATTCAGAATTTTATATGATGTATGAGGTCATTCCGGACTCTAGGTAAGGCTTTCCTTTCTATGTTTCTATTTTTTCATGTATTATTATTTTAATTCATGCTTTATCTTATATCACTCAAATTAAATGTATTAAATATTTTTCCTTACTTTTTTAAATCCATTTATAATAAATTAAAGTTATCCTTTACTTATGTATTTTTATTCCACACATTAATTTGTTTATAAGGGGTTTCATCTCAATTCTATTTATTTAGAACACATTTCACGTTATGCACCTATTTTCATTTCTATAATTTATATAATGAATATATGATATATTGGTTTATAATTACCAATGTATTAATGGTATTTAAAATTTCATTTAATGTTATCTCTATCAATTTAAATTGATTCAAAAGTTAAATAATTCGTAAGGGAATTCTTATCTCAATTCATTTTATTGAGTTATATCCATTATTCATTGAAAATGTTATTCTTTTATGAAGTTATAAATGATGAATGTTTTATATTTTATTTTATCTTTTTTATATGGATTTTCATTTCATCCACATAATCTTTTACTTGATATATTCTTACTTAATATGTTACAATATTTATAGGTGTTTATTTTTAATCTAAATTTTGAAATAATTATTTTTAATGTTTAAAGTTTTAATGGGGGAAATCTTACGTTATTTAACACTAAAAATATTTATATCTTCTTATCATATTTTTATTTATTGTTTTTACAAGTATCCATACCATTTCCTCTCTCTTTGGTTAATTATTCTACCGACTTGTTGCTTGTGATTGGAGTTGACCATATATTTTATATACAATCAAGAATATTTTTCCTCAATGTTCATAATAATTATTTTATTTTCTAAATGTAATTTTATTTAATTAAATGATTAATTTATTTCATATTATATTATACTTGAAATTGTTTACATGATAATGAAATGAATCTATTTTTAACATTTTCTACATTGGTCATTTTCTATTATCTTTTAATTTATTTAAAAAATATTAAAAGGAATATTTTTTTTAACATTTACAATATACAAATATATTCCCTCTATATTTTTAGTTTTCATTAAGAAACTTACTTTCCATGTTTTTATTGTTTTAAAAAGTAATTTCTATTATCATTTTTTTATAAATAATTTTCTTTTAACTTAAATGTTATCAAGATTTAAAGGATATTTTTTTATACTTTTCAAAAATATCTATTATGTTCTTATAAAATTGTTTTAATTTATTTAAATGTCATTTAATGTTTTTTTACTACATTGGGGATATTCTTTAATGATATAATCCAATTTCTTTCTCTGGATATCATATGATCTTGTTTTCTGGATGTTTTTATGGACCCATTTCTTTCAAAATAGTTAATTAATATATGATGTGATTATGATTGATTTAATTTTTATGTTGAATAAATATATAGGGTTTATGTTTTTTTAAAAGGTGGGTCAATTATAACCCCTCAATGCATTGGGTAAACCTTTATATCTCTTGAGATTTCTAGGAATGGGTAGTGAACCTAAACACCTAAGACACTCTATCTAAAAATTAATGGTATATCCAAAAATTATAAATCCCTATGAATAATTTTTTAAAGAATTATATTTCATGATCTTACAAGTCAGGGATGGGGGATAAAACTTGATATATTAATGTACTGTTTTCACTATGTGATTATTTTCATCAATTTGGTCCTTAACATAAGGAATGATATTATATACTAATGTTTATTACTCTAACTTATACAAAATTCATTTGTTATGAAACATTCTTATGTTATAGTTTCATAGATCATGATAATTAACTCATACTTTCACAATCCTATGAATTTTGTATTATGATATACAAATAGTTGCATGTCAACACATAATTTATGGTTTATTTTTTATTATGTATTATTTTCTTCATATACCATGATTATGTTTTCATACCCACATTTTCATCTTACACTAACCTATGATCTCTGCTTTTTATCAGTTATGTTTACCCTTACTGGGTGTTTGAGCTCACCCTTTATTATGTTTTCATTCCACATGTTATAAAAAAGATTATAATATATAATCATTTTACAATGATATCATGTATAAATAATTTTATGGTAAATGTTTAAAAATAACTCATTGTTCTAGGTATTAGTATTTTAACTTGAATAAAGAAAGTGCTTCATGTGAGGAGTTTGGTTTTAATGGAAAAATTACTTTTCATATAGTTTTTATAATGTAATGATTTTACCTAATTCTATAAAAATGTAAAACAAAAAAGGTCTCGGTAATTTTAGTGATTAATTATTTTTTATAAACTTTGTTATAATTGTTTTTATGTATATATTTTTATTTATAAATGAAAAATATAATGAAAAACATAATACTTACTTTGATGAATTTTTTCCTTCTCAAAATGAGTTCCTTTGGAATGAAGAATTTAAGATTAATTTTCTATACCATAAAATATAAAATGTGCAAGAATAATTTAGGATGAGGAATTTTGGAAGGTATTCAAGTTAAAACATAAGGAAAATTTTGGTTTGAAGTGGTTAAAGGGGGGTCCTTTTATTGGTGATTTTGAGTAGAAGTTTTGAAAATATATATTGCTTAATGTGTAAGGGATGTCATTTTATCGAGAAATTGGATCCAAATCGGAAATATAATTGATATGGGTTATATATCCCTTCATGAAAACAATTTATATATGATGTTAGAGATAATTTATTCTTTTACTACCTAATTTAACCATTTTCCCCTAATTTTATCATTACTGTATCAACTCAATTTTTACCTAGATAACTAATTTTTTTACTGAAAATAAAAAATAGACCCTATTAACTAATATAAACATAATGATTATAAATTTATATATTACTTATTCAAATACGATTTTCTAAATTGGGGAAATTCAAATTTTAAATAAAAAATATAATATATAGAAAACACAATTTGGTAGGAATTTACATTTTAAACATTATGTGTTATTATTCTAAATACATATCCATTAATAATAGTTCCAATATTGAAAATCTATTAGACTATACATATAAAAAATACCTATTATTAAAATCATCATTTAACCATGTCACACACAAATTGATATTTTCAAAAAAGAATATGTTATTTATTGATTTTTATTTATATTTATTAATTTATTTATTTTTATTCTATTTTTAGTGCTCTAGGTGTTACATTTTTTTCCTAAATATTGGTCATGTTATGGTCAAGAGAAACTACAAAGTGCTAACTAATATAAATTATTTTTCATGGATAGAGTCACACTATGGATAAGGAGCATCACAATGTTATGAAAGTTTTCCATTATAGGGATTAAAATAATATTTTTGGTTACCCATTGTCTAAGAGAATAGACTCATGTATTACAAGGTTTAGTATAGGACATAGTAAATATAGTGAATGATGGGGTCATCATTGAAATGGGGATACCATCCTTTAAATGGGTGTTTTGGAAGGAATTTTTGTTTTCTAGTTTCCCTATAAGAAACATCGAGTCTTGTATACACTAGATAAAAGCCATAGAACATTGTGTGTAATGAGTAAAGGGGAAGGCCATACAAAAATAAGGTGAAGCCACACCTTTTCCACATGTAAGAGTCCCCATGTATAAGGGTTTACTCTTTTTATGGGATTTTTCACACATTAGATTGTATGAATAGTGTAAATTGAGTGAAGGTAGAGGTCACATCATTGGGATATACACCAAATCATATAGGCTTATCCCTATAGGCTCTCCACATAATAATTATTAGTGATATTATATGGTGTGACCCTAGGTAGTGAGGCAATTTTTTCTTCTTTTCTTCAAGGTAGGGCCACTATGACATGATAGGGGATGTCACCCCATAAAAATACATTTCAAGTTTATTTAAAATATAAATTAATTAATTAAATGAAATGTGACAATGGGTTTTGAATTTTAATTATTTATAATATGGAAAATATTTATTCAAACCTTTTAGTATGAATGCATCAACCTTATCATTCCCCATTTCCTTTTAGATTCATCTGTGTATCCCATTTGGTTTTTTAGGGATGATTTTTCCAGGTCATGGGGTTTTGTGTTTCTCATTGTTTAATTTAGGGGTTTCTAATTTTATTATTCATAATCATCCTTTATAGGTTTTTTCACCTCTTGGTGGTGTAATGACACCCCAAATTGTGCATTTAGTGAATTGAGGTAGGTTTATCCATGCCTAAACCTATAAATATAAATCAATTAGATTCTTGATCAATTATAATATATTTTTTGAACATTTAAAAAATATACACTAAGTGAGTTTATAAATAATTTTCAAGTACGCTAGCACATCTATAAATTTCAATTTGGAAAAGAGTTTTCCTCATGTTTCTATGTTAAAAATATATTTTCATAAAAATTACGCATGTAAAGTGTTTTATGAAATTACTATGATGATATTTTATAATGGATAGATAACTGATGTGGGTTTTTGTATTTAAAAATTATTTACAAATGATTTCATGTGGGATATTTAGTTTAATAAGGAATGTTTTAAATAAGTTTAAGTGCTTTCTTAAAATTTAGTGTAATATATTCTTAATATTTATTTATTTATTTATTTCATTTTTCTATTATAGGCATGTTGAATTGTGATCATGTAATTTTTATGTA
Organism: Viscum album; assembly: GCA_963277665.1. Taxonomy (NCBI): domain Eukaryota; kingdom Viridiplantae; phylum Streptophyta; class Magnoliopsida; order Santalales; family Viscaceae; genus Viscum; species Viscum album. The sequence continues at coordinate 1,065,847,040 of OY728135.1, read as the reverse complement.
TTTTAATTAGTGTTTAAATTTTATTAAGATATATTTTTCATGTTAATTAAATTTAATTCTCTTATAAAAGTTAAATAAGATTTACAATCATAACATGGGTTCAGAAATGGATTTAAAAATTTAAATGGTTATATTAAAAACCAATGTGCCATTTAGAACCATGTATTAATAAATGTTTATATAACACTAATAAATTCATTTTTTTCCCTTTTTGTAACATATTATGTTGATATATATGATTATTTGATGTTAGTGGATTTTTAATTTAGATAAAATATATATGGAGAATGTGGCATAAATAGTAAAAAAAATTATAGATGAGATTTGGGGTGTTTTTATATGTTACCAGTGTCTTATTTTATTAGCTTCATGATTGATATTTCTCACCTCTATTTGGTTGATCCTGTTAATTTTTGGTACTAATGTGGGGAACCTAGTAAAAAAACATTCTAGGTATTAAATCAATATCCCTATAATTTCATTACATCACCATACTAACTAGGCATTTATATCCTCTCCCAAGAAGTGGATTTCATCCCTATACATTTTTTGAATTGATACGTTCTCCATAGAATTATATTACAATATTGTAATTTTTAGGAATTGATTTTATCTCCCAAGAAGTTGATCATTATTAGAAATTAATATAATATAGTATGAAAATATTATTGTTTTTGACCATAGATACACTAGGGTTTCTTCCCATGATGATTGGATATTATTGTTCTTCATTAGACTGCTAGATGTTATTTTCATTCAAATTTATTTAATTTTGGTATTTTATTCACATCATAATTTATTATTGTTCTTATTTCATTACACTAGAGGATATTTTTTCATTTAAATTGATTTCAAGTTGGTAGTTTCATCACATGAAATTTTTTGTTTTACCAATTTAATGATAGTTGATTTCTAGTTATTATATTAGGCGGTTTTTATTTCTGAAGAATTTATATTTCAAAAGTATAAAATTATCACACATATGTAATCCTTATTTAATTAGAAAGAGTTTGTAAAATGTGGGATATTTTCCATATTTCAAAAAGGTGATTATTTTAAAAGTATGACTTTGAGACTGCTTATTTTATATCATTTTCCACCATTCCATGAAATGTTTTAAAATCTTACCCAAGTTAAATGGATGAATTGGTCAAATAATACAAAATGTATTAATATGGGGGTCCCATGTGACTTTTTTTAAATAATGTGAAAATATTATATTAGTAGTTGTTTCTTAAACTAGAAATATTGGATTTATTCTTAATGGTTTTGCATGAGGTGTGGATAGATTACCTACTGGGAAATTTTTTCTTATGCCTATAATATTATAATGTTTGTTATATGTTACAATTTGATGTATAGGAGACACTCTGGATTCTGATTTAGTTATATTGGAGGTGGTAAGTAAAGGTTATTCTCTTAGAACAAGGAGATGGGTGTCTATAACCCTTATTTAACTTCAATTTTTTTTATTAATGTATATAAAAACACTATAGAGTTATTAATTTTGGGTATTTTCAAATTAATTTTGTTATTTTAATGAAAATTTTTATTAGCTTATATGTATATTCCTTGTTTTCTTTCACTTAATATTGATACCCTTTATCTTATATGTGTGGATCCCTGATTTACAGAGTGTTCATTCCAGAATTCTAATTGGAGGACCCCTTTTAATCATTTTTATATTTGGAAAAATTGTTACCAATAATGTTTATTTTGATTCCCAGACACATATTTCTAGCTCTTGGTGGTCTAGAATGTGAATCCGTCATTTTCACAGGCCATCTCGTGTACCCAGATTAGTGTTAGTCGATGTTGGTTCATGAAAATATTATATCAGTGCCTATGTATATTTAATGATATTTGGGAATTGAAGGTATATAATAGACAATATTGTCAAAATATAAGATCTAGATATGAATAAGTTTCTATAAAACAATTTTATCACTAATAAATTTTTATCTAAGGATATCAAGAATGTATAATTCTTGATTTCAGATTGAATTATCCTTTATTTTGGGTGAAATTCCATATTTTAATGTGTTTAGAAGATGAACTAGTATGTTTTATGGGTAGTGTGTGTGGGATATAAACCATGCGCACATGTCATACATCTTGTAGGGGTGTGATTTTATTGTGTTTTTCCTTTTTAATGTTTCATAATGTTTAATATTAAACTCATAGACTAATTATGATAGATCTCAATGATGTTTATACAATCCATATTTGTTTTTACCACACATTAAATTTTAAATTGAGGTGATTTGAAATAATTTTCAAGAGGTATTTTTTTTATTTAATTATGTTTGATTTCATTCCTTGTATTTTTTAGGGACCCGCCTTTTAAAAGTTAAATTACTCAATTATAATAGGTTAGTATAAGAAAATTTTTATTTATTTTAACTTGTGAACATCAATTTTAAGGAACATTTAGAAATTTTACAAAGCGGTTCAATAAATATAATATCTAGATAATAACAAACCATTCAACTGACATAGTTTATTTCATGATGCTTAATATAAGGATCCATATAATAAAATCCTATGTAATTGAGAGGCCTATTGTCTCTGGGAAAATAGATATATAAAACATTAACTTTAAATAAAAATTTCAATATTATTTCATATCCTAATAATGTGCTCCTAGGTCCATTCAAGATCTTAATATTATACTATATAACATGGGGACATACAAAAGAAAATAGATGAGTTATAAATCCTAATAATGGAATAATCATTCCTAGAATGATGAAAAGTAATACGTGTGAGTCAAGAGGCATGTCATGATAACATGAAAAGGAGAGAATAAAAAACATCAAAGAATGGAATTAGAGGATGATATCTAAATATCAAGTCATTGTAGGAATGTGAAATCCTTAATGACCCATACTCCAATAACTTGGATGTGGTTCTTACTTTATTACATGGATATAGATACAAGGGGACCAAATCCTAATGTCTCAATAAATTTAGAAGTTATGGAGAACTAGATATATACATGATAACCATTTTACATTTTTAATATAAAATAAAACAAAATATATAACAAAATAAAATATTCTTCATCATTGAAAACTCATTCAAAGATTTCTTCTTTATATACCAGGGAAAGAAAAAAACAAGGGTGAGCAAAAATGCATAGTAAGGGTTATGTACATAAAAATGTATCTTGAATTAATAAATAATAATCAATATGGAGAGGTAAATAACTAAACACACATGTCACTTAATCAATAATTTGGATATCATAATTAGATAAGATATAATCAATATGGAAAAGTAAATAGCATAACACATATGTCATTTAAATAACTTTAATACATGAATATATAAGGTATAATTTTTATTTCAAGGCAAATAACTAAAAACATATTTCATTTAATCAATAATTTTAGAATAAAATGCATTCGGAGATAAATTATTGTGAAGATCTCATGTATAGTAAACATACATGAATTCTTAATGAAGAAAAAGTTTATTTATTAAAATTCTTGATATCAAGAATCATGATACCTCATCCAAAAATACCTTTCATAATATGGTTTAAAAATTTATAGAAACTCATTTAATTTGGCTAACTAATTTCTCACAGAAGACTTTTTAATGCATCAAAAGGCTATATAATTTCAGACCCACCTGTTGCTACATGTCCAAGGGATTCCATATATGTCAAATAATAGGTTTAATTAATGAAAAATATTCTCAATCAATAAATATCCTCCTTGAGTAAAAAAATATGGATTTATCATTATTTTTCTAGTTAATAAAATAACTTTCAATGTAAACATTGTAGGTAAGAATGGTATATGGTTTATGCAATATTTTTATCCATGGTAGAAGAAATATAAATAAACATGAATTAAAACATTAAACATAAGTAATAAATAAGTATTAATGTTAAATATATAAAAGGGTCAGTATATAAACCACATAAAATAGAATATGTGTATATTCATAATGATTTATCAATGAAATGGAAATTAAGATGAAATTCCATTTATTAATCAAAACGTTAAAGTGATTATCAATAAATGAATAAAATATGTGTCACAAATTTAAATTCACAAAATATAAGTCAAAACAAAATATAATATAGTCAAAATTCATTCCACACATAATCTTAGAACATCAAAGACAGTGGACAAGTAATATAACCCAATGAAAAAATCAGTTATGAAATTCTTTACCACTTGGTAAATTTCAAGTCAAATACAATAAGATTAAATAATTAAATTTAAAACATAAAATACCATGAATTATATCATATTCATGATATTATATTTGAATGAAAATTATATACACTGTATAAAAAAATTAGGCTCACAATAATGGAATATGCATCAATAAATCGAGGTGAAGTCCCATACCTCATGCTTTTCTAAAGATGAAAACGATTTAACCTCCATTAAAATGGTTTAAAAAATTTAATAAATTTATAAAAACCCATATTAAAACTTATAATAAAATTTATGAACCTATTATTTCTTTTTACCATCCTTTTTCTAATGATATTTTATTATTTTCATTGTTTCATGTGTTAATTGTCTTATTTTATCAAGCGTTTTTTGTTATGAATATTCATGTTTTTGTGAATAGGATATATATCCATCATATAAAGAAATATAATAATGTTATAAATATCATATTTACTCATTATATACATTTAAATAGATATTTTCGAAATTTGGACATGGAAAATTAATCACATTACTTAATAGAGACGGTAGGTCGTACATACAAAAAAACGGTGATATCAATCCCTTAATGAGTGAAAGTGTAAGGAAGTGGGTTATATATTAATTTAATAGAATAAATATCATCTCATATATATCACATATATTGATTAACTTGATCCTTATTATATTCCTTGTAAATCATAAGTGAAAAACAAATCACATCATTTCGTAATGTGGTAGTCTAATATACATGCGATCAATAGTTTTGTTTCCAAATTTAATGAAGAGGATATATATGGGTAATGATATTAACATAATAACATATTAAGTATTTGGGAAATACTTTTTTACTATTCTATAATGATTGAATAATATTTTAATGGGATTGATTAATAATTAAAATAAAAACACATGTTTAGAAACAACGCATCTTCTTGAGACAACATCCTGAGGTTTACACCAAAATCCATCCTCGGATAAATTTATGAAGAAAAAAAGGATTCTAGTATGTGGATAGTAAATTAGGGATATTATTTGGTTAGTTATTGGATAAACCAAATGACTCTAGAAGTGTTAAGGGGAGAGGAGAGGGGATGACATTTATTAGTGTGGGAGAGGACACACCTGGATTTTTTTAAAATAATCATTTACAACCACACTTTTATCATGCGAATATCCTAAAAAATGGGTCATTTAATTACCATTAGAGGTTATAAGGTTTAAATATGGCCCAAAATGTATTTTGGCCAAGTTTTTAGGACATTTTAACCCTTATCATCTTAGTTTAATCCTCCAACAAATCAGTTTTAAACATATCAATGGATTTTTTTTATTTTAATATTAATAATGGTAAAAAATTAAGTTAAATATATTATGAAAAATAAATTTTTATAATTATAAATATTTAGTCCATTTTATAAAATTAAATTCACATAAGTGGAAAAATCCAATTTAAAATCCTACCGATAAATGTGATGAAAAATAGGGTTTCTAAAGGGAAAATTCTTATAAGTATGGAAGGTTTTTATATTGAAATTGAATATGAAATTAATACCAATGACATAAATTAGTTAAATTTTAATATTATCGATATATGTTTAAAATAAAAATAATATAAAATATAATTTAACTTTGTAACTAATTTAAATAAAAATGTCGTTTTTGGGATTCATGTTTCATGTTTCCTATTGGATTTATATTATATACCTTCTTTTTTAATAAATAAATTATGATGGGATGAGTATTTTACACTATTAATTGAAAAATGAAACCTTTCAGAAAAATCCCCAAAAATTACCCTTAGATAATTTTTATATAATTATTTTAAAAATTCACATAATTTAATTAAATAATATTTCTAAAAGTGCTGAAAATTAGTTTTATCATAAATGTAAAAGATACAAAGAAACTATTTTCTTTGAGAAAGGTGTAGTTTTTATAAAAAAACATATCTTTTATTTTCAAATGATTATTATTATTTTTTCTATGAAATTTTTAACAAATTAATATATATAAAAAAAATATATATATTTCATAATTTAGTTATTTTTATTCATAACCTCAAGTTTAATAGAAAAATTATAATTGTCAAATTTATGTAATATTATTTTAATAGAGTATTGGGTTTAATATAAGCCTAGTGTTTCAAGTACCACAATCTATCAAAGTGATTTAATTTATTTAAAAGAAAATAAATCAAAATGTATTAGGGTGATACATTCTTCCCTCCAAAAAAATCCTTCCTTGAAATTTTGTGGATAATACCTTCAAAACAGATGAGGGTAGTTCTTATTCATAACATCTTCTAATTCCCCCATTTCTTCCTATATTGTTTGTTTTCTACAAAGTATATTTGACTGTCGAGTCATAATATTCCTCAATACATGGTCTCATATATCATAAAATGGATGGGTCTTCATATTAATAAATATTAAGTTCTAATTATATTTCATCATATGTGAGCACATGTGTTGCTTCTAGAATGTAGATTCATAATAGTGATATATGGAAAGCATCAGGTAATATTGAGAGACTTTGTGGAATTTCCAAACTATAATCTATAGATCGAATTATTTCTAGAATTTCAAGTGGTCTGGTGTACCTAGGTATCATTTTCTATTTATTACAAAACCTTATAACACACTTTTATGGAGATAATTTCAATAAAACATTTTCTCCCACATGGAATTTTAAATCCTTGCAATGGTTTTTAGTGTAAATATTTTTCCAACATTGATACGCTTTAATGTGAGAATGAATAGTATTTAACATTATTATTGTATCTTAAATATGTTATGGTCCTACATGTTTCCATTCATCAACTTCATCCCAAAAATTTGGAGTATGACATATCCTACTATATAATACTTAATATGGAACCATTTGAATAATTGAATGGAAATTATTATTATAGAAAAATTCTACCAATAGTAAATACTGAACATATATACCTTGAAAATAATTTTATAATTACCTTAGTGTGTCTTCCCTTTTTGAATATTCTTTTTATACTTTTGATCAATTTGAGGACAGTAGGTGGTGCTCAAATAAATCTTAGTATCAAGAGTCTTTTGAAGATGCTTCCATAATTATAATGTAAAAAAGAGATCAAGATCAGACACAATGAAAAGTGGTGCACTATTAAGTCTTACAAATTCATTAATATATTTCTTTATTAGGTGATTAAGAGGAAAATATTCTCTTTTAGTATGTAAATGTAACTATTTTTTCTAGAAATAAAAAATGATCAATATTACATCATTATTTCATGGAGTATTTGATATTCCTGCATCATAGTTCATAGTAATGTCATCACATTTCCACATAGGAATAGTAATAGGTTTCATGACTTATCTAGTATAAAATCTCTAATTCATAGCCTATTGAAAAATAAATCAACTTGATATATAGTCCAAAATTTCCTACATCATGTTATCCCATAACAATTGTTTTCAAAAATCACTATGCATCTTAGTGCTACTAGGGTTTATAGGTAAATTTGAGCTATGAATGTATTTAAACAATTCCCATTTTAGTTCAGGTATATATAGAACACATATTTTATTTCCAAATATTCAGATTCTGCCTTCAAAAATAAATTCTTCCAACATCCCATCTTTCACATCTTTAATTTTCTTCTAAAAATTCTCATCATCAGATTGAGAACATATAATATTTTCCAATAAATATGGTTTTTTAATCATTTTAAAAATGAGTGATGTATCCCATTAATAATTTCTATATCCATATTTACTAGATCCATGAACACAATATCCCTCTCAATCCTAATTTGGTTCAGAACTCTATGTTCTTTCCTACTAAATGCATTAGCTACCTTATTTTCTTTCTCTAGGTGGTAGTGTATTGAGAATTCATAATCCTTGAGTATCTCAATCCATATAATTTGTCTCATATTGATCTATTTTTGTGGAAAAATATATTTTAGGATTTTATGGTCTATATATATCTCACATATTTCACCAAAGAGATATTGTCTCTATAAAATAAAAGAAAATATTATAGCTGCGAACTCCAAATCATGGGTTGGATAGTTCTATTCATGATTAATCAAATTCCTTAAAGAAGATGAAAAAACATTATCAATTTTCTTAAGGACACAACCCCATCCATTCTTTAATGAATCACTATATGTAACAAACCCATACTTTTTGGATAAAAAAGTCAAAATGAGATCACAGACCATGTCCTCTTCAGTTCCAAAAAAATCACATTATTTTGTCCTAAAATACATATCCCCTTTATGTGTAATCTTGGTTAACAAATTAGAAAATAAGGAAAAATTATGAACAAAAAATTATAATAACCTTCCAAACCATTGAAACTATGTTCCTCAGTTTTTTTTCTTTGGTATAGGCCACTATTTGAATTCTTTTTTCATCAAAGGATCAGCTGATATTATATCCTTGGAGAAAATATGGCCAACAAAAGTATCTTCCTGAGGCTATAAATCACACTTACTAAATTTATGATATAAAACTTTTCCTCTATGTGTCTCAAAAATAATCTATAACTAATTCCCATGGTCCTCATATATTTTATAATACACTAATATATCATCAATGAATACCTCAATAAAATCGTCAAGACATTCCTTGAGTACAATGTTCATTATATCCATATAAGAAGAGGTTGGATTAGTCAATCTAAATTGAATTACAGTAATCTCATAATGAACATACCTCATTTAAAATTATTTCTTTATAGTTTCTTATTTATTTAATCACAATTAATGATACCATGATCAAAGTTCAATCTTTGAAAAATATTGAGCCCCATGAAGATGAATGAATAAGTCATCAATGTGAGGCACAAGATTATTTTTATTTATCATAATGGAATTGATTTATAAATAATTAATAAATGTACTCATGGATACATATTTATTCTTAACAAATTGACTATGGGATCCCCATGGTGAAACACTAGGGTGTATAAACAAATTATCACACCAATCCCCTTGTTTTTTCTTCAACTCCACTAACTCCAGGATGGCCATTCCATATGGGGTATTTGATATAGGTCTTGTATTAGGGAATAAATCAATAGAGAACTCATCTTCGTGCTCTTTTTTAATTCCATGTAATTATTTAGGAAATACTTCAATGTATTCTTATACAATAGGTATATCCTCAATTTCAAGATAACCATCTCCATCAACAGATTTTATTTTCTATTCTCCCCTAATAATATATTTCTGTAGAGATATTGGGGGTGGATCTAAACATGACTTGGATGATGAAGTATCTTCTCTAAAGTTAATTAATTTTAAATCATCATCACAAATCAAAATTTATTTGTAATTTTAATAAGATCTTATATCATATTTTGAAAATAAATCTGTACCAATGATTACAGAAACCAAAACCATTAGTATAATAACAAGGACTAATAATAAATCCCATTTACATTTCATTATGGGGATTATCTAACACATCCTTGTTGTAGTGAGACATCCACTTCTAGTTTTTAATGACAACTCTCTTTTTAATGTAAAAGGGAAAAATCATTTTTTCTTGGAAAACTATATAGATATAAAAGATTGTGAGGATCCAGAATAAAATAAAGAGTTAGTTAAATTTGAATATAATGTTAAACTACATAACACCACATCGTGGGATACTTACACCTCAGTTGTAGTGATCACATAAGCTTGGTCTTCTTCACTTGGAATCTTATGTAGTGGATTCCCTTGACTATTAGAGTTGTTTTTTGCATATTTACCCATGTCTATATAGTTGAAACACTAAATTGTTGTTTTTTCTTTCTTCCCTTTTCATTATTTATCTTAGTTACCCTTATCTCTATACTTACAAAAAACTCTCAGTCCCTTCAATCATTCCCCAAGGTGTTCCTTTCCAAAGTTTTCTCAATGTGGAAATTGTTGCATCTCTTCTTATTATTTGATTCAATAACTTTTACATGTTGTTCAGATAAAATTGTCTTTTCTTGATTTTCCATGAATGTATACAATATAGATAATTCCTTTATTTTGATGGAACATAAAATTATTTCATCATATGATGATTTTTTAAATACCACCTCCCTTAAGAGACATGGATTAGACCCTTCAAATAAATAGTCAATATTTTACTCTGAGTTTCATATATAATTTTAATAATATCTAGTTTAAATTTTAATAGTAGTTTCTTACTCATAAACACTCTCTTCTTTCATGTTTTTATGATTAAGAACTTTATCTTCATTTTAGTTTTTTTCTTATGAGGGAAATATTTACTGAAGAATGTATCCTTCAAATATTTTAATCCCCTGATTTCTATTTATTATTCTTCCATAGTATTTAGGATCAATGACCACTATTGATTAGAAAAACATTTGAATAATACACCATGAGTGTAAACTTTTCCATTTCATCCCATCCAAAGGCCATAAATATCTTCTCAAGAAAAATAATCCCTTTCTATGATACTATTGGGCTATGTACCATTGAATGATGGGGGATTCTATCACATAATGTGATCCAGTATAGAATAGTCATACTGTGGAACAAGATTCTCTATTAGGGCAAGGTTATTTTTCATAACCCAGTTATGATTCCCTAATAAATAAATATTTTTCTTAGTTCCAATACCAACTGTATTGGGTTCCCCCATCATGTAACCTCTACATTGGCCATGGGTAATGATTCCCTTATTTCTTCTAGATGTTACTTAAGAATAATTGAATATACTGTATTAACTACTAAATTTATTAATTTTAATTCATAATTTATAATTATATATATTGTGTAACACTTAACATAAATTAAAGATTTATGCATTGCTAATATTATACATCATAAACATAGTTTCTTTATGGATTAATCCATTATAATGGTTTGTAAATAAAACGTGAATTATCCTAAGTATATACCTTTATATTTTAAATCTATGAGAGTGTTAAGGAATGTTTTGATTCCCCATGTGATGATTGGATCAAGATCAAAGTTCCCTTTTCAAAGTAGTCACCCCTAGGTACATCAGTTACAAAACCACATCCACTTGAAGTATCGAGAATGGAATGAATTTCTATAAGAAAAACATAATATCATCCCTAATTAAGTTTTAGTATGTTCTTATATACTTCTCCTCATTGTATATCATAGGGTTATATTCCCTAATCTATGTTTTCTTTAATCTAGTTTCTATGGTTTCTTAAAAACATCCTCTAATACCAACTATAATGACCATGCCTCTACTAAATCAGAGTCGGTTCCTACTTAGTTACATTTTCATAGATACAAGGTGGCTAAATCCCAAAGAACAGTCAGTTTATTAGTTTTGGAGAACCAGATACATACATGATACACATTTTACATTGGGAATATTAAATAAAACATAATACATAACAAAAGAAAATGAACTTCATTTATTATTTATATATTGGGGAAAGGAAAAAAAATAAGTGTGAGCTAAAATGATCAATAAGGGTTATATATGGTGGAATGTATCCTGATTTAATAAATAATAATCAATATAATAAGGTAAATAACTTAAAACACAAGTTGTTTAATCAATAACTTGGATATTATAATCAGATAATACACAATCATTATTTCAAGGTAAATAACTGAAAACATATGTCATTTAAATAACTTGACTACATGAATATATAAGTAATAATTAATATAACAAGGTAAATAACAAAACACATATTCCAATTAATCAATAATCTGAGAATTAAATGCATACATAGATAATATCATTAGTAAAATCTCTTGGATAATAAAAATAAAAAAATCATTAAGGAAAATAATTAATTACCAGATATCATAATCTCAAGAATAATGATACATCTACCATCAAGACCTTTCCCAAGATAGTTTAAAATTATTGGTAGAAACTAGTTTAATTTGGCCAATGGATTCGTCTAATGAGACCTTTCAAAGAATCTATGAGCTATATAATCCTAGGACCAACCCATCTCTGCATGTCCAAAGCATTCCTCATATATCGACTAATGAATTTAATTCATGATTAATATTCCTTATAAATAAATATATCCATTGATCAAGGAACATCAATTTACAAATATTTCTCTAGTTAATCAGATAACTTTAAATGTAAACACTTCAAGTAAGAATGGTATATGGTTTAGGAAATATTTATATCCATGATACCATAAATATTGATAAACATGAATTGAAACATTAAAATCATGAATAAATAGGTATTAATATGAAATATATCAAAGGTTATATATATAAACTTCATAAAATTGAATAGGTACATATTAACAAATATGTCCCAATGAAAATAAAGTTGGGATGAAATTCCTTACAATGATCCAAACATTCAAGTGATAATTAATCAATGAATATACTATGTGTAAAAAATTTAAATCCACATAATATAACTATAAATAAAAATTAATATAGTAAACAGTCATTACACACATAATATTAGAATATCAATGACAATGAATACGTAATATAACCCCATGGAAAATAATTGAGAAATGAAATTCTTTACCACTCAGTAAATTTCATGTCAAATGAACATAGATAAAATAAATAAAATTAAAACTAAAAATGTAAAGACCCGGAAATTTCAAGGAAATTTTTTTCTTAATTTTCTTTGGAATTTTACAAGAATGCAGTTTCTGACGGTGCCTGATTCCGAGGCCCGGTGTTCCCGGAATCATTTTCCAAAATTTAGCTCGGGTACATTCAGTGAACCAACGAGCGGGTTTTTCTAACTTTTGAACCGATGCTCAGAATCAAATTCTGAGGGCACTGATGAAACCGCAGCGCCGGTTTTTGCTTAAGGAGACCTTTTCCGAAGTTGCGTTTTATGCGGGTTGAGAGTTAAGTTTTTTGGGTGGAATTAGAAGAAGTTAAATAAAATTGTGGAACACAATTTTATTTTATCAATGTTAGGTATTTCCCCCCAAGGGGAGTTAGAGGTGGGGCCCACACCCACATAACCTCCCATGAGAGGATATTAGTGGAGTGGGTCCCACACGTGCCCTAAACTTTTCATCTCCCCATAACTCCCTTGAACTCCCCCATTAACACCCCTTTTTCATTAAGTTTGTTAACTCTCCCCTTAATTAATTTGTGGAACCTCTCCATCTCCCATCCATTTATGTTGCCAAAACTAATTCCATAATTAATTCAATTTACATTTTGAATTAATTTGAAAATGAATGGCAATGTTACATAATGGGAGGGCCTTATTATATTTTTTGGTTGGCAAACATTTTGGGTGGGGAAAACATTTGGAGAATTTGGAGAAGAGTTCTTCTTACGACGAATAACACCATACTTCCACGAAGAACGATGACGTTCCTTCCTTCCTCTTCACTGCAACACATGAGGAGATGCCACTTCCTCCTCTGACGCACCCCGGCGTCGTCTTCAAATCCTCTTTCCGCGACTCGTCTCTTGAAACCGAGGTAGTGGGTTTACGTGATTTTCCTTATGTGATTCTCTTCTGTCGTTTATCCGCGATATTTGGACCGCATGATATCAGTTAACGGGAGGAGGCCGGACCGCACAAACACGGTCATCACCCTCCCTTATTGTTTTTATTTTTGTTCAGTATTGAATGAAATTGACACGGTGTCGTCGCACCACGCGGGATCGAGCGGCAAAGATGCTTGACATCGTCACGCCGCGGGGGATCGAGCGGCAAGAATGCGCGACGTCGTCACGCCGCGCATTCAAATTTTTTAAACTCTCATGCTCGGGTTTTTGATTGCAAGGTGTTCGTATAATTTATTTTGGATAAATTATACCCTTGTCAATGATTAAAATCATGTGTTTATTATTTTCCAATTGATAACACCTAACGCGGAGGACGCGGGCCGAACAAACACGGCTCGACAACCCTCCGTAGCTTGTTAATCGATGTTCGGATCAACGGACGACAACGAAGCAGACCGCTATGACATTTGAATCTCTTTGCAGTGAAGGTCGTGTCCCGGGAGGACCGTTGGCGAAGATGGCAGGAGAAACGGACCACCGGAGCGCGTCCGGTGGTCCGCGGAAGGTGGTGGCGGCGCGCCACCGGAAGGTTAGCGGCAGTGGTTTGCCGCCAGCTTCAATTAGCGGCGAGGGGGGGGGAGCCGCGCACCCTGTTCCACAGCTTCCGCTCGGCCGCGCCGGACGGGCCGGGCCTGGCCCAGCCGGGTCGGAACCGGGCCGGGTCGACCCAGGGGGGGTCGGGCCGGGTCGGTCCGGGCCCAGACCCCCCCGTTTCGGACCCTCTTCGGTATTTCGCCCATATCTTGAGATGTAGACCTTCGATCAATGCACCGTCAGCGGAGATGCGATCCTTGGATCGAGAGGGTCATTTCAGTATATCGCACTCAAAGTTTCTGAACACTTTGGGTTTGGCCGGGTTGGTTCAGATACGAAACCAACCGGGCCCTCGGAGCGGAAACTCTTATATCTTGAGCTCCGGACGTCCGATTGACGTGCCGTTGACTTTGATGGATTCCTATAAGTGATAAAGATCTTTTGGCTTACTCCACTCGAGGTTTGGATGCCGTTGGAGTGCGGTCGGGTTGGTTCACTCACGAAACCAACCGAGCCCCTGGAACGAAAAAGCCAATAACTCACAGACCGAGCGTCCGATTGACGCGTCGTCTGTCTCGTTGAATTACTCTTGATGATACGGAACTTTTGGAATGCTTCGCCTGAGTTTTGGTTGCTGTTGGATAGTGTCCAGGTTGGATCATACCCGAAATTCAACCGGGCCCCTGGAACAAAAAAGCTGTTATCTTTAAGACCGGACGTCGGTTTGACGAACCGTCAGCGGCGTTGGTGATCACGTTGAGAAACGGTCCCTATGAGTATACCCTATGAGAGTTCGGGGTATAGTTGAGATACGTCCGGGTTGGTTCGCTCACGAAACCAACCGGGCCCCTGGGATGAAAAGGCTAATAACTCACAGACTGGGCGTACGATTGACGCGCCGTCTGTTGCGTTGAGACCCCTATGACGAGGTGGTCCTTTTTGATACTTCTTCGTGGGACTTTGTGATACTTAGATTATCGACCTGTAGCTCATGGAGCGGACCCTTCCGGAGACGAGCATACGGAGTACGGAGACCGTGTAGCCGGCTGAGACCTGACAACTGCTTGACCGACTCGACTTGGAGTGAGTCGACTAGCCCAGTGGACGGAGCGCCCGATATTTGGCGACTGACCCACGACGGACGGAGCGCCCGGTAGTTGGCCGCAGACCCGCGGTACTCGACAGGAGGAGTACCTCTGTAGGCTATTAGGGGGAGCGCCCGATATTTGGCGACATACCCACAGCGGACGGAGCACTCAGTAGTTGGCCGCAGACCCGCAGTACTCGACAGGAGGAGTACCTCAGCAGTCTTAGGTTAGTGAGCAGTACCTCGGAGTCGTGACATTACCACTGTACACTCCAGAGATGGGGATCTTCAGCAGTTACGGTTTCGATAATGAAAATCCTGGTTTGAGATGAGTCTATGACCTTTTTGTTTACCTCATGATTGAGATGAGTCACTTGATAACTTAGGTATATGTATGGGAATATACCTGGGTAGTGGTTATCCGTTGATTTCATAATCTTTTTGTTTCCACATGATTGAGATGGGTTACTTGATAACTTAGGTGTATGTATGGGAATATACCTAAGTAGAGGTTATCTGTTGAGATCTTCTTTGTGGTTACCATGTTGGTTTTAGTGAGACCTTTAGGGTCTCGGGGTCCCTACTGAGTATCTTTATACTCACCCCTGCACGGGCTATGCTCGCACCTCATTGTTTTTGTAGCAGACGACCGACAGTGATGTCGGAGGCCGAGTGTTCGAGGATTGGACGGTACCCGAAGGTGGACCACACGACGAGTCAGAATCCGGAGGTGGACTTCATGAAGAGACGACACACGGAGGAGGTTGACGGGCGAGAGTGTTGTGGAGGCTATCTGTACCTACCCTTCAGGTAGGATCCGTGGTGGATGATCCAGGAGCTGCGCCAACTGTACTCACCCATCTGGTAGGATCCGAGGAGGACGACCCAGGAGTTGCTTCCTTTCTTCCACTTGTTTGTCTTTTTCTGTTGTACTATCATTCAGTTGTAGTTGTACTTTCATTTGGGTTTGTATTCTGGCTCATTTACTTTTCAGCACTTTCTTTTGTACTTAGTGTTTTACTTCCACTTGTACTCTGTGGTGTTTTGTTTACTTTTATAAAAGCAATGTCTTCCCAGTTATCGGGATTTACGCCTTTGGTGCTAGTCGCCAGCCCCTGTCCTATGGATGGCGGGCTTGGGTTAGTCACAGCATGAGCCCCGAGGATGGGTCCTGACAAATTGGTATTAGAGGCAGTCGGTTCTACCGCAGAACTTATAACTCTGATATTTTCTTTCTGTGAAGCAATAGTGTTAAGAGTACCGAGTGTGGTTTTCAGTTCAGGGAGTCCAGTGTTGGTGCGGGCAGCCGACATATCCATACACCAGGACCCCGACAACTGAATTCCGACTTTGTGCACAAAAACACTGATTGCGTGTGTGTTTCCAGAAGTTTTATTTAAATATTTGCTCAAACCATGTCAGCTCACCAGGTATAATAGTTTGACCGTGTCACGTTGTTTCTTTGAGGATGCCTTTTCTCGGACGACTATCTAGAGCCCAGAGGGATGTGCGTACTGATAGCCTGTCAAGCAACAAGGCTTCGATACAGGGCCCTCTTGCAGTTGAGGCACCAGCGGTACTACCATACGTTGGGCCACCGATGCCACCAGCCCCAGTAGTAGGCGATGCACGCCACTTGAGTGCGCTGCACGAGTTCCAGTGCCAGAGGCCACCTAGGTTCCGAGGAGAGACGGACCCGCAGGTGGCTAAGGTTTGGCTAAAGGCTGTGGTGAGAGTCTTCAGGATAGTGGGGACGCCTGTAGAATTCATGGTGATCTTTGCTGCCAGCCTTCTTCAGGCAGTAGCAGGCAGGTGGTGGAGCCACTTGTTCCAGTTTTGCGACGGGATGACCTTCACATGGGAAGACTTAGAGACCTTCTTCAGGGTGGAGTTTGTGCCAATAGCTCTACACCCCGAGTGTGTTCAGGAGCTGCTGCCTTTTCCGCGTGTTTTTCGATCAGTATCCGAGTCATCTGTGAGCAGTAGACAGATGATGTAGAGGTCCAGGAGGACCAGACCAGCAGTTGGGCGATCTCGGGTTTTAGGATCGGTGGTGCGGGGCACCCGGGGTGGGGACAGAGCTAGGTGTTCCAGAAAAAGACAGTGTTACTCATACGGCAGGAAGGGTCACCTGGCACGTGACTGTCCGACCCCCCGCACTGTCGATCTGCATGCGTTGGAGGAGCCACCGAGGCAGAAGCAACGACGAGTGCTTGAGCAACAGCCGAGCAGTGGACAAGGCAGTAGAGCTCAAGGAGCAGGTAGATAGGAGCGGAACTAGTGGATACGTCCCATTTACTTCTAGTTCCATGTTGCTGTTGTATTTGTGTCTTTGTACTATGAGCTGCAATAATGAAAAGACACTTATCTTTGTAAAGTTTGCTTTCCTGTCCTTTTGTTTGGTTGATACTGAGTGGTCCCGATTAAGACTGTTGACTTGACCCTCACTTTCGAGATTTATACTGGAGAAGACCTAGTGACCCCACACTGATGCCGACAGTGTGACTCGACCCTTGAAGGTGAGAGTGACAGTTGGATCTCTTGGTAGTTACGTCGAGGCCTTACAACGTCATCCGTTGCATGAAAGCATCATTCATGTCAGGATTGACTATATTAGGCAACGAATGTGGTTCATACAGGGGATGAGATCGGATTTCCCTTATCGGCAAAGAAGAAATCACAGCAGCTCTTGTAAGTCTAGAGAAGGTCCAGGTCATCCAAGAGAAGATGAGGATAGCATAGGGCCGACAGAAGCCTTATGATGACAGGAATTGGAGACCTTTAGAGTTCGAGGATGGCGACCACGTATTCTTGCGTGTCTCACCTCGATGAGGTTTACAGAGATGTGGCTAAGGCAGCAAGTTATCTCCGAGGTTCAGCGGACCTTCTTAGGTCCTCAGCTGGGTAGGCGTAGTGGTTTACCGCTTGACCCATCCACCTCAGTTGCACCAGGTGCACGACGACTTCCACGTATCTCAACTGAGGAGATACTGCTCTACCCTTCGCATATCATCCACCATGGGGAGATGGACGATGGCGATGTGGTGTCTTTCACAAAGGTTCCAGTGGGAATCGAGGATCGACAGGAGAAGATCCTACGAGGATGATCGATTCCCTGGGTGCACTTTCTTTGGCAGTACGGGAACCTCCAGGTGAGCACATGGGAGCGGAAGGCTCAGATGCGTGCTCTGTACCGCTTTTGTGACCCTAGTTTGTGTTGAGGCTTTACGGGGACGTAAAGCCCTGAGGTGGGATTAATGTAAAGACCCGGAAATTTCAAGGTAATTTTTTTCTTAATTTTATTTTGAATTTTACAAGAACGCAGTTTCTGACGGCGCCTGATTCCGAGGCCCGGTGTGCCCGGAATCGTTTTCCGAAATTTTGCTCGGGTACGTTCAGTGAACCAACGAGCGGGTTTTTCTAACTTTTGAACCGGTGCTCGGAATCAAATTCTGAGGGAACCGATGAAACCGCAGCGTCGGTTTTTGCTTAAGGAGACCTTTTCCGAAGTTTCGTTTTATGCGGGTTGAGAGTTTATTTTTTTGGGGGGAATTAGAAGATGCTAAATAAAATTGTGGAACACAATTTTATTTTATCAATGTTAGTTATTTCCTCCCAAGGGGAGTTAAGGGTGGGTCCCACAACCACATAACCTCCGATGAGAGGATATTAGTGGAGTGGGGCCCACACGTTCCCTAAACTTTTCATCTCCCCATAACTCCCTTGAACTCCCCCATTAACACCCCTTTTTCATTAAGTTTGTTAACTCTCCCCTTAATTAATTTGTAGAACCTCTCCATCTCCCATCCATTTATGTTGCCAACACTAATTCCATAATTAATTCAATTTACATTTTGAATTAATTTGAAAATGCATGGAAATGTTACATAATGGGAGGGCCTTATTATATTTTTTGGTTGGAAAATATTTTGGGTGGGGAAAACCTTTGGAGAATTTGGAGGAGAGTTCTTCTTACGACGAAGAACACCATCCTTCCATGAAGAACGATGACGTGCCTTCCTTCCTCTTCACCGCAACACGTGAGGAGACGCCGCTTCCTCCTCAGATGCACCCCGACGTCGTCTTCAAATCCTCTTTCAGTGACTCCGCTCTTGAAACCGAGGTAGGGGGTTTACATGATTTTCCTTACGTGATTCTCATCCGTCTTTTATCCGCGATATTTGGACCACATGATATCAGTTAATGGGAGGAGGCCGGACCGCACAAACACGGCTGTCCCCCTCCCTTATTGTTTTTCTTGTTGTTGCGGATCGAATGAAATTGACGCGGGGCAGTCGCACCGCACGGGATCAAGCGACAAAGATGCGTGACATCGTCATGCCGCGCGGGATCGAGCAGCAAGAATGCGCAATGTCGTCACACCGCGCATTCAAATTTTTTAAACTCTCGTGCAAGGTTTTTTTATTGCAAGGTGTTCGTATAATTTATTTTGGATAAATTATACCCTCGTCAATGATTAAAATCATGTGTTTATTATTTTCCAATTGATAACACCTAAGGCGGAGGACGCGGGCCGAACAAACACGGCCCGAAAACCCTCTGCAGCTTGTTAATTGATGTGCGGATCAACGGACCACGACGAAGTAGACCGCTATGGCGTTTGAATCCCTTCACAGTGAAGGTCGGGTCCCGGGAGGACCATTGGCGAAGAAGGCAGGAGAAACGGACCACCGTAGCACGTCCGGTGGTCCACCGAAGGTGGTGGCGGCACGCCACGGCGGCGCGCCCCCAGAAGTTTGGAGGCAGCGGTTCGCCGCCGACTTCAATTAGCGGCGGGGGGGGGGGGAGCCGCGCACCCCGCTCCGCGGCTTCCGCTCGGCCGCGTGGGACGAGCCGCGGCCGGCCGGGCCGCGCCACGCCGGACGGGCCGGGACGGGCCCAGCCGGGTCGGACCTGGGTCGGGTCGGACCCGGGGGGGGGGGGGTCGGCTCGGGTCGGTCCGGGCCCTGACCCCCTGTTTTCGGACCCTCTTCGGTCTTTAACCCATATCTTGAGCTGTAGACCTCCGATCGACGCACCGTCAGCGGCGATGCGATCCTTGTATCGAGAAAATCATTTCGGTATATCGCACTCAAAGTTTCGGAACACTTTGGGTTCGGCCGGGTTGGTTCGGATACGAAACCAACCGGGCCCTCGAAGCGGAAACACTTATATCTTGAGCTCCGAACGTCCGATTGATGTGCCATCGACTTTGATGGATTACTCTAAGTGAGACGGATCTTTTGTCTTACTCTACTCGAGGTTTGGATGTCGTCGGAGTGCGGTCGGGTTGGTTCGCTCACGAAACCAACCGGGCCCCTGGAACGAAAAAGCCAATAACTCACAGATCAGATGTCCGATTGACGCGCCGTCTATCTCGTTGAATTCCTCTTGATGAGACGGAACTTTTGGCATGTTTTTCCTGAGTTTTGGTTGCTGTTGGATAGTGGCCGGGTGGGATCGTACCCGAAATTCAACCAGGCCCCGGGAACGAAAAAGCTGTTATCTTTCAGACCGAACGTCCGTTTGACGAACTGTCAGCGGTGTTGGTGATCACGTTGAGAAATGGTCCCTATGAGTATACCCTATGAGAGTTCGGGGTACAGTTGAGATACGACTGGGTTGGTTCTCTCATGAAACCAACCGGGTCCCTGGGACGAAAAGGCTAATAACTCACAGACCGGGCGTCCGATTGACGCGCCGTCTATTGCGTTGAGACCCCTATGACGAGGTTGTCCTTTGTGATACTTCTTCGTGGGAATTTGTGATACTTGGAGTATCGACCTGTAGCTCATGGATCGGACCCTCCCGGAGACGAGCGTACGGAGTACGGAGACCGTGTAGCTCGCTGAGACCTGACGACTGCTTGACCGACTTGACTTGGAGTGAGTCGACTAGCCCAGCGGACGGAGCACCCAGTAGTTGGCCGCAGACCCGCGGTACTCAACGGGAGGAGTACCTCTGTAGGCTATTTGGGGGAGCGCCCGGTATTTGGCGACATACCCACAGCGGACGTAGCGCCCGGTAGTTGGCCGCAGACCCGCGGTACTCGAGAGGAGGAGTACCTAAGTAGTCTTAGGTTAGTGAGCAGTACCTCAGAGTCATGACATGACCCCTGTACACTCCAGAGATGGGGCTCTTCAGCAGTTACAGTTTCGATAATGAAAATCCTGGTTTGAGATGAGTCTATGACCTTTTTGTTTACATCATGATTGAGATGGGTCACTTGATAACTTAGGTATATGTATGGGCATATACATGGGTAGTGGTTATCCGTTGATTTCATAATCTTTGTGTTTCCTCATGATTGAGATGGGTTACTTGATAACTTAGTTGTATGTATGGGCATATACCTAAGTAGAGGTTATCTGTTGAGATCTTCTTTGTGGTTACCATGCTGGTTTTAGTGAGACCTTGAGGGTCTCGGGGTCCCTATTGAGTATCATTATACTCACCTCTGCATTGGCTATTCCCACACCTCGTTGTGTTGGTTGTAGACGATGGACAGTGCTGTCGGAGGCCGAGTGTTTGAGGACTGGACGGTACCCAGAGGTGGACCACAGGACGAGTCAGAATCCAGAGGTGGACTTCGCGACGAGACGACACACGGAGGAGGTTGACGGGCGAGAGCGTTGTGGAGGCTATCTGTACCTACCCTTTAAGTAGGATCCGTGGTGGATGATCCAGGAGCTGCACCAACTGTACCTACCCTTCAGTTAGGATCTTAGGAGGACGACCCAGGAGTTGCTTCCTTTCTTCCAGCTGTTTGTCTTTTTCTGTTGTACTATCATTCAGTTGTAGTTGTACTTTCATTTGGGTTTGTATTCTGGCCCATTTACTTTTCAACACTTTCTTTTGTACTTAGTGTTTTACTTCCGCTTGTACTCTGTGGTGTTTTTTTACTTTTATAAAGGCAATGCCTTCCCAGTTATCGGGATTTACGCCTTTGGTGCTAGTCGCCAGCCCCTGGCCTATGGAAGGCGGGCTTGGGGTAGTCACGAAACGGGCCCCAAGGATGGGTCGTGACAAAAAATACCATAAATTATGAATTATTTATGATATTACATGTAAATGGGGAAGTATTTACACCATATAAAAGTAATTATGCACACAAGAATAGAGTATGCCAAATTAAAGGGAAATTAAGATGTAGTCCCTTACCTCACGCTTTTATTTAGTTGAAAATTATTTTACCTCATGTTTAATGTTTTTAATAATTTAATTATTTTATAATATAAATATATTCATACTTAAAATATCATATGTGATCCTCTTATTACTTCTTACCACCCTATTGTTAATAATATTTCATTATTTTCAATATTTCTAGTTTTTATTTCCTTATTGTCTAATGCGAATTTGGTCATGAAATTTTTTAGTTAATATGAATTTGATATATATACATTATATAAAGAATTATATTAATGTTATAAATATCATATTTACACATTATATACATTTTTATAAACATTTAAAAAAATTTACATGGAAAATGAATCACATCGATTCGTGGAGACCATGGGTTGAACGTACACACATACGATGATATCATTCCCTTAATGATTGAAAGGGTAAGTATGTGGGAGATATATTAATTTTCAAGAATAAATACCATCTAATTTATATCACATAGATTCGTTTATTTAATCCTTATTACATTCCATGTAAATCGTAAGTGAAAAATGTGTCACATTGCTTTATGAGGCAGTAGTCAGTTATAAACATGATCGACCGTTTTGTTTCCCATTTTATGAAAGAGGAGATGGGTATAGGTTATTACAAAAACATAATAACATATTAGTATATGGTTGATATATTTGATATTATAATATCATTATTTAAGAATATTTTCATGTGGTGGAATAATATTTAAAATAAAAACTCTCGTTCAGAAATATTACCTCTTCTTCAGTTGACCTCCTTTGGTTTACACAAAAAAGCCTTCTTAGGATGGCCTTTTTAAAAAATAAAGGATTATATTATGTGGGGAGAGATGTTTTTATGTTATTTGGTCAGGTTTTTTTTAACGAAATGGATTTCGAGTTTGAAGAAGGTAGGTCATTGGGTGTCCTTTTATAAGTATGGGATATGACATATATGAAATTTTTCAAAATAATAAATTACACCCCCATTTTTATTGTAAAAAATCATTCTAAATGAGTAATTATAAACAATTTTAGATGATAAGATAGAAATATTTCAATTTAGTGGGTTTTGGACAAGTTTTGTGGACATTTTAACACTTATCTTTTAAGTTTAACCCCTTGGTAAATTAGTTTTTACCTTAACCACAAGAATTAATTTTTATTACTTTTACTATTCTTAATGGTAAAAAATTAATTGTAAGTTCTTATATAATATATATTATACTGATTCCAAATATTTAATCCATATTTATAAATTAAATTCAATGTATTTTTTCAATTTCACTTAAAAGTATACCTGTAATCACAATAAAAACATGGATTTCTAAAAGGAAAAAACTCATAAGTATAGAAATTTTTTATTTTGAACTTGAACATAAAATTTATCAAAATAAAATAAATTAGGTAAATTATAATATAATTTTTAAAATTTAATTTAAAAATAATTTAAAATATACTTTATCTTTATAAATAATTCAATGAAAAATAAATATTTCAATAAAAACTGTATTTTCACTATTTATTGAAAAATGAAACATTTTATAAAAATACTAGAATATTACCCTAATATAATATTGATATAATTAGATCAAAAACTATGTTTGTTTTACCAATTAATTTTCCTAAATGTTTCAAAAATTAATTTTATCACAAGTTCTCATGAAGCGAAGAAATCGTTTTTATTGAAAAGAATACAATTTTCATAAAACATTTCTTTTATATTAAAATAATTCTATTTTATTAATAGAAATTAGGACACCAATTAAAATGTGTAATATATATATATATATATATATATTAATTTAGTTATTCATATTCATACCCTCTAATTTAATGGCTTGGTTATAATGGTCATGAACAAAGAATAATATTTTAATAACATATTTTATTTCATTTAAACCTGGTGTTGTGTGCATCATAAAAAATCTATGAACTCGAATTTATTTAAAATAGACTAAATCATAATTTCTTATGGTATTATTGTAACAATATAAACCATTAAATTATAATCATAAGTTAAGGATAACTGTGAATACATAAAAACATAGTGTTCTTGGTCTTCCCTCCCATTCACCATACATGGTATCTCATAAGATGAAAAAAATTATCCAATGTATTTGAGAACTATCAGGGTTCATCCTTTTTATTACTATGTACATGTCATCCACTTTGATCATATGATATAAGAGCATATTGAAAATTTTCTATACCATGATTATGTAAAGTGGGTTTTATTTATATAATTCCCAAATAAATGAATGATAGTTATATCTCGGTGAAAATCCATGAATGAAAATATGTTTGGTAATTCACAAAAAAAGGTATTGCATAGAAAATCAAGGGATAATTTCAATAGAATAATGGGTGTACGTAAAAGTTAAAAGAAAGGATTAATGGGATAGGAAGGTATAATCTCATTATTTGGGAATAATATATAATTTAAGGGAATGTTCATGAAAAAAATAAAAAATAAAAAAATATGAATCAAAAGGTTTATTACAAAGGAAGTGCTTGAATAAAAAATGGGGGTGTAGAAACCCTTACCAGGATAGGTTGCTTTTTAAATATTTATAGGAGTTCCTTAATACCATAAAAACTCCTTAGGAGGTATCTTAGAATATAAAATGAGTGTAATTTCATACTCAATAATTTAAAGATAATAAAAATGGGAGAATGGGTGGTATTTATAGAAAAATATGTGGAATTCTTTATTAACTTCTAAACATAGGCCTTGTACATATAGTTAAAATAAACTAAGAAACCATAGGTTGTACCATGATTTTTCCCAGATTATATACCAAGGGGGGTGGTTTTTAATATTATACATTATTAATGATCAAAGTACTAAAAATAATGTCTTTTATGATGTGTAAGTGAGACATATTTATAAATAATTGTTTTTAAAAGTTTAAAATATATTTTCAATTTTAGAAGATTCATTATTGGTTTCAAAAATTAAAAATAAAATTTTAAAATGATTTATTTTAACTAATAATACAATTTTTATTTTAAAACCCCTTTATAGTAATTAATATATTATATCTATGTCACAATGATGTTGTAATACATATAATATATTTATATGATGTTTATTTTTAACCTAAAAATTTTACTATCTTAGAAAATTTTGAAAAATTCACCATTGGATAATTTATTTGCTCTTATTTTAAGAATGAAATTAATTTCATCGAAATAATTTTATAAATATGAAAAAATTATTTTTTAAACATAAATTCTCATTTATTGTAAAAAACTTTTTTTTATAACGTTTAACTTTCTGAACCACATAAATTATGTTTTATAAGACTATTTAAAGGAAGTAAATTTTCTTTTCTACACTTTAATTTCTCATAAGTGTATTTTAATTATAATAATATATTTTCAAAAAATATTTTTTCCATGTATCCAATAATCTATTTATTTTAAACATATTATATTCATAAAATTTTAAATAATAAAAAAATTTGAATTGAACTAACCACTATTCCAATTTTAAAAACAAAATTTACAACTTTAAACTATTAAGGTCTAGATACATAAATCTTATTACACTAGTATATTAACTAAGTGTAGGTTTAGAAATTATATTAATTTCACGAGGAGAATCTTCTAACATAGATCTAGTGGTTCTATCTACAAACATGAACTTATCCCATTTGTGGTTCTACTCGAGCCTTACTTAATGAAGGTTTACATGGGCTTGGTCAAGTGAAAAAACCCATCATGATAAATCCCTCCCATGTTCTGATAAATGAACATCGAAAGGGATGTTCCTACTAGTGAAGCCTATTTTATATCCCATGCGCATTTAATATTTCCCATTATTTCTCTTAATATATTGTAATCCCAATGGTCACTTTATAATAGATATGTTCCCAATAGTAACAATGCTCAACTACCATATTTACCAATGGTTACATTGACTAATGTTTAGGTGTCATCTTTTAATAATCAGATCATAATGGTTACTTTTCTCATTACACTCCATATATATACTCCATCATTATCATAATTGTAAATCCATTATAGACTTCCCTTGATAATTAAGATCAAATTCATCACTCTTATCTTTACATTTACACTTTTTATATTAGTAGTGAACTTTATGGGAAAATTTCATCTTATGGAGTTTACAATATTTTATGCATTATTATATGGTTGTTATATGCCTATACTCATCTTTTCTATTATCGTAAATATTATTACATGATGTTCATTATTCCTAATAAATATATTGGTCTTTATCTATGATTTTATTGTTAAATATATTAAAATAGTCATTGGGAGAATAAGTTCTTTTATTAACAATGGAAGGAGATTTATGGTCATTAAATTGTGTCTTTAATGAAAAAAGAAGGTTTCCCATACATGGGTATAAAATTTATGGATTACTTATGTTCTATATGCATATATTTGATAAAAATACGATATATTTCAAGAAATATACTTTAAATTTTTTTAGTCAATGGAATTTAATGTTATCCTTGCCCAAATTGTTTTGTAATGCAATAACGATTTCTGATTGAGGGTTTCAAAGTAATAAAATATGTTTTTTAAGGTGAAATTTTGATTTGTGGGTATCTTCTTGGTATAATTGTAAATCTATTTAATTTTACTAAAATGTTAAATAGATTGTTTTCAATTGTATTATAAATGAATGGGTTTTAAAAGGAATTATAAAGTTAGGAATCCTTGTTTGAAAATGGAGTCTATAAAATAAAGTGAAAATTACATCAATTTAGTCAATGATTATTAAGTTTTGTAGCTTTATTTGAAATAATTATTTTAAAGCCTACTTAATTTAAAAGGGTTTACCAATTCATTTTATGTACATTCATTCTTAAACCATGATTTCCTAATATTTTTATCTTGCATTCATCATGATATGGTCAGTCAGTATGTGTAAGATCTTGAACTTTCTTCAAATGTCTCGACTTCATTTCCATATACTATTTTTCCTTGTTTGAGTTTATCTTTTTCAGATTTTCCATGAGTATTTTTTGGTGAAATTAGAGAATTTTGGAGGGGGTGGGTTCATGAAGGGTTTGTGCATGGTTTTCCCAAACCGTCCACCCGGTCCAGCATACTGTGTAAACCAATATTAGTGGATTTTCAAGGATAGTGCTTGGTTTTTCAAACTATTAAACCTCTTAGTAGTAACTATGTGGACCCCTATAAGGAGGTGTACAATTAACCAAATGTTTAGGGGGAACCATATGCCCCAAGTAGAAAATTTTGGGCATGGGATTTTAATCCCCCATTAATTAATAAAAGATTTCGTGAATCCTTGTATTATATTTAAAAACCCCCCTTTTCAACCCAAAATAATTTTTCTCATTTTTTGAGGTTTATAAGAGATAAAAAGGCCTTATAAATTCCGTTATTGACTATTCAAAGCCCATATGGAAGATCTACACCTATCCCATTATGAGATTCTCATCTATATGTTTTCCTCCCACTCTGTCATATTTCTATCATATATTTAAGGTATTATTTCATATTTTTTATTTATGGAGATCTAGGTTTTTTGTACATTTATTTTTTTGATCTTGGATCTCTTTTTTTTAATTTATATCTCATTTTTCTCGTGATCTGGATCATTCCGCTTCAATATAGTATTTTTTTTGGTGAGAGTTCATTTTCAATGTTGAGGTAGGTGGTCTAAATTAAATTCCTATGGTCTTGAATTACAATTTCAAGTATGTGATGTGAAATTTCAATAGTAATGTTTAAAAATTGAACCTTTAATTGAATAAATAAATAAATTAATTAATTCATGGAATTTTGTAATTGGATTAATTAATTAGTGAATTAATTAATGGGATATTGGGATTATGGAATTGGATTAATTAATTATTGAATTAATTAATGTGATATTGTGATTGTGGAATTGATGGGAAATTGGGGTGTGAAATTATTGATTTAATGTGAAACAAATTAATTAACAATTGGAGATTATGAGATATTTGACACGAACTTAATGGGTTGATGTTTTATATGAGTTAAATATTTCAAAAATTTTAATGTTTAATTGAACATATTATTCCATGTGATTAAAGTATTAAATAATTATTTTTTGTGATAAATTTTGATGGTACCATGATTTGAAATGTTGGTAAAAGTATTAATAATGATTAATCATGATTGATGTGACATATGTGATTATGTGATTGATTGATAAAAATGTGTGGGGGGAAGAACTAATACATAAAAATACTATGGTGATAAAATGATATATGTGTGTGGGATATAGACTACTGCTTCAAAATCCATTAGTGATAAATGAGTGTGGGACACTAAATTCTTCTTAAAAATCAAACTTGTGTGATTTTTTGATAAATGAGTGTGGTAAATGTATTATTGCTTAAAAATACGACTTGTGTGATTTTATGATAAATGTGTTATAGTTCATGTAATACTAATTAAAAAACCCATTAAGTTATATTCATGGAATTCTAGGCCCAAAATGTTTTCATTGAACTATGGTTCTAATTTCTTGTAATATGAGTTGTAATGAAATGATAATTGATAAACATGGGATTGCAATATGGTTTAGACATCAGCATGAGACAAGAACGTATTGTGGTTTGGGTATCCTCAACAACCCAAGGGTTTATATGGTTAATTAAAATAATAATAAATGTGGTAAATATTTCCCTATGAATTATACTTTATTTTTATACAACTCTATACACTATTTTTGAATGGTTATTTTTTGAGACATTATTGGTGGTGGCCTAATGAGTTGTACTCACACCCTACTCGGGCTGCCTGATCGATACCCTAATAGACTTCATTTATTTATGACAGGATAAGGGAAAGAGTACAATGTTAGATGGATGATTTGGGATGGAACATGGATGAAGTAACTAGATATGATTCAGGAACCACTTGGGAGGTTTCCTTGTATTTATTTATTTGAGGTTTTTTCATATTTACACTTGACATATATTTGGAATAGAATATCTAGTATTTAGTTTTGGTTATTGCATTTTTGTTTCAGTCATCATGTGATACTAGTTTGGATTGGTTATTTTTTATATCATTTGTTTATTATTTTTTAATTATTCTTTTTTCTACTTTAATAAAGAGGGTATAGTCTCCTCATGATTGATATTAGACCCCCAATTCTAGTTGGAAGCCTTTTTAATATGGGGAGGCATGCCTCAGGTCAAGTAACTGACCATCTCGGGGCATCATTGTGTGACACATAGTTCAGGATGTTTCAAAGTGGTATCAATGATGGTTTTATTTTATTTTCTTTTTTCCTACTATTTGTGGAAGGTAGACAGGAGAATATGATTAGTCGGTACTTGGTTAAAATCCCATGAATAGGAGTAGCTAACCCATGTATGAGGGTAAAATCCTATTAACTAGGGTGGGATTTTTGCTATTGATGTGAGTTATTATAGTGGATACTATTTCAGATTGTGTGAATCGGTTATTGCGTGATATGATTACTATTTATAAGAATTACTAATATTTGTCTTATGGACTAGTATGGACTTTGATTTTTGTATGTATTAATTATTCAAGGAACTCTATATTATTATGTAACATTCATCATATTTATTCATTCATAGGGAAAATAGATTTTTGGGAATTTTTTTTATTTGGAAACAGTTTTCCTTTCTTCTGTAATTAAAATGAAAATGTTGCCTAATATGAACTAAAAGGCATAAATTGATTCAATATATGAATAAATGGGTGTATATTGATATATTTGAATAATTATAATGTTTTTACCCTTATTAACCATGACTTAGATGTAGTTTTTTTAAAGATGGTGATAGAGCCTCGATTTTTACAGGGTGGCAGGGTTTGGGGGAATAACTTGTTAAAGGTTATTTTGAATCCCTCTTATGAAAATATTTTAAAGTTGCGTAATTTATTCAAATAAATATGTTTGTAATTATATATATATACCTCTATGAAACTTATTATTGAGAGGATGTCATTAGGATATGGATGGAAATGATCCACCTATCAGGGAACCTGAGTTACTGATGGTGTCGAGGGAGGAAGTCAGAGAGCCGTTCCCAGAGAGCTTTTTTCGCTTCATGTAGCTCATGGAAAGAGACCCAGGGAGGAGTTGGAAAGGAATGACTTATCTAAAAAGGGAGTTTCAGTTGTAGAAACCTCTGAATTCCACTAGACAGGGTGGAAATGAGGTAGTTGTGTTCTAGATTGAGTCTATCCATACTATACATGACCATTGGGAGAATCCTACTGATAAGAGATTCAAATTGGCTTTTTACATGTTACTTGTTTAAGAAAATTATTGGCGGGACATTCAAACATGGGATGTAAAACTAGATAATATAGAGTGGAAGTAATTTCATGAGAGTTTCTTATAGAAAATTTATCTGAAGATTCTAAGATAGGTGAGAGTAGCTAGATTTATGAGGTTCACTTAGGGGAATATATATGTAATGGAAAATGTTAGTCACTTTACAGATTCTTAGTGATTCATTACAACATTTATGGGATATTTGGAGACCATGAAAATGTGTTTTTATGATGGTACTAAATGTGAAATTATTCCCTAGGTGAATATCTATAGGATGTAGAATTTTTTATAAGTGGTGAATCTTGATCCCACATCTAAGGTAAACCAGAAGAAAGATTCTAGTGGAGGACATGTGGTTTGTGCTGTGTGCATTGGTAGTAAGACTTCCGAGATCTAGAAACATAATTATGATAATGTTGACCATAGTAGTGGAAATTAGAGTGTCTAGGTAAGAGGATCAATTACATATGACCTTGCTCGAGTGATTTCCCACCACTACAATAGGTCGGGTCACTTTCATAGATAGGGTACCCGACCCCCGATAGAGTATAGAGCTTTTGGAAAGATGGGACACCTACATATGTTCTAAAAAAACCCCCAACTTGCAGGTAATTATGGAGCATCTATAAATAATCAAATTGTGGGAAGCATATTTTCTACATCATATCAGTCTGGTAGTTGGAGTTTTACTAGTCATGGTGGTTGAGGTAGTGGATGAGGTGATTATAGGAAATATTTATTGTATTATAAGAGTGGTGTAGCTTAGGGGACTTATAATATATCATATGGAATAGGGTTAAGACAATTAAATTTCATTCATCATTCACTGGTGGATAGTGAGGTTGGACCATTGATAGATAGAGGTACTCTTATTGTAGCTTCTATGTTTGATAGTTCCTTATTTAATTGTGGTACCTCTCATTATTTTAAATCTACTCAACTTGTGAATGGTTTTATCCTAGTGGTGTATTTCATCTGTGGGTTTCTGATGATAGATACACCATTGGGAGTACGGTCGATAGACAACTATTAGTGCAATGGGTGTTCCCTTGAGGTTGTAGAGTATTGATTCACTTGGGATAATTATATCCTTTACATGTCAGGCATCAACTTAATTATGGGTACAAACTTGTTGGTATCATAATGAGCCCAGATCGATTTGTACCATAAGATAGTGATGTTTACATCTCCTAAGGGTGAAAAATATATTCACTTTGGAGAGTGAGATATCCAGGAAAGCCGAGAAGGGACAATTCATTAGAAATTAGGGGATCTCACTACCTAGGTTTGCAGTCTGTAGATGGATTATGGAGGTGTAATGTAGGATGTCATTCCACCTATAGTGGACCAGTTTCATAACATACTTCCTGAGGACTTCATATGACTACCACCTGAGTGAGATGTGGAATTTACAATTGAGATCATGGAAGGGCTCAATCTAGTTTCTATTACACCTTATAGAATGGAACAAATAAAGATTCAATATCTCAAGACACAACTATAATAGTTCATGGATAATGGATTTATCTTCCTGAGTACGTCGCTTTGGGGATCACCATTTTTTTTTCTAATAAGACAAAGGAGAATATACTCATGTGTGTTGATTACTAGAAGTTTATTCAGATGAATGTGAAGAACATGTATCCTATTCCATATATCAACACTATTTTTGACCAGTTGAGAGGAGATTCTGTGTTCTCCATGATTGAATTGAGATCAGGGTATAATCTATTGACAGTTCATCCTTTTGATATACTGAGGGCTGTATTCAAAAGAATGTATGCCCTTTATCAGATTTTAAAAAAATGAGGTCAGAGGATAATTCAT
Organism: Viscum album; assembly: GCA_963277665.1. NCBI lineage: Eukaryota > Viridiplantae > Streptophyta > Magnoliopsida > Santalales > Viscaceae > Viscum > Viscum album. Next base: position 1,065,814,477 of record OY728135.1, on the reverse strand, counting down.
TGAGATAAATAAATGCTACAAAATTTTTAAATTAGGCATCATACATTTATCCCTTTGAAATAAATGTAGTAAATCATTAGGTATTTTGACAGAAAAGGTACAAGCCTCTAAATTCATGACCTGATTTAAAACTGAATCAGGGAGTGTATTAGTTTCATGAAAAACATGCATGCCAATGAGGCTCATTATTGAAATATGATCAATGTAGATGATCTATTTCACTGTCAATTTCTAAGAGAGGTGTATCTGACCTGTTCTGACAGACTAGAAAATGGTTGTAGAGTAACATTCAAACCAGATGTTGTTCAAGTTCCATCGATTTTCATGATTTAAATTATTTATCATCCCATTCATTTCTGGTTATAAAGATATTTCAATGCCACAAGGTCCAAAATGATGTTCAATAACAACCCCAAAACATTCCCTAAAAATAAAACCACAGCCAGCTAGTTCATTATTTCCATTTATGGCCCCATAGCAGTTTAATTTTGTCTAGACATTAAATTAGGGATACCAAAAAACATAAATGGTGTTGTGAGTAGGATGGATGGAATTTATGAGTTATTTATGATGTCATTTGGGTTGAAGAATCATCTTGTTGTGTTTATGGACTTTTTTAAATAGAATCTTAAACCGGTACATGGATCATTTTTTGGTAGTATTTTAAGATGAAATCTTGGTGTACTCTAAGACTCATAAAGATAATTCCCAACATATTGACATATTCTTAAGTATACTGAGATAACATTGGTTATATTCCACTCTATTTAAGATTCAATTTTTGATTGTTCAGGTATGATTCATGGGTCACATCATCTTTGAGGTAGGTGTGTCAGTTGTAACATCCCCAAACCAGAAGCCACTAAACCAGTGCTCTGAGTTGGTTCGTCAAATGACCTCAAGAATGCCTCCTCGTATGCAAGAGATTTACGACTAGTAGAGAGGGTCTAATGAGTCAGATGGAGAGACTATACCCACTTTACCAGACTATTCCACAACATAACTCAATATAAATAGTAGAAACAATGTGAAATACCTATAAAAGTGTATAACCATGCATTTCCCAAACAGGGTAAAAACCAAAAAATAAAATACAACTATGTCATGCCATAATGGTAGTGTAAAGTGGAAAAATCATAAAATAAAACAAATGGCCAAAACTCCAAACGGGTCCCGACTGCAAGTTCGGGTCCTTCTCTAAGTACATCCCAAACCCAACTCAGAAATATCATAGTAGGTCCTCTGACCTTGTCCGGACATGCAACCAATAGATCTACTCGGGTACCCAACAACGACTTGAGTAGGGCGTCAGTACAAAACTCAGTAGGCCACCACCAATGGTGTCTATAAAATATCGAATCTAATAGATATTTCATGCAAGTACAAAAAAAATTTTAAGAAAAACAAGGGACCATTCAGGTGCCATTAGTTAACAAGGTTCATTTAGTTCATGACTAGAATTCATCCCAATTCCATTTCATATACCATTTTCATTACATAACCCACATTGATCACATATTCCATAGGTTAGTTATAAATACCATATACACAAGGGTCTAAGGAAATAATTCACAATGTATATAAAATAAAAGGAAATTACCTATCTCATCAGGGAACTACATATCATATCAATACACTTTACTCACCTTGGAGCCTTAGTCCAGGTGGAATGACATTAGTACAATAACCTCACCTTGGAGCCTCAGTCCACGTGGAATGACATCAGTATAATAACCTCACCTTGGATCCTCAGTCTGGGTGGAATGCAACCAATAAGGGAATATATCATCAGACCTCATCCATAACCCTTGCATTAGGGGTGGAGTTTAGAGAATCAGTCTAACTTTACCTGTGGGCGTAGAACCTCAGTCAATACCCCACACTACCATGCCTTGTGCACATTCTTATTTATCTAATCACCACAACCATACCATAACACAACCAAGTGTATTCAATGCCACTGAATATCACAGTGCATAACACAACATAACATAACCAATGTTATTGGAAATCAACATTCACAATTCCTAACAAACAACATGAGAATTAATACTATAACACAACCCATGGACACATTTTCCAAATTTCACATCTTTTATCCATTTATCCCAATTCCATTTTTATCATGCTTATCTCACTAAGCATTCATTCATTGTGCCTATCTCACTAGGTGTCATTCAGTAGGCCAAACTCACTAGGCCCCAAAACCAGGCTCATAATCCATTCTATTATGGTCTCAATTAATTTCCACTTAATAACACATTGACACATTTCCCAAATAAAATTCATATCCATATAGCCAAATATTCTTTAACCCATTATGTGTATTCAACAACCCCTTTTCCTTATCAAAATTCATCATTGGCCTTCCATTAACCCATTTATCCCATTTATCACGTCACAAGAATTTACCCACGTATGCATTTCAAACACAATTCTCAAATCACATAACATAATACTTTTATTACATTGAATCATTTAGGTGAACCCTGTAATTCTCATGTATTAATCCATTCCAGAATTCATTCCCAATTATCATTTCCCATGCTTATCTCACTAAGCAAAATATTGTATATAGCTAACCCCTTTAGCTTTCCACTTTATCTAACTTAACCCCTTTTTAAGCCCACCAACACCCACACAAGTCACCGCCCAACCCATGAGTGTTACTAGGACCCCCATTCACATCCTTCAAGATTAATATCATATTAACCCTAGGATCTATATTCTCACACAACAACCCTACATTTACTTATCTAAACTCTATGTCTGGAAGCGTGGGCACACCCCATGGGTGGCCCTAACATAGTTCACAATGTCCTCCATGCATCTGGCAGGGATTATGAGGGTTCCATTAGTTTGTTTAGACTCCATGAACATCACATAACAATAATGGAACAACGAACTCTTCACAATAGTGTAATAATCAAACACTTTATGCAAAAATCTTTATAAAACTAAAGGGTTATAACTTGTAGACAACATAACTCGAATCTGATGATGAAAACACTCTTAATTGTGGACTTGGATCCAGATTCCAGAACCCCTTGAAACCCCAACCTAGGTTCCACCTGAAAACAAAGGTGTTTAGAGCTTCAGAAGAAGATGGAAGAAACCACAAGCCCTAATCCAAAGAGGAGAGGGGTGGAGGGGATTATACATAACTGGATCTTCAATATGCAACCAAAGTCACTCCAAATGACCAAGAATCAAAGGAAAACCACCTCTTGGAAGCTTGGGTTGGAATGGTTCGTCACTATGGTTTTAGGGGATGAAATGGAGGAAAATCCAGAGTTGGGGTTTTAAATCCCGGGATAGAAATTTTTTAAATTTTCCAAATTTTCTCAGCCACAATGTTTATCCTCACTATTTTCCAAACCGTGCACAAACCATGCGGGAGGTACTATCCGCGATAGGCCAGCCCGCACAACTTCTTAGGAATCCCACATAGTTTTCCCTTAAATTACAGAGACTGTGCTCAGGCTACAGTTTGAGGATGTCTAGTCCACATGATCTATCTACACGATTTCCCCTAACCATTCGCATACCGTGTGCCTAGCACTATTTGGCCTGATTGCTTTTTTCTTCGCACCCCAATTGCCTAAGGTACCCCCGAGCCTTCACATGAACTTTAGGAAGGACTTATTCATCCAAAAAGAGATCCCCAAACCATAACATAAACAAAATGTACCTTAAGAAAATCCGGTATCTTATAACCTCGTACCTTATAACGGATCATCCTCAAGCTGCTCTTCTGAACATAATTAACTTCAATAACAAGGGATCGTGTAACAAGGTCTACCTATCCATTCCCACTTTCCATGTTTTTGGTTGTACATCACAATTCCAACATAACATGAATCAAGGGAACATAATTTCCACACAATACATCTTCATACAACCACAACACGAGCTAAAAACTCCTCAAGGATTCATCGGTTTGGGAACGGTTTTAAAAACTGTGCTGGTAAACCATGCGGCCCATAAAAGTTGGAATATTTACAAAATTTCCATCCTAAGATTTAAAACCAAACTCAGGACATTCCTTTATTTCATCCCCTACAAACCTAGTGACATACCACTCCACCCCAAGCTTCCAAGAGGTGGTTTTCCTTCGATTCCTTGTCGTTTGGACCACCATTGGTTTCAGATCGAAGCTCCGGGTTAGTCAAATACTCTCCACACCTCTCTTCTTCTAAATATCTAAACCCCTTTATTTTCTGGTGGAACCTAGGTTGGGGTTTCATGGGGTGATTGAATCTAGATCCAATTACACAATTAAGAGTGTGTTCATTACACATGTTACATCTATCAATAAGTGAAGATCGAGCATCAATGACCTGGAAGTTTACTACAGCCATTACACATTTTGGATTGGAAGTGGTAAAAAGTTACTATAAAATTTGTGGTGGGTATCCCTAGGATGCCTCAGAAGAGTGAAGCTATTTGGGTGATTGAGGATCGATTAACTAATGAATGGAATTTCCAACCTATTCGGGAGACCTTCTAAGAAGATTATTTGGGATAATTATACATTCAAGATATAGTCTATCTACATGGGGTTCTGTGGTGTATAGTTTCAAGCCATGACTCACTCTTTAATTTTCACTTCTATCAGGTCTTACATAAGGTTCTTGGTACATAGGTTTTACTGTGTACAAATTTCCACCCACAGAAAAATGTGATGTTAGAATGTACTATATAGGTTCCTAAGGATGTGCTTCGAGAATGTGTCCTATACTTGTGGGGGTCTTGGGGGAAGTACCTATAATTTTTGGAGTTCTCCTATAACAATAGTTATCATGATATGATATATATGGAACTATATTAGGCTCTATATGGTTGTTCAAAAATATCACCTCTATGTTGGATGGAGGTTGGTGAGTTAGAGTAGTTGTGACTGATTCTCATGTAGGATACTTCATATTAGGTTTAAATGATTTGTATGTGTGTGGACATTGATCAGATTATACAAAAGGCATATGTTGATAGATTTTCATGGCCATGTATTTTTTAGAGGGTGGTCAACTTTTCCTTAAGGGGCCTCCTATATTTGGTCACCATAGTATTTAGAGATATTAAAAGATGTTTCCAATGTTATTTGGAAAATTTTAGGTAGTGTAGAGGATCAATTCAATGGCATACCAATTGGATATTTCATAGAGGTACATTGTTATGCATGATTTCAATCATGTTTCTAAACATCCACAATATCACTATAACTCTTCTCAAGTTATTGATGTTGATGATATTTAACTTAAAACCGATGACCCCTTTGAGGTGCATATGATACATGTGTGGGATCATAGTGAGAAAGTGTTGTAGGAAAATACTACACCGATAGTTCACGTATTCTTGTATCATGTTCGTTTTTAGGAAGAAACATGTGAAATAGAAGTGGATATACGGTCTCAGTGGCACAATATATTTAACTCGCGATCTTATATATTCTTGGGAGTATAGCTCTAGATTGATATTTTATAAGGTGGGGTGATTGTAAGATCAGGACCTTTTTGAGAGATGTCTCAAACATTTTTATATGTACCTTTTCTCCTTGTTTAGATTTTATCTGTTTGGATTTTCCTTGGGGAGTTTTTTTTGTGAAATTGGAGGATTTTGAAGGGAAGTGGGAGAGTTCACCATTGATGCATGGTTTTTCCAAATTTTTCATATAGCCCAGCTAACCGTGTGAACCCACAAAAAGGGGATTCACATAGATGGAACATGGTACATCAAAAAGTGTCCCCTCTTCGTTGTAATCATGCATCCCTGTAGGATGAGGAGCATGGTTAGACACAAGGTTGGGGGAAACCATGTTCCCAGAGTAAGAAACCATGCAAATGGGATTTTAATACTCTGTAAATTATTTAAAAAATTATTGAACCCCTATCTTATATCCCTAAACCCCTGGCTTGAAGAGAAATAATTTTCTATAATTTTTAGAGGTTTTTAGATGGATTCTAAGGCCATTAGACCTCATTTCATGATGATTTAAAGACTACATTGAAGTTATTTACACATTTATGTAAGCGATTCTAATCCTGTATGGATTCCCACCACTCTCTCATCTTTATCTCATTCTTTAGATGTATTTTTTATCTATTTTTTATTTATCTAGGCCTTGTTCTTTGGGATCTTGATGCATTTGATCTTGGATCTAGGTTTTTGATATAGATCTCATTCTTCCTCATGATCTTGGTCATTCCACTTCAGTTGGGGGATTCCATTGGTGAGAAATCATCTTAAATCACGAGGTATGTGGTCTAAATTCAAATCCTATAGTCTAGAATTCTTATTTCATGTATGTGTTGTGAAATTTCAATTAGCGCATTTGATAATTGAATATTGAATTGAATATATTTATTTATTTATTAATTTATAGAATTGCGGAATTGGATTAATTAATTGGAGAATTAATTTATGGGATATTGGGATTGTGGAATTGGATTAATTATTTAATTAGTTAGTTAATGGAATATTTTGATTATGTAATTGATCAGAAATTGGGGTTATGAAGTTGAGGAATTAATGTGACACAAATTAATTGAAAATTGGGGATTATAAGATTTTTAACATTACCTTAAAGGGTTAATGGGTTGTATGAATTAAATATTGAAAAATGGATAATGGTGAATTGAACATATTATTTCATGTGATTAAATTATTAAATCATGATTTGTTGCGAAACATTATGATGCTTCCATGATGTGATATTTTGATAAATTAATTAATGTTGATTATTAATGATTTATGTGATATATGTGATTCTGTGATTGATTGGTAAAATTTTTTGGGACATGGATGTGCATTTCAAAATCCCATAATGAAAAACAGATATATGTTTGTGAGACATGGATTGTTGCTTCAAAATCCTATAGTGATAACTATTTGAGGACATGTCCCAATTATGTGTTTTTTAATAAATGAATGTGGGACAGGAACTCCAACATAAAAGACCTACATGTTTGATTGTTTTATTAATAGGTTTTCATCCATGGGTTGGTACTTCAAATACCCATGAGGTGATTGACATGGAATTCAAGGACCAAAATGTTGACATTGGAACAATGTTTCAATTGGACATAAAATGAATTGAAATGAAATGATAATTTATAAACATGATATTATGACGTGGATCAGACTTCATCATGGGATGAAACATGTATTATGGTTCAGGTATCCTCAGGAACTGGTGGTTTTTGTGGATAATTTAAATAATAATAAATGTGATAATTTTTTTCTTATAAATTGTAATTTATTCATTATACAACTGCATAAAATGTTATTGAATAGATATTGTTTTAGACCCCATTGGTTTAGTATTACTAATTTTTACTCACATCCTACTAAGGATGCCTAATCAGTACCCTAATAGACTTCATTTTTATGGAATGGGATAAGGTAAATAGTGCTATGTTAGATTTCTGATTTGGGATAGATCTTGGATGAGGGAACTGGAAAAGATTCCGGACCCTCTTGGTATTTTTCATAGTCTTTATTTATTTTGGGTTTTTCATATTTACACTTAACTATATTTCACATGAAATATATATTGTTTAGTTTCTTTCTTTATTTCCTTTTTTTCATCGTGTGATTCTGGTTTGGATTAGTTATTAGTTACATCATTTGGTTATTACTATTTATTTCTACTATTGTGCTACTTTGATAAAGAGTTTATAGTCACCCATTTTTAGATATTAGACCCTCGTTGCTAGTCGGTAGCCTCTGAAATACATGGAGTCATGCTTGAGGTCATGTAGCCGACAGGATTGGGAAACCAGTGTGTGGAACCTGGGTTAGAATATTATAGTATGTAATATGTTTATTTGGAATATGTTTAAAATTTTAATCTTGGTTTTGAAAGGGGTTTTAAAAGGAACCTCAAAAGGAAGGATAAGTTTAAATTTTCATGTTTAAGATTTCATTCTTTATGATTACTAAAATGTATTAAATATATTTTAGTGGGATAATATTGATCTAGTTTGGAGATGTTTTACTTTTATTTTCACTATTATTTTAACAATGTGTTTATGTTTAAATTTTAAAATAGTTATTTAATATTTTTGTTCTAGTTGGTGGTTAATGGATTATTCCCTGTTTGATTTTAAAATGATTAATATCCTTATTTAAAATATATTTATTAGGGTCTTTATATAACACCCCGACCCCATTTATGAAGAGTCGCTGCATTATTACATTACATTGGCATGATCAAAAGGAATCAAATCCTGAAATGCCGATATGTTTAGTAGCCTTGGAAGTACTAAATTCATTAATAAGTTTTACATTACATCATGAAATAAAAACATCAACAGCATTTGTTCCCTTTTGAACACACTTATATCCTTATCCTATCCTTTCACATAAACCATAAAATACTTCTTCACATCTTGGAAAAAATAAAACCTAGAAAGGGGTGAGCTTAGATGCTCAATAAGGATAACAATATAGAGGAAACTTTCATAAATAAGTATAAACCTTTAAGGAAATATATAAGAATAAAACAAAAGCCTTTTAAACATAAACTTCAACATGATATGGAAAAGATAAAATCAAATAATTCAATTTACTTATTCACATTGATATTCTACTATTCAAATAATCACATACATTATCAATAACAACTTTCATAATGATGGAATGCATAATGCCAGACTTCATAACCACCTAGTCAAGGCCTTGTGCCGAGACTAAAAATAAGATTTTCTCAAGGCCTTTTTCCAAGACACTAGTTTTTCTGATTATACCTACTGATGCATCAAAGAGCTATAGTAGGATCCACCCGTCACTTACTAAGTCAATGCACTCCTCATATGAAAAGGTTTTAACATAACATAAACATTCATATTAAAACTAGCATGCGAAATGTAAATACTTTATCCATAAACCATGAATGTTGTAAAAATAACACATCCATAGTAAAACATATCACAAAACCATCAATAAAATATGGAAGATTTTTATCATAATAAATCAACTTCAAACAAGCATAAAATCCATCAAAGGATGTTGACATAGATAAAATTAAATTTTTTTAGAGAAAAAACTCTTTCTATTTTGAAATCATTTAAGAGTCATATAATTATAAAAGAAAACATTTACATTGAAAATATTGTTATAATCTTGTATAGGAAGCTTTGATGATGTTATAACGGAAAAAAATAGCTATACTCGCCGTATAAGTTAAAAAACATTCTTACCTTAATTTTCATGAAAAGGTCATGAATTACCTTATTTGGAAAATGACAGAAAGATTCCTTTCAAAACATATAAGATCAAATAAGGGTATAAATGAATTTAAAAAATTGTCTAGTAAATATTAAAAATGTTTTGAAATACATTTTTATGAAAACACAGATGTGGAAGATAAAGAGGTCTCAGTAGATACTTACGTAAAAACAACCTCGACTAATAAAGAGATTGTGGAATTAACTCTTAACTTGTAATTTTACTTGGTCAAAGGTATTTTAACCTATTTTATAGTAGTTAAATTATTGTTATTAAATTATAAAAAAATATATACATAAATATGATATCATATATGATCCTGTAATATTTCTTTTTAATAATATTTTCGTAATTTCACCATTTTGGGTGTTAACTGGTATTTTTTCCTTTATATGCTTGGTTACGTAAGATATGTTTGTTATGGATAGGATTTATTTTATTCATATACATAATGATATTAAGTTATAAAATATTTTTTTAATTCTAAAATGAAAATTATTCTTGAATTATTATGATGGGGAATGAATCTCATCATGTTCGTGGAGACGGTAATTCGTACGTACGCACGAGCGACAATATCATTATATTGATAGTGAAATCATATGTAACTGGATGTTATATAACAAATAAATAATCAATAAAATTTTATATTTATTATTTACATTAGTTATACTCATTTTTATACCCATCCAAATAATGAAGTTTTTGAATAACAAACTACACCACGACGTGGAGATGGTAAGCAATACGTACGCAAGTATGATGACATTGTCATTCATATGATGGATAGAATAATGAATATTGTTGTACCATTTTAATAATAACATCATATTATATATAAGTTACTGGAGTTATTATTTATAATTGAAACAACAAAGAAATAGTAAGTGGAATAAGAAAAGAACTTGAACGAGGTGATGAAATATTTACCTCTTTTTAGTGTTCTTTCTTTTGATTTGATCAAAAGGGATCCTTATGTTGGCTTTATGACCAAATTAAGGCCTCTAGGATGAATCTAGGATAGTTGAGAGGATATTTGGGTAGGTTTTGGCTGAGCCAAAAGGCTTTTGAGGAGTTAAATTAAGAGTAGGGTAAGTGACCTTTTATAAGAAAGGTGAGGGTTACTTTATGAAAATCTTGAAATATTATTTTATAATAAAATAATTTTCCATTTCTAATGTCTCCAAAATAATTTATTTTGAGTATAAGGTTGGTATAGGTCAAAAAACGCTCAAAAAATAGGTTTTATATAGGTTTAGGTCTCCATATTAACCTTATCTTTTGGATTTAACTCTTAGTTAAATAGTTTGACATTTACCCTGTCTCTTAGTATTTTTATACAATATGGTTAATAACCTTACTATAACAAGCCAAGAGAGACCCAAGTGGTTAATTATTAATATATATACCCTTATATATGTCCTTTTGAAGGACCGTAGATTTTTAGGAATATTATATCAATTGATAATATAGTATTTGTTTAAAAAACTCAATTATGTCAATTTTGACACTATTTAGTATTTTGTTTTTGTGAAAATCATAATAGCATGATTAATTTGAAAAAAAATTATTTAATCAACCCTAAAATGTCATATTAATATCTAAAATTAGTTTAATTCTTCAAAAATATCAAATTACATTTATTTGGATATTTATAATATCAATTATTTTAATCCTTCATTAATAAGGTAATTACTGCATCATCATTTCGTCATAAATAAATTAATATATATAATGTCTAAAAATTATAAATAAAATAACATTATTTAGGAAATAATTTTATATTTCAAATGAATATTTATATCATAATTTCTATTATTTATATCCCTATATTAAAAATGGTTTAGTTATTAAACATCAAATTCAACTCTTTTAACTCATCTTTAAATAAAATAATAATAAATGTCCTAATCTAATCCAAGTGGACCAAATATGGTCATATTTTATTCCTAAGGTTTTTTGGGTCTAATTAGACTTATCCAATAGAATTAGGACATGTGTTAGGGTAATTATGATATCATTTTTACCCTTAATTACCCTAACTACTTTTAACAGTGGTAAATGACAGTCAAATATTATTATTCACAAAAAATTATTTTCATCTTATTAAAAACAATTTACTTACTAAAATTAGATTTGTCTCTCGTATTTTTTAAATTCAACTCACAGAAGTGGTAAAATTATGTTTTATGTAATTTTTCAAATGCTCCTAGGAGGTGGGTAAAAGACGGTAAAAAGTTCAATAAAATTTTTATATATCTAAACTTATTATAAAATGACTCCAAGGAATTACATTGAACTTATATAGGTATTATGTTTCTATTTTGACCTAAAATAAATTTAAATAAAATTAATAATTATTTAAATAAAAAGCCGGTTTTAACCAAAAACACAGTGTTTTTCACTATTCATCAAAAATTGAAAGTTTTTAGAAAAATACCAAAAAATTTACCCTAATATAATTTCAATATTCTGAATTCAAAAATGAAGTCCATTTTGAAAATAAAATTTATAAAATTTTAAAAAGTGGGCATTACTATTCATAACAGCTAGTTTGATTTGTCGTGGTGTGTTAGAATCTCGAAGTTGCGTACAATGAAATCTATCACATTATTCAAAGGGAAACGTACCATTGAAGCTTGGGGTGTTAAAATTTCAAAAATAAATATTATATTAAATTAATGGTTCCATTGTTTTAATTACAATTAGTAATTTTCACGTGTTATGAGTTATTTTTTTGAAATGGAAAGTTATATCATACGGTGTATCTAGGTTGGTTTTTTCGAAACTAATTTGAATTAATATATGTATCTAACTGATTTATTAATAGATAAAAAAATTATTCAGTTTATATTTGTTATTTATTGTGTAAAAACTACTTATTTATAGTGAGCGATTTTTTATTGTCGGGAAAACCCCACTTGGTTATGAGGAATTTATAAATGCCTTTATGATGTTTTCTATAATGTATTGATCTTATGTAACCATATTTTATTTTGTATATTTTTTCTGTAATGGTTGTTCTTATGTCTTTCCAGTGATTGAGATTTCATAGGGTGGGGAGAATTTTCACATGCATAGTTTTATATTAAAGAAGGAATATATTCATTATTTTATTTTATCTTTGTTTATTTTTTTTTTGTTTTATGTTTTTTCTGTGATCTAAGTGTTCTGATATTGGGTAAGTAGTAGGTCACATCATAGTGAAGAGGAACAACAGTATGATAGATGATATGAATTTTTTTGGTTAAAAGGAGTCACATCATGTCTAAAGAGCACCACGATGTGATGGGTTTTATCCCTCATAGGGAGTAAAATGAATGTTTTTTAGTCATTGGATGAGGAAAAAGACTCAACTACATCATGAAATAGTGAATGGAATGAAATAACTATATGGGGAGACTATCCTTGAAATTGAAATTTATGATGGTGTTTTTGTTGGTGAGTTTCCATGTGAGAAATGATGAGTCTTTTACAGGCATTGGTCTAATCTATAGTGGCTCGTATACAACCAAGGAAGGGGAAGGTCTCATCATGTTGATGGGAATCTATGTTATAGTTGTACATAAGAGTCCCTTTTTCAATGTTTTTAATCTTCATATGGGAACCTTCATCTATATGATTCACATACTTGGAGGAAATCAAGTGATGTGGGAGGCCACTCAGTGATTGTATGCACAACACAATGTGGGATGGTCTATAGAGGATCTCTATTATATAAAGATTAGGGTCATGTCATGTTGTGATTCTAGGTAGTGATGTAATTTTTTCTACCTGACCTTAGGGGATGGTTGTTATTCCATGAATGGGGAGGTTACGCTATGATTTTCCAGTCCCATTTCATCTAAAATATCAATCGATTGATTAAATTAAATGTGAAAATGGGGTTTTATATTTTAATCAACTTTATAGTATAAAATCATTATTAGTACCTTCCAGGACATAGGCATCGACCCTATCTCCCCCTTCATCCTTCTGCATTCCTATAAGGATCACATTCGTGTATTAGTGAAGATTCCATTTTGTAAAGTATTCTAAATAACTTCTTATATTTTTTCCTTTCTTTTCCCATTTATTTTGTTCTATAAGATTACCATGATGAAATAAAGTTTATTTTTGATCAATTATTAATTGGGGGATCTAATTTTAAGGTTCCAAATCATCCTTGGTAGGATTATTTCACCTCTTGGTGGTGTAATGACACCATGTCTTGTGACTTCAGCGATGTTTGGTAGGTTTATCCATATATCAACCTTTAAATTTAAATCCAGTAATTGATTACTCATCTCTAAATCATGGTTATAATATTTTAAAAAATTGAATTAAGTGTATCTATAAATCCTTTTCAATGATGTCCACATATCTCTCAGTTTCTAATTGAAATAAAGGGATTCCTCTTGTTTCTATGCTCAAAATTGTTTTCCATAAGAAGTAATCTTGTAAAGTATTTTATTAAATTCATATTATGCTATTTTTAAAGTATTGATTAAAATAGGGTTTTTTATTTTTAGATGTTTTAATTTGTGAGGATTAGTGGAAAAAAGAGTTTTTTAAAAATTTTCAAGGGATGTTTTGGAGGGAAATATATTTTCTTATTGATATTTTTTGTATTCACTTATTACATTTTTTGTGCTAAAAGTGTGTTGAGTCATATTGATGTGATTATTATAATTTAAATAATTTTTACTTTTTATTCATAAATATTATTCAAGTTACTTCAATATTTTTCTCTTCCATGTATTAACTATTGTTTATAATCAAAACATTGATTCAAAAATGTTTTTCAGTATTTTTAAGGTCAGATTAAAAACAAAAGTAATTTTTGGTACCATGTATTGAAAATGGTTTACATAACACTAATACTATAATATTTTATCCTTTTGTGTTATATTTTATATTGAGTAATATGGTTATATATAATTAGTGTATTTTAATTTAAAACATTTTATACCTGAAAAGGGTGATTGATTTAGTGAAAAATGTACAGATATCATAGGAGGGATGTTTTTTATGTTATTAATAAATTATGAACTTAGTTCTATGATTTATATTTTCCATATTCATTTATTTTATCATTGATACCCCAAGTACATAGGTTTGTAATCTAAGACAAGTAATTTCTATGAATTGATATACTCTCTCTAATATTATATTATATCACTATACTTTATAAAAATTGATATGTTCTCCCTAGAATTAGATTACATATCTATATTTTATATGAATTGATACACTATCTCTTTAATTGGATTACATAATTATACTCATTAGGAATTTATACTCTCCCCCTATTAGTTGAACATGATTGGAAATGAACATAAGACAGTACAAGGATCTTATTGTTCCTTGATCTTAGTTAACCTAGGGTTCCTTCCCATGAAAAATGATTATTGTTGTGGTTTCATTATAGTAGTGAATTTTATTATCCATTGAATTTATTTCATATTCATATATTTCTATATTGATAAATTTTTATTATTATTGTTTTATTAAACAAGTGGATGTTATTTTTATTTATCTCTATTTCATGTTGGTAATTTCCTCCCATGATGAGTGTTCTTTTACATATTTAATGTCCGTTGATTTTTAGTTATTATATTATTTGGTTGTTATATTTTAGGATTTCCCTTTACATATGTGTAAAAATAATACTCTTGAGTACTTATGGTATAATTTCAATGGGTTTCTAAATTGTGCTCCATTTACTATATTTCTAAAATGTGAGAATTTATAAAGTATTTTTTGGAAATTTCTACTTTTATTTTAAATTAAAACCTTCCATTGATTGTTTTATAAGATTGACCATGTTTAATAGACTAATTTGTTACCTTGGGGAAATAGGAATCAAATATAGGGATATATGTGACTTTTTAAAAATAAAATAAAATATTAATTAATTGTTCTATTTCAAATTAGCATTAATAGATTTAATCAAAATGGTTGGGCATGGGGTGTGGGGAGGTTACCTATTATTTATTTTTTTCTCACTCCTATCATATAATAGGTTCAGTAAAAGTTTCACTTAGATATAGAGAATATCCTTCGAATTCTATTTTGGGTATATTAGAGGTAATAAGTGTTGGATATTCACACAGTAAAAGGGGATTGGTGGAGGAAACCCCTATTTTATTTGAGTATTTGTTTTATTCTAGTGTATCATGAAACATCATATTTCTTACTTTTATTTATTTTCATATTCATGTTAGTATTTATATGAAAATATTTATTTAGTAATATTGTCATAATTTGTAAATTCCTTTTTGATTTTGGATATTTTTCAAATTGTTTATCTTATATGTGTGGCTCCTCAGCTTACGAAGTGGTCATATAGGTATTCTTTGTTGAATACTCCAATTTATAATTTTTTATATCTAGAATAATCATAACCAAAATGTTTATTTTGTTTCATAGGCACTAGTTTCAAGCCTTTGGTGATCTAGAATCTGCCTTGGGCCTTGTCACATGCGGGCTCGGTTACTCGAATTAGGGGTACCCCATTTTGGTTCATAAAAAGCCATGAAATATTTATTTTAAAAAATTATAATTCATAACACATTTCTTTTTATTTAGAAAAATTGACATTTTGAGCATTAAATGATTTTATCATTATTTTCAACCAATTATATCAGTGTTAATTTTTTTATATATTTATGTATAAAAGATATCATTAAAATAAATTTTTATTACTGATAATTTTTTTTTACTAAAATAATAATAAATGATCCATAAGGAAACAATTTATTGATAAACATATCTTTTTTACATTAAATGATTTTAATCATATTTACATAATTATAATATTCATTTAAATTTGAAAATAAATTTCTAAAAAATGAATGATTTTTTTGATATATTAAAATAATTATTTCAAATAAATTTATTGTATAAAAACACATATAATAATTATAATATATACATAATTTAAAATTTTATTTATTGCATTAGTAATTAAATTTTCATATTATTATATTTTTTATTTATAGAACCCATAAAAACCTCAACATTATATGAAAGGGTGGGATAAGAAATGTTGTCCATCATATATAGTGATTCAGCTAACATGTATATCATAATTATTTCCACAGGCTTGAACTTCTCTCATTGATGATTCCACTAAAGTATTACATGTTGATGTTAATTTTGGGATTAGTCAAGTCAAAACCCTAGTGATGGTACATGTTTCCCAAGATTGGGTAAATGACCATTATAAGGAAGGATTATACCAATTAATTTCATTTATTTTCTTTTATATGTTAATTTGATAATTCAATTTCTTTTATTTATACCCACCAATTCAATGGTTACATTATAATGGACACACGTTAATTGTGTGTCAATTACTAAATATATTATCCTTATAATTTTTATCATATATTCTTATCATGAAATTATCAATGTTCATATAGCACCAGTGAACATGTATGTCTAATGACCATATAATCCCAATGGAAACATGTATATAATAACCCATACTTATCATAGATATATATTTTATATTTTTATATGAATATTCATTACATAACATAACGATACATGCCATAATTGTATAGGTCTAGTGCCTTTTGAAACTTGTACACATAAATAACTTGTTAATAAGAGTCTCCCATTAAGTTCTTCATAACTAGAACCCTTCTTAGACCTATCATTCCTAAAACCTTTATTTATAACATGGGGAAAATAATCATAACATTAGGTGATCTCAGATGCTCATTAAGGGTAAAAAAGGGATATATGAATGATCACATAATCAAAACATGAGCATAATGGTATGGAACACGAGATTAACATTTTAAATCCATACCCTACATACCATATATCACAATATTGTTTCATGTTATTTTTTTTGGCAATTAATAGGATATAAATCATAATCGAATCAAATAAAAAGATTCAAGAGAGAATAACATTGACATAATACGTAGATTAGTGATATACATATAAGCATATAAAATCATTTAAATAGTAGTCAAGGCTCACTACCAAGATTTTCACAGAGGATTTAGTTCACTCTCTAAGCCATCATATTATTAAAGTTTTACTCCCAATAATATCATAGTGGACTTGGTTCACTCCCCAAACTGTAATATTAGTAAATTTTTTATACTAGGACTATGATATAGAATTGTGTTCACTCATTAAACCATCATAGTATTCAATGTTTACTCTCAATACTATCATAGTGGAAAGAGACCCTTACTTAACTAGGTCAACTCCCTATTCCATTACTATTTATCATGTGAGATATCTATCTTTAACCAATGAATTGGTGGGAGATATAGGTACCACCCTTTAGATAATGAAAATCAGACATATGAATTCCCAAATATCATAAAAATTTTATCATAACTGAAGTCAATAAAATAATTTTGTTTAATAATCATTTCATTGTATCATAACCCTAGGAAAATAATTGGGTTTAATAAATATTTCATCATTTCATCATACCATATCCCAGGTAGAATAAACGGATTTGATACATATATTTTCATAATTAAAATAAACCATCCATAAAAATAATAAGTACAGTATTCTTGAGACATATACTTAGTGAATTATGATTAACATCAAAGGATGTAATCATAGATGAAAAAAATCCAATAAAGATCAATGGAAATTTTCCTAAGGAAAATATCCTTTCAAAAAACCTTTCTAAAATGTAAAAATTTCCTAAATATTAATTAAAACATTCACATTGGAAATAATTTTGGAAAATTATAATGTAATCATTAAATAATTGATTGATTATGATGGAAATAAATTTTATTCAATCCATATATGTTAAAATAAAACATTCTTTTCTCAATTTTTGTATAAAAAGTAAAAAAGTACCCTGTTCACTAAATGATAAGTATATTGCTATTGAAAATATTTTAAGAATTAATTCATGGGTAAAAATTTCTATAAAAATTCAAAGTATTATAGTAAAAACATTCTTTAAGACATTTTCTAAAATATGGATATTGAAGAAATTAGATTTTCGATCAAAGAGAGATATACAGATAGTTTTCCATAAAGAAATTAGTCTCTTGAGTACTTAAGGTGTGAAAAATGAAAGGAAAACATGTATTTCAAATAAATAACAAGATTAAGAAAATTCATGAGTTTATTGACAGTTAAATAATAAGATTTCATCATCAGAAATATAATCATAAACAATCCTAATAAACAATGAGGTTATGACATAAAACCCTTACCAATTTGATAAAATTTGAATCATAAACCTCGTAAAATAAATAAACATATATGGATATATAAATACCCAAAAAATTGTTAATAATAATTAAAAAATAAATTCATATGTAGTATATATAACACCTAAAATAAATAAATTTTGAATATGGAATGTGTCTAACGAAAATAAATGTTAGATGAAAATCTCTTACCTTGAGTTCCACTTTCTTTGAAGTCACTCTAACCTCTTGTATGATGAATTTAAATTTAATATAATTCTATATCAGAATCATGTAAATATTTATAATATCACACACACACACACATATATATATATTATACATATTAATAAGCATTCATAAAATATAGATATAGAAAAATGAGTGACACGGTACATGGAGACGGTAGGTTGTACGTAAGAATGAGCACTTTTTTTACTTTTTGATGGATGGAATGGGAAAATAGTATATAATAGTTCACCCTTATGGAATAATTATAATTTCATATATATATATATTAATTAAATCTATACTTATTACAATCCAAGTAAAATGGAAATGAAAAATGAATCTGATTGCTTCGTGGACGTGGTGGTCCACACATACGAATGAGCAACATTATCATTTTAAAAATTACTGGAATGTAAGAACTTTGATATGATATTATGATTTTAGAAGTTTAATTATGAAATAATTATAATATATAAACTTTAAACCCATCATAATAACCATCCATGAAATATAGTTATGGGAAATGAATTGTATTTCTAATTTGATACGGTAAGTTTTATGTATGTATGAGTGATGCTTTCACTTCCCATTTGATAAGTAAGGGGGTGTATAATGCTAATTTCATAATCATATTAACATTTTAGTTTATATAGGATTATGAATTTATTAATTTATGGTAAATACCATATAATTAAATTATGTAAAAATAAGTAAAAAGAAAGTGATCTGGTTAAGGTGATTACCTCTTTTTTGAATGAACTCATTTAGAACTCCTCTAAAAGATCATAGGGTTGGTCTTTTAGATAGAACAAAACCTCTAGAATATGAATGAGGAATTTGATAAAGTATTTTTTTGATAGTATGGCTGATCTAGATAGCTCAAAATGTATGAAAAGGTGAAGGGAGGAAGTTCCCCTTTTTAATTGAGTTGAGGGAATTTTTAGAATTTTTTAAATGATTAAATTATAATAAACACATTATCTAGCCAAAAGATTCCAAAATACCATATATTCAAAGATAAGTTAGTATACGGTTGTTATCTTACCATACAATATAAATTTTATAGGCTTGTGTTATATTTTATACCTTATCTTTTGGATTTAATCATTTATTAATTATTTTTACCTATACCATGGTAACAACTATTTTAATCATAAAGGGTTAAGAATGTTACAAAAAATGGGAAATAGAATCACCAAGGGGAGATGGATGATGTGCTCTACCATATTCTAGACACATGTCCAGAGATAAATTTTTTATGAATTTTATTTATTAAATAAATATTATTTATCATAAAATATCATTAATGACAATTTTGACACTATTAACTTAATTTTACTTAAAATAAATAAAAAATCTCCAATTCGAATCTAATAATTCAACACAATTCTAATATATCATATTCATCTACAAAATTATTGCAGAACTATAGATCACCCAAATAATATTACATTAAATATTATTAAGACCGTTTAATTTTTTTCTAGTAATTGAACAAATACTATATTAAAATTGCACAAGAATTTAATGTAGTTATTTATATTTTGAACATTAGAAATAAATTTCCATCATGAAAATAATTTCATTAAGCTTGAAATATAAATTTAGATGAATCCTACTCTTCTTTTTTTCTTTATGTGCGCTTGTAAGATATATTGAACCTCCAGATTACAAATATTGAATCTATTTTATCTAATTCAATACCAATAAGTGATAGAAATTTAATTTCAAATGACTATGTAAAAGGGAACAAAAACTGTTTTCTAGAAAAATAAATTTTTAAGCAAAAAACTTGGATAATTATTATCCCATTCATAAAAAAATATGAAATAAATGTCATAATATTTAATTGAATATATAATATATACATTTCACTAAAATCATTCACTATTGGTGATTAATTTAAATTAATAAGATAAAAATTGCGTGAATAATTGCTTTCTCAAAAAATCATATTTTTTAAATATCAGATGATTTTTACACCATTTAATTGAAATTAAAGGGATCCATATATACATATATAAAAATATGTTTTTCATAATTTAGTTAGTCAGATTCATACTTTCCAATCCAATGGATATGTGAAAACTATCACATTAAATAATATTATTTTAGTAGTATATCACAGTTCATTTAAACTTGGCATTTTGTGTAAGCAAGCTATCAAATAAAAAAATTTATTTGAAGATAAGTATATTCTAAAATATCAAGGTGTTATATTCTACAGCTCTTTAAATGAATTTCACCCTCAAAATTCATCACTTTGATATAAATAAATAAATATGTTAGTACTTAATTACATCATTATGTTCCCTTGTAGCTTATTTGAATTTTTAATTCCTCTAAAGAACTCTCACAAGGTTAATAGTCTTGTTCCATAGCACTTTATCTACATGGTGTAAGATTTATACTGGTTATTCTTTATAATAAATGCCATTCTCCTGTTTTAAAAGTTCTAAGTTCAATATATGTGATGATTTAGGTATGTAATTCATTTGGAGATATACATGAAATACATCGTGCACGTGAGATAGGTTTGATGAAAAATTCAATCAATAAGTTATTGTCCCAACTCGCTCAAAATATTAAAGTGTTAAATATACCTAGGGTTCATCTTTCCATTATATATAAATCTCATAACTGTATTCCATGGATAAATTCATAGAAACACCTTCACAATAACTTCATATTAAATATTCCAACGATGACTGTCACCATAATTCTTCTGTCAAATATTAGCTACCTTGATGTTTTGTTGAATATTTCTAAATTTACCTTCCATTTACTCAACTAGATCATGTAAAAATATATTTTTTTCCTCCAACATTATCCTATAACATTATATTTCTATAGTTCTTTTTATATATGGCTTCATAATGAGACATGTGAATGATTGAGTGAAATAAATTATTATAAAAGGAATGTGTTTATCCAAACTGCCTTTAAAATCCATAGAAAAATATATCAACATATCCTCTAGTATTTTAATGGTTCTTTTAGACTGATCATATTTTGAGGGTGATACACCATTTTAAATCTCATGTATGTATTCAAAACCTTCTAAAGACTTCGCGAGAACATTGTGGTAAACCTAAAATCGTAATCATATACTATATAATGTGGTACTCCATTCCAACCTATAAATTATTCAATGTATATCCTAGAAGTATAATCCATAGAGATGTCTTATCTGATTCAAATGAAGTTTGTTGACTTATTAAGGTGATAAACTATACCCCGAATGGAATTATATCCATTATAATTTATTAGGATTTTGGAGAAAAAGTCTATATTGATGTTTTCCAATTTCCATTCTAGTATGGTAATGGTAGTAACATCCCCTGAGAATTTTGTCTCTATGACTTAAACTACTAACATATGAGGCATTTATATACATACTCTTAAATATATCTCTTCATGTGAGACTACGAGAAATATTCTTTCAAATCTCCACAGATCTTTGTACTTCCAGAATCAACAAAGAATGATGAAATATAAGCCTCATCTAATATATCCTTCTTTAAATAGAGTGTGGATGGAACAAATATGTTGTTCCTAAAATTTATCATATCATCATAATAAATGTTAAACTTTTGAACATTTCTCACATAATTTTGTGCCTCTACATATTCCTTATGTTCCTATTTAATCTTCACTTGGATAGATGGTTAAAAACTCATTTGAGAAAGATAAGATTTCTCCTCATCCTTCGATATTTTAAGATCCATCCTTTGAAAATTCCTAAATATTAGATCTTTATTTATCCTCATAATAGATAGTTTGTCATGATCCTTTTGACTCAGCATATCTTCAACCTTATTTACATTCTGAGTGTGGTTATGTATTGAGAATTCATTATTTTTAATCATCTTAAACTATCTTATATAGTGAATATACAACTCCTTCGACGTGAATATATACTTTTAAATTTTATTATATATATATATATATATCACACCTTTCACCATAAATACAATGACACAATATCATTAAAGAAAAAATTTCCACATCTAACTCCAAATCATGAGTTGGGTAATCTTTCTCATGAACCCTCAATTGGAATGAGTCATAATCTATCACTACATCATTTTACACGAGAACACATCCCAATATCTTCTTTGATACATCACTTTATATCTAAAACCTTTAATACTATGGGGTAAAGAATTTATAGATGCACTGACTAACCTTCTATTTAGTTCCTCTAATTTTTCTTCACATTCATCAGTTCCTTTGACTTAGTAAGTGGATTTGATAATAGAGGTAAATTCCCCACAAATAACTGATAGTATCCTTCCAAACCATAAAAACTATGGATCTTAGACATGATTTTTGGTCTAGAAAAACATTCAATAACTTCTATCTTTGAATTATCTACTGATATACCCTCACATAAGATTATATGACCCATGAATGAAACTTTATGAAGAAATAATTCACACTTGGGAATTTTTTTCATAAATTTTATCCTTCCCCATGGACTTCAGAACAATCCTCAAATGATATTCATTATCTTCCTTTATCTTTGGATATATAAGAATAACATCAACAATTACTATCTCAAACTGATCAAGGTAACCTCTAAAGAATATATTCATTAAATACAAGAAGATATTGGGGAATTATTATGACCAAATTTAATCACTATAAATTCATTGTGTCCATACCTTGTATGAAATATTTCTTTGGGAATATACTTATTATGGACCTTAAATTGATGATATCCAAAATAAATTTCAATCATAGAAAAGTATTGAGCTATATAAAATTGATAAAAATTCATTAATATGGGGTCCAGGATAATTTTTCTTGATTATGATTATGTTATGATCTCTAAAATCAATTCAATGTTTCACTGATCCATATTATTTATAACGAAAAGAACTTGTACACCACATGGTGTTTCACTTGTCTAAATAAATATCCTGTTAAAATTCTCTTGGATTTTCATCTTCAATTCCCACAACCCAATCAAGGACACTCTGTTTAGTTTCTTTGAAAATGGTGTGGAAGCAGTTAAGAGTGCAATAAATAAACCACCATCACAATTCTATTGAAGACCAAAATATTATTCCAAAAACACATCAATAAACTCTCATATCCTAGGAATATATTTAGTGTTGAGTTTCTCCCTAACCATCAAAGATAAATACCACTTATGAATAAGAATAAATACCCATAAAATGGATTTTATTACCATCATAAGTTTGTATTTATCATCTCACTGATATACAATCATAGATTTGTTTATAATTTTTATCATAACATCCCTTCTTCATAATTTGATGTTATCTTTATTTAAAGAAATCCAACCCATACTTAAGATAACATAAAACTTGTATAGAGGGAGAATAAAAAGATTTTTCAGAAGAACATTCCCATAAAAATTAAAATGAGATGAATCATATACTTGTGATGTGATCATCATACCATTAGGGGGTTTTACTACTATCTCAACATATAATATTTGAGGTTATATTGTGATACCTTTATTGAATTATTTAGATATAAAAGATTGGGTGTTCCCTAAATCAAATAAGGCATTAATAGTTCTATAGTGGATGGTAATTGTACCTTTCACCGTGTTTTTATCATACCCCTCATTAGAAATGGTGATGTAATGATGTTTCACAATGTATCTAGTTTTAATTAGTTTTTGAAATTTATCATCTCTATTGTCCTTCATATTTAAGCACTGGTTAGAATAATTCTCATAGTCCATGCCTTTAAAACACTATGGTGTGTATGGTTCATTCTATAGTGCTTTCTCTATATTTTCTTCATTAGATAACTTATTCCTATAACTCTATTGTTTGATTACCCATTTCCCTTCCTTTCCACTGTTGAAAATTTTATCAGTTCCCTTAACATAATTTAGTTCATGCCTCCTTCCACATGTTAAGCATAAAATAAGCTTCATATTCTTTTCTCCATGGTTTTTATAATTTCTTTTTAATTATATATTTCTTTCCATATCAAATCCATGATATTGATTGGAAAATACAATATCCATATTTACCTTGATGGCACCTCAAATGACTTCTATATAGGTACTGAATTACCTTATGGATGACTCCCATCAGAGACTTGGTTTTAAGACACTGAAAAATAAATCTGCCTTACATTCTGTTTGGATGACAATACTAGAAGTCCACCTCACAGGTTATGTAAAATTTCCCTCATAGTTACTAATAGATTCATCATCCTTCTGTTTCAAATCAATGAATTCATTATCTATTTCTTATGAATAATACGATGCAAGTACTTATGGAGAAATAAGATCTTAAAAACATCACACTACATTGATTCAATTTCCTCTAGTTAATTAATTTTCATGATAAGATTCCATAATTGATCTAATTCTCCTACAAAAAAAATGATCAATAACCCTAAAAACATTATCATAATCCAAATAATAGAGAATGGAATGCAACTTTTTAGGGGTACTAATCCCCTATAAATTCACTACTAGATCAATGGATACACATATATAAGGTGGATGTTTCCTCATGATGGAACCGACATAATATTATTCCCTAGTTTGATCTATTGGTAGATTAGCATGATTAATATCTTGATAAAGTTTTGTGAACATAGAAATGAGATTTTTCATTCCAATTCCCATAGAATTAAATTTCTTAGGAGGACTATCATTTCATTATCCATCACATTCAACATTAACATGATTCCATTAAGTTATATCCATTGAATAAAACCAAAAAACATAGTATGAAACTACATAATAATAAAATATCATTTATAATATGTTTAAATCAGGACACCTTTTTTAGTCTATGACACCTTATGTTTAATCTAGGACATCCATGGTCATTACAAAAATTTTAAGATGTTTTCATATACCTAGTAATATCTGCATGGTTCCCAATAATGTTTTATCATCCAAGATTCCAAATGTTGACTAAAACTTTCTCTAATACCACCTATAATGTCCAATGCTTCTTGTATATATATGATTCCTTTTTTAGAAGAATATTCATTACAAAACACAATTATCCACACAAGAATCATATAGGTCTTGTTCCTTTTGAAACTTATACACATAAACAACTTGTTTTTAAGAGTCTCCCATTAATTTCTTCATAATGGACACCATTATTATACATTTCATTACTCAAAAATTTCCTCATATCATTGGGGGAAAACAATAAAGGGTGAGCTCACATGCTTAGTAAGGGTAAACAAGGGAGATATCAATGATCACATAATAGTAACATGAGAATAAGGGTATGAGAATATGATATTGATATTTTAAATCCATACCCTAAATATAATAGATCATTATGCTTCTTCATGGCATAAAATGCATCATTTTAACACAACCAAAGAACAATTATTATCAAAAATAATGTTTACATGAGCCTAAAATACATGATCATAATACAATATTTTTCATGTAAATAAAAGAGATCATTGGGGAGGTCTATGAAGTAGGTGATGTCTTGATTTACTCCCATATTGGCTAGGCCATCTGCAACCGTGTTTGCTTCTTGATAAACATGTGTGATGCTGTAGTTGATATCGTTAAGAAAATGGGTGTAATCCATCCAATGGGTAGTAATTCGACCGGAAAGATGTGTCACACCATTCAAAATTTCTTGCATGATGGTCGTCAAGTTACATTCAATCCATAGGTTGTTCCAACCAAAGTGGTTGGTGATGGATATAGAATGAATTAAACTCATCATCTCGACTTAAATGGAGGTGGTAGAGCCACATATACCCCGGAAACCTTTAAGGATCTATCCAAGGTGATTCTTGAAGATAGAATGACATCCCGCAGGGCCCTAATTTCCTTTGTAGGTGCCATCAATATTGATTTTGATCCATTTAGGAAGAGTAGATCTCTAGAACCCCACCAGAGTGCGATGAGGTTGACAAAAATTTCCTTTTATCCATAAGTATCATAGGATTACAATTTCATACATAGTGTTGTGGAAATGTCCCTTTCGTATCAAAGTAGCTTCATGTATGGAAATAAGGATCTACATCTGACTAGAAATTTCATTGGGTGAGTAATTGTTATGAATAATAGCATTATGATCATACCAGATCACATGGTGGAGCTTAGAAACTGTAGCACAGAAAAGGTTCTTCATTTTTTGGGAGACTTCAATTTCTTTACATTTTAATATTCAAGTTTTGACGGAGTCAGGAATCAACCATCTGCAGTAAAAAAATTCAATAATATAGTTACAAAGAGTAGTAGTGGTAGAACAAGAAATAAATAGGTGGTAATGAATCTTCTCTGTGTTGATTAATGAATTTTCACTTAGATTAGAGCTGGATTCCAAAATATTGAAGTCAAATATCTGTGGGAACTCTATTGTGAGCAAGTCTCTAGATGAGATTGAATCTAGAAGGCTTTATCCTTGGATTTTTGAAATGTTTTATCCAACTATAATAACTTTTAGAGTTTTATAAAAAAATGATTACATGAATCTTTGGGGTTTAAGATACCATTGTGAGAAGGTTCCCAAATTAATAATTCATTGGTTGAAGAAAAAGGGTATATATTAATGACATTCAGAATAGTATCAAGGAGGTGATCGTGATGAGAGTTTAGAATTTCTCAAATAGTGTGGTTGATATTCTCAGTGGTTTGATCAGGAGAAATCATATAGATTAAAGGTGTTCCAATCCGGTTATCCAAACAGAATTTCATGGATCAGTCTATGTGGACCATCCATCTAGAATTATTCATAATATTGGATAAATATTGTTTGATACATGGCCAAATAGAAGATTAAATGAAATTCTAATTTCCAATTTTAATTTTGTCAAGAAATCTATTTATGAGGAAGGTAATAGATACCGATTTATTTTGAAAAAGGTTCCAAGTGAGTCTAGCTTGAAGGGATTCATTAAAAAACAATATATTTTTAATTCTAATACCACCTTTATTAATAGGTTTAATACAAGTTGACCAGGGGATAGTCACATGTTTTTTTATCGAATATTAGTAGTCCATATAAAATATTTTTTAGTGGTGTTCATTTTTTTTATAAGACCAACAGGCCATTTATAAACCATCATGGAGTAAACCAACTTGGTTAAAATAGTGTATTTTACATGGGAAGTCCTACATACAATAGAAAAACATTTACCTTTCCAATAATAGAGATAGTTTAGCACATGGTCAGCTATAGTCGAAAAGTGACAAGACTTGGACTTCCCTAAAAAATGGGAACACCTAGGTAAGTGAGAGGGAGTGTACCCTCTTTTAAACCTAATTCACTGATAATGTAATATTTTTTAGTGGTATTAAATTTCCTCCCATAGAAGATGCAAGATTTGTTCCAACTAATTGTTTGACCAGAAAACCCCTCATAGTGTGAGAGAGTTGTTTTGAGGATAAGAATATTTCTTCTATCACATTGAAGGAAAAGGATGATTTCATAAGAATAAAAGATATGGGTAGGAGCATTCACATTCCTAGAAACATGGATGGGTTTCATCTTATTATGGTCCACCAGACGGGTGATCAGACAACTAAGGTAGTCTTTCGCTATTAAGAAGATAATGGAAGAGAGGTTTCACCTTTCCTAACACCTTTTGTGCATTTAAAATATACCTTGGTAGAGCCATTGATCAAAATAGATATAGACACTAAGTTAAAAATATTATTCTAGTGATAAAATAGGCACTCAAAAACCTTTAATAACTTTGAAGATAAAGCTCCAATACATGGTGTCAAAATCTTTCCTGTTGTCAATATTAATAGAAATATTGCCTTTTATGTTATCTTTACTCAATTTATTAACACAACCATAGGCAAGACAGATGCAGTATTGAATTGATCTACCTTTAATAAAACCAAATTTGTTCCTAGATATAATTTTTTTTGTGATAGTTACAAGTCTGCAGCAATGATTTTACTGATTATTTTATAGAGAGTGTTAATGAGAGAAATGGGTGTAAATGGATTAATCTCATAGGCATTTTCTGTATTTGGGATCATGGTGAGAAACTATGAATTAAAATCATGGGAAAGAACACTATTGAAAAAAAAGGATATGATAAGTTTACAAACATTGATATGAATCACATTCCAATAATGTTTGAAGAACCCATTATTGAAGTGATCAGGATATAGAGCACTATCGGGATTCATACTAAAAATTGTGTCTATGATTTCATGATCCAACGAAGTGATAAGAAGGTAATTTTTGTCCTCATCAGTTAACACTATCAGAATGACCTCAGGAAGGAGGTATTTGTTGTTTCCCATACCATTGAAGATTGATTCATAGTAGGAGACTATATGATAAGAAATGTCATCGTCATTGTCAAGAATCATGTCACCATCCTTTATAATGGTTAACAGCTGGCAAGCCTTCATGATTCTTTGATGATAATTATAGAATTTACTATTTCTGTCACCATCTAATAACCATTTAACTTTAAATTCTTATTTCCTCATATTTTCTTCAAAAGTGAGAAAATAGTTGAGTTTAACCCACTGTGGAAATCCCACCTATACCAACACAATGTTCCCAATAGTTTTGTAGAACTGTTAGTATATTCTTATGTTTTTTTTATTTTAAAAACTATTTAAGGAAACAGTTGGGTATAGTGTTGATTGAGAGGTTTTTTCCAATGGTTTAAACAAACCTTTGGGTATTGTTTTGAAGAGTTTTTTCCCAACAGTTGTAAACCATTGGGATAACATTACTTTGCCAACGGTTTATTAAAACTGCTAGGAAAGAAAATCTCTAAATATCAACGCCTACAAAGATATAAAACTCCAGAGATCCCAAATTTTATCCCTTAAAAGAAAGATCGACCCACCATCTTGAATATTTTTCCCCAAACCATGACCATCTCAATGATTTGTCTCCATATATCGACGTGAACCCTACTTCCCAGTACAAAATGTATGGCTTCCCAATGATTTGTTCTTCCACTTTAAATAAGTACATGTGAATTCATTTATTTTAAATTTTTTCATTCCATTTTTATACACAGTATCGTGTATTATGCTCCCCTTATGAATAGAAGGCATATATCATTTTAGGTTGCGGTTCAAACCCTACTTCCCCACCTACTCTCGAGGGTGCTAACTCTAATTTCCAACCATGAATCTATATTTGATTCAAGTAATTTTTGTTCTTCCATTTTAAATCAGTATGTGTGCCTTAATTTATTTTATATTTTTTCGTTCCATTATGATGCAATGTATAATGTATTATGATCCCCTTATGAACACACTAGATATATCATTTTAGGTTTTGGTTTTGTGGTGATTTATCTGTATAGAATAATTTTGATTGATATTGAAGAGGTCAATATGATACTGAGATATTTTAACCTTGGTTTATTTTAAATTTAAGGACTATTGACATGATTTTATTTGTTAATCCTAAATACAGTTATAGAATTTTTTTATCCTAAGAGGAATGATAAGATACTCAGGAATTCTGAATTTACCTCTAAATGTTGTCTTTAAAATATCACACTCTAACTTTAAGATGATAATACCCACACTATAAGTCATTTAGTGAAGTGGCACTTCAACCTGAACCAATAGAGTGGTTTTTGGTTCATTTTCATGTGTGAATGGTGATAGAACCAAAATTTACTCTGTTACAAGATCACTTATTCCAACTCCATCAAGCGGTTCAATCATACACTTGTAATATTTTTTGAAATTTAAAATGGGTGTTAGAAATTCATGTCACAATTTTCTTAGGTAGTTATAAATCATTATTAAGGTATTCATATCATTTTCTATCCTAGGAAGGGACCTATAAAAATGAGTTTAACCATCATAGAACTGACCAATGTTGTTCATGACTACACATTATTTACTCTTTGATATATATCTCATGAAAAAAATAGCATGGTCATGTGCACGTAATTATTCACCACTAGTTGATATTATTAAAAGTCTATGGAGGTGCACCTGAGGTGTTGTTGTGCACTTGCTTGGATTATATTGTTTTTCATTTATTCTGGGCATTAGGAATCAATATTATAGTGTTTTATTTTTCTTAATATTTTTGGATAATTATATGGTGATAGGTTTTTGTTAAAAAGTTGATTAATGAAGCCTTATCCAGTGGTAATTATAAGTTAATAGGGTTATAAAATTGAGCTTCATGATTATCAATGTTACCTGACCCCCCCAGACACTCCTACCCCCTTGGAAAACACCCCTAACCCCCTGGAGAGCCCCCCACCCTAGAAAACACCCAACCCCTGGACACCCCCCCAACCTGTACAACCACCCACCCCTGGACACCCCCTACCCCCTTGGACAACCAACCCAACCCCTGGACACCTTACAAGCCCCTAGAGACCCCCACACCCTGGACACCACCCCACCCACTGGACTCCCCATTCCCCCTTGAAAGCCCCTCCACCCCCGTTGACAGCTCCACCACACACATGGACAACCCCCCCCCCCCCCACCCCTACCCCCGGGGACAGTCTGCCCACCCCCTAGACACCCCAACCACCATGGAAAACCCTACTACCCTATGGACAGACCTCCCACCCCCTGGAAACCCCCTACCCCATGGATAGTCCCCCACCCCCATGGATATCCCTCCCCCCTGGACACCCCCTACCCTCGGGACAGCCCCGCCACACCCGTTGGCTTCCCACCCACCGCTTGGACACCCCTTACCCACATGGATAGCCTCCCCACCCCCATGGACACCCCCCCAAACACCCCTTACCCACCTAGATAGCCCTACCACCCCCGTGGGCAGCCCACCCACCCCTAGACACCTCACCCCCCTGGAAACCACATACCCCCTAGACAGCCCCACCACTTCCGTGGATAGCCCGCCCACCCCCATGGACACCTCGTACCCCCCTTGATAGCCCCAACCCCAAGAAATCCCCCCCAACCCCCCTGGACACCTTAGACCTCCCTGGACAGCCCTGCTACCCCCCGTGGATAGCTCACCCACCCCCTGGACACCCCATTCCCCCTAGAAGGACCCCCACCCCTACCCCCGTGGACAGCCCCCCCCCCCCCCTCTGTTCACCCTCCCACCACCCCTCGGACAACCCCCATCCCCTCAGACACCCTACCCCCTGGACACCCCCAACCCCCGTGGACAGCCCCCACCCCCCAGGACAGCCCCCCACCCCATGGTCACCTTCCACCCCCTGGACTCCCCCACCCCCTTGGGAAGTGAATGTGATCACTCAAATGATCTACTAAAATATAAAATTTTTTCGATCTACAATTTACTCAACTCCTGAATAATTCTCCTCCACAAGTGTACATGACCTTGTACACTCATTTATAGTTCTTCGAAGATATTTTTGTATAAATAAATTATTTTGTTTTCTTTTATATTATGATTCTCATATAGAGTAGTGTGTCATTTATGGTTTCATATAATGTGACCAACTCTCATTTACATAAATATATTTTCTATGAAACATCAATTTTATTGAATTTCATTTGACGAAATGACTTATAAATTTTTTTATAGAATGGATAGAAGTTGGATGTATGGAACCGATCAGATCTCTAGCGATTTTTAAAATGCTTTGGAGAGATTTTTAGATTTTTTATTTCAAAATGCATGAGATAGTGGTCACATACACTTCCCCTATTACAATTGTGTTAAAAGACCTTGGTTGAGTCATGAATAAGTCAGCTACCACATAACCAAATATGTTTTTCAAGAAAACTACTCTATGTGATATCATAAGGGGGAGAAAATGAAATCCCAAATTGCTGATGATCCAAATGAGAGGACTGGATTGGAGAATTTTTTATATGACCGGTTTCCATTTATTCTTCATCAAGAGAAATAAGTGATTTCTACCCAAGAATATTTCGATATGAGCACACATGATGCGTCTAATGAAAATGATGATGTTTTCATGGTGAAAAAATTGAATGATGCTGCCACGACTCCTATATATCAACAATGCGGTAAAATGAAAAAGCTGAACTTTTTAATCTGGTTGTTTCATAAGAAAACAATGTTTGGGATTTCTAATACCTCCATCAATTACATTCTTACCTTATTGAAGGAATTACTTCAAGATTATGAATATATTCCCTCAAACCACTATATGGCATGGAAATTAGTAGAGGAACTTGGATTCTCAAGGAACAAAATTCATGAGTTCCTGAAAGATTGTAGTTTATTATGGGAGAAAACTATTGTATAAAATGGTTGTATAAAATGTGACACATCCCGCTAGAAGCCAAAAACTGATGGAACACCATACTGTGTGCCCCAAAAAAAAATTTGGCATATTAAATTGATCCACATACTTTTAAATCTTTTTATATCATATAAAATATCAATAAAAATGCAATGGAATGATACTGAGAGAAAAAAGACTAATGATGAGTTGGTTCACCCTGCAGATGGATTTTCATGGTAGGTATTTGATGATCGATATCCTAATTTTTCAGCTGATGTACGTCATGTGAGGTTGGGTCTTTCATGTGAGAGTTTTAATCCTTTTGGGCAGATGCTTACGTCACACAACACAAGGCCGATTTTTACAAACATTTATAATTTTCCCCCATAGTTGTGTATGAAAAAACCTTTCACTTTCATGAGTATAATCATATCTGGCCACTCTGATCACGATAATGATATAGATGTATACATTCAAACTTTAATAAAAGAGTTGAAACTTCTTTGTGATGTGGGTGTGTGCACATACGATGGATGTTCGAAAGACATATTTCAATTATGTGTTGTGCTTATATGGATGATTAAAGATTTTTTTCTTATGCAATGATGTCTATATGGAGCATGGAGGGAAACCTATCATGTTCTATTTGTATGAATAATACATGATCCAGAAGACAAATCATCATTTTAGTTTTAGTTTTATGGGACATTGATGATTCATACCAATGAACCATCCATATATAAATAATCTTCTATGATTTTACAATACTATAGAGACATATGATCCACCTCAATGTATGTCTAGAATTTATGTGCTTAATTAATTTAAAGATTTTATTTTTTTATTCGGGAAGGGTTAATTGAAATCTACAAAGAGAAAGAATGTTTCCACTGAACCCTATTACAATTAGAAGAAGATAAGTACCTTCTTAGATTTTCCCTATTGGTCAACCAATTTTTTATGTCATTTATTAGACATAATGCACATTGAAAAAAATATATGGGAAATGTTGCTTTAGATTCTTCTAAATGTTAAGGGAAAGAAAAAAGATGATTTATGATCTTGGCGTGACTTGGTGGATTGGGGCATCAAACCAGAATTTCATCTTATGCATATCTGTGAGAATAAATGGAAAGTTCCACGTGATTCTTATGTGATGAAACCTATATAAAAAATCATTTTCTGGAAGTACTATAGACTATTAAAGATCATTATGTCTATTCAAGAAAAATATCGAAACGATTCAACTGAAGAGAGTTGAAGCTTAAATCTTTGATGACTTGTGATTATCACATCCTTCTACTTGAATTCATTCCAATAGTAATTCTTTATATTTTTTCCAATAATGTAAGGGTGGCTGTTATTCAGTTGTACTATTTTTTAGAGATCATTATGCTTAGAATTTATCCAAGTCTTTCTTGCAAAAAATGTTTGGCAGATTCCCCCTTATTTTTGTGTGAGTTAGAGAAAATATTTCCTCCATCATTTTTCACATGCATGTTTCATCTGACTATCAATATTATAAATGAAATAATTCTCATAATGACCTATTTATTTTTGTTGGATTCATCCATCTAAAATCAATAAGTACACATAAAATTATTATGTTCGTAATAGGAATCATTTCAAAGGTTCTATCATGAACGGTTTCTTGGATCAAGAATTTATGTATTTATGCTCCATGTATTTGTCTGATATTACTATAATAATGAATAGAAAAATGGGAAACAAAGAAGAACATTATGAGAAAATTGATCCCAGTTTTCCATCACTTCCTTAAATAGGAGTAATTCCTAGATAATATACATTAACGACATTAAGACTTGAAGAGAGGGATATGGAACATCACACAGTTTTGTTCAAATGTGATTTGTTCAATGACAATATATTATAAGTAAATTTAATATGTATATCTTTTATATTTATATATATATATATATTAAAATATTCCTATTTATATCTATTGGTAACATAAAGCGATGATAAATAGAAACCATCGTTCTTTATCTTTGAGAAAGAGGGAGACTTTTCATAGAAAATACTTTTCTGCTTGGTTAAAATTGAAGGTAATAATATTACTATTTAAAATAATTAAAACAATATTTAATTAAGTTTAATATTCATTTATATTTCAGGTATTGAGTTTTCCTGTGACTCTATCTCCGAGGAAATATGAGTTTGGGTTTTGGACCTAATAGTGTTGATCGTGGCTTCAAATCAACTGTTATTAATGAGTACATATTTTTTATCATTGAACGAGAAAAGTACATGAGAACACAACATGATAGTGTTATAGTTACTTCCAAAACAGACTATTATGCTTGTGTATCCGATAGTAGACCACAATTTGAAAATGTAGGTTATTATGGAGTCGTTGAAAAAAAAACTTGGATTATTATTCATATGGATGAGTCACAATGATGAAATGTGAATGGTTTGAATCGATGATGATACATGGAACATTTATTAACGATTGTGGACTTTGAGTAAATGATATGTCTCACACTCTTGCTATCGATGAACAATATGTATTAAAATCAATGGAAAAACATGTTTTTTATGTCAAAGACCATCTTCGACCTGAATTTGGTTTTATAATTGATGTAATTCCAAGATATATTTTTGATGATGGTGATGATGGAATTGAAACCATCCCTACTACCATTGGAAAATACTAATTTATTACTTTTGTTGAATCCAATTTCTCAATTGTCTGAGTTTACTGTGAACCTGATGTTTTCGTGGGAAATTTATAAAATCATCCATTCATGTTCACAATTATTTTGGTTTACCTCGACTTGGTTTGTTAAGGTTGGTATTATTTGAATGGATTTAATATTTATTACAAATATGTTGTATCTGAAAACACCGTTATGTGAATTTTCAATGTTTTTTGGTTGCAATTTTATTTTATTTTCATTTTCTAATTTGGAATTGAACTGTATTAAAACCTAAGAAAACAACATTTCTAACTTGGTGAACATTTCAATGCCTCGTCTATGATTTGTATAAAATTAGTATAAATCTAATACCTCTCTTTAACATTTTACTAGGTAATGAACATGATGGATTGTATTCTTCTACAAAATATGTATAGAAACCTGCATCATCAACCTAGTCTAAAGAAATGAAATTTTTCATTAATTTCTACAACTACTTTACCCCTTATGAATCTGGTAGAATAAATGTTTCATGATTTTAATAGACTGATGACACTTGTTAAATAACCATCCTACTAAAAATTAAATTTCTTTATTATATCTTGTATGATTTATTGACTTCATAATATATTTGTTCAAGATCACCTAAAATAAAGGATAGTAAAATCATCCATGAATCCCCCTATTCAATCTCATTTATTTTGGTTTTTGGGTTACACATTAGTTATAATTTTTTAATTAATTCCATTTTTTTTCAAATGCAGTAAATGCAACCAATTGAAGAGAGGGGACAAAAATAGATGATGGACAACAATCGTTGCATGACTGAGATGGGCATTCCACCACTAGTGCCTATAGTGAGTATTTTATTTCAAATATATATATATTTACATAATATATAATGTCATGTGATTAATTTTGTTTTAAAAAAATTTGTAGGATCCATCTATTAGGTGATAGTTATTTTAGGAGCATCCTAGTAGTGGTCCTAGTACTCAGGGTGTTCATATGAGGGGGGTGGTACGCGAGCTAGATGGTCTGGTCGGCATACCCAATTAGACCTTTCCCCTCCCACTGACATATTTTCAATCCCACATTTTGATCCTGGGGTGTCGTTAGGGAAACACGAGATATTTAGGCCTCCCAAGTTTTCACCACCCTTTACATCTGAGCCTCCTCACCCATCTTTACCATATATAATGATGATTCCCACTCCCCATCCAACATTCGTCCAGCCATCCCTATAAATTTCATTTACTTATGATTCTCTCTCTTTGGGATTTTATATTCCATCTTCTTCAACTCCTACTCTATCAGAGTCTATCCCTACAGAGCATACATTTGGACCCACTCCACCTGTATAGGGTGTTCCTTCAGTTTCTGTAGATCTATCGGCACCCATTGAGCAAACTAACACCAGTATACCTCTAAAACCCTTACAAATTTTTACACCATTATTTATTTTCATTATAACATATATTGATAAAATATTTGTTTTTATTTCATAACAGATATATCTCCTGATAGGAGGAGGGGGCGGGGGTGTACACGCATGTGTGGGGTGTGGAACTTCCACACATAGTTGATGGTGGACTACAATAAAGATAGTAAAATGATTGAAAAATCAAGGTATCATTGTCGATGTTTTTGGAAATGCTTTCCAAATACTACAACATCATTCCTGTCAGCCCGCTCTCATGGAGACAGTTGCCAAATGAAGTCAAGGATAAATATTGGGCAAAGATATGGGTAAAGAATCTATTGTGTTTAAAGAAATATATTGTTTTTTGTATTTATATGAATTAATATTTTTGTGTCAAGCTTCAGTTTAATTTCCCTGATGATGAGGGTGCACGACCAGCACATCTAAAGGATTTTGGTGAGCTTTGGAGAGATTTTAAGCATGATTTGTATATTGGATGGTATGCTAGAGTTGGAATAGAGATATAGGTGGTCCTTATTGTGGATGATTTTCCATTAGTACAATATCGACAACTGATTACTCATTTGACGACTGGATAATTTAAGGTATTAATCATATTATGGGTATTTAAATGAAAATTATCTTGTTTTTCGTTAAAACTAA
This sequence comes from Viscum album, assembly GCA_963277665.1. Taxonomy (NCBI): domain Eukaryota; kingdom Viridiplantae; phylum Streptophyta; class Magnoliopsida; order Santalales; family Viscaceae; genus Viscum; species Viscum album. The sequence goes on along the minus strand of OY728135.1, from coordinate 1,065,776,960 downwards.
TTATTGAATTTTATTTAGGAATCAACTGGGATAAATAAAAAAACATTGATGCTAAAAAAGACCTCCACACATTGGGGCATACTACGATGCTAGATCATGAGAGGCAGTAGGTGTGATAGTTTATAATTTTTCTTTATGACTTTCACTTTCTATTGCTTCCTCCATAATTTATTCGATTGAAAAAGTTATTGTATAATTTTACTTATGAAATTAATTATTGGTATCCTTTTTTTGATTATGGTTCCTATAGAAAATGTCATTGTAGAGGCATAAATTGAATATAGAAGGATGTGTGCCTACAAAAAAACTGTTTTTCTCGAGTAGAAGGAAGAAAGATGGAAGTGCGGTTAATAAACCGAATCAGTATTAGATTGTATGTTTTACTTTATAGATTTAAAATTTTAATATCTATTTTGTAACTTAATTATCTATCTATATTTGTAACAAGCTACTTTAGAGACCCTTGATGCCCAGGAACCTAGCAATTTTGGGCTAAACTGTCACTTACATTAGGTGTTGGGAGATGAGCACCCTGGTGGAGTATGTTGCTGACCTGGGAAGAGAATCGTTCTGACGAGGTATTGGCCCTCCTCAGTTATGATTTGTAGTACCACCAATTTTTTAGTGGTTCATTCATAGGTAGAACATTCTGAAAAAAGGGCCATAAAGACAATAGAACAGTCTTCTAGGGCAAACACTGTATTTATGAAACTAATGGAAGTTTTACGTCCAACACTTACACCAGAGGCTAGAACAACTTTTCATGAATATATTTCATCGATGTGTTCTATATAGGGTGCACCAAGTGGCAGTTATAGTGGCTGTTGAGACGATGGTGAGGAGGAGGCTGAGATGGAGAAGGCTGAGGCAGAGGAGGAGGAGGCCGAGGAGGAGGCTGAGGCAGAGGAGGAGGCCGAGGCGTATGAGGAAGGTGATGAGGAGGTTGAGGCTGAGTACAAGGGTGAGGAGGATGGAATCGAGAGGGCAGGGAAGATGATGGGGATGACAGTGAGGACGTGGGTGAGGTTAATGATTATGGTGATGATATTGATGGTGATAAGGGACATATTGATCTGTTGTATTTTTGACTAATATTACGGACTTTTGATGTTTATTGATTTGTTGTTCTTGAATATATGTGTGATTAGTTTGGTCACATTATCTTTATTTTTTTATCTATAAATAATACATCTTGACTAGATGATTTGTTGTGACTAATTCACCCCTCCATTGGATAGCCCTACCACCCCCGTGGACATCCCGCCTACCCCTAGAGACCCCTTACCCTCCTGCAAAGCCCCACCACCCCTATGGACAGGCCGCCCACCCCCTAGACACATCGTTCCCCATTGGACATCCCCACCCACCCCCTGGACACCACATACCCCTGGAAATCTCCCACCCCTTTAGACAACCCACCCACACCCTCGACACCTCGCACCCCCTGAACAACCCCACTACCCCTGTGGATAGCCATCCCACCCCTTGGATAGCCCCTCCCCCAGTGGATAGCCCCCCACCCCCGTGGACAGCCTGCCCATCCACCCTAGACACCCCAACCCCTTGGAAAGCCCCACCACCCCTGTGGAAATCCCCCCCTACCTGAACACCCCATACCCCCTGGATAGCCTCACCCACCCCTCGAGATACCATGTACCCCCCTGGATAGCCCCCATCCTCATGGAAAGCCCCCCCCAGATACCCCGTACCCCCTGGACAGCCACTGCAACCCCGTGGATAGCCCGCCCATCCCTTGGACAGCCCCTCCCCTTGTGGACAGCCCCCCACCCCCCTAGACACCCCCCACCCCTGAACAGCCCTGCCACCCCCGTGGAGAGCTCGCCCATACCCTTGGACACCCCATACCCCCTATACAGCCCGCCCACCCCCCCTGGACACCCCGTACCCCTGGACACCCCCCAACCACCCTTGTGGACAACCCGCCCACCCCTGTGGATAGCTCTCCCACCCCTGGACACCCCCTACCCACCTCGACAGCCCTGCCACCACCGTGGATAGCCTTCCCACCCACTTGGACACCCCCTCCACCTGTGGACAGCCCGCCCACCCCATGGACACCACCAACCCCCCAGGATAGCCCAGTTACCCCCGTGGATAGCCCGCCCACCCCTAGACATCCCCACCCACCCTCTGGACACCCCGTACCCCCCTGTACCCCCCTATGGAAAGCTCTCCCACCCCTGAAAACCTCGTACCCTTTAGATAGCCCTGCCACCCCCGTGGATAGCCTACCCCCTAGATAGATCCTCCCCTAGTGGAAAAACCCCCACCCCACCCCCATGGACCGCCCACCCACCCCCCTAGACACCCCTACCCCTGGATAGCCCCGCTACCCCCATGGATAGCCAGCCCACCCGCTGGTCACCTCATACCCCCTTGGACAGCCCCCCCTCGTAGATAGCCTGCCCACCCCCGTGGACAACTCGCCCACCGCCAAGACACCCCGTACCCCTAGATAGCCCTGAAACCCCCGTGGACACCCCCCAGACACCTCATACCACCTAAACACCCCCCACACCCCCACCCCCATGGAGAGCCCACCCACCCCCGTGGACAACCCTCCCACCCCCATGGACACTCCCTACCCCCTCGACAGCCCTACAACCCTTGTGGATAGCCCATGAATCTCTCTAAACAACCCTCCCCCTTGGCATACCCCCTAGTGGATAGTCCGCCCACCCCCTGGACACCCCCTACCCCCTGGACCGCCCCATCACCCCCGTGGACAGCCCCCCCCCCCCCCCCCCCCCGGACACCCCGTACCCCCGGGACAGCCCCCACCCCCCTGGACACTCTGTACCTCCCTAAATAGCCCCCACACCACTCCCGTGGATAGCCCACACACTCCCTACCCCCTAGACAGCCCTGTCACCTGCATGGACACCCCCCCTGTGGACAATTACCCACCCCAAACCCCCACATGGACACCCCATCCCCCCACGGTCACCCCCAACCCCCTGTGGATGCCACAACCCCCATGGACACCCCCTACCCCTGGATATGCCCACCACCCCCGTGGATAGCCAACCCACCCCCCTAGTCACCCTGTACCCCCAGGATAGCCCCCACCCCCACCCGAACCCCCCTCCCGAACACCCCCACCACGCTCCGAACACCTCCCATCCTCCCAGACACCCTTGGACACCCCAACCCCCTTGGACAGCCCCACAACCCTCTAAACACCCCCCCAAACCCTTGACCCCCCCAAACCCCACCCCCGTGGAAACCCCCACCCCTGTGGACAGCCCGCCCACCCCCTAGACACCCCTACTCCCCTAGACAACCCTCCAACCCCATGGATGGCCCCCACCCCCTGGAAACCACCCGACAACCTAGACACCCCCCTAGACACCACCACCCCCATGGACAGCCCCCACCCTGTGGAAAGCTTCCCCCCTCCCCAGAAACCCCCACCCCTGGACACCCCTACCCCCTTGGACAGCCCCACCAACCCCCTGAACCCCCCCCCCCCCCACCCCACCCACCGGGACACCACCCCACCACCTGGACACTCCCACCCCCTGGACACCCCCACCCCCATGGACAGCCCCCTACCCACTAGACACCCCCTCAACCCCCTGGCTGCTCCCCCACCCCTCCTAGACACCACCACACCACCTGGACCCCCCCTCCCCCACCGCACCCCACCCCACCCCACCCCCTGAACACCCCCACCCCCATGGACATCCCCCACCCCATGGACAACCCCACCCCTGGACATCATTCCACCCCCTTGGATAGCCCCCCAACCCCTTGGACCGCCCCCATCCCCCTCAAACCCAACCCACCCCCTGAACACCCCCACCCCCAAGACACCCCCTCCCACATGGACACCCCTACCCCCTTGGAAAGCAACCCAACCCCATGGACACCCCCTGGACACCACACCACCCCAGGAGACCCCCACCCCTTGGACACCCCCACCCCCATGGACATCCCCCCCCCCACCCACAACCACCCTAGAAATCCCCCCACCCCCTGGACACCCCCATCCCCTCGGACACCCCAACCCCCTAGACACCCCTACCCCCTTGGACAGCCACCCCGACTCCCTAAACAGCCCCCAACCCCTTGAATTATGAATTTAATCATTTATATATTTAATTAACTAATGAATAATTTTTTAATAGTGTATGGGTATACTTGTTGTAAGGGTATACTTGTAGTATGTGTATACTTGCTGTAATTACCTTATGAATTATGTTTTAATTCTGTATGTGTGTAGAGGGTAATTAAATACAGAATTGGAGGTATTCAAAATTGTATATGAATTAAGTGTTGTATGAATTTTGAATGATTTCATACAGAATTCTATATGTATCCTGCAGATATTGGGAATTGTGTATGAATTCTGCACAAGGGAGGCAGGCCTGTCGGTGGAAGCTGGTGGAAGTGCTACAGCTGCACAGGGGAAGGCTAGCTTGCTGTTGCAGGTACATAAAGGTTATGCCAATGGTTTACAACCGTTGGTATATCTGTAAAAATAGAACTTATACCAACAGTTTTATGTAAACCGTTGGTAAAATTATATAACAATTCTTTACAAACCATTGGTATAGGTATTTTTACTTGATATTTACTAACGGTTTATGGGAAACCATTGGTAAAAGTCTATACCAATGGTTTGTAAACCTTTGTTATAGAGATGATTTTTTTATAGTACAAACAGTTTTAAACCATTGGTAAACATTTATACCGATGATTTCAATGAACCATTGGTATGTACTCAACTTTTCAAACATATCCTAATAGTTCTCATAGAACCATTAGGATATATCTATCCCCATAGATCAATACCCAATGGTTTGGACAACCATTGGTATAGTTTATATCAATAATTTTCCACCATTTACCAATGGTTTTAAACCATTGGTAAAGATAAAGTTTCCAGTAGTGACTGAAATATTTATTTCTCATGTTTGATCAGTTTTTAGGTCAGATATGGTGTTCTTAATTTGAATATCATTGAGTTCTGTCTCATGAAGAAGGTTGTCATTATTAATTTGTTTGGATTTGGAGTTGCACCATGTTCTGAGAGTCTGTTTGAGATGTTTTAATTTGAAATTATAGGAAAATGAATCATTTTTGTGTGACATTGAAGACCAATAGTTTTGATTTATATTAGTGAAATCGATATCAGAGAACCAAACATTGTTAAATATGAAAATAAACTAGGGTTTCAAGTCTTTGGTGTAGAAACTGAGCAGGATGGGGTGATGGTCAGAGTTCAGCCTGTGAAAAGTGGTGCTGGAGATAGTGTCCCATTTATCCAAAGCAGGGACATTCGTGAAAGATATATCCAACTTAGAATAAACCAATCTATATTAATGTCTTCTATACCAAGTTCATTTCACACTTGTGCGATTAATTTCAATGATATTTTTATCTTTAATCGATGTTTTTAAATTCTCATGTGGAAATTGAAGCATGAGATGGTCTAATTTTATCACTTGAATTGAGAATGGGATTATTATCTTCAATAAAAAACTAAGAAGAATTAATATTAGTGCCTAGAAAGGAAAGGTCATTCCATAGAGTTCTCCTTTCTTGGTATCTATTCTTAATATTAAAAAAGAGATGAAAAGGCGTGTGCCATCAGTTTTCCAGTTTCAAGTAAAAATTTGGTTATATCCATTGAAAATACTAACATTCTAAACAAAATAGTGCGAAAAGATCCATAGAGATTCAACATTGGAGTTATTTTTTTTTACACCTGTAAAAAGATAATTCTTCTAGAACAAATGATAGTATCTAGAAGAAAAGGTAATTTTTGGCTCATCGATATCAAATAAGATAGGATGATGAATTTTAACCATTCTTTTTAGAATAGTGAACATGTTAAAGTTGGAAATACCCCAATAATTCTAAAATAGAATCTTTATTTAAACCTAAATTTGGTGTTATAACTCACCTTTTTCTTTTTTCCCGAACCTTTATTTCCAGAAGACCTTTTATCCTTTTGATTAGTGGTATGTTCCTGTTCATTTTTTGATATGACAGGTTTCTTCTTAGTAGGTTCATTTATCGAAGCATTCATGGTTGATTCTGTAGAGTTCTTATTGGACAACATCAAATAATTGGAATTTTGGTTAGATAAAAAATTGCCTGGTTGTTCAGAACAATCATCCCTATCTATATATTGAGTACCATCAAAATGGAAATTTTTAGACAGAGTAATAGGTGTACCTGGATCTTTTTAAGTAGTTGAGTCATGTGGTTTGATATTTCCCATATCATATGGAAGAGACAACATTTGTTCCATGGGGTCATTAATTGCCTGCAAATTCATAGTATTCTATACCGAGGGGAAATTTTCATTTTCATTTTGAACAAATTCCAATGTCGAGTGAAAATATTTAATATGATTAGTATTCTTGTTCTGTGGATCATTCTGAACATCCTTATTACTAGTGTGTAGATTACTAGGTTTTATGGGATTGTCACTGGTATCCAGAGTATTATAAATATTAAAAAATTTATTATGAAAAGTATGTGTACCTAGATCCATTCTCTCCTCTACACTAGAATCAACTATGGATTTGTTGGTTCCCAGAGTAGCAGAGAGATACTTTTCTTCAAAATCTATATTGTTGATTCTCACAGATTACATGGAATTGATACTAGGTTGAGTGATGCTATTGATAATGGTCTATGGTATACCATATGTAGCATTCTGTCTAACATCTGGATTTTTAGGTTTAATAGTGCTAGAAGTGTTTACTGGTGTTTGAAACTATTCAAAAAGTGTTTAATAGGGTAAGAATAACCAAAATTCTTTGATCTGTTTTGATTATATTTTTTATACCCCTAGATCCTTCGAGTTATTCATGAGTGAAGGTTCCTGGATCTATCTTGTTCCCATCCTTGAGAAGGTGTGATATATTATAACTTTCCCAGTAACTGATCCAGGGCAATTGGTTATGTAAATTGATGTAGTGAATGTAGTGCATTGCATTTGTTATGAAGAATTCATTGAATCCCTCCTACCCATTGTAATATCATCCTCCTTACTGGAGATAGATTTTAATACCTATTCAGATTGAAAAGTATCATTTTTTGGGTGTGTCTAATGGTATCTACAACAAGGTTTTTAATTTCTTCTAGGAGGTTTTGTTCCTAGTTGGAGTCCTCTTCCTCTTTAGCTTCATCAGTATAGGTCATACCCAATTGTTCCACTATGTGTTCCAATTTGTGTGTGTGTTTTTAACCAAAATTCAGATTTATGTTTAAAATTTTTAGGTATATCCACCATGGAAGCTTTTTCTTTTTTGTTTTCCCTTATTTCTTTCCATTAATTTTCAATTAGGGGACTTACATGTTTTCTAACCACTCTGTAGTTAGGGATTGTGTGTCCAATGATCTTATAAATATCACAAAAGGGGGGATTTCTCTTCTATTCTATTCTAATTTTATTCTTCTAATCATTGTAATTGAAGCTAATTGAGTTGGGATGTTTGGAATCTAAGTTAATTTCATCCATAACTCTTGAAAAGTAACCTAACTTGCCATTTAATGTTCTTTGGTCTATTTTGAGAGGGGTTCCTATACAAAAAGTAACGTCATTCAGAATTTTGGGCTTCCGAAAGAACCATTTTAGGTCTTGTTATTTAATCCAAACATGTGTCATGGTGTTTATATATGTATGTGGGTTGAAAGTTAAGTCCCGCTCAGATAGTCTAAGAAATTCCAGTTTTAGATTAATATTACCAATCTTTCAAACCTTATCATGATCGTCTTGTGAGCATAACAGTATGTGAAAATATCCCTTTTCTATTGGTATCATTTTCGAGTTTGAGGCATGCCAACAATGTGAAATTTGTTAATGTAAATCATTAAAATACTAAGTATGATCACCTTTAATATTGGAGAAGCGGCCCATGCTAGAAAATTTTCACATTTGTCTACATTGTTGAAGTGTGTTCGGGTCTTCTTATAATCAACAAAACTTGGTTCACTCTCCATCCGAGTGCTATTTATCTCATGGGATATCTATATTTACTCAATTTAATGGAGGGAGATATAGGTCCCAACCATCACATAATGAAAAAAATACATATGTGTTCTAAAATATCATAAAATAGTCATCATATCATAACCCATTAAAATAAATTTTTTCCTAAACATTTCATCAAAGCATAACCCATGGAAAATAAATGGGTTTCATAAACATTTCATTATTACATTATTGCATAACTCGTGGAAATGGAATGAGTATCACACACAGACGTTCATCATAAAAAAACTATCTAGAGAAAGAATAAATATGGTATACTTGTATCATATCCCCAACAAATAACCATTTACATCAAAGGATGCTATTATAAATGAATATTTCCTTTAAGGATCACTGTAAAAAATTTTGGTGAAAAATAGCATTCTCACTTTGAAATAACCATTTTAAAACAAAACAATTCCCAAAATATTATGGAAAAAATTTCATTGAAAATAATATGGTAAACTTATAATGAAATATTCAAATCATCGATCATTCATGGAGGTGTGAAATTTCATTCAAAACATTTATGTTAAAATAAAACATTCCCTACACACTTTTGTAGAGAAATTCAAAAATTACCCCATTCAAAAAATGAAAATAAGATTCACTTAAACCATTTTGTAAAAACTTATACATGGGTAAAAATGAATTTAATCAATTATACTATAATATTAAAAACATTTTTCAATTTTTTTATAAATCATGGATATAGAAGAAAAAGGTTTTTGACCGAAGAGATAAATAAAATTAATTTTCCATAAAACTTATTTTTAGTCTCTTGTGTACTTAAGATGAGGAAAAAAAGGAAAAAATTTTATTTTCAAGAAATAAACATATTAGAAGAAAATTAAAGAGTTTATTTATGGGTATATCATAATATTTAATCATAACAAACTTAATTATAAACAATCCTAATAAATAACAATGACATAAACTCCTTACCACTTTGGTAACATTTAAATAATAATCCCCATGAAATAAATAACCTTATATGAATATTTAAATCCATATAACATGTATAATAAGATTCATAATTTTTTTTTGGCCAGTATGAAGGTTCCGGGCACAGTGGAAGCGCGTGGGTGGATGTTCCCACTTGGATTTTTTTCATTAACAATGATCAATCTGGGATCAATATGATGATAAACGCCAGTCTCCATGGATCGAATCACAGAAATGGAAAAAAGAAAAGGAAATTCCCAGAACCCCAAAGTAGGATTGTTACAGGTTTATTATAATTAGTTTAATCAATTTAAAATAAATACCTTTTGGGTGTTCTTTCTTCATTGATGTTCTTGATCATGTTCTGATGTGATTAATCGTTGGGTTGTAGATTCCAAGTGTAGACTTCCTCTAGTGGTGATCCACACGTGTACCTCGTATCTCAGGATGTCGCCAAAGGAGTCACCGGGTGCTAGCGTGGAGAAACCTTTTCTCGCGTTGTTTTCCTTAGATCATCTTGATCTGATGGAAAAAAATCTCTCTCGCTCTTGAGAGCATTCTTGGAGGAAGAGGTTCTTTCAGCCTTGAAAGAATTCTCTAGAGTTGTTGTGCACAACGATTCTCTTGTGTGTTGCAAAAGAGTTGGGGTTGTGAGGATATTTAAAATCAGGTTTGAGGTTGTAGAGTTATGACAATAAATAAACGCATTATGCATTTTATTTATTTCATTGAATCTTATTTAAAATCCCCCATTTCGAATAATTAATTCATTGACATGCGCCCATACTGATTAAAATAAATATCATTTAATAAAACAATATTATATCCTCAAAATCTTGATTGGAAAAACTACACGGTGTGTAATAATAAATACACAGAGTGTACTTGTTTTTCATTGAAAACTATACGGTGTGTACATTCAATGTACACGACGTGTATATCTTGTTTTCATTTATTCAGTTCCTTTCCATAAAGAAAACTACATGGTGTGTAACTATTAATACACGACATGTACTTGTTTTCCATGAAAAACTACACGACATGTAATCTTTAATACACGACGTGTATATCTTGTTTTTCATTTCCTTCTTCATCCATCATTAAAAATATTTAGTCTTCCTTGAATAATTATTAAACCACATATGGGAATAATCTTTATTCTACTTGAGATACTTGAATACACATAGTGTGTGACCCTCTAGTCCTCTTTCTCGTTGGCATTAGGTGGGCTTGCCTAAAGTCCAAGATTACTGTCTAGGAACAGGTCAAGGAAACCAAGAGAAAGAAGTTGACGCCACATTGATGTATCACCTCATACGAATGATTACTGTGTAATTTAATACCTTTGTCTCGATATCTCATCAAGAAGGTTTCATGGTAGTGTCATAAACCTATATGCTTGATCCTTCATTCTTTGACTTCCTGAAATAAACACATCATTTAAACCATGGCCATGGAATTTAATGCGACATTTCTATTTCAATCAAAGGGTTGAGATATAAACTTCCATAAACGGGAGGGACAAATCCTTCCTCGACTTATCCATTAACAACATTTCACTCGTGACGCACCCAACATACCCTACTTCCCACCAACTGTCTTCTTGACGGTTTTCATCAGTAAATCTAAGTGTGTGAGTCATTACATGAGTTAATGATAATCTTCCAGTCTAAGGACCATTACACACGCTCATAGATAGCAATGTATGATGACACCAAGACATGTGGAATTTCTACTAGCGGGTCTGTTCTCATAATCTCCCATCTTGGAGATTACCAAGTGCGAACTCCATGAGAGAGAGTCTTGTCTTCTTACGAGTACTCACACATGACGGTCTGTATACTATGTGTCCTATAATAGTATGTCATCCAACTATAGAATTTAATTTAAGAATATTGTAATAGAATTTCAAAGTTCTCATCATAGCAGGGATCTACCATGACCTTATCAATGCAACAAATATTCCAGGAAATTATTATATTATAGTCTTGCATAACAATGAACAATATATAATAAGTGAACATTCATGTAATCAAAGTACAAAACAGTTGGTTCTCAAGACACCAACCCTTACAAACTCCCACTTGTACTAGAACCAACCGTCTACAAATTTTAGTCTGCTAGACCTCACAGGATGATCATGTTTCTACTGAGTCAAGGCTTTAGTCAAGGGGTCCGCCATGTTGTATTCCATGGAAATAATGCTCACTGCAACTTCACCTCTCTGAGAAAAATCCCTCAAGAGATGATACTTCCGAAGTATGTGCTTTGTCCGCTGATGTGACCTTGTGTATTTTGCAAGTTCCACCGATGAAGTATTATCACAATAGAGTGTGATGGGATCTTTACTGCTTGGTACTACATCCAGCTCTTGGATGAAGCTTCACATCCATACTGCTTCTTTAGCTACCTCAGAAGCTGTGATATAATCAGACTCCACTGTAGAATCTTCCACCACAATTTTCTTTGAGCTCTTCCAGCTCACTGCACCTCCATTCAAAGTGAAGATGTATCCAGTCTATGACTTCATGTCATCTTGATCAGTCTGGAAACTAGCATCTACATGACCTGTGATGACTAGTTCATCATTTCCTCCATAAACTAGGAACATTTCCTTAGTACGCCTCAGATACTTAAGGATAGTCTTGACTACCATCTAATGGCGGTCTCCTAGATCATCTTGATATCTTCCTACCACCCTTAATCCGTAAGAAACATCTATCCTCGTACATAACATAACATACATGACTAACCCAACCACAGATGTGTAAGGGATCTTTGCCATTCTCTTTCTTTCCTCATGTGTATGAGGACACATTTTCCTGGAAAGATGAATTCCACATGACACTGGAAACAATCCCCTATTGGATTGTTCCATTCTGAATCTCTTCAGTATCTTGTCAATGTATGTACTTTGACTCAGGCCCAGTATTCTCTTGGATCTATCGTGATGGATCTTGATCCCAAGAATATATGCTTCCTCGCCCAAGTCTTTCATGGAGAAGCATTTATGCAACCATTACTTAACTGACTGTAAGATAGGTACTTCATTTCCAATTAGTTATATGTCATAAACATATACTATTAGGAAAACGACTTCACTTCCACTAAACCTCTTGTAGACACAAGGCTCACATTCATTCTTAACAAATCCAAATTCCATTACAGCTTCATAAAAACAAATTTTCCATGACCTTGATGCTTTATTTAATCCATAAATGGATTTCTACAACTTGCATACCTTGTTGGCATCCTTTGGAGTCAGAAACTCTTCAGGTTGTGTCATGTAGACATCTTCATGAAGGTTCCTATTAAGGAATGATGTTTTTACATCCATTTTCCAAATTTTAATTTCATGGTAAGCAGCAATGGCCAATAGGATTCTGATGGATTTCAGCATCGCAACCGGTGAAAATGTTTCATCATAGTCAATTCCTTAACACTGTCTAAAACCTTTTTCTACCATTCGTGCCTTATAGGTGCTGACTTTCCCTTCCATGTCCAATTTCTTCTTGAATGCCCATTTATTACCAATAGTCTTTACATCAAATAGAGGATCTACCAAAATCCAGACTTGGTTTTGGTACATGGAATCCATTTCAGAATTCATGGCATATTGCCACTTGGCAACATCTGTGCCTTTAACTGCTTCCTTGTAGGTAATAGGGTCATCATTGTCAACCAATAATGAGTCACCATCCTCGGTGACAAGAAAACCATATCATTCTGGTTCTCTCACCTCTCTCGTGCTCCTACACGGTTCTTGTGTCTCTGGAACAAATTGTTCTTCCATGGGGTGTTGTGTAATCTATTCTTGTACCAACTCTTTTGTATCTTGAGCCTCGACTTCATCGATGTCTATCTCGCTCCCACTATCTCTTTTTGAGATGTGTTCCCTCTCAAAGAATATGGCATGTCCTTCCATTGTAACATTTTAGTCTGAGGGGTTGTATAGATAATATCCCCTTTTTCCTTGGGATATACTATAAAGATACATTTTGTTCCTCGGGGTGTAAGTTTGTTACCTGAAGAGGCCTTAACAAATTCTTCACTACCCCACACATGTAAATTTGATGACATGGCTTTGCGTCCACTCCATAACTCATATGGAATACCATTTATTGATTTAGTTGGTACTTGGTTTAGTACGTGTGCTGCAGTTTGTAATGAATATCCCCAAAAGGATGATGGAAGACTCACATGACTCATCATTGATCTCACCATGTCCAATAGTGTGCGATTCCTCCTTTCACTTACACCATTCCACTGAGGTGTGTAAGGAGGAGTGAGTTGAGATATAATCCCAAACTCCTGTAAGAAATAAATGAAGTCCTGATTAAGATATTCTCCTCCTCTGTCTGAGCGGAGTTTCTTAATCTTCTTACCAAGCTAGTTCTCAACTTCATTCTTGTATTCTTTGAACCGATCAAAAGAATCTGACTTATACCTCATTAAGTAAATATATCCATATCTACTAAAATAATTAGTAAAAGTTATGAAGTACGAGAACCTACACCTTTATTCAACTGGAAATGGTCCACACACATCTGTGAGAACTAATTATAGAATATCTTTTTCCCTTTCACCTTTTCCACTAATGGAGATTTGGTCATTTTTCCTTGTAGACACGCATGACATACACCAAGTGGATTTAGTTCAAAAGAATCTAAATACCCATCTTGATGTAATTTTTTCAAATGTTTCTCATTGACATGACCTAGCCGGTGATGCCAAATTTGGGTGTGGTATGAGTCATGTGAATTGAATCTATCATCTATTGTAATTACTTGGTTTGTGTAGTCTAACACATAATGGTCGTTATATAAATGTACCCTACCAAAAAAATGCTATCTTTATGAAAGTAGCAACATTAATTTCCAAACTTGAACATGAATCCATCAGTATCTAATCTAGATACTAAAATAATGTTTTTAGTAACATAAGGAACATAATAAAAACCCTTTAACACTAAGATCATTCCTGTTGGTAATGTGAGGTGGTAGTCCCCGACAGCTACAACAACAAGTCTGGCTCCGTTGGCTGCTCGTAGATCTACCTCCCCTCGATCAATCTTCCTGAATCTACTTGGTTCCTGTATTTGGATACAGATTTGAGCACCATAAGTAGTATATAATACCCAATTATTAGAAACAGATAGATTTCATTCGATAACAAACGCACCTGAAGCTTCCCCTTGCTTCCTTGGCTGGGTGCAGTTTTTCTTCTAGTGGCCCTTCTTGCCACATTCAAAACAAACAACATCTTGTTCCCTTGCCTCCCCTTTGATCTTCCTTTTATTGGAAGTCCTTGAAGAGGATTTGGGCTTAAATCTTGTATCCTTCCCTTTCCTTTTATTCACCATGAGGATAAAAGGATTTTCACGCTTCATGTCACTGTCCACTTGATGAATAAGGATAAGAAGATTAGACAAAGACTTCTCAATGTTTTTCATGTTGAAGTTCACAACAAAGTTTGAGAAGCTATGGGGGAGTGATGCGAGAATGAGATTGGTACCTAGTTCTTCGGGGATTTTAAACCCTAGAACCTCCAAGCGCTCAATTTATCCAATGAGCTTAACTACATGAGGCCAAACTGGGGCACCCTCTCCAAGATTTCTTTGGAATAGAGCCTTGGAGATCTCAAACCTTTCATGTCTTGCTCTCTCTTGGTATAGACCATGGAGGTTCTCGAGAATACTATAGGCATCAATGTATTCATGAGACTTCATGAGATCAATATACGTTGCTAACAAAATCAAACATTGAACGTCGAGTGCATTGCTCAAATGTTGATCATAGAACAGGAAATCTCCATCACTTGCCCCTTGGGAAGGTGGATCCGGAAGTGAGGACTCTAGCACGTAAACTTTCGTTCATGTAATAGGATAACCCGAAGGCACCTAAACCATTCCTGAAAGTTACTGCCGGTGAGGATATTGTCTTTATCCAGAATTGATCGCAGATAAAATGTGGTTGACGAGTTTTTCATTTCGATTCTACAAATTAAAAGAGCAGATTTATCAGTACTTTCTTGATTACATTTTATGAGAAATAATAATTTTTTATTAATTCTCCCACTATTTTATCAAGTCCCAATGGCCCTCATCATTGAACTCAGAATGTATAGTTTCTTTTACATTCTAGTGGAAAGGATCCATATTCCCCTTCGCATAACCCCAACAAGGGTTGGTCAAGCTATTTGAAGGTATTTAGGTAGGCAGGTCTTTGAAAACTGTGAGCTTATAGTTCCTTGATCTGTTGAGTGGACTCCCCAATCCTAAAATCATGAATTGGATTTCCTCACCTCTTGCCTACAATATTACACCAAGTCTAGCAAGGGATACTTCTATTGATTTAATATGGTTAAGTCAACACGAAACCTTTCATAAGATATTCCTTTATAAAAGTATGTGTCCCAAAAATGGTTGGTCAAACACATAGTTTTATTGAGTCTTTCCCTTATCAAGTAACGAAAGGCATGGTCTGACTTAATATGGTTTTGAGGGATTTTATTCCTTATGCGTAGTTTCACATTATTGCATGCTTGTTAATATTAAGTGATGTTTGCTTAAGTGATTAACCATGTTCCGATAACGTTTACGCATAGTCTGTTTTTTATTTTATTCAATATTTCAATGCTTGTTTATTTTATTAATTATGTGATCACGACAACACATACATAATAAATAAAACATGAAATCAAACAAAAATAAAATAGTATGGTATGATCATGAGTTTCTATTGGTTATCTTATCTAGCAATTTGATAAGATAACCCTGACCTAGGGAAAAAAACTTTGAACTAATGGTTCGTGTTTTGCAGCTCCCACCTGTCCATCTTTGTATCTTCTTAGGTTGGTTTCACCTCATCTTCGGGTTTTGAACCGTCTCCTTTGGCTTGGGAGATCCTCAATTACATGGGTTTACATTAAAGAAACCAAGGGCACACATGCCCTATATTTTATTGGAAGAAGGCTCGCAGGACATCAAATTTAAATTAAACAAATTTAAATGAAACCATACACACATAAAAAGGGTCTTTAGTATAGCTCATGATCATCCATAGAATGCAACTACATTTACGCATATTCAAAATTCAAATTCTTTTAATCATTCTATTATTCAATATAAGTCGCGCTTGAATTCAATTAATTATGATATTATAATTAATCAATTATTTATCTTTAATTCCTTTTTGAATTTCATTGAGATTCATCTCATCCATATTCCTTGTACAAGTCTTTGTACTTTTGGAGGAAAACTAGTGAAATTTATGGAAAGTACACAACGTGTAGTTTATATTTACACCACGTGTATTTATTTTAACCTTTTGTCCAAAGTAAACATCAGGTCTTTGGCGTGTTCTTTATACTTTGGAAATTTTGGAGTACATGGAATGTAGATAAATCATACATGGCATGTACTTCCTTGTTACACGGTAACCGGCCTAGCAATCCCATGTACGTGGTACGCGGCTTCTCCATTGTACACAGTTTCACTTGGGCCGGATCAGACTACACGACGTGTTGCTCCAACATACACGCTGTGTATTCCGGTTCCCACGCGCCATCCAATTTTGGTCAAAATGGTGTAAAAAAAACTTAGGAATACTCAATTCACACGGAGTGGTTTGGCGGACCAGTTCCGGTTCATTGAACCTAAGTACACGGCGTGTCGTTTTCACCACATGTCGTGTATTCCTATGTTGTACAGACAGAAAGAGTTGATCCTCCGGATGAGTTACTAATTTTTATTTTAATCAAAATTAAAACTAAAAGGTCATTTCTGTGATGTGAATCGAGAAACAAAGGAGGAATAACAGATCTTGTTTACTCATTTTTGTAGAACGATTTATTTGGAATTGAATCAAATATAAATGGGTAAATTATCAACGAAAATTTAATAACTATAATCAACATTGTAACCTCGCTCTGATACCAATTGAAGGTTCTGGGTGCAGGTAAGCTCATGGTTGGATGCGCCCACATGGATTTTTGTCATTAGCAATGATCAATCTAGGATCAATACTATTATAAACACCAGTCTCCATGGATCAAATCACAAAAATGGACAAAAGAAAAGGAAATTCCCAAAACCCCAAAGTAGGATCGTTACAGGTTGATTATAATTAATTTAATCAATTTAGAATAAATACCTTCTGGGTTTTCTTTCTTTGTTGATGTTCTTGACCACGTTCCGATGTGATTCGTCATTGCGTCACAAAAGCCAAGTGTAGACTTCCTATAGTGGTGATCCAAACATGTACCTTGTATCTCGGGACTTCGCCAAAGGAGTCTCCGAGTGCTAGCATAGAGAAACCTTTTCTTGCATTTTCTTACTTAGATCGTCCTGATCCAATGGAAGACAATCTCTCTCGGTCTTGAGAGAGTTCTTGGTGGAAGAGGTTCTTTCGGCCTTGAAAGAATTTCTAGAGTTGTTGTGCACAACGATTCTCTTGTGTGTTGGAAAAGAGTTGGGGCTGTGAGGATATTTATAATCAAGTTTGAGGTTGTTGAGTTATGACAATAAATAAACACGTTACATGTTTTATTTATTTCATTGAATCTTATTTAAAACCCCCATGTCAAATAATTAATTACTTGACATGCGCCCATGATGATTATAATAAATATCATTTAATAAAACAATATTATATCCTCAAAATCTTAACTGAAAAAACTACATGGAGTGTAATAATAAATACGCGGTGTGTACTTGTTTTTAATTAAAAACTACACAGCATGTACATTCAATGAACATGGCATTTATATCTTATTTTCATTTATTCATTTCCTTTCCATGTAGAAAACTACATTGTGTGTAATTATTAATACACGGCGTGTACTTGTTTTCCATGAAAAACTACACAGTGTGTAATCTTTAATACATGTCGTGTATATCTTGTTTTTCATTTCCTTCTTCCTCCATCATTAAAACGATTTATGATTCCATGAATAATTATTAAACCATGTACGGGAATAATATTTATTCTACTTGAGATACTTGAATACACTTAGTGTGTGACCCTCTAGGAATCTTTCTGGTTGGCATTAGGCGGGCTTTCCTAAAGTCCAAGTTTACTGTCTAGGAATGGGTCAAGGCACCCAAGAGAAAGAATTTGATGCTGCATTGACGTATCACCTCATATGAACTCTTACTGTGTAATTTAATCCCTTTGTCTCGATATCTCATCAAGCAGGTTTCATGGCAGTGTCATAAACATATATGCTTGATCCATCGTTCTTTGAGTTCCTGAAATAAACACATCGTTTACACCATGGCCATGGAATTTAATGGGATAGTTCTATTTCAATTAAAGGGCCATGATATCAACTTCTATAAATGGAAGAGACAAATCCTTCCTCGACTTATCCATTAACAACATGTCACTCGTGACACACCCAACGTACCCTACTTCCCACCAACTGTCTACGTGACGATTTTCATCAGTAAATCTAAGTGCATGAGTCATGACACGAGTTAATGATAATCTTCCAGTCTAAGGACCATTACACACGCTCGTAGATAGCAATGTCCGATGACACCAAGACATGCAAAATTTCTACTTGCGGGTTTGTTCTCATAATCTCCCTTCTTGGAGATTACCAAGTGTGGACTCCATGAGAGAGAGTCTCGTCTTCTTACGAGTACTTGCACATGACAGTTTGTATACTATGTGTCCTATCATAGTATGCTATCCAACCGTAGAACTTTATTTAAGAATATTGTTATATCATTTCAAGGTTCTCATCATAGCGGTGATCTTCCATGATCTTATCAATGAAACAAATATTCCAGGACATTATTATATTATAGTCATGCAGAACAATGAACAATATATAATATGTGAACATTCATGTAATCAAAGTAAAAAACATTTGGTTCTCAAGACACCAACCCTTACACAGTATATGCAAAAAATAAATAAAAAAAGTGGAGAATATGGTATGTGCCTCACAAAAATAAAAGTGAGATGAAAAACTATTACCTAGAGTTCCACTTTCTTTTAATGTATTATAACCACCTTTATAAAAAATTTAGTTTTATTATAATTATATTTAAGAATAAATTAAATATTTATAATATCATAAATATCCATTATATAAAAATTTATAAACATTCATAAAGATAAAGATAGAAAAATAAATTATACAGTCATGGAGATGGTGGTCTGTATGTACGCTTGAATGTTGTTTTCACTTTCTGAAATATGGAAACGAAGAATGGTAAATAATAATTAACATTGGAAGAATAATTATTATATCATATATATATATATATAATTTTAAATCTATCCATATAACCATCCATGTAAATCAGAAACAAAAAAAGGAATTGTGTCACTTCGTGGAGGAGGTAGTCCACACATACACATGAGTGCTGTTATCATTTTCCAACAGAATGGAAGTTAAGAAGGATGATGTGATATTATGATTAAAGAATTATATTTATTTAATAAATATCATATATAAACTTTCATCTGACCATAATAACCATCCATGAAATACGGTGATGTAAAATGAATTACATTTATATGTTGAGAAAGTAAGTCGTACGTATTCATGAGTTATGCTTTCACTCTGTATTTGATGAGAAAGATTGTGTATAATATTGATTTAATAATTTTAATATAATTTTATTCTATTTAATTTAGTCAATTTATTATTTTATTGTAAATAACATAGAATTTGGGTAGGTAAATATTATGTACAAGAATAAAGTGGTCAGGTTAAGGCGATTACATCTTCTTTGAATGAACTCCTTTAGATCACCCCTTAAGGATTATAGGTTTGGTCTTTTGGGAATACCAGAACCCCTATAATGTGGATAAGGATGTTTATAAATTATTTTCTAATGGTATTTTCAAGATAAATGGATCCAAATATATGAATGAGTGAGGGGAGTAGGTTCTCTTTTTTAATTAAGGCGGGGGTAATTTTTTGGAATTTCTAATTAGATTAAATTATAAACAAGTTATTCTTGATAAAAATGCTTCAAAATGGACATATATTAAAATATAATATTGGATATTTTTATTAATATTATCAACCAATATAATTTTTAAAGGTGTATATTTTTTTAAACAAATCTTTTGGATTGACCCCTTTGTTAATTATTTTTTACCTTAACCATGGTGACAAATATTTTAACCATAATGGGTTAATAATGCTAACATAAATGGAAAGGTGACTCAAAAATGGAACATGGATTATTTTTAAACAATATTATAGTCACATGTGTAAAGATAATATTTTTATTAATTTTAAATCATTTAATAATATATTATTTATCATAATTTGTCACTAATATCAATTTCGACACTATTTATTTAATTTGAATTAATAGACATAAAAAAGTTTAGATTGAAATATAATAATTAAAAACAACACTAATATTCCATATTCATCTATAATATTTTTTAGCAATATAAATCGCTCAATTTATATAACTTTTATTATTTTTAAAAGGATTTTTTAATAATTGAATAAATACTATATTAGTGATGCACAAGAATTTAAGGTAAATATACAATTTATTTTTTTAGAAATACAATACCAAAATTAAAAAATAATAATTTATCTCAAAATATATATTTATATTTATTCATAACTTATTTTTTTCTTATGTGGATAGATAAGAGATATTTAAAACTAATAGTGACAATTTGTAACGTTATTTACTTTAAATATTATATCAGTAATTTTCATGTTAATTTATCAATTAAACAAAAAAATTAAATCCAAGTGTTATATGGATAAAATTAAATTTATCAAATAATAATTAATAGTAATGACTATGACCTTATCACTTATTTGTAACATAGATTAAACTAATTTTCCATTTACCGAGGTGATAACTTTTACCATGTTTATTATTCAAATTGGATAAAAATAAAATGGGTGTATTTAAAAAAAATTAATGTCATGATTCTAAATATGGAATCCATTTTATTTAAACAAATAACTATAATTGTTAAAAATAAATTTTAATATAATCATTCAAAACACGACCAATACATCTTTTTAGAATAAAACATTTTTATACATAAAACTTGATTTATTTTTATCTCATGATTATAAAAATAATAAATAAATGTAAAATCATTTTATTGATCATTTAATATATAAGTTTTATTAAAATTTCTCAAAAAAAGTAATTAATTTAAATTATAATGATAAAAATACATTGCGCGCATGAAAATATTTCTTTAGAAAAAGCATCTTTTTTTACTTTCAAATGATTTTTTTCAAATTACATTATAACCAATGAATTTAATTTATACATATTTATCTATATTTTTTTCATAATATATTTATTCATATTCATTTCCACAAATATTATGGATAGGATATAACTTTCACATTAAATAATAATTTTTTAATTATATATCATGGTTCATTTAAACGTGGTGTTGCGTGTAACACAGGGTATCAAAGAAATAAAATTATTTAAAGATAAATATATTCTAAAATCTAATGTTATTAAAATATAACTTTTAAAACATCCAAATAATGGATAAATTAACCCCATTACATTCTATAGATTCATTCCATTATAAATTTTCACATCACACTTCTTATTACATTAAATTTCGTTTAGTATTTTAAAAACATAATTCCCCATTCAATATGTTTTTGAATTATAAGTTTGTTTTTAATAATAATTATTCCTAATAGTGGATACGATCTGTAGGATTTCATAGTTATAAAAATATTATTCATTGGTATTTATTATCCCATTTTATTAGATTAGTTTTTATGTGAAGTAATATGAAGGAACCCAGGGCTTTGAAGAAGCATCAAAGATGGTAATTTAAATTTTTTGGGTCCAAATTTATCTTGAAACATAAATTCTAATATACCATATCCTAGAATAATCTAGTTAATGTGATAAATTTAACTAACAGTGAATAGTGAAAATGGAAAAAATAAACCAAAATTGTACCTCATCTGATTTCGCTCATAAAAATGTTTCTCATTTCATCTATGATCATTGCTTGAAGAAACCAAACCTAGAACCCTATAGATCATACACACTAATTATGGAATCTTGATAAATCATTTTCCTATGAAATACATGTTCTGTCATGGAGTATAAAAGGATCTTTAATTTCTTCATGATTGTGGGAGATCAAACTAATGATCCATGACTTTGAATTAGGGTATATATGATCTTCCATTCATTTTATCTCTCTTAAACTTGAGAGAGAGGGAGAGGATAAGTAATTTAACCAATCAATTCTCACCAAAATTTTAGATCTAAAAAATTATTTTATACTTATTGATAAATTTCATAATTCCTATTTAGTTCACTTGGGAATTAAACCCTTTAAACACCCCCAAAAATGACATGTCATGTAATATAATCTCTTTGTTAGGTGATATCTCAAAAATCAGGATGCACACTTAATCTCATCATCCTTTCTAGATTTATTTATTCATGATCTTGTAATATATATTTACCATTAAATATCAAGGCTATGGATTTAGTAAAGATAATACCATTCAGGTCAAATGGGCCTCAGACATCTCGACCTTTCAAAAGTAATAAAAACATTCTTGAATATTCAACCAATATAATACCATCAATGATGAACCCCACACAAGCTACCTCGCCACAATATAATTTTCATGGTTTTCTTTTGAATAAATTTATGTGATAATATAGTACACATTTATAATGATCTCATGTATATTGACTAATATGAATTCTTAAAAAAATGAACAACTAATGACACATAATATATGTGATGTTCATATTGGAAAGTTAGTCTTCATGATCTTCACTACTTGAGATCACCATGTGAAAACTTCATGAGAATATGTCTCAATGCTTATTAGCACCCAAAACCTAATAGAAGGGAGTCATTTGTGTCCCTTAAGTATAATGTATCTATAACATATAACATATGTTTAAGATTTATGTGATAGTGTCTCAAGTTTCTCATTATAGATAGTAACTGTAACAACTTATTGATATGATAAATAATCTTTGTAAATTACGATATAAATTGTGGGAATAGAATTTTTGACACTATTATGGTACGTATACATCCTATATAACTCTATGATTAGATTTATGGTAATCCTAATTTAATTTTCAATTTGAGTCTATAGAACCAACTTTTAAAATGCTCCCACTTGCACTAGATCCAACTTTCTAATGATCAACATATTATCTCTCAAGTAAAAAGATCATGCTTCTGCTGAGTTATGGATTTGGTCATTGGTCCTACTACATTTTCATATATGGAAACTCTATTATATGTCACTTCACCTCCTTTAGTATGTATTTTAACATATGATATCCATGAGTATAACATGTTTTCATCTATCACAATATTGACATCTTTGATAGTAAATTTTTTATAATTTCATGAACTAGAAAAAATTATTGTGTATTTTATGATTCTTTAGATACATCAGAAGTCGTAAGATACTCGATATTTTTATATATGGATACCACTAGATTGAATGATATTATAGTTTTCATCGACTTGTCCTATATTCAGAATTTGATCATATTGATCAATAGGAAGACTGGTTTATGTCCCATTATAACTTGTATCCATTCATCTTCAAGTACTAAGTACACATCCCTTGTACATTATGAGGTATACTGGGATAGTTTATGTTACTTCCCATGTTTTTTTACCTATATGTAACTGATATTTTCATACCATAAATAATATGTTTTCAATGTCATGGCTATTAAATACAATGGAAAATGTGATAGATCCATCATTGAAACATTTTGATTTTTCTCATTATTTTATTTAACTCTTATATATCATGAAAGAATTATTGGAGAGATTTATACCATTAAAAATTTGGTAAAAATTAACTCTCAATTTTTTAAAATTGTAATTTTTTAATACCTTTTCAGTATATATACTTTTTAATTGGTATAAGAAACCATTAGATGTACCTCAATAGATATCATTCCCTAAAACATGGGTAGTTACATTAAAATAATCTTTAGAGAGTTTTATCTAATTGAATCATAATTAAATGGAAGACCAATAACAATTTTACATATGTTATAAATATATTTTACTTGTAAACTCATGGTAATCCCACTGACATCTTATAGAAACCTGGTATGTTTCATCCTAAATTAATAATCTATGATCATAATGCTTGCATCAGTCCATAAACGGATCTATATAACTTGAATTTTTATTTATGATTCATTTGTGTCATCAATAATTTCTGGTTGCATTGTACTGAAACCTTCTAATAAAGGTGTTATTGATATCCAATTCTCAATATAATGATCCTATATATTTTCTATGAAAAGTGTTATTCAAACGGATTTATGAATGAGGTTCAGTGAGAATGTTTTTTTTCTTTTACTATTTATACACATTTTTTAGAACCTTTTAGCTATCAATCATTACCTATTGGTATAAACATTACCATTTTTTTCTTATTTCAATTGAATACCCTCCTCAATATCATGATGTGAAACATTAAAAATACAAAGCACAAAAAAATTGGTACATGGAATCCATTATTGAATTTTCATTAAACTTATCATTCCTTTATTGTTATCATTTATTGCTTAATTTAAGGATTCATTATTCTCAATGAATATTGTTTCACCCCCTGTAGTGAATATAAATACACAATTATGGATTATAATATTTTTATTTATTATGTTCCTTGAGAAAAATCCATTCTCATGAGCTCTTAGTTTGAATTGTTCAAATGAAATTATTTAGATATCTCAAGTCCTAAATTGAACTATGTTAATTTAGGTCCCACTATATCAAATAGGAATGTGCACCTTTTTATAGAAATTTAGTCTTTCACTTGAATATAAATTTTCTATATTATGGATTTCTATAATATGCATAGAATCTTTTAGGATAATTACCTTAAATGTGCATTGTGTTATTCTTAATACATATTTTTTATTGACTTATTCTCAATAAACTGTTTACACATAACGCATGGAGTA
This sequence comes from Viscum album, assembly GCA_963277665.1. NCBI lineage: Eukaryota > Viridiplantae > Streptophyta > Magnoliopsida > Santalales > Viscaceae > Viscum > Viscum album. Next base: position 1,065,752,040 of record OY728135.1, on the reverse strand, counting down.
TGACATATTGAATTTAATTTATATTATAACCCATATGCTATCCATTTTTCATAATAATTGATATATGGTTATAGTTTAATGCCATTATTTCAAAAGGATCCCTTGAAAGGATAATGGAAGATTTTGTAATGCATATGAGTCTCATCATTAATTCTCCTTTACTGAAATCAAAAATCTGATGTGTATAAGGAAATGTGAAATTTAGTAATTACTCCATACTACATTTTAATGATCAATGGTTTCACATAATACTCGACATCAATCATCCTTTTACTAACATCATGGATCTGATGTGTATAAGGAAATGTGATTTGAAGAATAAATCCACCATATATTTTTAGGATATATGAATTCTTGGTCAAGATATTATTTGACTTATAGATCCAAATAAACTCATATATTCTAACAATTAATAGTAATAACTTCACTATAAAATTCTATAAACCTCTTATGTAATCTCATGAAGTGTAAAAATTTATCTCTATCTTGTCCTTGGAATAGTTTATGATCTCTAATGGAACTAATTCTGAATGATTTTTGAATTACTTTTATTTATAAAGGTCTCTTTATCCAAAACTAGATAGGTGAATGTTTATATAATTCATAAGTTTCTTTAGATCCAAAGAGTATAAATACTATAATCAGAATATCCTCAAAAACTAAATTTACTTTTTTCTATGAAAAGAATTATCCTTCCACAACTACGTATTTCATTCTTATATTTTATATTCCTTTTTTATTTTAAATGATTCAAGAATTACACAACTATTTGTTGAGTATGATACTCCAAAAACACCATTATTTTGAAAAAAGGAATAATATATCTATGTGTAAAATAGACAGGTGAGATAATGTTTCTGGGTAATACTTTATAAAAGTGAAATTAGAATCATTTTACCTAGAAATTATATGTTTTGAACTTATCACCACTAACTTATGAATCAATAGTTCTTATCTACTTGCCGATTTCACCTTACTTATTTTAACATTTCAATACATACTTTTTTAATGTATTTGGATAGAAATTTGTTATACACATTAAATATCCAATACCAAATAAGTAAAATAGAAAAATTATACACAATGATGAATATAAAATATGTTGAAGCCTCTTATTTCTTATAATTTAATTAATTTCATTTTATCTTCTATAGGATTATCTAACAACATTAGAAACAAATAGCATCATGTATGATGTTATTCCTCTTTCCTTTGAAGTTTTTTTTGAATGTTACTAGGGAATCACACTTTAAATTTTCATTTTCACCATTTCTTTCAACTGGGTCACTATATGGACTAAATATTAATATTTTTTTAAGTTCTTATCTCCTTGGAAAATTGTATCCAAAAGGTATTGATGTTTTTCCCCATATTGTTCATTTTATATAATCCAAAAAAATCTGGAGTAATTTAATGATATATATATTATTAATGGACGTATTAAAGTATCATGATACATATTTCAATTTACACATGTTTATTATAATCATCATCTCATTCATTTTTCACTTAACCTTCTCTTTGATGACTTCTTAGAGGCAAGACAACATGTGTCTCATGTAAGCCTCCTTTTAAATATCACATATGAGGTGGATCAACATCTAATGGGGACTTCAACACAAAAAAATCATTTCACATTAATGTAATTTTCTCAATCCCCAATACTATACTTTGAAATTAATACTAGTTAGGACAAGTTATTCATCTGCAATTTTTCACAATGAATTTGTGGTTTTACTAGCCAATGTTCTTTAAAATAAAACATAAGTTGATTAGTAATTTTATATTGATGGATGGTTATTAATCATTATATGTTTTTTGTCTTAAATTTATATCACTATTTTATCAAAATATTTTATTTCTAAAATTCTATATTTAGAATAATGAATCACTAGAATATTCTAGTGATAAGGGTCCTTAAAACTGCCCTTCATATTATAATATTTCTTTACGCCACTACTCAGAGAGTCTCACACTATGATTTCATCTCTACCAATACATTAACTTGAGTATCCTTAATCTTTTGTGTGGAGTAACATCTCCTCTAAAGGATGACCATCCATTGCTCATTTTTTTCCTCTAATGTTGTAACAAGCTAGTTATGGCTATTTTTTTTTGGAAACTTCATTTAAGTTGACCCACTAATAGAGCCGTAACTTTAAAGCCAATTTTATTATAAAACAAAATATTTATATATATAAAATTATTTTTATTGACGTTATTATTTTTCTAATTATGGTTGGATAACACAATTTTTTGGAAAAAAAGAAAAAATTATGATTCTTTAAGAGAGATTGTTTTGTGACGCTTCACTTCACTACATGAAATCATAACTTGGAAGATGGTGTATGGAATATAGTTGATAGAAAGGAAGATAAGATATGATGATTTTATGATGTAAAGGATGTCTCATGATGAAGGACAAGTGATGGTCCAATTCCAAAATTCAAAACTGAAGAACATGATAAAAATTGGGTGAATCATGAAAGAGAAAAACATTACACATAATAAATTTCCTTCAAAACATAAAAAACTATAAAATAATTTATATAATTAAACTACCCGTGAAAAATTCCCCCCCACCCCCAAACATTACACAACATGAATAATATTCACAATGTAAAATGATCTGACAAATCAAATATTAGTAGTATTTGCTCTAAATAATGGTGGAAGATATTTTGATGATTCAAGCCCATAAAGACCCATATATGATGGATCGAGTACCTAGAATCCCTATAAATTTAAGTCCATGTTATAGGAGAAGATATTTTCCACATAGGGTTCCTCCATTACATTATGTTGTGGGATTAGGTAGTTGTTGTTTAAATTTTCTTTTTCTATTTTTTAAATTTATTTTCTCATGAAATTGAAACTTCATACTTTAAATTTAAGTGTTCCCCTTTATTTTTCCATCCATATTTCTATTACAACACTAATATCTCATTATATCCCTTACATATTCCATAATGATCTCAATTCATTTCACAAGGTATAGTGACTAACATAAGGCCTAGTCCAGGGGGATGTTTCATGACATTCTTAATTATCATTCCTTAAAATTATTAATTTTTTAAATCTATTTGGAGTGGAAAGAAGATAAGTTCAAGGGTGTTCCACTTATAGACCACGAAATGGGTCTCTAGTATATTCCTTTTTTTCAGTCATTTTCCCATATTTCTATTAGGTAAACTCTTCATATAGTGGACTTGAGGATACCGGGAGGGATGAAATGGCATACACTAGAGCTGGTTTTTTTTTAGTAATTACACTATCCATCGAGGTGTTTTCCTTTTTGGATATTGTTGGAGGTTTGTTTTGGTGTTCTGAAGGTGTTCTAAAATCCCACACTCAATAAATAAAATGAATTTTATTTTTACTGATGTTTCATCAAAAAAATTATCAAACTCAATTTAAACAACAAATTAATAATGAATAAACTCACGTTACCAAACCCTATGACCAAACCTTACTTCCCTAACATGAATTAATTAGTCCTAAATTTAATTTATATTTCATATATTTAAAAGAACCAAAATATTATTTCTTTCATAAAATAGTAAAAGCAACAAATAAATTAGATTATTTGATTTCAAAATTAGTGACAGAACTAACTATAATTCTTCTCAAATGGGAAAACCCTGGTCAACCTCTTTTCAACATTGGGAAAAATAAATTGCCTTTTATACCACCCTACGATAGGAGAATAACCCACCACTATCATATGAACTACCTTATAGTTAGAGGCACCAACAAATAGGGATGGTAGGCATCTTATACAATCTGTTTTGTTCAAACTTATGTAATGGATGGAATTTAAGTACTTAATATTTCTTTTATAGTTTTTTTATTCTCAGTGAATGTAATAATTTTTTTATTTACACTTTCTTATTCTATGTGACCACCCTCATATATTATCAATGTTATAAATAGAAAAACATTCATTGTGCATTTTCATTTTATTTGTGCATGATTACATATTATTTTATGTGATTGCACAAAAAAACTACACATAAATAAAATAATAAACAAAGAAAAAATAAAATTAAATGATGTGACTATAAGGAATTATTAGTGTTTGATCCATTGAGTGAACAATTGATCAACCTAGACCCTAGGTTAAACTTCATGATTAATTATACTTGCAAATAGAGTTACAACACTCACCCATACAATATGTCAAAATCCTTTCTGGTATGTCACCAAATCTCAATGGGAACTACATCACATTTAATCCTCAACATTATACAAGAATACATACACACAAGAAAAAGGGATCATGGAAATATGAAATACTAATTAATATTTTTTGTCTGGGCATGCAGACCCTTATATAAATAATGTTACAAAATATGATACTCAAATAGTCATTTATTAAATAATTAATACAAACCATGCATTGTCATAATTAAATAAATAAATAAGGAAATATCAATCATGTATTGGTTAGTCTAAGTCACATGATAATTTGGTACACATTAAATTCATGTAAATAAATTATTTTTTTAAATTAAACTTCGGTTTATTTTTTATATATCAAAATAAAATAAAATATTTTTTTTCATAGAACAATTATCACATTGTCCCAAAAAATGTTTAGTTAAATTCAAAATATTTTATAAATATTTGAATAAATTTTATCTATATTTAATTTGTCTCCCAATTATTATTTTAATCCCACAATAGGGGTTTTGGATTGTGGGGAAATACTCAAAAGGGATGGATGGCTTAGGCAGAACCTGACCTATCCCACTCGAGGATTGGCTAACCTAGTATGATTATCGGGTTAATAGAACATGTGCAGACAAATAACATGTGTTCCACAAAGGTGGAGACACCCCTCATGGGGTTTCCCATTCAACTAAATAATAAATTAAAATCTACAATGCCTTAGGTGCTGCAACTCCCTCCAAATGGGGGGTCTTCCCAAATGAAATCAAATGGGGCATAAAAATTTATATTTATTTTATATGAAAAAGTAGCACTCCCAAATTCCCCTACTATAAGAGGGGATTCAAATTTTTCCATGCATGGTTAAGTCTTAAAAAGTACTATGTTGTTAATTTTAAAAATCCTAATTACATTAGGTTTTAAAAAAAATTAGGGAAGGATCATTATTCTCATTTTATTAGAACCTATACATTTAATATATATATATATATGTGTGTGTGTGTGTGTGTGTTATATGTATTATTTTTCATATATATATATATAGTAAAATATTTTTTTAAATATGACTGTATTGAAATGGACTTACCTAGTATTGTATCTTAGCCAAAAAATACATCACTAGTAAGTGCTCGACCGTTTCTTCAAATATAAAGTCATTGTTCATCAGTTATATAATACCACACCGATGAATTATATACTCATTCTTGGTTTTGATCCTAAATAATAATTAATTCGATCTTTGAAAAACCATAACTCGGTCATAAGATCTTTGATAAATGTGTCGTTTGAGGTAGTGGTACCTTGAAAATTCCTTCTATATGAATAAATTAAAATTTAATTTTTAAATTGACTTAATTAAATTCATTCCTCCTTCTGATACAAATTTAATGAACCCATGGTTTTATGGAAACTTGAAAAATAGTTATATAATATTTTTAGATCTAGATTTATATTGAAACATAAAATCTATTATACCCCATCCCAAATTCATCCATTTATTATTTTCAATTTATATATTCATGAATAATAAAATAAGGAAAATTAAATTGAAATCATACCTCATCCTATTTATATTGGAAACATGTTGTTATTTTCATCAGCAATCATTAATTGAAGGAACCAAACCCGAAATCTTCTTGATCATCCACACAATTCCCATAATCCTGATTGGTCATCAGCCTAGGAAATCTAGGTTCGGTCATGGAGAACTAGAGACTCTTTAATGTCTTCATGGTCAGGGGAGATTAAAATAATGATCCATGATCTTGGATCCGGTGATCTATGGTCTTCAAATCACATTCCCTCTCTAGAATCTGAGAAAGATGGGATATGAGAGGGAATTTTAGAAAACCATTATCACCTATATTTTGGGTCATAAAATTTCTTTCACACTAGGGTTATAACTTCCATCAATTTAATTTGATTCCTAATGTAATTTGACCATAGAAATGTGCTGAAAAAACACAAATGAAACATAAAACATGGTGCAAATATTGCAGATATTTTGTCAAATAATTTTAATTCCTGAAATATATTACATAGAAATATACGAGTAATTAATTGGAATTTTTAATATCATAAATATTAAACAAACTGTTAAAATTTAGTATTTAATAGCTGTCTGAAAAATATTTTTTTAAATATTCAATAAATAACTTGTGAAAACGAAAACTAAATAAATTCAATGGTTATTATTTTAAGCTCAAATAGTATTGAATTTAGTTATTTTATTTTTGATCATATAAACTTTTAAATTACTAGGAAAGTACCACTAGTAATTCCATGTCCTTGTCTCCATTTCACTAGAATTGGCAGGTTGATTGAATATGATTTGTGTGTGACCCTCTAGTTTCTTATCTCAATTTCAGTGAGTACACTCAAAAATTAGTAGTGGACTATAATATCTTATTAAGTCTCATAAGTAGACAAGGTTTAGTCATATCAATTAAAACCTCCTATAAAAACATGTTGTGTAATAGAATAGTTTTGTCTGATGATATCTCATAAATCTTGATTCACACTTCATGTCATTATCTATGCTGGAATTATTTATTCATGGCATTACTAGATAAAATTAACTTTAATCACCAGGGAAATAAATTTAAAAAATGTAATACTATCTTGGTACATTATACCTTAGACATATCATCCTTTAAAACATGATAAAAACATTCTTGAATACTAGACCAATTACACATCATCAATTATGCACCCCACAAAATCTACATCTCCAAAATATAAGTGTCTTAGTTTTTTTCGTGAATCAAAATATGTGATCAAATAGTATACATTTATAATGATGTCACTTATATATAATAATACAAATTCTCATAAATAGAAATAAATAATGAAACATATATCATGCAATGTTCCTATTAGAGAGTCAATCCCCATGATCTACCCTACTTGAGTTCAAAAGATGTGAACATCATAAGAAGAACTCTCATTGCTTATGATCCTCCAACACCTAATAGTCGTACATAATTTTTGTCCCTTTAGTATAATGTATCTTGACCATGATACATATGATTAAGATTGATTTCATAATATATTGAGGTTCTCACTATAGCTCAGAACTGTTATAACATTTTGATATGACAAATAATCTTTGGAAATTACTATAGAGAGAATGATTGAATAAGTATCGACACTATTATGGTAAGTATACATCATGAATAAAACATTGTATATATTATTTTATAATCATAAAGTAATTCTTAAGTTAGGCCTATAGAACCCACTTTTACAACATAATCATCCATGTTATATAATAATCCATAGTATCTAATACTTGGTTTCATTTAATTTTATTATAATATATTATTATGAGTGAATAATTGTTTTCTAATTTTATTTATATATTGTATGATTTATTTTACACTAATTTTAGAAAGAATAAAACATTCTACATAGGGAATGTTATCATACACTATTTACTATAATTAAAATATCTATAAAATAAATATTTAAAAACCCAATTAAAATCTTTAGAATATTTACCTTAGAGTCTATATAATATCACAACAACCAAAATCCAAAATAAATTACACTGAAAATTTATATAGTAAAAATAGAAACATCATGAAACTGTAGAAAAACACACATATAAATCTCTTCACACCAAAATAGTGATGGAGGGATAAAAAACAACTCTCCCAAACTTCCTTTAGACAAGGGAATAAGTGGAATAAAACTTATAGATGATTTCACCAATATATGGTGAAATAAAAAATAGAAACTCCAACCCTGAAAATAGAAACCAAATGAGAAAGCAATGAGAGGGAATGAGAGAAGGGGAAGAAGGTTTTACATTGAAATTTATGATAAGAACCATACTCAAGAGCCATGTGTTGATACTATTTTAATTCAGGATGTGATAACTAAAGGATAGCCTAATGAGAGCCTCTCAGTTAGACAATGGATGAAATTCTAAATGAAAACCCCAACAGGGGGTAAAACAATAAGGTGGAAATATTAAAATTTCCCTTATATTAAAATAAAATCATACAACGTCCACCAAATACCCGCTATATGAACAAAAGGTACCCAGTGGTACTTCAAGAAAACCCTCACTTATTAATGGACCAATAAGTACCTGGTACCCCACATTGGGTACTCAGTTCCTCCTAAAGATATAAATTATATTTAGGGCCATATTTGGGCCCCCTAAAATACCTGACCCTCACACCAAACCCCAAAACATACCCAAGAGTACCTATAATCTCATCTTGAAATGATATAATTCTAGATCAATCCCCAAAAAATGACCCCCTCCCCAAAACTAGAAATTCAAAAGAGACCATACTTTAAAAAACTAAGATTCCAACGTAAGTCATCAATAAAACTCTAATTATGCTAAATAGGGAATGATCCATTATAACCTCCCCCCCATAAAACATTTCATGTTAGGAAATATTAACCAATAAATCATTCCAAAATACCTTATCTTACAATACCATCATTTATATAACTCTCTATAGTATATAACCTAAATTACCAACCAAAAATCTAATTAACAACACTTGAATCCAACAAAAATCACCCAAAGACACAAAATTCTAGTTTTTATAGGGTAAAATATAAGTTATCGCACCCACCCATATCCAAAAATATCACCAAATCTCCAATGTGTAAACCCGTAAACCATAATTACCAATGAAATCCTAGAAATACTAATACAAAAAAGAAATTATCATCTTAAATCATTGAAAAACACTATAAAAATTCATAAAAATTAAGATATAAAACTAAAAAAATAAACACTACCATCATATATCTATAATTTTACATAAATAAAAACCTACCCAGGTTCTTGAAATCCTAAAAATATCTCAGACTAGACTATCCTCCCATAAATCATGCTCCCCACCATAAATATTGTCTTTTTATCAAGTTATAATTTCTTAAAAACATTCAATTATCAAAATACTTGAATAAAAAATAAATTTCATTCCAAGATCAAATACAGAGTACATTTGAAAAAAACTAACTTTTAAAAATCATTTTACAAAAAAAGAATCCATTTTTAAATATACTTATTCCCCAAAAGAATTATAACACCCCAATATTTTATGAGATTTTTTTTTAATTTAATTGATGTCTTGTGTTGTACGCTACACTAAGATTATCTTATGCTATACGCAACACCATATTAGCTTACAATATATTCAAAAACTATTCTAGACTTGTGTTTCATGCCAGAGAAACCTTCATCGATAGCGTGTGTTATATGGAATACCGAGTTTCACTAAATGAGATATGATTATAATATTATTATGAACTAGACGTTATGAATATAAATACCAACATTTTGAAATTTTATAAATTTGATCTTTCAAAATGGACTTCATTTTTGGATTCGGAATATCGAAATTAGCCTAGGGTGAATTTTTGGTATTTTTCGGAAAACTTTAAATTTTTGATGAATAGTGAAAACACTGGGTTACTATTTAAAACCCGACTTTTTATTCAAATAATTATTTATTTTATTTAAATTAATTTTAGGTCCAAATTGATACATAATACCTATATAAGTTCAGTGTAATTCATTAGAGTAATTTTATAATAATTTTAGATATATAAAAATTTTATTGAACTTTTCACCGTCTTTTACCTACCTCCTAGGAGCTTTTTACAGACATACATAAAACTTAATTTTACCGTTTCTGTGAGTGGAATTTTGAAAATCCTAGAGACACGGTTAATATCAAGGAGTAAAATTTGGTTTAATAAGATAAAAATAATTTTTGGTGAATAGTAACTTTTTACTTTTATTTTCCACGGTTAAAAGTAAATAGGGTAATTAAGGGTAAAAATGATATTATCATTACCTTAACACATGTTATAATTCTATTGGATAAGTATAATTCGACCAAAAACAACCTTAGGAATAAAATATTATCATTTAGGTCCACTTGAATTAGATTAGGACATTTATTATTATTTAATTCAAAGAAGAGTTAAAAGAGTTAAAATCAAAGTTTAATAACTAAAAAAATTTTAATACAGGGTTAGACATAAGATAAATTCAACTATAAATATTAATTAGAAATATAAAAATATTTCCTACATAATGATATTTTATTTATAATTTTTAGACAATAAATAATTTAATTTATTTATGACATAATGATGATGCAGTAATTAGCTTATTAATGAAATATTAACATAATTGAGGTTATAAATCCCCAAATAAGTGTAATTTGAGACTTTTTATGAATTCCACTAATTTTATAGGTTAATAATACATGTTATTATTGATTCAATTAACTTTGTTCAAACTAATAATGCTGTTATGATTTTCACAAAAAAATCAATTACCAAATAGTGTCAAAATTGACATAAAATAGTTTTTAAAACAAATATTATATTATTAATTGTTATTATATTCCTAAAAATCTACGGTTCAGCCAAATGACTTATAAAAGGTTATATATATTAATAATTAACCAATTGGGGTTCTTTTGTCTTGTTATAGTAAGTTTATTAACCATATAGTGTAAGAAAACAAGAGGACACGGTAAAGGTTAAATTATTTAACTTGGAGTAAAATCTAAATGATAAGGTTAAAATAGTAACTTAAACTTGTCTAAAACCTATTGGTTGAGAGTATTTAGACCAATACCCACTTTAGCTTCTAAATAAATCAATTTGGAGCTATTATAAACCGAATTTGACTTTATTATAAAATAATATTCTAAGTTTGTTCCAAAGTGCCCCTCTCCTCCCTTATAAAAGGGAACCTCCTCTCTCTCCTATTTACACAAATTTGAGCCTTCAAACTCGGCCAAACCCTGAACATTTCCCTTCTCAACATATCTAGAAACATATTAGAGGTTCTTGTCTTCTCAATAGACCAACTCTATTACCTTAAGAGGAAGGTTAAAGGAGGCACGTCGAGGAAGAGGTAATCTCTTCTACTGATTCTTGAAAGCTTCTTCCTTCTTCTACTTCCTCTTATTTAGTTGTTTCATTATAAAGTAATAACATAAGTATCACTCATATACTGATATTTTATTATAAATATGAAACAACCCTATTTTACCTTCTATCCATCCTACGGAAAATGAAATCACTGCGCGTGCGTACGTACGGAATACCGTCTCCACGCCGTGGTATAATCTGTTTTCCAACACCACCTTTATTGGATGGGTATAATGGTGAAAATAATAACTATGTATATGATTATTATAACATGATACTAATTCTGATATATTATACTATCCATTACATGACCATTCAATAATTATGGGAACGATATCATCGCTCGTGCGTACGTACGGATTACCGTCTCCACGACGTGATGAGATTCATTCTCCATGTTAACCATTCAAGAATGATTATAAAGTATATATAAGGAATAATAATGAAATATATAACATTATAAATCTACTGTATTTATGTATATATATATATATGTTTCATCTACTTACTTCCATTCAAGTCAATAAGGAAAGGAAAACAACGTTCATGCATACGTACGACCTACCGTCTCCATGAACGGTGTGTTTCATTTAATTTATCTATCTATTATATATTTATATATATACTGAATATATATGGTATATAAATCATGTTTTACATTCTGGAAGTATTTAAATCATGATATAATTAAAAATAGTATCAATAACAACAAGTCCAAACACGTACGACAAATGAAAAGAATATTACCCCAAACGTTGCTTTAACATGGAATTGACAAATGAATGGGTAATATAAATACATAAGTGAACCATATATGATATCATAAATATTATTATGGTTATGTTACAAGTTAATAAAATTTTTGATCCCACTATACAAGAGTCTCGAACACATACGGAAAAATTGGACATAAGGTAAAGGATTATTTTGTCTCACTTTTATATCTGTGAGACATATGCCTTAATCACCATCTATTTCTTTTGTATGGTGTTTAAGCTTCCCATGAGTGTTTTATGTTTTTTATTATGAAGGATATGATATTTACATATGAATGTAATTTTTCACCAATTATAAATGGTAAGGGATAACTTTTCCAATCTCGTTTTTATCCGAGATTGTTTATTCGTAATTATTTATTGGGGTTATATTTATCATCCATGTCCCTATTTTCTAAAAATAGTTTCATGTATGTTTAAAGTCCTTTTTACCCATTTTTTACTTTTAAAACATGGTATTAAAGGAATATTTCTTTTGTTTACTATAAAAGTTATTTTTTTATTTTCCAAAAAAAGTACGAGAATAATGTTTTTTTAAATTATACGACATGAATGGATTTTTACGGTTTTATAACACCTTATTTTCATGAAGGTTACTCTAAAGATTTCATAGTTATTTTCAATTAAATTATTTTATTTTAAAATTGAATGGAATTTTTTGAAAAGAAAATGATTTTTAAGGAGAAAGGATATTTTCCTCAAGAATTCTTTTCAAGTGTTTTATCAAAACCATTTTCCATCTAAGATGACATTATTTCATATGTGTATGTTTCAAGTGTAATATATATATGATTTACATGGTTTCACTTTTCTTATGATGAAATGATATCCATTTGTTTTATATAGATTATGTTATGGTGGGATGATGTTTATGAAACCCATTTTTATTCTTTGGGTTATATTGAATGATTTATGTTTATATTGTGGCAAAAGTAAGAATGATTTCATTATGAGATGGGTGGGACCTATATCTCCCTCCAATGAATTGGGTAAATATTTATATCTAATGAGATATACATGGATGGAACGGTAAGTTAATCTGGTTCAGTAATACAGGACTAGAACGAGGAGTGAACTCGATTCAGAAAGGGACTTTGTCCACTAAGATGCCTTGGCAGCAATGCCTTGACTACTATGGAAATCATATAGAGTGATTAATGGTTTCCACAATTACATGTTTCATTACCATTCTATTTATCATGATTGATGTTTCTTAATGATATATGCCTTACGTACATCCAAGATTTATGTCATTTCTCAAGATTTTGATGTTTAGATTTTATGTTCAAGTTTTTGCATTCAAATGTTTATGGATTGTTTTATGTTCTCTATGTTTACCCTTACTATGCATTTGAGCTCACCCTTTTTATGTTATATTTTCCCCAGGATATAAAGAAAAGTTTTAGGTATGAAAAAAAAGGTAAGATCTTTATGGGAGATGTTGAAGATCTTTCACCAAGATTAGAAGATTATTTTCCACGTTTCCAAAGACACTAAACTATTACAGTCCTTTGGTGTCTATTTTTATTATGTATTAAGTATTCCGAAAAAGAAATGTACTGTCAATGTACGTCAAGTTTGCAGTCTCTACAATTGGTATCAGAGGAAAGGTTTAGTTAACCTTTGGAAACTAGGATGCAAAAACTTTAGTGAAATCCCTAGAGATATTTCTAAGGTATGTCTAGGGATGTCCCTAAGGATAAGTATACGTATAGGTTATAGTCCTAGAATTATGGTAACGCTCTTAGAATTTGACCTAATATGTTAGATATTGATGGTATTCCCCCTTGATTATGATTTTTTCCTCTTACACTATTCTTTTTGGGTTTTAGAAAATTGCTGGAAACTGGAAGATTCACGATAATGGAGGATATGATGGACAATGGAATGATATTATTCTTGAGAAAACAAATGAAATTGGATCTGTAAGTCCACATATCGTTATTATGCCTAATCAGAAATCTCATAATATGATCAATAATCTCAACTTTGGAAAGTTTCCGGACTCAGCTAATAAGAGAAAGATGGAGTTTCATGATGATCATAGAGGAAATAAAGTTCAATTTCTCTCATGTAAATCATGTGGGAAGAGGAATCAAGGAGAATGTTTCAAAGGAACTGGAAGATGATTTGGGTGTGGAAAAGAAAGACACAAATCCAGTAAGTGAAAAGGAAAAGGTTCAGTTAAAACCATGGAGAAGGATAATGGTATTGCTACGACATCAATAATGATTAAATGTTTTAAATGTGGAATGTATGGGAATTATGCAAACCAATTCCCTAATGGAAAATCTCATGAAGAGAATCAGCATAGTCATATGGGTAGTATTTATATGGATGATGATGAGGATACTACAAATGATATATGAGATGAAAGAAGTGTTGAAGCTTGGTCAATGGTTTAATAAGGTAGTGGAATTATTGTATATTTATCTAGAGTTATGTTGTATAGGTAATTTAATGGTACTATAGAATAAAGAAACATCTAAGGATTGTTACACTATTGTTTTTCCTAAAGTATTTGAAAGTATATGTTGAATGGTACCGGTAATCATGAAAGGGTATTCAGATATTTTTGGAAGGAAGATGATATGCACGTAATGAAGGGATAAATAGAAAATGAAATTTTGATAGTATTCATGAGCTCATGACTGATATAAGGACAAAGTGATATCATGGTTTGAGTATATAGAAATTTTGGGATTTTGGTATGTGGAATGAGTTAACTTTTGACATCATTCATGTTTTCGCTAAGGTTCTATGGTAATTAATGTTACAAAAGAATACATGATTAAGGTATTCACATGTTTGGAATATGACCAACAAGATGTATCTTATGATATATGGGAGATAAATGATGGTATTCACATGCTTGGTATATGACCTCTCTAGTAATCTTTTTCTTTATACTATGATATTGGATAGAAGTATTTTGGATAAGCATAAATATTGGAATGGATTAAGTTGGACATAAGATATTATTATTTAAGGCTAGAAATTTTTGATATCATTCCTGGAATGTTATAATAGTATAGTTTTAGAAAAAGGAAAACCGACAGGATGGGAGATAACCCGTGACGTCGGACAAGGTTGCGGGAATCGAACCCACAACCAAAGTGCGACCGGACTTTATCAACTACCACTGGCCTACAGGAAGTCCCTGGTTTGTAGACATTAGTAAGTGGTATGATAGATGAATTATAAGTCTATTTTAGGAACCATATACGATTACTCTCACTGTAGATGGACTTTTGTATATTTAATAACTTTTGCTAACCTTTTGTTTGAGACAGAAGGAATGACCTATCATTCTGTCGCATGATCTGCTAACGCTTCACGAATTACAAATTCAACTTTATTTCTTTTAGAGATGATGTGGAAATTGTTCAAGGCACGAACAATAGTGATATTGTACCAAAATAAAGTAATTATTTCTTTTAATTCAAAAATTCTTCAACTTTAGGGAAAAAATCTTGAAAACCAAAAAATATTGTCCAAGTGGCTTTATATCCGATGAATCCAATGGTACCTTAAATTATCACAAATTTATGGCTTTGTGATTATTATATTTTTCATAGCCATGTTCTTTACCACTATCCATCAGAACTTTATGTTTATATTTCTCTTCCATATCAATATTTTCACCTATGTTCTTCTATGTGGAAACCCAGTGATGAGTTAATTTGGGTAACCGTTACATTTCATACTTTAGTTTTTTAAAGTTATGTTTTTGTATTCATTTTTACGATGTGGGTTTCTATGAAATAAACTTTCAAGTAGTAATCCATTTATAACCCCAATGAATTTCGAGGGAGAAATTCATTTTAAGGGGGGTAGAATGTAACACCCCTAGATTTTATGAGAAATATATATTTTTTAATTTAATTAATGTCTTGTGTTGTACGCTACACTAAGATTAGCGTGCGCTATACGCAACACCATATTAGCTTAAAATATATGCAAACACTATTCTAGACTTGTGTTGCATGCCAGAGAAACCTTCCTCGATAGCGTGTGTTGTACGGAATACCGAGTTTCACTAAATGAGATATTATTATAATAATATTATAAACTAGTCGTCATGAATAGTAATACCCAATTTTTGAAATTTTATAAATTTTATCTTTCAAAATGGACTTCATTTTTGGATTCGAAATATCGAAATTATCCTAGGGTGAATTTTTGGTATTTTTATGAAAACATTCAATTTTTGATGAATAGTGAAAACACTGAGTTACTATTTAAAAATGAATTTTTATTTAAATAATTATTTATTGTATTTAAATTTATATTAGGTCCAAATTGATACATAATACCTATATAAGTTCATTGTAATTCATTGGAGTAATTTTATAATAATTTTAGATATATAAACATTTTATTGAACTTTTCACTGTCTTTTACCTACCTCCAAAGAGCTTTTTGCAGACATACATAAAACTTAATTTTACCACTTATGTGAGTGTAATTTTGAAAATATTAGATACATGGTTATTATCAAGGAGTAAAATGTGGTTCAATAAGATAAAAATAATTTTTGGTGAATTGTAACTTTTTACTTTTATTTACCACAGTTAAAAGTAAATAGGGTAATTAAGGTTAAAAATGATATTATTATTACCCTAAAACATGTCATAATTCTATTGGATAAGTATAATTCGACCATAAATAACCTTAGTAATATAATATTATCATTTAGGTCCAGTTGGATTAGATTAGGACATTTATTATTATTGAATTCAAAGAAGAGTTAAAAGAGTTAAAATCAAAGTTTAATAACTAAAACATTTTTAATATATGGTTATACATATGATAAATTCGACTATAAATATTCATTAGAAATATAAAAATATTTCCTGCATAATGGTATTTTATTTATAATTTTTAGACATTATATAAGTTAATTTATTTATGACACAATGATGATGCAATAATTACCTTATTAATGAAATATTAACATAATTGATGTTTTAAATACCCAAATAAATGTAATTTGAAACTTTTTATGAATTCCACTAATTTTATAGGTTAATAATATATGTAATTATTGATTCAATTAACTTTTTTATAACTAATCATGTTTTTATGATTTTCATAAAAAAATCAATTACCAAATAGTGTCAAAATTGACATAAAATAGTTTTTTAAAAAAATATTATATTATTAATTGTTATTATATTCCTAAAAATCTAAGGTTCGACCAAATGAATTATATAAGGTTATATATATTAATAATTAACCAATTGGGGTTCTTTTGTCTTTTTATAGTAAGTTTATTAACCATATAGTGTAAGAAAACAAGAGGACAAGGTAAAGGTTAAATTATTTAACTTAGAGTTAAATCTAAATTGTAAGGTTAAAATAGTAACCTAAACTTGTCTAAAACATATAGTTTAAGAGGATTTAGACCCATGAACACTTTATCTTTGAAATAAATCAATTTTGAGATATTATAAACCGAATTGGACTTTATTATAAAATAATATTTAAAGTTTTTCCTAAAGTGCCTTTCTCCTCCCTTATAAAAGGGAACCTACTCCCTCTCCTCTTTACACAATTTTGAGCCTTCAAGCCTAGCCAAACCCTGCACATTTCCCTTATCAACATCCCTAGAAACATATTATATGTTCTGGTCTTCTAAAAATACCAACTCTATTACCTTAAGAGGAAGGTTAAAGGAGGCACGTCGAGGAAGAGGTAATCTCTTCTACAGATTCTTTCAAGTTTCTTCCTTCTTCTACTTCCTCTTATTTAGTTGTTTAATTATAAAGTAATAACATCAGTATAAATAATATACTTATATGTTATTATAAATATTAAACAACCCTATTTCACCTTCTATCCATTCTACGGAAAATGAAATCACCGCGCGTGCGTACATATGAAATACCGTCTCCATGCCGTGGTGTAATCTGTTTTCCACCACCACCTTAATTGGATGGGTATAATGGTGAAAATAATAACTATGTATATGATTATTATAACGTGATACTAATTCTGAGATATTCTACCATCCATTACAATACCATTAAATAATTATGGGAACGATATCATCGCTCGTGCGTACCTACGGATTACCGTCTCCACGACGCGATGAGATTCATTCTCCATGTTAACCATTCAAGAATGATTATAAAGTATATATAAGGAATAATAATGAAATATATGACATTATAAATATACTGTATTTATGTATATATATATATATATTCCATCTACTTACTTCCATTCAAGTCAATAAGGAAAGGAAAGCAACGTTGATGTGTACGTACAACCTACCGTCTCCATGAACGGTGTGTTTGATTTCATTTATCTATCTATTATATATATATATATATACTGAATATATATGGTATATAAATCATGTTTTACATTCTGGAAGTAAGTAAATCAGGATATAATTAATAATAGTATCAAGAACAACAAGTCCAAACACGTACAACAAATGAAAAGAATATTACCCCAAACGTTGCTTTAATATGGAATTGACAAATGAACGGGTAGTATAAATACATAAGTGAATCATATATGATATAATAAATATTATTATGGTTCTTTTACAAGTTAATAATATTTTTAAACCCACTATAAAGGAGTCTCAGACATATATGGTACACATTGGACATAAGGTAAGGGATTATTTCGTCTCACTTTTATTTCTGTGAGACATATGCCTTAATCCCCAACTATTTCTTTTGTATGGTGTTTAAGCTTCTCATGAGTGTTTTATGATTTTTATTATGAAGGATATGATATTTACATATGCTTGTAATTTTCCACCAATTATAAATGGTAAGGGATAACTTTTTCAATATCGTTTTTATCCGAGATTGTTTATTGGTAATTATTTACTGGGGTTATATTTATCATCCATGTCCCTATTTTATAAAAATAGTTTCATGTATGTTTAAAGTCATTTTTAACCATTTTTGACTTTTACTACATGGTATGTAAGGAATATTTCTTTTGTTTACCATACACGGTACTTTTTTATTTTTACGGAAAAAGTACGAGAAGAATGTTTTTTTAACTTATACGGCATGAACAAATTTTTATGGTTTTATAACGCCTTATTTTCATGAAGATTAATCTACAATATTTCATGGTTATTTTAAATAAAATCCTTTTATTTTAAAATTTCATGTAATTTTTTTAAAAGAAAATGACTTTTAAGGAGAAAGGATATTTTCCTTAAGAATTCTTTTCACGTGTTTTATCAAAACCATTTTCCATCTAAGATGAAATTATTTCATATGTATATATTTCAAGTTTAATATCTCTATGATTTACATGGCTTCACTTTTCTTTTGATGAAATGGTATCCATTTGTTTTATATGGATTATGTTGTGATGGGATGATGTTTATGAAACCCATTTTTGTTCTTTTGGTTATGATGAATGATTTATGTTTATGTTGTGGCCCAAGTAAGAATGATTTCATTATGAGATGGGTGGGACCTATATCTCCCTCCAATGCATTGGGTAAAGATTTATATCTCATGAGATAGACATGGCTAGAATGGTAAGTTTATCCAGTTCAGTAATATAGGATTAGAACGAGGAGTGAACTCGATTCAGAAAGGGACTTTGTCCACTAAGATGGTCTTGGTAGCAATGCCTTGTCTACTATAGAAATCATATCAAGTTATTAATGGTTTCCGCAATTACATGTTTTATTCCCATGTTATTTATCATGATTGATGTTCCATCATGATATATGCCTTACGTACTTCCAAGATTTATGTCATTGCTCAAGATTTTAATATTTATATTTTATGTTCACGTTTTTTGCATTCAAATATTTATGGATTGTTTTATGTTCTCTATGTTTACCCTTACTGAGCATTTGAGCTCACCCATTTTATGTTTTCTTTTCCCCAGGATATAAAGAAAGGTTTTAGGTAAGAAAACAAAATGGGAATATCTTTATGGGAGATGTTGAAGATATTTCACCAAGATTAGAAGATTATGTTCCAAGTTTCCAAAGACAGTAAACTATTACGGTCCTTTGGTGTCTGTTTTTTTATGTATTATGTATTCCACAAAAGTAATGTATTTTCAATGTACGTCAAGTTTGGGGTCTCTACAAGAATTTTACTTGTTATGTTTTATTTATGAAAAAACACCTTATGAGTTTTTAATCCAAATATTTCCATTCTAGAATAAAATATCACAAACTATTTCCCATAACTTTTTGAAAACATGAAAACCATTGACATAAAACATTAAAAAGGAAACACCAAATTATATGTTATAAATTCCGATTTCAAACAATTCTAATATCACATTACTAACATGAACATTATATCCAATATAAAAAAACTATCGTGAAGAAATCACTTGTTGAACATATTTCACTATGAAAATAATAAATTACGTACATGTGGTTTTAAATCATAATCGACTTTGTAAATATACTCTAGAGTATTGAGAAAGTTTTATACAAAATAATATATTTCATGATAATTTGAAAATGTGATCACAAATATTAAATAGTATCCCTATAAGTAAGATACTAAATATTGAATACAATATGATCAATAAGTCCAATTATCTATACATTATATAATTCATTTTAATCAAGAAGTTGATAATCCATCAAAACATTGACAAAAACCTGACTGAATTTAATTAATTTTATAACACAAAATAAGGTGATTAGTAAAAAATTTATCACTTTATTAGTTTTAATTTAATTAATTAAGGACACAATTGGGGGGGGAATTACTTGAGTGATAATGTCATCATGTGATCCTATATGAAACATAAGTTCAATTCTATATGTAGGTGAATTAGTGTGGGGATGTAGTTGTATTTTAGCATATTAGTGTTGTTTCTATTGTATAAGTTATTGTAGTGGGGTACTATTTCAATGTTATTATTCATAAAAAATTGGAATTTATGCCATGTATTTGGGGCATTGGGCCTTAATGTCTCTGATATATCAATGGCCTTTGGGATATGGGGTCTCTAAGCCATTATAGTTCTACTCAAGCATTGAAAATATGGGAAACAAATATGAATAAAGGAATGGTAAATTGTGACTAAGAAGGTGATGCAGGATGACGACACATAGGCATCACCAGGTTGGATAAATGAAAGAGAAATTGGTTCATTGGAACTTATCATCAAACCCTACAACTATTAGAATTTTTTATGTATGATGGAGGGTTTCCCATACACAACACAATGGAGTGTATCATGGTATGATTATTTCTGGAAGTGTGATAAATGTAGGGTACATATTGGAGAAACTACTAGTCATGTGACTTATAGGATGATTTGATGAAATTGATAGGATGTGTAACTTAATGACATGATATTGTTTTTAGGTGGTAGGATCAAAATATCAATGTCTACATTGATGTATATCATTTAACACTCTACCCACATTGATTTCTAATATTGGGAAGCAGTGTGACCTGGAATGACATGATGGTGTAGGTAGAGAATCAAACCTAAATATTGGTTACAAGGGGTGATTATTAGCTGCTCATCTAGGCCTTTGTTTCATCACATTTAGGTTCCTTTGGACCACATTATGTTGGGGCATAATACAATCAAGAAAATAGTTCTTCGGGCTATATATATGTAATAAAATATGTCCTTTGGGTTTTATCATTCCCTGTGGGAAGAAATTAAGCATGAACTACTGGGTGTATGGGTGTGTGTTGTTTTCATTTTATAATTACATCTACCAAATATTTTTTATAAATTTATTTAATTTAGTCTATTCATATATAATAATAGTAACATAAAATAAATGAACATTTCTTAATGTTCCACTAGACTTTGAGATGCATGAACAAATGCAAGGAGTGGATTCTAACCAAGACATATAACATCCATCCCAAATCTACCCTAACTCTATTTCAGGATGCCCAAATAAATAGCTCTCTCAGATCACATATGCTAGTAGTTAGTTAAAAAATTCAGACACCCATAGTAACTTCATCTTCTATAAGGACATGATGGATAAATAAGCACACTATGTACCACCTAGGTCCATACATCTGAATCCCCCGAAAAACGTCAAAATATTATATTCAATATAATCTCAAAATAAAACTCAAATATAATTTTTTAATGAATATGGCCCAGATTCCCTAATAGAACCCAAATTAGGACCTCAATTTACCCCAATGGCATTTCCATATCCTCAATTGTTGGCCACTTTCTCTAAGGGTTTGAAATAATAATGGGGAAAACATACCCATTGAGGTTTATATAACAATGCATGACCATTTTTCTATAATATACTGACATAAATATTCCATATATTGGATGTTTTCCATATAGATAAACAAAAAACAATTTTATAACATCTTGTAGTAAAATGGTAATAAAACATATCTCTATATGAATATATTCAAGAATATGAAATCAGTTATCATGAGAAATAATAACATGTTCATAGAAAATATTCACAATAAATACAACCAAATAGAGAATTTGATGTGTTGAAATTTACCTGTCAAAAGTGTCATCCATCACTAACCCCACATGGAGCCTAAATAAATAAACCTATGATAGTACCTCACTATCTAGTATAGTATAGACTAACGATATACATACCTATCATAACTAAAGTTCATAAATAGAAACTACATTTTCACTGGGGTGTCTATGTCAGGTGTGAGCATATGAATACTCAGTATGGAATCCCCAAAATTCCTCATCACAGTAGAGAATAAATGTTGTGTGCAAGAACATGTCTTATTATTTAACTAAATATATCAAAAAAATAGTTTTATAAACAACCATCACTCAAACTTGAAATGAATATAATGTTAGTAGTTAACATATGATAAAAAGGATATTATAAAATAACAACTTTTACTAAGATGGTCCATACCTATACTCACCTACTCTAGGTCTAGCTTGATGTGGGTAACATGAATGGGGGAAGGAAAATCTTATATCTAATTCCCTCTAAAAATAATCATATAATAGAGTCAATGAATATGTAACGACTCTAGTTTTGTGGATTTAGGCCCTTAAATATTTATATGTATAAATATTAATTTATCCTCGATGTCAGTGTGGTGTTTGGGTTTCTTGGTACCCAATAATTAATATATTGAGAATATTAATATATTTTTTTATTATATGAATGTGCATAGTTTTAGCGTTTTTTAGTTTCCCAGCGTTTGGGTCCTTAGATTGGAAATCAAAGAACAATGTCGATTCTAGAATCTAAGGTTTACCCTAGGCACAACTTAAGGTTGGTCAGTATTAGATGTTTTTTGAAGTTGGTCGTAGGAAATTTATTAAGTAAAAGAAATAGTAAAATTTATTTATTTTATTTTAAATTACCAAGACCTAAATTCCTCAACTTATACCTCATTATAATGAATATACAAGGTTATCTTCATAAACTTTTGAGGATTTGAGATGAGGTCATGTATGTTCATCATTTGTGGATCAAGTCAGAATAATGAATGGATATTATATCGAGGTGGATTGATAGGTAGAAAAAATAATAGATCACACTCATTCCTATTAAAAAAATATTCGTAAATTATTAATCATGAATTGAGGTTGGGCTCATCATTTGAGGTTTCCATCCTTTTGTTTAAAAGATTGATCATGTATTCTTATTTTCATTATTTTGACCTTTGATTATATATCCCTCGCACGATCCCATTAAAAAGTAATTTTTTTAAATAAATTTATATTTTTCCCATACTAACACCCATGGTAACTCAATTTTGTGATTATTATCTGAGAATTTTTAGAAAATAATGGTTTTACCATTATTGTTGTTCATTTGTCCTCATTATTCTTCGCATTCATTATCGTCGTCCCAATAGATCATAGTTAGACATTATAGGGGTGGTTTAGAGGGAAATTGAACCACCAGATTCATGGTGGTCGTGTGAATGATGATTGGGATAGTGATTTTTAGATGAATCGGGATGGTTTGTAGGTTAGGGGTGATACCTTCTTGGATTCTGGATTTTTAGTGGAAATGGATGGATTGAGGTGGTGATGGGAGAAGTCGTTCATGGTTCGTGTGGATTGAAAATGGCCACCAATGACTTATTAGGTATAGATGGACCTAGATCCCAGACCCCATGTCTGGATTACATAGAAAAAATGACAGTGGTCGCATGACTACAACGTATGACTATTTTCATGTTTTTTGTTAAAAATGTGACTGTAAAACTAGTCGTCTATGAAGACACCTCATGTAGTCCCCTAGTTATGGTGGCTATAATTTCTCTAAGAATATAACGATCACACACCATTTATAGACTCTACACTTCATATGACCATATGTCAACGACTCTCCATAAACTCCAATAGTACATCGACACAATAATATCAAAACACATAGGCTTGACCATGAGTAAATGAGAACTACCTAGTACTCATACACGACCAGGCACACATGCCTAGCCCTAAGTACATATTCACATGCAGATATACATGGGAAGGACATAAATCACATGGGAATTCCTCAGGGAAACCAGTACATTCCATGTAGTTCCATTACATGTCATGTTGTTCTACGTGACTAAGAAATCCATATTTCAGTGAGGACATGATCAGGTATCCATGTGAGGTCACATGCTATGTGACCTTAGGTACACAACTTGTACTTTTTTATAGAACATTTACCTTGTGTATATCCTTCTTATGAACATGGATTTGGGCTAGCAAGTAGCCAATCTAGATCATTTTTTCGATGTAGAACATGTACCGCCCTAAGATATTGTGGATTTTTTTCTAATTAATTTAATGTTTAGGATAATTTTCATTTCACACAACACCGAGTTGGAATTAATTACACACAACACCTACTTGGTGTACGTTACATGAAACACTAGCTTGGAATACCTTTCATATGACACTGAGTTTCTACGAAACATAATTTTTTATAATTATTTAAATGAGATAATTATAAACTAACCATTAAACATAGTAATTTTAATTTTAATAAAAACTTTTAAAATATATTTTATAATGGTTTTATATAAATAAAACATATTTATAATAATATTTTTTTGTAAAGGTCGTATATGTTTAAACATACAATTTTCTCAAATGAACTGATTTCCGGGTCCTTCTTTGAAAAAAAAATAATTTTATAAATATTCAGAAATTGGATTTGATAAAATAATATTCATTTTTTAATTTATTATTTTTAAATTATCTTTGTGTAAATTTTTGGGATTTTTCTCAGAAGCATCATTTTTGGATGAATAGTGAAAAATACGGAATTTTAATTCCAAACTTCATTTTCATCTATTTTATTTGTAAGGATAAATTATATTTAAATTTTGACTAAATGTTTAATTATATTATATTTCTATCAATTATTCCAATTTAGGTCTTTGAAATTGGATATAAAAATATATCATACTTTTGGATGTTTTTACTTTAAAAACATGAATTACCATCCCATCCGGAAGATTAAATTTAAATTAATTTCTAACACTTATGTGATTTGAATTTGAAAAAATGGATTTAATATTTGGAAACATAAAAATTTATATTTCCTATTTAGTTCTCTTCATTTTTGGACAAAAAATATTTTTGAAACTCATTAAAATTAGTCACAATAATTAAGAGAAAGTGTGTGTTTACAAAGTACTAAATCTTAAATTTAAGCACAAAAAGACCTAGAAACTTGTCGAAGATCCATTTTAAATCCATATTTTAAACCTATATTCCATTTTATTAAATTTTATCTATTATTAGATCCCCTTGAACTAGGGAAAAAGATGGTGGAATTTCTTTTCCTAATATTTACAATAGTGCCACTCCTCCTCCCTTATAAAATGGATTCATGTCCTTCGACTTCCGCACACATATCAAGACACAATGGATTAAACATTTTCATTATAAATATATCATAAAAATACCTCCCCTAAACTTATAAGCCTATCCTTTTTTAGAAATCAATCCAAAGAATCCCTTTGGTGAAAACCAAAAGTAGTTACCCAAAGAAGAGGAAACATCCATCCTCTAGCTCTTTACTTTTATTTTTTTATCTAGCCCCTGAAATATCCTTATTACATGATTATATAATCACAACAGTTTACTAAATATACTTATATTTTATTATAGTCTTTTTTATACTAACACTTACACAAACTTCCATCTAATTGGTAATGAGTATACTGTTTACATGTACAGTGACCTACCGACTCACAAAAAGATGATTGTTCATTTTTCCTTCACCCCCTTTCATGGATAGACATTATGATGGAAAAATGTTTATATATGATATATATGATATATATTATATATATATGATTTTATTATTCTTTTATAACACATACCATTATTCTATTTTGTGTACATGATAATTGTTTTTGAGAAAGTGTAGACTACCGCCCCCTCAAAGTGAGGTGATTCATTCAAAGACTACACATAATATACTAAGGGTGTTTTTAGAGAAATTATATTATATATTTGACATATTAATATAAATTTAATTATATTATTTTTATATATTTAATTTTATTCCTTTCTTTCAATACGAAAATAAAATAGAAATGATGTTCATGTGTACGTACGACCTACTGTCTCCATGAATAGTGTATTCAAATTTATACTTATATATTTTATCAATTATTATAAAACACATATAATGAATATAATTGATATTTATATCATTGTATTAAATTATGTAAATCATGATATAAGTATAAGGACCATATATATAACAAATTAAGACACAAGAAAATAACAAAGAAGATATTTCTCGAAGTGAAACCTTAACATAAAATTGTTAAATTGCAGGTAAAATAAAGTCAAAATAAAACAATATATGTTATTATATATAATAATATAGTTATTTTATAGGTTTATAATAAACTTATATTTATTATACATTAATTTTATATGATGAGATTCAAGACACAAGGTAATGGAATTTCATCTCACTTTTTATGTCGGTGAGATACATTCCTTATTCACTACTCTTTTCTTTTGTATGGTGTATATACTTCCCATGAATGAATAAAATGATTCTTATTTTTATATTTATGGTTGTATACATATTAATTATATGGTATTTAATTCATGGGTTTTTTGTTTCAATAGTTACAAAATCTGTAAGACAGTTCTGTCTCAATATACCTTCTTTGAGAAACATGTTTTGTTATGCATCTACATTCTTTTTAGAGGTGTATGTAATTATATTTAGAACTTTATATCATGAATCTAATTATTCTAATAAGAATTTAATATTAATTTAATTTAATTTTCTTAAAAATATTTTATGATTCTGATTTACAATATGGTAATTGATTATTGAAATAATCTCATAATTTATCAGAACTGTTTATAATTATTCTTATTTTGATGAAATATTATGGTAAATATCTCATGAAAACTCATGAGTATTATTATCCTATGGTTATTCAAGATATTAATATTTATTAGTACTATTTTTCCACTCATTGGTATTTAATATTATTAATAAAATATATTTATAAAAAATATAACTGTATTTATCTCTTCGGTCGGCAATCTATTTTATTTCAAAAACCATGTTTTCAATTTTTTTTAAAAAATCAAATAAAAATTATTTCAAAATTGTTTAATCATTTTCAAATATTCCATTAAATTTTTTCAAAACTTTTTTCTAAAAAAACTTATTCAAAAATATCTTTTTTATAAAAGAATTTTTCAATTCCAAAAGGTTGTTTTCCTTGAGAAATATTTTTAAAAGATATTTAAAAATTATTTCCTAAGTTGATATATTTTTCTATTAATGCTACCTTTTGGGAAAATTATTCAATTATTTAATTCATATTATTTCTTTGAATGGTTTATGTTTTGATGGCATGTTGTTTATGAAACCTTCATCTCTTTTAGGGATTATATGCTTTTGAAACCCACTTCTTTTCAAAAGTTATGATTTTGATGGAATGATTAAGAAACCTCTATCTTTTTCCATGGGTTATAATATGATTACATGTTTATGATAAAAATTTAATTTCAAGGGTTATGAAATGATGTTTTATGATTTTATGGCATATGTATGTATGATTTCATTATGAGATGGGTGGGACCTATATCTCCCTCCAATGCATTGGGTAATGATTTATATCTCATGAGATAGACTAAGATGGTATTAGGAGTGATCCTTGACTAAAAATATGACCATGGGAGTGAACCATGAATTCAAAATGGTATAAGGAGTGAACTCATACTACTGAAATTAACATGAGAGTGAACCATGACTACTGAAATGGTATGGGGAGAGAATTCATACTACTACTATGGCATTGGAAGTGAGGCCTAGAATAATATGTAAATAATTTTTACAAGATTATGTGTTTTCCAAAATATAATATTTTATTTGCATGTTATTATTTCATGTCTTCTGTTCTTTATTATTATGATTCATGACTTATGAACTGTCATGCTTTATCCCATGATTCATTTTTATAATATTATAATATTCAAGGTATGATTTTCTAATATTATGACCATTTTATCATACCCTATTCTAATGTTTATTCTTACATGTCTCCCTTGTTTAGCCTTACTGGGAATTTGGGCTTACCCCTTTTTATGTTTTCTTTCCCTGGTTATGAAGATATGTGTTAAGTTTGATGTGTCTAGGAAGGGTTACAGTCATGAAGAACCTACTAGGGGATAATATAGCTCCCAAATATATTAGTGTTTATGTTTCTATGTTTCCAAAGGTAGTAGACTAATAAGGTCTTTGGGAATCTGTTTGTATAATATTTTCTGTATTCTGAAAAATTTATGTAATTTATATGTACATTAAGAAAAGGTTGTTATAGTTGGAATTAGAGTGATGGTATAGTAAAAATTTAGAAACTATGATAAGAAAACTTAATGAGTTCCCTAGGTATATTGCTGGGGATATAACTATGGATGTCTCTAAGGATAAATATAAGTATGAGTTAACATTTCGGAAAATGTCTTGGAATTTTGGTAAAGGATAGGGCGAGTGGACTTATAGAAATATATCCATTTAAGGATAATAAAAGTGTATTTGTCTTTGGCATTGATATACCTAGGAGTTACAACTCCAAAAATGTGGGTCGAGCCTTACTCGGCGTAACCTAGTACATGGCAACATGCCTTGCTGCACACCTGGTTTGACACTCACAAGGGATATGATTTGGGAATTCAAAAAATCTTCACAAACCATCATGAGGGATTTTAATAGAATTGGGATATTAAGAACCATGGATAAACCTGATGTGTCATAGTTTAAGGAATGTGTAACAATTTATACATCTAATTAGTAATTATTTTTTGTGATTACATGGTTTTCTACTATGATATGTGTTTCTCTAACTATGATTTCTGGATTTAGTCATTGGAGGGAACTAAAAGGAACTAGTTTAATGTTTAATGTGATGAACTATTTTCTGATGAGAAGTCAAATGGGATGATCACTGGAGTTAAGGATGTTGTGATCATTCCTAGTCTTTCTTCACAGAACATGATTAATAATGTGTACCTTAACCAACTCTCAAAATCAAAAAGGAATATAAAGAAGGAATCTTCTTAGATTTTAGGTAGTGTAGACCATAGAATAAAGAATAATTTTTCTCTATTATTTCAAGAATATAGAAATAATCACCTAAATGAATGTCTCAGATGAACAAGAATACATTTTTTTTGTGGAAAAAAAACACACTAAGCATATAACTATGATGAAAAAATCAAGGTATCAGTTAACGAGATAGATGGGAATATTGTCCTACCTAAGACATCATCAAAGAAATTTTTTAAAGTGTAGAATTAATGGTCTTTAATCAAATTAATGTCTTAATTTTCTAGCTCCTTAAGAGAATTAACAAGGTGGTATGACTAATGTTTGAACTATAGATGATGATGATACTACAAATGAAATGTGAAATTAAAGAGGTATTAATTAAAAGAATGTGGTATCCTTATTATGGAATTTGTATGAAGTGTAATAATTAATGTTTTTATGTATTTGGATTCAGGAATTATGTTATATGAATGATGAAATATTCAAGGATTTTCTGGTTTATATTTTTCACTAAAGATTTAAAAGATTCTATTGAATATTTTTTATGGATTGGAAAAGTGATTTAATGACAATGTGATATTTTGTCTAAGGGAATGAGATAATTAATTTGTTTAAGATAAAGAGAAATTTGTTTCTGGATTTGATAAAGAGATGATTTTTTTGGATAAATTAAATTATATAGTGTCATAGAACATAGAACCAATTAAGGATTTGTTGAAAAAGTGGTTTATGTCATCATAGATGAAGTTTAAAACTTCTTGGATTTATAGAATATATCTAGTAATATTTTGAATAAGGAAGAATTAATGTTTTCCAAAAAGTATTTATGGTAATTCTTTTTATTCCTATGTTTCAATAGGATTTATGATGTGGGTATTCACATGTTTGGAATGTGCAAACCAAGATATACTTTTTGATATATGGGGGACCAATGTTAAGATAAGTTCATGAATTTATTTATATAGTTTGTTATTTTAATATATCAAAATGTTTATAAGTTTATCCATTCATGAAAATATTATTTTAAACTTTGGAGGATGTATTTATGCATTGATGTTATGTTGAAAACCTTATTTAAATGGCTATTTAGTGATTAAACTTATTTTAATTATGTAAATGATATTTAGTTTTGAGATTATATTAATTCAGTTTTATAAATTGACACCATGTATGTCTATTTACAACCAATCAAGTTGGGAAAGTTCATAGGTCTTGAACCCATGTCCAAAGGATGATATGGGTTTCATGGCTACCACTGACCTATGTAATGTCCTAGTTAATGTGTAATTTTTTTTATGAATAAATATTTTCTATGAACCAGTAGTTTAACTTTTTATGATTGTACATTGATTTATTAACCATATTGATTTTCATGAATATTAAGGGACAAATGGTTAGAACTTTTATTCTCTTATGGGACTTATAACCATTAAATATTTATTTTAGTACTTTAGGAATAAAGGTTAATTTATAGACATCTAGTTTATGAAGTAATGGATGAATTGAAAATTGATTAAACCACAACTAAATAATGGATTGTTTATATATAAATAAATCAATTAATTATATTTCCTTATATTAATGGTCAATAAAAGAATTATTTGATGTTAGAAAAATGATCCAAAAAAGAATGTTCTCGTAATACCTTAATTTTTGTCAAATTGATGTCCTTTTAAATCATCATAGATTTATAAATTTGAGGCCCACATTTTTTCATTGACCAATCACTTTTTTTATTTATATCCTAGACAACTCCCAATGAATATTTATGATTTTTCTCTAAGTCCATGTTTTCACTTGCCACCTATGCTCTCTTACGTGGGATGCTAGTTATGAGTTACTCTGGGTAGCCATTACTGTACAATATTTCATTTTTTAAAGTAATTTTTAGTTTTAATCTATATTATTTGGTTTTCTATGAAAGGATCTTTTTGGTATTAAACCTTTGATAACCCAAAAAAATTTTGAGTGTGAAATTCATTTTTAAGGGGGTAGAATGTAACACCTCGAGATTTTGGGAATTTTTTCGAATTAATTTAATCGCTTTGATATTTGTAATTTCTTTCAATACCAACTTAAAATATGTTTCTCAAAACACTAAATTAGCATACATTACACCCAAAACTGACTTGGCATACGTTACATGCAACACTGAGTTTCTAAAAAACATATTTTTTGTCTTAATTATTTAAAAGAGATAATAATAATATTTCCATTAAACATAGTATTATAAATAGTAATAAATACTTTAAATAAAATAATAATTTTTTTATTTAAATAATACATATTGAAAAAAATATATATATAATTATTTGTAAAGTCCTTATATGTTTAAAAATACTATTTTTTCAAATGAACTATTTTTCATGTCTTTCTGTGAAAATAAAATTAATTGATTTTAAAAACAATTAGAAATTTATTTTGATAAAATAAACTTATTTTTTAATTTATAAGTTCTAAATAATATTATGGTGAGTTTTTGGAATTTTTCTCAGAAGCATCATGTTTGGATGAATAGTAAAAAATAATGAATCTTGATTAAAAACTGTCTTTTCATCTAATTTATTTATAATTTTAAATTATATTTTAGATTTTTTAAAAGTTTAATTAAATCATATTTATATAAATTAATTCAATTTAGGTCATTTTAATCAATTTACCTTTCAAATTATTTATAAAACATAGAAAACATTTGTTTGGTTTAACATTGAAAACTCGGATTGTCGTGCCATCTGTGGGATTAAATTTAAATTGATTTATTCTAGTTTTCTGATTTAAATTTGAAAAAATGGATCCTATATTTTGAATTATAATAATTAATAATTTAAATTTAGTTCAATTTTTTTTTGACAAAAACTATTAGTGAAAGTGATTAAAATTAAATATAATGATTAAGAGAATTTTTTTAACAGAGTATTAAACCTTAAATTTAATTCCCCAAAAATACTTGAAAATTCTTAAAGATAAATTTTGTTACCATATTTTAACCCTATTCTCCCTTGGATATAATTGTTTCTATTATTGGATCCACTTGACATGGTGAAAACATTGGTTCAATTCATTTTCTTAAATTTTACCAGAGTTTCACTCCTCCTCCACTATAAAAAGGACTCCTCTCCTCCCACCACCTCACACCTCACAATACAATTTGGATAGACCAATATCCATAAAAATATCTCCTAAAAATACCTCCCATAATCCTAGAACCCTCACCTTTTTCATAAATAAATCCAAGGAAGCCCTTTGGTGAAAACCAAAAGGAGTTACCCAAAGAATAGGTATCATTCTTCCTCAAGCCCCTTTCTTTTATTTTCTTTATCCACCCCCTTAAAACTCTTTATCAAATGATTATAAAATAGCACAATTATACTATATGTACTTATATTATTTTACATACACTTACATATACTTCCATATAATGGGTAATGAACATATTGTTTACATGTACGAAAAACTACCGCATCACAATCTGATGATTTTTAATTTTTTACATTACCACCTTTCATGGTTAGAAATTATGATAGACAAACTTTTTATATATTATATCTATTTTATATATTATATATTAATTATTAGTTCATTATTTTATAACATATACCTTTACAATTTCCATTTTTTTGTAAATGCGTTTATTTCGTTTGAGAAAGTGTAGACTACCCCCCCCCCTCAAAGAAATGTGATTCTTTCACACACTACTTGGAATGTATTAAAGACGTGTTTATTTTACTTATATAATATATATAAAATATTAATTCTACTGAAATTATATTTTATACATTTATACATTTATTACATTTTCATTCATTCTTTCAATACAATAATAAAACGAAAATGGTGTTCATGCATACATACAGCTTACCGTCTCTAGGAATGATGTATTCCATTTTATACTTCTATATTTTATAGATTATTATACTACACATATAATAAATATAATTTATATTTATATAATGATTTAAATTTTCAAAATCATGGTATAAGTGTAAGGACCAATTATATAAAAAATTAAGACACAAGTGAAAAACAAAGTGGATATTACCCGAAGTGAAACCTTGACATAGAATTGTTAACAAGTAGGTAATATAAAGTCATAATAAACCATATATGGAATTATATATATGAATATGGTTAATTTATAGATTTATAATATACTTATATTTATTATATATGAATTTTTTGAGTATGATGATATTCAATACATTAGGTAAGGGCATTTCATCTCACTTTTTATATCTGTGACATGAAATGTTCACCACACTTTTCATTTGTGTGGTGTATATACTTCACATTAATGTTATATATCATTAATATTGTTAAATTTATAGATATTTATATATCCATTATATGATATTTATTTCATGGCGTTTATGTTTCATGATTTACAAAATTGATAAGATAGTTTTGTCTCAATTTTTTATTCTTTGAGACATGTATTTTGTTATGAACCTACATTATTTTTCAAGGTGAATATACTTCCATTTTACATTTTATATGAATAATATACTTCTGATCACGAAATTTTTAGCTTTATTTTATTTTATTTTGTTACATGGAGTGTATGATTCCACGTTATCATAACGTAAGAATTTATAGAAACAATCTCATCGTTTATCATGATTGTTTTTTATTATGATTAGATTAATGATATATTATGATCCATATATCAAGAAAAAATATGAGTTTTCTTGTACACTATTTATTCATGATATATCCACGTATTAGTACCATTTTCCTCTTTTTGGTATTTTATATGTTTAAGAAATTTTTTTATGAAAAATATGACTCTATTTATCTCTTAGATCAAAAATTTGTTTTATTTCAAAAACCATGTTTCAAAAATGTTTTTCAAGGAATAAGGATTTTAAAAATGTTTTATGGTTTTCAAATATTCCATTAAAAGTTATCAAATCTATTTTCCATGAAAATATATTAAAAATGTCTTTTTTAATGATTTTCAATGTAAAAAAGGATATTTTTCTCAAGAAATGTTTTTAAAAGATCATTCAAACTTATTTCCGATATAAGATGATGTCTGTTGGTATTTCACATTCCTTTCTGGGGATATAATTCAATTTTTTGATTCATATTATTTCTCTAAATGGTTTATGTTTTTATCACATTATGTATATGAAACCTTCTTCTCTTTCAAGGGTTATATTCTTATGAAACCCTCTCATTTTCACTATTTATGATTTTGATGAAATGATTATAAAAACTATATCTTCTACCACAAGTTATTATATGATTACATTTTTATAATAACCATTTTATTTCCTAGGTAATAATTTCATTTTTATAATTTTTTCGCACATGTATATATGATTTAATTATGAGATTGGTGGGACCTATATCTCCCTCATGTACATCATATAAAGATTTATATATCATGAGATGGACTAAGAGAGTCTTGGGAGTGAACCATGAATACTAAGATGACCATGAGTGTGAAACATGACTACCAAAATGGTATGGGGAGTAAACTGATTATACTAATATGGTCACTGGAGTGAAACATGGCTACCAAGATGGTATGGGGAGTGAACCCATAATACTAATATGGACTTGTAAGTGATGACTTGACTACAATGGAAATCATTTTTACATGATTATATGTTTTCCACAATTCCATTTTTTATTCCTATGTTATTATTTCATGGTTTAGGTTCTTTATTTCCTTATTATTCATGTCCTATGAACTACCAACCATTATTCCATGATTCAAGTTTATAATATTCTTATATGAAGGGTATGGTATTCTAATGTTATAATCATATCCTCATACGTGTGTTTTCATGTTTATACTTATATGTATCCTTTATTTACCCTTACTAAGAATCTGATCTCACACCATTTATGTTTCCTTTCGCATGTTATGAATGTATGTATTAAATATGATGTGTCTAATAAGGGTTATAATCACATAGAACCTATTGGGGATAATTTAGTGCACTTATGTACAAGTGTTTACATTTTCATATTTTCAAATATAGTAGAATAACATGGTGTTTGGGAGTCTTTTTGTATAATGTTTTAAGTATTCAGAAATATTTATGTATTTTTAATACCTGAACAGAGAGGGTCTCTATAGAACTTGATGGTATCCATAATAGAGGATTTTCATAAATGATGTGTGGTGTTGGGAGTGTGAAACTTCTTCAAGAGATATTGTACTACTAATAGTGATTTGGAAGGATCATCAAAGAGAGGTGGGGGTTGGGAACCCACTGTCCCAATAAAGAGTAGGCACCCCATACTCATTAAAATAGTTTAGTGGTAACCCATTGACAAACTTGGGTGTAGGTACTCTACTAGAGATTGTTACCACTCAACTATGCATCATAGTGGTGAGGTACAATTCCTCCATCTTTTGAGTGGTACCACCATCTAGGGTGTGGGTCCTCTATCTAAACCTACAAACAGGAACCCCCTATCATGATAGGTTGTGGGTCCTATATTCGTTGAGTGGTACCCCAATAATTCTACGTCATGGTTTCTCTATGTACTTAGTGGTATCCAACCATCATACTATGGTACAAGTCCTATATTAGATATTCTTCTCCCTTTGGCTATAAACCCAAAAATATTTCTTAGTACTCCACATTGTTTTCTATTGTAGACATGTGAGATTTTTGGAATCATTTATAGAACTTTGGAGATGTAGGTAGAGTCATTATCATGGACTGGGACATGATAAAGAGATCCACATTCTCTCTTGTATATGTTTCTTTCTAATCATATATATCCGTTTGGTTTCCTTTCCCTCTTTTTATGGGTTGTTCTAACCTTTTTTGTATAATTATATTACTCCCTTCATGAATTTTGGGATGTAATAGTAGGTATATATATACTCACCCTTATATTTGATTTTTTATAGGTCCTATATCTTATGAATATGAAGTACAATTCAGTGTTGGCATCAGTGGAGCATTGTGATACCTAGGTGCATTAATCATGTATGGTGGTCAGACTTGGAGATCAAGATCTAGGCTATCTAAGGCTTCCGCTATTTCCTTTTTTGTCTGTTTGGGACATATCATATGGTTGGGTGTTTATATTTCCCCTTTACACTTTGTAATATTATTTGGTACTCTAATTGATTCCCAAGAGTTTATTGCATGCATATATTTTCTCTATTTTACACAGTATTTGTATTATTCCTATGAATTTTTTTTATAGATATTATTGGTTGCATGCATATAGGTACGTTTATAAATAGACTCCCATTTCATTTATTACTTTTTGTCTCTTATTTCCAACCCCTAGACTACTATAGGAATGATTGGGGTTGTAACAGCTCAACATTACACTGACCAAGTGGGTCGTGGTGGTTTGGGTCATTATAGAGTGGTATCAAAGGCGGTTCTTCCTAAGATAAATCTATATATAGGCTCATAGTGATGATTTTTGGGGAACATAGGGAGACATCATCAGAGTGCCTCAAGTGAAGATTTTAGTATAGGGGAACCATTATTGTTGTGGTGAAATATGTATCTATACATCAGGACTCTGAATACCTTCTTTTTCTCATTATAACAAAGAATTAGTTGCAAGGAACAATTGGTACATGCATCATATCATATTGACTCCATTAACTATCCTTCTTGAGTCATTTTTCTATATATATTCTCATGAAACCATGGTATGTCTTAATCAATTTCAAGATGCCTCCGTGAAGATATCTCTCTAGATTATTGATATAGGATCATGAAAATGATCCATTGAGTGATGAGGCCTCGGTTTAGGATCCAACTCATGAGGTGTTTCCTCCAAGTGGGCAGAGAGAAGAACCCTATCATGTCGAGTAGCATATAGTACTAGTAGGGATAGATAATGATGTGTGTAGGTTTATAGCACTCCATGGGTTCTAGCATGGGTGATTTTTGAGGTTCTACAATGATTTAGATTCTTAGGTTGGGAAAGATTTTCTTGATTTGGCTATTTGAGTATTCGCGATGGATGAAACCCTGACCGATTCAATGGTTTCATTGGAATCTATCCATTTATATATAGAATAAGTGTGTTTTTGGCATTTAGTCACATAGTATCATGATGAAACAAAGCTCCCATGGTCGGAATTCTAGTTTATATTTCATGAAGATTATTACCCCTTGTTATTACACTCAATTTAGATCCAAAGGCTTCTTTAGATCCAGTAGTGTAGTATGACTGTTACAGAATCCTCCGTGATGTTCAATGACCTTATGTGAGACTAACACATCATGGTGTGAGATGGTTACTTTTGATCATTGATGTTTGAGTTGGGAATCTACAGATACATCCATGTCAGTTTGGTCCCCTTATGTATTCCCTCCTACAATGGAGTGATAGAACATGTTATGGTGATGCATAGATTCTTTTCATAGTGACACCATGAATTTTGAGCTGATAATGACTGTGATGGGGATTATTTTTCTATAACAACTAGTAGGCTCAAGTCGGCAGGGTTTTAGTGTATGAGGCCTTCCCATGTCCGGACTTAGGCACATGGACCTATAGAATAGTGTTCGTATAGAGGATCTGGTCATCCTGAAGAGGGGTGAAGCTATACTTGTGATGGGAATGGTTACATGGAATGTTATTTCTTATCCTGATGTGCTAAGGAGGGTTGGTAGTCAGTGGATCGACGAACTTGGAAGTGGAAACACTATGATCAAGGATCTCCTAGGAAAGGATAGGGAATCCACTAGGGAGGAGGTATTGTAAGAGTCGTAGGTGGAGCTCTAGGTGGAGGATATAATTATTATGGGCAATTCTATGAGCTACTTCCACCATCAACACTAAGAGACCCATGGTAAGCTAAATGAGTTGGCACTTAAAGAATGTTATTTCTATTGAGAGTTATGAACAGGCTACACATGAGATGATCTGAGGTATGATGTTCCATTATTATTCTCATGATCCATTCCTTTCTATCAATAGAATGATTCAATACTATGTGTTTGTACCCTTATTCGAGAGCTACAACTCCTTATTGATAACTTGGCCTAGTAGGTGTGGCTAGAGGTTCTGATTGGGGTGTGATTCTTTGATATCATTTATATGATGGTACTTTGAGTTGGTGCTCAGTGGAGATAATTTCTCATAGAACCTCTTGGTCATCATGATGAAACATCGTGACATTACCTTGGGTATGGATTGGTTTTCCATAGTTTGGTCCCGATTGATTATCATCCCCCATGGGTTTGATGTATATAGATATATGGGATGAGATTATCCTTTTTTAGTGAGAAATATATCATGGCTGAATGAGTGGATCTTTAAATTAGGAAGATACAACCCATCATCCATTAGTTGGCAAGTTTATCCTTTGGTGAAGTAGGCTCTTTAGGCCTATGTATCCCTTAGATAGTGTAGGACTTCATGGATGTATTTTCAAAGGGAATTCTAGGACTAACTCTATGGAGGGAGATAGATTATGCTTTGACTTTCATCTCAAGACCACACTGATATCTTCATATAGTATATCATATAGACCCCATAGAAATCTGGGAGATGAGGGTACAGTTGGAGGACCATCAATAGAATGGTTTTGTTATTCCCAGTGTGACCCCCTGGGTAGCTCGAGTTGTATTCATGAAAAATGAAGATGTGATATTGTGTCTTTAAATGAATTATCATCACCTAAATAAATTGTTGATAAAGAACAAGTTCCCCTTAACGATTATTGAAGACCACTTTGACCAGTTTAGATGCATTAGCTAGTTCTCAAATATCAAACTTTTGTCGGACTACTACCAATTTATGTTTCAAAAAGATGACATTCTAATGAAAGAATTAATATTCTAATATGTACATTATGAATTCCTAGTTATTTCATTCAATGTGAAAAATTATCCCATAGTTTTTAGGGATTTTATTAATCAGATATTCTAGCTATACGTAGACTTATTGTTTGTTTTCTTCATTACTAACATACTCATTTACTCTACCTCAGATTAGGAGTATGTAGAAAACTTGAACATGGTTCTAGATGTACAATAGGAGTACTAGATATATTGTAATATCTTAAAGTTATTGTTTTGGATCCATAAAGTTCACTTTCTAGTGCATATCATTTCTGATGATGGTTTAGTTGTGGACTCGGTGGATATTGATGTTCTACATTCATGGGATCCATCAAAGATCATTTTGGAGGCATATAGTTTTTTAGCTTTGTAAGGTAGTAAAATAGGTACATGAAATAATTTTCTAGGATATAATTCAATTTGAACTCCCTGATGTGGAAATGGATCCTTTTATCCAGACCGAGCAATGCTAGGGAGCTTTTGAGTAGTTGAGGTTGATGTTGACTAGTGCTCCTATGTGGAGACTACTAAAGGAGGGTATGGATTATGTAGTGACTTAGGATACCAATAGAGATGGTCTCAGCTGCATATTGATAGAAAGGATGGAAATGATCTTATATGGGTTGAGGTACTTGAGACTGTATGACCAGAACTAGTTGACTCATAACTTGGAATTTGAAGTGGAAATATTCACTCTGATAATGTGGATGCACTATCTTATTGGAGATCATTTTCTTGTTTACACAGACAACCATAGTCTCAGTTATATCTTCACTCAAAGAGATATTAAATGAAGACAAAGGGATTTTTTGGATTTCCTATAGTACTATGACTTTGAGATAGTCGATACATCAAGGAAGGAAAATGTGGTGCAAGATACCCTTAGTAGGAATTCACATTATTGCTTGATGGAGGAGGCATCTAATAATTCGGTTTCATTATACCTGACATTGCTGTAGGATAGGGGTGTAGTATTTCTGTAGTCGATGGTGGTGACTCCTCATCTTCTATAGTGAATGAGGGAGGTTTAGTTTAATGAAATATACTATGAGGTTCTACGTGTTCATATATCCTCAAGAGATATACTATATAGATTTTCTTAAGGAAGGGAGCATTCATCATTTTTTAGGGATGAACAGTGGTTCTATTCACATATCAAGAGGATGTGATGATAAATTTTAACACTTCCCCTTTGGATATACACCCTGAAGTGTAAAAAATTCATAGGGACCTTTATCAGATGTGTTAGTGAGCTGTAATGAGGTGTAGTGTTGTAGATTATGTCTCTTGGTGTCTCACATGTTAGTAGGTAAAGGCTGGTCACCGGGTTCTGGTAGGATTTATACCTCCTATTGAGATCCTGGAGTGAAAATGGGAAGAAATATCCATGGAATTTGTTATTGGTATTCCATATAAAGTTATTTTCCATGATTCTATATGGGTTATTTTTTACCAACTCATGAAATCATCACAACTATTAAATATCAGGGAGAAGAGTTCCATGAAGATTCTTAGGCACTTGTACATGCAAGATATTGTCTTGATTTATGGGGTAAGATCAACGATTATTGTCAACCATGATTCTTGGTTCACGTCCCTATTATGGAGAGGCTTGTAGGAGGCCTTCCAGACACATTTGTGGATGAGCATAGAATTTACCTTCTAGATGGACTACCATATATCGAACAAAAACTATGAGTTTGAGGATATAATGAGAGCCAACATGTTAGAATTTGGTTTGATGTAATGGGATCACTTTCCATTGGTATAGTTTTCTTATAATAATATCTATCTCACTACCATCAGCATGAAACCTTTCGAGGTCCTTTATAGGAGATGCTTTATGTCACCCTTATATTGGACTAAGATTGGTGAGACATATCTTTTTGCGACAATGATGGTGTA
Source organism: Viscum album (assembly GCA_963277665.1). Classification (NCBI taxonomy): domain Eukaryota; kingdom Viridiplantae; phylum Streptophyta; class Magnoliopsida; order Santalales; family Viscaceae; genus Viscum; species Viscum album. Next base: position 1,065,710,980 of record OY728135.1, on the reverse strand, counting down.
GCTGATGATAGAGAAGGATCAAGTGATCCATGAGCATATGGGGATAGCCAAGAGACAATAGAAATTTTATGTAGATCAATGTCATAGGCCCTTGGTGTTCGATCATGGATTCTATGTTTTCCTGAGAGTCTTCCCTTGATGAGGATTATAGAGGTTTTCCCTGATAAGAAAGATATCCTTGAGGTTTATCGGTCCATTTGAGGTCCTACATAGGGTTTTATGTTTCTTACCTCCTAGACCTACCCACATAGTTTGACTTGTTTCATGAATTTTTCCATGTGTCATGGCTGAGGAGATATGTTCATGACCTCATGCATGTTATTGGATGGGGTGAGCTAGAAATTGGGGATGGTGTCAGCTTTATAGAGTAACTAGGGGAAATCGAGGATCGATATGAGAGGATCCTTCATGGATGTACCATATTCTTGTTTCATTTGTTTTGGAAGTGTAGGATCATGTATAAGAGCTCTTAGGAGTGCGAGAGTGAAATACAGAGTCAGTATCCCCACCTTTTTTCTAGATTGTTCTTATCAGGGTGAACATACTTGATGTTGTGGAGAATGTAATGGCTCTTGTTTTATGTATTGAGTAACTTTAATATTTATATGCATATATGTGGACTTATCCATGGAGTTGGTTTGTTTTTTGGGCGTATCGGGGCCTTGAAATTAGTATATTAAGAATAATAATATATTTTTAGTTCTTGTGTATTCATTATTTTAGTGATTTTGGTTTTTCTAGAATTTGGGTCCTTAGATGAGAAATCTGAAACCACAGTTGATTTTGGAATGTGGGGATTACCAATGGAGTGACCATAATATTTTCAACATTATAAGTTTCACAAAGATGGTTGTTGGTGTTGCGATAAGTAAAATAAATAAATTTATTTATTTATTTTATTTTAAATTTCCATGAATGAAATTATTTTATTTATACCTCATTATAAAAAATAATCAAGCTTACCTACATAACCCTGGGATTATTTTAGTAGAGGTCATGGATGTCCTTTCTTGGTGGATTGAAATTGTAGAACAATGTCTAGTTGGATCAAGGTAGATTGATATGAAGCAATTGTATAGAATTATCCTCATCACTGGAAATTTCACTCTTTCCAATGACTCATCCTAAATTAAGGTATTGCTCATCATTTCTGGTTTCCTTCCATTTGATTAAAATAATGATCATGGATTATTATCTTTTTTATTTTGATCTATGATTATTTATTCATTGTATGAGCCTGATACAAATTAAATTATTTTAGATCAATTTATATTTTTCTTCCTTTATAACAGCCATGGTTTCCCTGATTATGTGATAGTTGGTGAAGAACTCTTGTCCAATGATGTTTCTACCTTAATTGATCTGAAATTATCTACATTTTTCTTCATGTTCATCATTGTTTTCCCATAGGGTTAAGGTTTCACATTATCAAGGTAGGTTTGAGCATGGTCGAACTACCAGATCCATGGTGGTTATGTGAATGATTATTGAGATAGTGATTTATAGATGGGTCAATATAGTTTGTGGGTTATGGGCAATACCTCCATGGATCCAGGATCTACAGCTGCAATGGTAGAATGACAATGGAAACGAATGAAGCCTTCTGGGGTTCATGTGGATGGAATCTAGCCACTAGCAATAGATGAGGCATGTAAATAACTATATCTAAGAACCATGTTGTAAATTGTGGTCAAAATAGTGGCATCGGTGTGGCGATGAAGCATGAAGATTTATAGAGTTTCTAAAAAAACCGGACTATATGGAATTTAATCCAGGAACTCCCACTATTTAATCTCTTAGTTTTAGTAACTTGGGTTTTGAGAAGACGTTAAGGATAACACGCCATGTATAGGCCCTATATGTCATTTGAACTGGTTTTGGAGGATCAACATTTTCCTCGAGAGTACATAAGAATGGGAATGGAAAGGCCCATGGGAGTTTCCAAGAGTACACATGTATGTCCTAGTACTCAAACATGGCTAGGCACACATGCATGGATTTAATTACCTGGGAACAACCTTGAAAATGAAATTTATTTCACACATTTTTAAAGAGTAAAAAATTAGTCAAATGGAAAACATTTGAAAGGATTGATTTTAATAATTTATAAAGAATTAAAAATTTGATGAAAATTTCCTTAAAAAATATTTTAAATATAAAATTATTGATACATTTGATGAACATGGACACGGAAGAGAAATATTTTTGAAGGAAATTCTTAAAATATGGTTTTAATGAAAAATACCTTAACTCATATCCCAAATCATATTGTACATTCTCTACCTTCTGATTAATAAAATTATATCAGTTTTCTTAATTATTAATAACATTTCCTTTTTATTCTATTTTCATTATTCCATTTATTTCATTTATTACCACAACATATTTAGTTACCAAATAAGTTATGTATACATCAGGCATTTTGAGGACGTTTGGTTCATAATCCCAAAACAAAATCAGTTAGTTAACCATGTTCAAAGATATATGGTTCCATTATCTCTGAAATAATAATGCTAGCATAATTATAATTTTATTAAATTATATACAATTTTAGAATCACCCAATATTGTTTGGAAAATAAAAAAAAATCATGTCGCTTAATGGGGGTGGTAGACTACATGTACGCATGAGTAACGTTATCATTTTTAACAGGTGGAAGGGTAAGAAGGAAAGTAATATATAATCCATAAAAAATAATTATTTAATTATTATAATATATATTCCTTAAATCCATTATAATAACTGGCCTTGTAAAGTAGTGCCAAAAAACAAAATGTGTCACTTTGTGGAGGTGGTAGTCCACACATTCATAAGAGTGATGTTTTTATTTCCAGTATGATGGAAAAGGATATGAGTAAGAATTGTTTCATCATAAAAATATCATTTCAGTATTTGAAATATACTGATTTTATTATATTAGTGTGGTTAGGATGTAATTGAAGGGGTTATAAGAGAAAATAAAATGAAAAAAATCAGTTAAGAGTTATACCTCTTCTTTGGAAGTCCTCGTTTGGCTTACACCTAAATCCTAATTTGGATGATATTAAAGGAATGAAAGAAGATATAGGAACTAAAAAAATGAATATATGAAGTTATTTGGGTATATCATGGATGAAATAAGTCTCTCATAAGGTTAGAGGAAGAGAATATATGAGGTTCCCTTTTATAAGTGAAGTGGGTGGTAATCATGTAAATATATGAAATATTAATATATAAAATGTGTCTAACTCATGTAAAATAGATCCAAAGTTCCATAAATTATAATATAAGTATTATAAGTTCAAAATAAATTCAACTGATAAAATTTATGGAATATTAAGTGTCATTTAAACCATATATTTTTGTTTAACCCCTCTTTAACCATATTTGACTATTGTAACACATTTTTCAATATTTAAGGGTCATAAAAGTAATTTTAATTTTTTTTATTTATCATAAATAATAAATTAATGAAATTTTATAAAATTTAAACACTATTTGAATTAATATAAGTTTTTTATGATTTTATAAATATTTTAAAAAAATTATACATTAAATTCCATTTTAAGTTTTTTTTTCAGGACTATTCACATATCTATTCTTTAAAGACCACAAAATAAAAATTAAGTTTTTATAAAAGCTCATTAAATATTAATTTGAAATAGAAAATTTCCACTAAATTCATGGTTAACCACAATTTAACAAAAATATAACATATTTTTTTAAATCAATTATTTTACTTTACAACTTCTTGTAAAAGCATTGCATTAGTGTTACACAAGCGTTCCATGCAATTATATTATATCAAAAAATAAAAAAATATTAATATCATAAAAATAATTTATTAATATTCAAAATAAACATTTATAACTACAAAAAATTCTTTATATTCTTATGAAAACATATTAGATACATTTAAAGAAAGAGAGTGACATATTGTATAACATTAGATAATATAAAGGTCATAATGAAAGCAAAATGTCACTAAAATTACATCTTTACAAATTTAGGAGGGTTATGAATTAATTTATATAATCTAATTAAGTAAATTGGATTTCTTTTGGTCTCTTTTGATTCCATATCCCCTAGTTTATTGTTAATTAACCAGTTTTAGCCATTAATGTGGTGATAACCTTTATCTTGGTTACTATAAATTATGTATAAAAATAAAAATTAACTATTTACCAAATTTTAACTAGATTATTTGAATAAAAAATCCATTTTTTTAATATTAAATTCTCATAATTGGAAAATTTTTATTTTAATATATGTATGTAAAAAGCATCGAAAACTGTTTCTAGAAAAATGTGTTCTTAAGCATTAAAATAAACATATACCAAAATAAAATATAAATCTGTTTATTATGGAATAAATTAGATTATTATTAATAAAATATATATTATTTAACATTAAATAAAAATAAAAAATATCATGGTACATTTAAAATACATTATCTAAAAAAGATAATTGACAGTTTTGTGAAAATCAACAATTTTCATCATTCACTAAAAAATCAATATTTTAATAAAAAAATAATAAATTTATCTTAATACTATTATGAATTTTTTATTTTAAAAATGATATAAATTTTTTCTGAAAAAATATAAATTTGGTAGATATTAATTACAATATCCACTCACAAAATGCAGTAAACCCCATTTTTAAAGAAACTGTATTTTTGAAGAATAAAATGACATTATTATAATTACTTTCATAATAACCACAACTAAATTAATTTTAATTAATTAATATGGATATTTTATATAATTGTTTAATATTAATAATTTATAAATAGTAATTAATTTAATCTATTAAGATCAAAATACATGACAAAAATATATTTTTAAGAAAAAAAGATCTCTTTTACCTTCAAAATGATTTTATCATCATCTTCAACCAATTAATAATAAATTTATGATTCATTATTCATATTATTAATTAAAAACATTCTACATATATTTCATGTTATATCTTTTCATGTTAATACCTTCTAAACCAATAGATACGTCAGAATGGTCATATTTAGATAATTGTATATTTTGGTTCATCTAAGTTTAGTGTTGTCTATGGTGTATTATATTGAACATAGTATTATTTTAAAATATAAAATAAAATCATTGGTAATTTCATTATCCCATACTTAAAGAAATTTCATCACCATAATTTTTATTTTTATTTTCTAAACCAAATATATATCATAACAAAATAATAAAATAGAATTAAAATTTTATCATGAACTTAAATTTCTATGTTATGACATGGGAAAATATTACACATGTACCTCTATAAGACACATTCTTGTAAATTAGTTCATGAAACTTTACCTTAGTATACGTGTTCTACTTTTTAAATATGTCTTGATATTTTTTTTGTCAGTTTCCTTGATTTGAGAGATATTATATTATAATTGGTATAAAAAAATATGATAAAATTTTATTACGTGATTTATTCCCACTATATAAGAATGATTTAATCCTTATTTGGGAATCATCATTATCATAATGAATTTTTCATTCCTAAATCATTAAATTCATCTGTTAAAGGATACTAATTTCTACAAAAAGTATGATTTTTTTTCTCTTGTTCTTATTTATTAATCTAAACAAATATTGGTTAGAGAAAATTAAGATAAAATACAATATGAATAAACCTTAATCTAAATAAATAAATAAAATTAATCTCCAAAACCTCTTGAATAACACTCAAATATCAAAAAAATAATTCCATAAGTAACTATCCTTAAAAATATTCAAGATATTCCTAACCATGTTGAAAATGAAAAAATCAAAAAGATTTGGTGATATGTTCTACTAATATAAATTTAGAATTTATCTATAAACAACATTAATAAATCATTATACAACATACAAAAAAATGTATATTCCCTAATCATATAATCTCTAAAATATGTTAGTATTTCCTATGAATAACATGAATCACCATAAATATATAATAAACTCACATATATATATATATATCCCAAATTTAACAGGTCCTTTATTCTTAAAATAAGATTTTATCTTAGCCAAAAATATTTTCATTTACCCTAACTATATAATGTCCCAAATATAGTGAACATATTCAAAAATAAAATTATTCTCTTAGTCACCAAATAAATTTTAATCCCATGGATATATATACAATAAAACACATGATCCCAAAATTTATTTAAACTTTTATCTAGTTAATTATTATTGTGTTAACATCAAAAATATTTTTAACCGTAAAGGTTATCAATATATTTAAACACACTTCCATAAAAAAATAATTTTTCATTATGTAACATTTTTACCAAAACATATACTAAACCCAAGGCATTACTGTAAACTTATAATTTCCATACCTTGTTCGAAATGTGTTCTTTAAAATATCTCCCTTCCTCACATGCAACTGATGGTATCCAAATCAAAGTTCAATTTTCTAAAAATATTGAGCTCCATGAAGTTGATCAAAAAAATAATATACTTGAGTCATGAGAGTCTTTTTCTTCATTGTAATAGCATTTATTTATCTATAATCAATGCACATCATCATGGATCCATATTTCTACTTGAAAATAGGAACAGGGGATCCCCGTGGAGAAACACTAAGGTGAATAAATATTTTATCACCAAATTCTTCTAGGGGTCTCTTCAGTTATACAAATTCTATAGTGTCTATTCTATTAGGAGTATTTGATTTAGGTCTTTCACCAAGAATTAAATCAATAGAGAACTCAAATTCCCACTATAAAGGATGTCCAGGTAAATCCTCTATAAATACATCAATATAATCTTGCACAATAGGAAAATATTCAATTTGAATATTTCTTTCCTCATTCATAGATTATTTTTTCTCTTCCTCCAAAATAATTTCATTTAGAATAGAAACTGAAGTTGGATTCAAATATGACTTAGATGATGAGGTTTCTAAACTAAAGATAAGGGATTCTATGTCTTCCTCACCAATCGTAATTTGATTATTCTTGTAATATATTTTCCCATCACATTTTGAAACCAAATCCATACAGAGGATTATATAAAATTAAATCATATTTATGATGAAAATTTCAGCCACTAAATCATGTTTATGTGTCATAAAAGGTATTGAATAACTTATATTTGTTACAGTGATAATTCCCTTATGATTTTTTACTAAAATATATTTTATTAAATCAAAATGGAAATGTATAATTTTCATGGAAATCTAAGAAGATATAAAAGACTATTATGATCATGAATAAAATAAAAGATTGGATAAGTTTGAGTAAATGATTCATGTACTTGTCATCGCATCATTAGGAACTTCAACATTAGTAGTTATGATTTCATAAGCTTGGACATTATCCCTTTTCCTTTTATGAGAAAAGTTTTCTTGAGGCTTAGGGAAATCATTTTCAGTGTCTCTCATCTCCCGAAAATTATATCATTGAACATTGGTGGCTTATTTCTTTCCCTTGAAATCTTGAGCATGATGGAATTTCTCACCACACTGGTACAAATTCTTTTTCCTTTTAAGCATGAACAAAGGTTTTTTCACCCACAATTATCACACATTGGAAAATTCAATTTTTTATTCTTCCCTTTTTCCATTATTTTCTCTTCCACCCTCTACTTATGTTGTTTTCCATTAAAGTCATAAGACTTAGATAATTATTTATTTGTCTTGATAACACATGAGGTTATATCTTCATATGATGAGAAATTTTGTGAGATCAGTTCCCATCAGAGGAATGGTTTTAACCCATCAAGGAATTGATCAATATTTCTCCTTGGATTACATATATATTCCTCAACATGCCTTGATAACATTGTAAAGTTAGCTTCATACTTTAGAAAATTTCCATCATCTTTTTGTTTCAGACTCAATAATTTCCTCTTCATATATTCTAGTTTTTTGTGAGGAAAATATTTGTATAGAAAATATTTCCCTAATATACCTACATTCCATATTTCCAATTTCCTCCTCCTCATTTGTGTTTCGAATCAATGAACACCATTGATAAGAATCTCTTGAGAGATGATACACTTCCTTAATAACCTTCTCACATTTATTACTTCCCAAAGAGAGAAATATAATCTATAAGGAACATATCCCCTCCACTACTTCAAATGGGTTTCTAGTCCCATTGAACTATGGAGGATGTTGACACATAAATCATTCTAACATTGGTCATCTATGTTATGTATTAGGATTCTTAATATGTGTAATTTTATTGTTTATATCCTGAGTTGGTTGTCCCAATATAGTTATAAGTTTCCTAGAATCAGTCACAGATCTAATACCAACATCATTATCTTGTATATGAGGGAAATACCTACATGGGGTAAATGCATTGATATGGTTTCCATTCCATCTACTAGGATCCATTTATAAATAATGGCGTACACTGAGTTAGGTTTTGAATCATAATACATAATTTCTAACCAGCAAAACACTTGACATAAATTGATACTTTATGTATAAAAAATCTCATAATCCTAAACATGGTTTCTTTGGTTAAACATTTACTTTTAAATACTTTATAATGGTTTGTAAAGAAAATGTGAATTATCCTACACATATCCCCTAGGAGTGTCAAATCAGGTGCATAGTATAGGTCATTTTCATGTACCAGGTTACCCCAAGTCAGGACCAGGAAGCCTTTACTAAGTTATTACTCCTAGGTACATCTATGTTAGAACCACATCTACTTGTAGTAACCAGACAGGGATGCATTTCTTGGAAGACCCCCAAAATCTATACCATACAAAAATTATTGGATGACCTTCAATGATTATAATCAAAGTCTATCTTAGGGTTATCTTCCATAGTATATATTTTCTAAATTGTGTTTCTATTGTTTCTAATAAACTTCCTTGGATTCCCACTTTAAAGACCCTGAAATCAGTAGCCCAAGGTCGATGTCTTATATTAATACATTAGCATAGATACAATACTCAAATCCAAAAAGACTGGTCTGATTAGTACACTGGGAATACATTTTAAAAAAAGAAATTTACAATAAAACTTGAAATAAAAAAAAATATAGAAACTCCATTAGTAACACCCAAAAACTCTTAGATTAACCCTGAAAGTCATTCGTAATATTAATCTTCATATCCTTGGGAAAAATAAAAAATAATAAAGGGGTGAGAACTGATGAATAGTGAGCGTAATTAATATAGGAGAAGCTAATATAAACAATAATTAATGGTGAACGGATAAAACCGATTCCATTAAAACATAAACATGACCAGAATATGGAAATAATAAAATCTAAATAAATAATTCCATAAAAAATCACATAATAATGAGGCTTAACCATGGATATTAGACTAGTAGAATGTTCATGTGGATTATCAATGAATAAAATAATAATGAGGTAATGAAAAATGTTTTACATATGAAACGTATCATCAAGGCCTCATCCAAGAAATCTGAAAAAAATGAAGGCCTTCGCCAAAACTATATCTAAAAATGGCCAAGGCTCGGCAAGTCTATATCTATTCTGTCTCCTGAGACCTATTGATGCATTAAGAGGTTATAGAACCCCCCATAACATACTAAGTCCATTAATTACTCATTTGAATAGGTTAAAACATAAAAAATATATACATATGAAATTTAAATAACTTTCCCCAATCTGTAAACATAACCACTAATCATTCTTAGTAGTATGGTGATGTTATCAAGATAGCACATCCACAGTGAAACTGATCATAAACCATTTAATAAAATATTATCGGTGATAATCATAATATATTAATCTCATTAAATCATAAAATTCAATAGTGGTGTTGAAATAGATGAATATACTCCAATAAAATCATTGAATAATTTTTTTTAAAAATTTCCCCTTTTACTTGAAAATAAGAGTTATTTTGAAAAAATCGTTTAATAATTGTTTTTATATAACCATAAATGAAAAAATATATCTTTTCACTGAAAAAATTATATATTTTATAATATAATGTTTTCTTAAAACATATTATGTATGGTACTTTATAATGTTTAAAAAATATTAACATTCCCTTTAATCGAGCTTTCATATCGAGATAAATTGAGAAGGGAGCCTTATAAAATATATAATTCACATAAACGAAAGATGAAATAATCTAGATACATAATTTTGTAATGTATAAACAGAATTTAAATTAAGAATATAAAAATAATGAATAATATAATTGTTTTATTGAGGAAGAAAGCATAACATGAATGAAAATGGAGGTTCAGGAAGAAAACCCTTTCCTTATGTCTGAAAGTGTTCTGCACTTATACTTAACATCCTGGATAATCAAGTTAAATTTATTAATTAACAACTCCATAACCTTTTATAGATTTATTTTAAAAATTATAGTTTTATTAATCTCATTTATGTCTTTTTTGATGAGTTATAAAGTTTAATTTCATTATTCAGGAGCATTCGTTTTCTTAGTTTTCATGATCAGTTCACTTCTTTATAAGTAATGGAGTTCATGTAAAATGGGTATAATTATCCAGAATTGGAATTCTATGTTATTAATGAACATAAACAATATTTAATGGTATTATATATTATTTTTTCATATATTTTGATGATTTCTTAGATATAACTTTAATGATGATCATTTAGATCATTTTAGCGTTTTTTTGATCGTCGTGAAATAGTTTTGTATTATTAATTAATATTATGTGTTTATAATGGTTTGAGAATATTTCATAGCCTATAATACATAGATTATAATTTATTTAGCCATAAAAATGGATTTATGATCATCCTTGAATGCGTTAATAGAAATTAAATTGCATCGTCAATGATGTCGGTAAATTGACACATCACAGGTGATGTTTTCATTTATAGAATAAAACAAAGATATATAAAAGAGTTTGATTGTGGATATTACAATAACATGATATAATTTTAGTATAAAAATTATAATATTGTTATCATGCCTCTTTGGATATGGGAATTTAGGTAAGGAAAATAAAATAAAATAAATTGAATGAAAATAAAAGGAAAAAAGTAGAGTTTATCCTCTTACATTATCCTCTATGAGAACCTTCTTAATGGGATTTGTTTTGGTATTTTGTTGAGACAAAAGGATACTATATGTGGGGGGGACTTGGGAAGCTTATTGGGAATAAATTTTACAATGCTCAAATCTTGGAATGTGTGACGAGAAAGGGTGGTGAGGGGTGGTATTTATAGTGAAGGAGAGTGGTGTTTTTGGAATATTTTATTCATTTCATTATTATTTAAGATCAAGACTATGATTTGTTTTTGAATTATCAGAAAATATAGTAAACTAATGAAATATATTTTGATATTACTGTCTTACATAAGTCATACGTCAACTATGACTCAATAATTTATGTATTTATCATTTATCGTGTTTTACTATTTACCAATAAGTATTTTGGAAAACTCCCAAAAATTAAACCTAATAATTCTTTAACCTGTATAATTAAAAAATGAATTACAATTTTTGAAAATAATTTTCTAAATATAAGAAATTTATTTTTAATTAAAATCATTATTTACTCAAAAAATATGGATTTTAAAATTAAAAATGTTTTTACAACACTATTAAAAATTAAGTAAGGTCCCTTAAAGTTATCATAAAACAATAATACAACAACATATTAACATATAAATCTATTTTATGAAAATATATTTTCTTTAAAATAATTATATTTATTATAAAATTGTAATTAAATATTTATGACTTGCAAAAATACCAACTCTTAATTAATAATTTTTAAAATATTTATTTACTTATACTAATATATAATTATACCATACTTTCATTTATAAGATGCGTAAATTTTATTTATACATTCATGGGTGAGGTTAATATTCATTAGGTTTTTTTACTATTCATAAGGTTCATATTACTATTCATAAGATCAATTTACTATTCTATCGATATAAGTTCCTTAACTTCTAGAAATACCTCTTATTTAATTCAATATTAATTTTTAATGTTTTTATTATGTTATCTAAGTGATTTTATATGATTTATACAATATCAAATTACTATAGGAAGGAAAATTTCATTGTTGTAATTCTGGGTTTTTATAGTGATAATGAAAGAATATAGGATGAAATGTTAGTGTTGTTATGTCTAACCTATATTAATGAGTAGCAGCATGAATAAAGAGATAATTAGGGAAATTCAATAGAAGAAACTCTACTAAATTATGATGATCTTGAAAACACTATCAGCTGAACATGAAAACTGAGAAGTTTTTTCCCAATGAACTCTTATTTAATTTTAAACAATCACTCATATAGTCATAAAAATTACCTCTCAATTTATTACTATAGTAAAATAGTTCAATAATTATTTCAACTACTCTTCACCTCTTAGTGATTCTAGTGATATAAAAAACAAGTTTGGTATATTGAAATCCAAGAAGATCAAGTTAAATTCTAATTCAGTAACTAAAATACAAACATGAAAATAATAATAAAGAAAAAAAATAAAATTTCATCCAAAAAATTACATGAAGTGCATGTTTTATGATGTTTACTATAAATAAAAAGAAAAATAGAATAAAAATAAAGAGGAAAGATATAATATCTTCTCCATCAAGTTTACATTCATCTCCTCATACTCTATCTTAAATTCTCTTGTATTATATATGGATCTCACTTCTAGAATAACCTCCTTCTCTCAACTATGGATCTATTGTGTTATCTATTTTAGTTGATATTCCTACAATATGGTTCTCATAAACGTGTTGGAGTCCCTTGGTTATGTCCCCACTCCTCTATTAAAATATTTCCACTAGTTCATAGCCTTAAAACTAACCTTGTACCGATCTTCAATTCAACATAAACCATAAGTCCACATTAACTGTATATTTTCACCTCCACATGACACAAGATTGTACTTGATAATTGAACATGCCCAACCCATGTTCACTTGGTTGAGGCACAAGGTAAGATATACCATGAATTTTTTTTGTCTCGATTAAGTCCTCTAACTTGTGCAACAAATTCCACAAAATTCACCTTGTCCTAACCTTATATGAATTTAATTTTGAACTTTATACCCTTAAACTATGAATAAATTTGAAAAATAGCATTGGATCAATAAATTTATTACCTTAATAAAATAATTGTGACCCATTAACATCCAAAAAATAACCCAACACGACTACTTATCTACCTTAACACACATGGTCAAGCTCTGATCCCACGGTTTCATTATGGAATTTTCTACTCGATATCTTTATCAAGGAAAATCACTCCTATCTCAAAATCATCAATTCATCTATATAGTTATCATAATCCTTGAATGCAACTCAGATCATCATCAAACTTATCCACCATGAAGCATCTTCAAGATTAGAAAATATGGATTCATTCTTCTTGGCTATAGGTATGGCTCAAAAAAATTTCTTCAACCTAAAATTCAAATTTTTTAACTCTTTCGATAATCTAGTTTCATAGATTTACTCACCCAATCAAACAAACCCCATAACCACAGCTCGAAAACCCCTAATTTGATCGTCCTTTAGAATCTAGAAATCCTCCTTCAGTACCTTCAACATGGACTGCTTGTTATATTTTTTAATCAAAAATATTTATTAAAATAATGAAGTGTTGTAATTTGTAAAAGTAGTCAATAATTGTATTGATTAGGTGGATTTCAAAAAATTGGGAATCCCACATTGGAAAATGTGAATAAAATCTCATATCTCATCGCCTATAAAATGAGATTTGGGACTTGGTTTGTCAATAGAATATATATTTTTCAAAATACTATTAAAGTGTTTTTTAAAAAAAAAATATTTTTAGTGAAATGTTTTGATTTATAATATATATATATATATATATATATATATATAACAAAACAAAAATAAAATAAAAGAAGAATAAAATGTTTTATTAAAAATTATGAATAACAAGATTAGTTGTAACTGCAGGGATACGACTTTTCAAATTCAGAATGGGTGACCCCCATCAAATGTTTTCTCATTTTGGTAGAACCTAGGTGTTGTTTGACTGAAACAGTGGGATCAAAATGATTCAATTCACACCAATTTCAATTTATAAATAAGCGATGCTAATATTGCTTAAGGGTTAATTTTTTTTAATCCAAAGATTCTTCATATTTCCCCAATATCGTTGCAGTGGGGAAATCAGAAATTGGTGTTCAATTTTTTGCAAATATTGGTGAAATTATCAAGGTAAACTTCAACCGATAACCCTACATGATCAATGTGGGGGTGGATAAAACCCTTTTACATAGTTTATTAAATTCATGCATCATGTTTCAATCTGTCTTCTCCAATTACCAACATATTTTCTAATAATCAAAAAGGGTTTGAGAAAGGATGAACCTAGAATATAGGTTCTGAATCCCTCAATGTGATGAATCAATACATGGTCAAATTTGATCATTTTGGTGTAAATAACTTCTCCTGGTGAAAAATATGATTTTTTATCTTATGGTGTTGAAAATTTCTTACATTCTTAAATTGAATCTTCCTCCCATTCCAGAGGATCCCACTTCAAGTCCCGATGGAACACCTATTGACGTGAATCAATTAGATCACAGCCACACAATGAATATTAATAATGAAGATGACATGTTTTATGTCAATTAAATATTCTAAACATATTTTCAAATCATCTTTATGACTATTTCCTCTTAATCAAGACCACTCGAGAGATATGTTATTCACTCGAGTTCAAAAAAAGCTAAGGAGGAAGGTACTAATAAATTTCTTATTTCAAAGTATCTAAACTACAATATTTTTTACAAAAATCCATCATTGGAGAGATTTCATAAGCATCATGTTTTAGAAAATAAAATTCTTCCCCTTAAGATTAAATTTCTATAAATTTTCATGTTGGTGAAATTGTTGCAAAATTTCCACCTATGTGAAAAGATTTTGGTATATCACTTATTAAAAATAGTGATGATATTTCCTTGGAACAATTGAAAAAGCTTCTTCATATTGAAGAATAAACCATTTTGAGAGACATGGGTATGAATTGTCAATTTGATACCAAGGTTAATATTTTTTAGGGAAAGCAACAACAAAACTCTTCCTTACATGTCAAAAATAAAATTCAATAATTCAAGAAGAAATAAGAATCCATTGTATGTGGAAAACAATGGAATTTTCAATGTAATGTCTCTATCAAAATAAAATTTAAAAACCCACTAAAAATATAATGACTAAAGGGAATCTAGTTGCAATGATTTTTGTAGTCAATATGAATTCAACAAGGATGGGATGGTGGATTTATTCTAGAGTAATGGTGGATGTGTATAAGGATCATTTAATGTTCAAAACATTTGATGATTGTATGATCATAAAGTAATTAAGTCTTGGAAATAATGAAAGCATCAATGTTCACATAAGAGGAAGTGTGGAGATAGAATTTACTTGTGGGAAGAAGTAGATTCTTATTAATTTGTGGTATATATCAAAATTAAAATGAACATAGTTTTTGTTGATATTCTGTATAAGAATGTATTGGTGGTTTTATTTGATTGAGTCATGATGGAACCTTTCATCGTGATAGATCTCCTTCGACCATGACTTAGGTGGTGATGATCATCACCACTACCCCTCCCCGATCAGCAGGGGAGGGGAACCATCTGGATGCAACAGAGCTTCCTACTCCTTTAATCATGTTTTTTAACCCCAAATGCATCCCTCTATTCCTTGAAATTTTTCTTTTCCCTAGGTAATGAATCTTCTGGACAACTCCTCGTAGCTTGATATTTCAATCTCCTAATTCATTTATGAATTAGATATCCATTAGCAGACCTAGGTCGCTCAATTCAGCTCACGGTTCCCACCAATTAATCTCTTCGATCGATTTTTTGTTTCTCTCGGGGTCTTTAGGATCAAGTTATGTTGGGTCGTCTAGACAAGGGAATATCATGATTCAGTTTACATCGTTGTAATACATGATCTATGTGTAGTCCGGGGCACCTTGATCTTATGAAAGGTTTCACTTCAATCTATTGATATGGTCCTATGATCTTCATATGAAGTGGGACTCTCTTACCATGGATCTGTGGGTAAGATTTCTTGAGCATCCTCTCTCCTTCCAGAACCCCTTTGTTATCCGTATAATTGGGATCTTAGTCAGTAGATATCTTTGTTCGGATGCAAGAACCAGTGATGTTTCTAATCCAACATCTCTATGTATTTTTTTGATGTCGATGTCTCAAAGCCCCCAGTTGAATGTATTTGGATCTTAGTTGTTGAGTAATTTCAGTGGAAGCAACCTATTGTGTTTGACTCATGGACGCACTTCTTTTCCAAACGTTTTCACCTTGGACATTTGTCTTCTACTTTCTAGAAATAAATATGGACTATAAAAGGGTAGATATCTCAAGTTACTATCCATGGTTCCCCTTTAATTGTGGAAGGCTCTGGAGCTGATGATGGTCGATTGTTTAGTCTTGTATCTTCTGGGTTTGGCCTCCTCAAAGTAGTGGATACTCCCTCAGATACATAAAAGGATACTCAACTGAACCCAAAATTATATGATATTTTCAACTATCCAAAAAAGAATTTGGGCATTCCCTGCTCTTCTGGTGTGGTTCTTGAAGGGGGGATGGGATTAGCAAGAATGAAGGTGTGCTTCAGGAAGTGATTGGAAAAGAGGATAAGGAGGTTCGCTTGGATGTTCGTATGGGTATGCAGCTAGCTTCAATCTATGAAGCTATTGTGACTGAGAGTGTTTATGTGGATCCATTCATGGGAGAGGATCCCCAAATATTGGTATTTTAAGACACTTTTTTTCAACACATGGGCCTTAGTTTTGTACAACCAAGTGGTTCAGTCAAATCATCACAGGATGAGCAGGTGAAACCTTCTTATGATAAGAAGGTAAAATCAAGTGGGAGCTTTACTATTTCTAAGAAATGGTGTGCAGTGCTGGGAGAAGGTGAGGTTCACACTCTTGGGAAATTTATTGAGGTGGAATTAGGCCTTGGTGAGGATACCTCTATTGTAGGGGAGGATATCCAAGTGTATAGGGACTCGGGTTTAGAATCCCTAGAATAGTCTAAAGAAGTGGGAATTGCATAAGACTATTTTAGATCATCTTTAAAGAAGGGAAAGAACACCATTTTGGATTCAAAAAGATTTATCAAGAATACTCAATGGATCTGACCAATGAAATACTATGACAACATACCTTGTCCCCCTATAACCATATTCACATGTAAAGGTAAACTTCCTCCAATGGTGTATAAGGGTGCGGGAAAGCTTATGAGGGATGTCACCTCTAATGAGTCTGAATCCTAAGCAAGGGTTGGTCAGGTGAACTTTGAGGCTGCTAATCCCCCCTACGGTTGGGGATATGGATTATCAAGTAAAGGATGATGACCTAAATAAGGACCATCAAGGGTAGAGGCTTCTTCATTTTGAGGATGTTACATGGGAGGAGGTTGCACATCTTCCTGGGAAGTAGTGTGAGGTAGGATCTATCTTGGACTCTCAACGTCAGATAACATCGGTGCTAAAACGTATAGATCTTATTATATACTTGGATAAAGAAATGGTGGAGAAAATCATGTATCTTAAGGTTCCATAGTACGTGATAAACCAAATGATTGGAAGATTGATTAGAGTGAAAACTACAAAGGGGAAAGGTGAATGGATTGATAGGAAGAACTGCATATTGATTAGAGGCTTCAACACGGGGAAGATTAATATAGTAGAATACATGAAATCCTGGGAAAAATTGGTGAAACATTATGAATACATCTTTAAGGACTATCCTAAAATGTAGGTAAATTCTATTCCCTGGATAAAATTTAGGTTGTTTGATTCCAATCGTCTCAAACCGTTCTTCAACAAAAATGTTATATCATTTGGTGTTTGAATCTAACAAGGTTATCTTGTGGAAGTGGGGCATGTTTATGGGGAACGAGTACTAATATGATGGCATGTATTAACTATTCATTAAAAATATGATTTAATATTCTAGTTACTTAATTGAGAATTCTAATTTTTTGCATGATCATTTAGCACATGCTAATTTTAATTCATTAAAATTAATGAAGATGTTAAGCATGATTAAATTTGGAAATGATTTTAAAAAATACAAATCATGTAAAGAATTTAAAATAGTTAAGAATCCTTTTCATAGTGTTAAATGAAATTAGGATATATTTTAACTAGTGAATTATGCTATTTATAAATTAAATGTCTTATTAACTCATGGAGGAAAAAGATATTTGATTAATTTTTTTATGACTGTGGTATATATTTTCATATATATCTTCTTATAATAGATAATGAAGCCTTTAATATGTTTAGTAAGTATAAATCTGATGTTTAAGACAAATTAAACAAAAATATTAATGTATTACGCTCATATAGATGTGTGGATTACTATATGAATGATTTTACTGAGTTCTATGAGGAAATTGGTATAATTCATCAATGTAAAACTCCTTACACACCTCAGTAAAATGTCTTAACCGATAGGAAAAACATAATTTGGTAGAAATGGTGAACGTAATTATTAATAAATCTAGGTTTCCATTGAATTTATGGACCATTAAATTTATGGGGAGAAACTTTTTTAGATGCATATCATATTCATAATAGGATTACTTCTAAGAAAACTAAGTTATCCCCTTATAAAATTTGGATACATATAAAACATGTTCTTTCGTATTTTAAAATGTGGGGGTGTTTAGCTTACTATAGAGTTCCTGATCCAAAAAAACTAAAATTGGTCCATGATAAATTTAATGTGTTTTTGTTGGATGTGGATAAAATAGTGAAGCATATAGAATTATGGATTTTGGAGCTTATATAATCCTTGAATTAAAGGATGTAGAGATTTTTTAAGATTTATTTTAGAAATATGATGTGGAATAAGTTATTATTTATACCCTTATCTCATGTAATCCATCTAGTTCAAATATAATAGTAGAGAATAATGATGATTCTCAAGTAGAACCCAAAAAAAGTACAATAATTATGAAGGATAAAAATATATATCTAGATTTAATTTCTCGTGATTCCATATGTTTCCTTATTGAAGGAGAACAAAATAATCATCCTCTGAATAAATATCTTATGGTATTTACTATAGAAGATAACCCAAATACTTTTAAAGAGTCTTTGAATCCTAGAGATTTTGTTTTAGGGAAAGAAGAAATTAACGATGAAATGGATTCCATAATGGTGAATAATAATTGGGTCATTATATATTTATTATGAGGTTCCAAACCTATTGGTAGTAAATGGGTTTCAGAAATAAATATGATTCCAATGGTAACGCTCAAGATTTTAAATCTATATTGGTTTCCCAAGGTTTCAGACAAAAATAAAGGGTTGATTATTTTAATACTTATGCTCATGTACCTCGAATTACTTTAATAAGAATATTATTTTCTTTAGATTTAATTATTCATTTTTATGTCCATCAAATGGATATTAAAACTACCTTTTTAAATGGAGAATTTGTTAAAGATATTTATATGACACAACCATAAGGGTTTGTTTTACTATGTAATGAATATAAAGTATGTAAACTAGATAAATCTCATTATGGTCTTAAACAAGATATGAAGTAATGGCCTAAGAAATTTATTTTATTATTTTATCTAATGTATTTATTCAAAATAATGCAGATAAAAGTGATTATTCAAATTTAACAAAATAATATGGATTTATTGTCTGTTTATATGTGGGTGATATGTTACTTTTTTGGAACTAATATGATTGGAGTAATTGAGATAAATAATTACTTATATTCTATATTTAAAATGAAGTATCTTGGAAGATTTGATACTATTCGAGGAATTAAAGTTAAAAAATATAGTAAGGATTATTATTTAATTCGGTCTCATTACATTGAAAAAATAATAAATAAATTTGATCATCTTGGATTCGAGGATTCAAATACTCCATGTGATTATGGTGTTGAACGTTTCATAAATACTGGTAGAGCTTTATCACATCTTGAGTATACTAGTGTAATTGGTTCTTTGATGTATGCAATGTATTTCAATAGACCTGATATTTCTTTTGTGGTATGTAGAATTAATATATATTCTAGTAATTCTTTTATGGATAATTGGATATGTATAATGAGAATTTTTGGATACTAATGAAAGACCAAAGATTTATGTTTATACTAAAATCAGTATCCGACTATATTAGAATGATACACCGATGAAAGTTGGATTACTAGTATTGGTGATAACCAATCCACATATGGATGGTTGTTTACTCTTTGAGATTGTGTTGTTTCTTAAGAGAGCAAGAAACAAACATGTATTTAACATTTGAACATTGAGTTAGAGTTTATCACTTTAACTATATATGGAATGGAACCTAAATTGATTAGGAATATATTATTTGATATTAGATTGAGGCATAGTCCACTGAATCTTATCTATATCATTTTTGATAGTGAAGAAACTTTATCAAAGAAATATATTTGCATGTATAATGGAAAGTCTAGACATATAAGTTTGAGACTTGATTTTATGAGACCATTCTTACAAAATGGAACCATCAAAATTGTTTTTGTGAGATCATTTAAAAAATTGCATATCCATTTGAAAAATCTCTTCTGAGAGCGATCATTCATGCAACTAATAATGATATGGGGTTAAATCCCATAGGATAAATAATTTATGTAATGGAAATCCAATAATTTATTTAGGTGGATCCTAATCAAAGTGTTTAATGGGTAAAAACAAGTTATGAAGATGATTGTTGATATTGACAATTATAGCCCCAACTTTTTGGTGTCAATATAGTCTGTTATGAATTAATATTGAGTTATAAAAACATAACAAAATATTAAGGATCATTGAATAATGTTCTCTAATAATAGAATATCATTATATTATTTCTTATGGGGACATATAAGTGGTGTTTCTTCTTATAATAGTTTATGGGTTTACTCCTTATAGAGTTCATGAAAAGGACATAAGAACATGTCCACAAAAGTGCTATAAAATGAGATGTTTGATGAAATTTCATTGTATGTATGATATATCTGGTTTATATTAATGATTAATAAGTTTAATGTTTCTCAAACTTTTAAATATGATAAAACATTGAGATATTGATACTAAGTAAAGGTTCAAATCGTAATATACATTTGTTATGTATAATTACCCACTTCTGGTCTGGTGAATTAATATATTTGAAAAAAATTGGGAGATTTTTATATTTTTATAAAAATATATTTATTAAAATAATGGACTGTTTAATTGGCCAAAACACTATATACGTAAATTGTTGATCTGGTTTTAAAAAATGGGACAATCCCATATTGGAAAATTTGGGTAGAATCTCATTTCCCATCTCTAATAAAAGGAGATTTGGTATTTAGTTTATCAATAAAATATATACCCGTCAAAATAATATTAAATTATTCTTAAAAAATATATTTAATAAACTATTTTGTTATATATAATATATATATATATATATAACAAAACAAAATAAAAAATAAAAATAAAATAAAATAAAATAAAATATTTTATTAAAAGTTAATAATAACACAGTTAATCATAATTGTTGGCATTCTATATTTTGAAATAAAAATGGGTACCCTTCATCAAAAGTTTTGTCGTTTTAGAAGAACCAAGGGGTTCTTCAATTGAAATAATGGGATCGAACCGGTATGATTCATACTGATTTCGATTAATAAATAAGTGATGTAGAGATATCTTATGGGTTAATTCTTTTTTCAATCCAAGAAATTCGCCATATTTCTTCCAACATCAATGTAGTAGAGAAATCTGAAATTTTTGTATGATTTTCCCCAAATTTTAGTGAAATCCTCAAGGTGAACTTCTATGAAAAACCCTACACCATCAATGTGGGAGTGGATCAAACTCTTTTAGACAGTGAATTCAATTCACGCAATAAGGTTCAATATATCTTCTTCTACTGGCTACATATTTTATAACATTGTAATCTTCCCTCAGTATTATGAATGTTTCTTTCCTAGTTCTCCATAACTGGTTCAGCATTCAGTTCAAATTGTTCAATTAGTGTTCAAACAACACACTTCCATGATATCGGTTTTCCCTGAAACATTAAAATTGATCTCGACATGGATTTCTATGCTCAATGGTAGCTTGAATCTCCAAGACAAGGATTTGATTTATTTTTCTTTCACACTCCAAGGTTAATATTTTTTCAAATTCATAAAATTCCACCATTAGTATAATCAAAGGTCTTCATCTATCTTAATTTACCCCTCATGATGTCATAATACTTTTATATTGATGAGAATTGACTTGGTTTCCCCTTCTATTAAACATTTGCAAAGATAAGTTCAACCATAAACTGTAATTCTTAATCATTGATAAAGAATCATTTGAGCTCAATCTATTCATCGTTAGCATTAGATATTCAATTTTAGTCATATAGGAAATAGTTATAAAACTAAAATACAAATAGAATATAAAAGTAAAAATTTACTATCAATACTAAAAATACTAAAAACAAAATTCAAAATAAATTAAAATAACTAAAAAATTGAACGTCAAAAATAAAAATATTAAAAATTATAAAATAAAAAATAACCAAATATTAATAACTTAATACAAGTTTATTATATATAATTTTTTATTTAACTGTTTACAAAAAACAATGGATTATAATATCAAATTCACATAATAAAAAAATATTCATTAACATAAGAATTATTTTTTCAAAATAAAATAAAAAATAAAATAAATTTATAATTCCAAGAATCAACAAAATTAGATAAAATAGGAATAAATACATTATTATTTTATATTACATAAATTTACTAAACATGAAATAATTTAATCACAAATGATAATTATCAAATTTAATAACACAATTAGCACTAAATAAATATATATATTACAATAATTATGTGGATAATACATAAAATTAAGGTGACATCAAATACCATCACACATAAAATATTTTTTTCCTCAAGCAACCATTAAATATAGATTTAGTTGTAGAAAATGAATGTCAAATTGAAAAATAGAAATTCTTTAACGAATTGATTTCCAAAATTATTTTCCCTCATGGATTCTTAATAGGGATCATATTTTCATCATTTTTAATAGGTATTTTAATTATTAAATCCCTTCAAATTTAACAATTTGAACCAATTGGAATCATTTTGTATTTTTTCTTTGTTTTGAGCTGAAATGTGAAAATTACTCAATTCTAAATGTTTAACATATTTTTATCACTTTGGTATTGCGAGTATAACATTACAATTATGATCCAATTTGAGTGATTGTTTTATTTATAAGATATATTTATTTGTTTCTTTAAATTATTCTTCTATACTAAGATCTAATTTGAACATTAAAATGCCCTAAAAAATCCATCAAGTTTAAAAATATTTCTAGTCAATAGAATAGAACCCACCTCTGCATATATGACATAACATGAGATAAACCCCTATAATTGAGGTGATTCTAGATGTATTTAAAATAGGACATGGATATTCACTTGGAAATTAAATTTTATAGTAATATTCACTCATTAATGTGGTAGTTGAATGCCCCAAATTGGATTAATATTTAAGGAATCCCTTGCAAGAAAAATGTGAATCATTAACTATGTCTTAAATTATTTGTTATAGGTCCAATGACATTGAAATTTGGATGGTTGATAAGAAAACTAAATTCGGCAGAACTTATAAGTATCATTGGTGCGTTTCTAGAATATTATTGGAAGAACATGGGACATTTTTTGGAAAACGGATTTTGGAGGAGAAAATTGATGATTTTCTTTTTCCCACTATTCTTCTTCTTGGTTTTTTAATGGGTTCTTCATCCCCAATATTATCAGTTAATCTTCACATGGAGTGGTAAAATTATGATTTATTAGGGAAGGGTAGGTTTTATCTTTTGTAATACTTTAGTTCTTGTTCTTTTTTAAATAAGATTTATTTGTCTCTTATGTGAAGTTGATTTAAATTTATAATAGAATATTTTCTTATCAAGTAAGATCATATTGGGTTTTTTATTCTATTATTGATTTTTATTTATTTGATCCTCATTATCTCCCTCCACTAGTTTCTAGTTTATATATGATAGAATAAACCAAGGCTTAATGGTGAAGTACTTGATGATCATCATTATGTGTGGGAGGGGTAGTGGATATTCTTTATTGTTTAGGATAAACAAGACCCAATTAGGTATTTCCTAAGTCAATTGAGGATATTCACTACAACTCTCTCACGTAAGAAATGAGAGTAGAAAAAAACGGATATCTTGGAAAGGTTTTCTCTCACCATCATCCTTTGATCATTGGATTGAGAGGAAGCGATCATGGAATCTCACTTTAATCGACCAAGTATAAGAGTATTGGATAAATTTGGACCTGTATAGAATTGTATTTAGAAAATAGACATGACCTGATCACCCTTACTATATAATAGTTTTCAATCACTTTCTTTGTTAATTTTTTTCAATCATTTTTTAATATCTTTTTTTAATTAAATTATTTTGTTTTCAAAATAAACTTTTCCTAAAATATACCAAAAGTGGAAAACTATTTTTTGTGCACTCATCTTCAAGACCCTAACTATAGTTAACCACTAGACTATACTTACGTAATAAAAAATTGTTTTATTATGGCTCATGATATGGGTGCAACAAAATTGGTGTCGTTGCAAGGGAGACAATGTCACTTAATGACATAAAAAAATAAACTGAATGAACTGTGACTCAAATGAATCATTAATTGAATTTTTCCCTAATATTTAATAAACTCTAACCTAAATAAGAAAAATAAATTTCAAAATTGAATTTGAATAAATTAATATTTCATATTCAAGTGACTCTTTCAGTGTTCATTCATAACGTTACTAAATGGATGAAAATACCAACCAAACACTGAGAGACATATTTTCTCCTTAATTCACTAATCAACATGACCACATAATTTCACATACATTAGAGAGTGATTTACTGTTTTGAATTAACATAATTAAAATTCTACCTAAATTTCATGGTCTTGCAGGAGAAGACCGGAAAAAACTTATTCACAAATTAACATGTTCATGCTCGAGATTCATGGCGAGAGGATCACCTGAAGACCAATTCCAATGGAGGAAATTCTCTTTCTCACTAGATGGAGTGAGTAAGGAATGATTTTTCAATATATAACTTGGAGAGGTCAATTAATCATAATAACTCAAGAGAGGATTCATGAAAAAGAAGTTTCCCACATCCCAAATTATAGTAATCATAAAAGATATCTACACTATCGGACAGTCAACTTGAGAAGCCCTCTATGAATACTGGGAGAGGTTTAAGAATATATATGCTATATGATTGTGTTGACCCATGGAGGAACATAAATTCCTCATATTCTAATAGAAAGTATTTATTGAAAATGATCACAACATGTTTGATGCCTCATCTGACGGGGCCCAGATTGAGAAAACACAAGCAGAAGCTAGAGGTCTGATTAAAAATATTACTCAAAACTCATAGAAATTCAGTACTATAGGTACGGGCACTAGAGAAATTCATGAGTTAAGGACTACTACTTCATCATCGCCTTTACTAAAGTCTACACTCTAGGAAATGACCATTTTACTGGGATAAATGGTTGTGATACAAGAATCTAGACAACATGACATACCTTAAGTATGTGTTATATGATCATCTGTTTATACTTATATAGACGAGTATCCTGAGATTCAAGGGACACAAAGTTGCGATGCATTCTTCAGTAAAAGATAATTCTTGTAGAATCAGCCACATCAACCCTAACCTCAGTCTAGATACGGAAACCAACAAATATAGTAGAGAACTTTCTATCAAAAATAATACCCCAATCATCCTCTTTTCTAGTAACAACAATATTATAACACACCAACCTTTAAAAAATCCATTAAGACACCATTACAATAGTAACCCCATCAACAATTAACATGTTCTCACCAACGCCCACATGGAGTTGAGTATAAAGAGTTAAACATTAAGTTATATAGGATAACATACCAATTTGGAACTATTCTATAATTTTTGACCAAGAATATGGTAAAACTATAAGAAAAAATAATCCCAAATCCCAAGGAGAGTGTAATCGTTATCACAACACAAATGGGAAAAGATATTCTTCCACCTAAACAAATTAAGGCTAATGATTTTGAGAAACCTTTTGAACTCAAACCACACATCCAATGGATGGGGACCAGAACAAATAAATAACTAGAATGAGCTTCAGAAAGAAATGGTAAGAAACACCCTTATAATTACAATATATTGAAAAGAATAATAATCATGTATCATTCCCTTCTACTTTAATTTGGCCATCTATGTTTGGAGAGGATAAATTGTAAAATGAAATTTGTGACCCCTTCCATAAAAGTTGATTACAATATCCCACTATTAAAATAAATATGAAAGATCCCAAAATATGCAGTGTTTTTGAAGAAAATATGTACTAATAGAAGAATACTGGTTGAAAATGAGATAATAAGCTTAGGAAGAAGCATCTAGTCCCACATCACACCACTAATACCATAAAAATTTCAAGATCTAAGGACAATCTCTATTCCCTACACTATTAGATCCTTAAATATCACTGATGATTTGTGTGATTTAGGTTCTTCGATAAATTTATTTCGTCACACTGTATTTACATCTTTGCATATTGGAAATTTGAAGCCTACTAGATTTGTGGTCCATCTTGAAAACAGATCCATCCTTTTCCCATTAGGTGTTTTGGAATATGTTATTGTAGAAGTCAAAGATCTATTATTCCGAGTAGACTTTGACAAGCTAACCATAAAGAATATAGGAGTTAATCACACTCACACTTCATTTTGGGGAGTCTATTATTGAATATAGAAAATACCATCATCAGAACACAAGAGGGAACATTTTCACAGATATTGGGGATAATTGAGTTCATTGACTCCCTAAACCATTTATTAAGTAGTCATTCACTAAATGAAATTTTCCAGAAAGACGGTGCATAATCGACTAAGGAATCATGTATGATTATAAAATTCTTAACCATAGAAGTTAATTTTTAAACTGAAAATACCAAAAAATAGGTATGTTCCCTAAAATATATTAAATTTGAATTAAATTTTGAAGAAGATATAACATGTAAATTATTTGATAGTTTATTAAATGAAGTTGAAGAATCAAAATTAGTATTATGTTATGAGATCTAAAGACGAACTTAAATAAGGTGAAAATGAAAATATTATCACGGATATCTTGACAGAACTATGTGCGAAGGAATAATAACATTCTAAGACTCAATCAAAATGTCTCACTATGAAACATGAGTTGAAAAGGGTTATAGAAAATCCAATTAAAATTGAAGATGTAAGTAAATATTCTTCTCAAATGGATGATAAGGAAGTATCATAATATAAAGGTAAATCTGTACTAAATCTATTTCAAAATAGAATTATTTCATTTAATACTGCAGACATCAAAACCAAAACCAATGTCATATGGGTTAAGAAAATAGGAGTTAAAAATTAAATATCAAGGGAAGAGGATAAGTTTCCAAAAATTCCACAATATATTAATAAAAGTGAGGTTTGAGCTCAAATAAGATAGAAAAAATATATGGAATGTTAAAAAACTAACCAAGAAGAACAATATTTAATGGGTTTTTCTGGTGAAATGGTAAGGCTATTCATAAATACTATTCTTGTTTTTTTATCATGTCTTTAATGGAAAATATAAAATAATTAAGGGGGAGATTCAATGAGTTGTTTATGATATGGTGGTAAAGAGATGTTTCAAATACTAATAAAGAGAAGAAGATTAAAGAGGAATCATGTGGAAAGAATTTCAATAAAGAGTTCCTAGTAGTTTTTCCATATCAATTGCAATTGGAAGAATAAATGGAGGAAGATGAATAATTTTTAATAACCAACATAATAGATTAAGCTTCTTCAGTCGGATTAGAAATGAAGACTCACCAGTTTGTTTCTTTGCATTAAACTTTATTAAATGTGGTAATTTTATTTTATAACTACATTAATGAATAATTAAATTTGAATTAATGGAGGATACTATATTAATTATGTGTGGGGTATAGAATCTTTGAACTTTAGGATTTTCAATTTTTATTTACTGTTAAAAAAGCGTGTTCTTTAAATTTTTCTGTGAATATTTTTCAATTTTTTGTGTGTACATGAAACTTGTGATCTCAAATGATTATTTTTACAATTTTTAAAACCCATTTCAATGAGTTGGTAAATTTATCACAAGAAACTGAGCTTTAATTAATGTTAAAAAAGACTTTATTTCATGTTGAAATCTTTGGAAAGTTCATGAAAATTACATTGACCATTTAATATCATACCACATATCACTGTCGTTAACATTAAAATCACATTCCTGTGAGACTTATGAACCATTTTCTCATATTACTGACATTCACCTCACTTCTTGAGATATCTAAACCATGATTTCTTTAACTATAATTTGATTGTTTTTCTATAAAATCTTGAGGGTTTGAGGTTCTTTTGTTTTAAATGATTGAGGCATTAATTTGGTTTTAAATCCAATTTCTCTAGATAAAACTTTTTATTATGTTCTTCTAAGTACATTTATCCCTTTTATACTTATAATTGATGAATATAGTCTTATTTTATCCACATTACAAGCCAATTATCCCTATCAAACTTTTTATCGAAGAGAAATTTCATGATCAAATTAAACTTAAGTGTGGTGGTATATGTCATGTGATTTGCTACATCATTTGGTGATACATTGGGTGAAAAATAAATTGATTAAGAGATATGTCTACTACTGAAAAATCATTTTATCAAAATAAACTTCCATTATGAAGCTTTCAAGGGAAAAAAGTTGTGCCTTTCTGGATCATCCAAAAGGGAAAAAAAGATGTTCCAATATAGATCATTAAAAAAACCTATAATTTTGTATTTTATTTTATGTGATGAAGACTAATAATTATATAATTCATGGGATTTACTTGAAAAAAATTATATATTATTTTGGAGTCATTTTTCTAGTATGTATAGTGAGTAGGAGAACATACTTGATTGAAAATTAGAATCATTCAAATTTTCTTAAAAAAAACCAGGCCTTCCTCATTCGGCCAAAACAAATTGAACATATAAATACTACCAAATGAAAGACACAAAGAACCATGAAATGTAATCATGATAAAAACATGTCATTAACTCACATCGGGAGGAGATATAATAAATTCATCAAGCCTATGGCGACTCTTTCATTTGTTTGGATGAGAAAAGCCTTTTTGAAAATTGACATTTGTGGGATAAGAGAAAATTCATGTGGGGTAGGTGTCTTCTGTACATGAGAGGACAAATGAAGTTTAAATATATTGAATTATATTAATGTATACCCTGAATTAATTATTTTTGATAAATCCTTATATCTTTTGTTTCTTGTTTTCAAGTTAGTCGATCTCATGAGTATGTGTATTGAATTTTTTATATTTGATTTTGATGCTTATTTTTCAAGGATTCCAAGTGCTATGTGTGAGGGAATTTATAGAGCTAATATTTTCATAATTTTCATATATATATTTCAATGATTTAATCCCGTACAATTTAAAAATTTGATCTAATTTTCAATATTTTTGGATTTTTGGTGTGTTTTGAGTTAAAATGTAATAATTGGTCAATTCTGGAATTTTTAAATTTTTTATCACTTTTTTATTTCAATCATAAAATTTACAACATCAAGCTAGTTAGAGTGATTATATTTTTTGTAGGATTCCTTTTTTCGGGTATTCAAATTCTTCATATATACCCAAAGATAATTCCAAATTCCAAATTCCCCAAAAAAAATCCATTAAGTTGAAAAATCATTCTGGATGATAGAATGGACCCCACCCTAGTAAATGTAGCATAATTCAAAATAAGAATATATAATTTATGTGATTCCATATAGATTTAAAATAGTAATCAGATCTTCATTTGACAATTAAATTTAATTGAGATATTCACTCATTAATGTGAACATTGAACGCCCCAAAATGGAGAATGATTTAGGGAATATTCAGCTAGAAAAAGTGTGACTCTTTAATTATTTCATAAAATATTTTATATGTGTCCAAATACTTTGATATTTAAAGGGTATATATAAAACAAAATTTCAAAAAACTCCTAAGGAATACCCTTGGGTATTTTCGGAAATATTTTGGTCAAAATGGATACAACTTTTAGAGGAAAAATTCTAGAGGAAAATTTTGTTTCTTTTCTTTTGCCCAATTTTTTCTTCTTAGTTTTCTAATGAATTATTCACCCCCATTTTTATTAGTTACCCTTAAAATGGAGGGATAAATTTTTGAGTGATCAAGGAAGGGTAGGGTTTCCCTTTTGTAATTCTTTAGCTCTTACGATTTTTCGAATAAATTTTTTTTCTCTCTTCGGTGAAGTTTCTTTTAATTTCTAATAGCCATTTTCTTTATCAAGTACGATACTATTTGGTCATTGATTTTGTTATTAATTTTTATTTGGTTAGTGATCATTATCTCCCTATACTATTTTCTGGTTTATATATGATGGAATATAACATGTCTTAGTAGTGAAGTAATACTTGATCATCCATACGTGTGGGAGTGGTAGTGGATATCCATGATCTTTTTGGACAAACAAAAACTGATCGGGTATTGCCTACATCAATTGAGGTTATTAACTTTAACTCTATTACATAAGGATGGATATTATACTAAAATTAGATCAGGGAAAGGTTTTATCTCACCATAACCATTTGATCAAGGGAGTGATAGGAAGTGATTAATGAATCTCACTTTAATAGAATTAGCAGAAGATGATTGGATAAATTGGAACTAGGATAACATTGCATTAGTAAAACTGATTGTGGACTGATCAACCATATCATATTGTTGTTTTAAATCACTTTTTTTTTCAATTTTTTTCAATATTTTTCTTTATTACTTTCTTTTGTTTCATATCTTCATTTTTTTTCAAAATCATCGCTTACTAAAATCAATCAAAAGTGTCAAAATGTTTTGTATTTACACCTCTTTAGAAGACTGCCTAGGGTTAACCACTATACTATACATTAGTAATAAGAAAACAAAATCCATGCCCCATGATAAGCATGCATCATATCTCTCAAATAGAAAATTTTGATTCCCTCTCGAGTTAAATATATTTAGTGTAAATTTGATTTTTTGATAAAACTGATTAGAAATTAGAGATTTTAAAGTGAATTTAACAATCATCATTTTTTATTCAACGGGAAGTCTAAACATCTTTATACATTCAGGAGAATATACTTTCATAATTTAATAATCCACAATAAATAAAAACACTATTGAATATGGTGGAGTGATAATTTATTAATGAAATAAAAAAACTCATCTAATAGTAAATGAATAATGAATAAATATGATGAAAGAATAAGGAGATCAACCTGGATTAGGATTTTGATTTCATAATACATTTCAATATATATCTTATGAGTTAAATTCAAATAAAAAAGATTCAAAATCAATGATTATTTTATAAAATTTTCCCAAAAATTTATTTAAATATATTTTTCAAGAGGATAAGAAAACATTATTTACCCAATTAAATTCGAGTGGTGATGATGATTAATTTTCTTAAAGTGGAATTACAACTATAAAACTGAGAAAAATTATCACCAATTGAAAATTATCAAATTTTTATTAAAAACCTAAAATTTTGAAAAACAATTGGGGTTTTTGATGGGTTAACAATGACTTGTTGGTAAGCTTAATTAAGTATCATTCCCCACACCTAAAATAGTAAATTTCACCCTATTCTATATTTTAAAGTGATAGAAAATTTTAAGAAATTTGATACAAAAAGATTTGAAAATGTAGCACAGATAAAACCATCTTTGAGGGGGTAACATGATATCTGAAAGAAGTTTTCACTACTGGAAACATGATCTTTCCCAACACTTCTATACCAACGGTTTGTAAAAACTGTTGGTATAGCTACCATTTCCCAACGGTTCTCCAAAACCGTTGGGAAAGGGCCTCAAAAACACACCCTTTCCCAATGGTTTTGGTGAACCGTTGGGAAAGAGTGACCTTTCCCAACGGTTCACCAAAACCGTTGGGAAAGGGTGTGTTTTTGGGGCCATTTCCCAATGGTTCTCAAGAACCGTTGGGAAAGAGTGACCTTTCCCAACGGTTCACCAAAACCGTTGGGAAAGGGTGTGTTTTTGAGGCCCTTTCCCAACGGTTTTAGAGAACCGTTCAGAAAGGTCACTCTTTCCCAACGGTTCTCAAGAACCGTTGGAAAAAAGCATCAACAAAATCAACATTCGGCCAACTAAAATACACCCAACCAGAACCTATCCCAACGGTTTTCAAAACCGTTGGGATAGGTTATTTAATTTTTATCAGATCCACTAACCGAGAACATTATATAAATCAAAATTTTAAATAATTATGATAATACATATGCATATTTATGAAATTATGTTTACAAAAGTGATGTTAGCTTAGTGGTTAAGTCATTCGATTATAAACGAGGGGTCCTGGGATCAAATCCCAGCGGATGTTTTATTTTTGGAATTTATATACCAACGGTTCCATTACCGTTGGTATAGATTTCATATTACCTATACCAACGGTTTCCAAAACCGTTGGTATAGGTCTATACCAACGGTTTTTGGAAAACCGTTGGTATAGACCTATCCCAACGGCTTACTTGGCTACGGTTCTCCAAACTGTTGGTATAGGCTATACCAACGGTTTGGAGGCCTATACCAACGGTTCCAAACCGTTGGTAAAGGTTAGTTTTCCAGTAGTGTTTCTATTCCTCTAAACCACTCCACAAACATGAACATGGATTATACTATACAATACCTAATACAATTAATCCTAGAAAATGATTTTCCAAGAGGTTTCATTCTATAGGTTGGTTTAAATATTAATTTAAAATAAAAAATAAAATGTAATTAAATTAAAACATTACTAAGTTTAGAGGTAATTTGAATAGTTTTAGTGACCAAATTAGATTAATCAAGAGGTTTATTATGATAAAAACTATTAAATAAATATTATATAGAATTTAAAATTTTAAACTAGCATCCCCAAAAATAAATCAAGGGTAACATAATAATAGATATATGTTAAAATAAAGACTCTCATGTAATGAAGAAACTTTATCAATTTAAACAAATAATGTGTAACCTATCAAGTGATAATTGAACCAGAAATTTGGTTAACATGTTGAAGTTACTACAAGAGAATATAACAATATTAGTTAAAAAAATTCGGATATAAAATAACAAGAGATAATGAATAAGGGTGGTGTTATATAATTTTCTGAAGATGAAACTCTTTGATTCTTTGAAAATATTTGAATGTCGTGTTGTTGTATGGTTCCATATCTTCATCTAATAACTAAAACTAGCATGTACAAACCTCATACTCTGTAACTCCATTAATAATAATTCCTCCTCGACATTACAAGATAATATTTTTCACTCAAGTAAAAATAATTCAATTGAAAAAGATTAAAAATAAAATTTAAATCAAAAAATATTAGACCAGAAAAAGTGAGAGTGCATTATAATAAGAAAAATGCCCAATGTGTAGGACCATGTATTGGTATTCACAAAAGGTAATGTTGAATTTTTTATTCAAAAGAAAATATACACACAAAATAAAGGGGAATTTTATTGATTTTTGTGTTACCTCCCATGAAGCGTTGGTTTTATAGTACCCAATCGGAGTCTCATAAAAAAATTTGTTGCTACTAGGGGGATTTAGTTTCTGAATTATGAAACATCATAATTTTTCCCCTATATTTTTAATTTAAGGTAGAATTTTTTGAGCACTCAAACTTCTAGCAAAACATTTAAAATTATTTATAGCTGAATATTTACCATAAATCACACCTTAGGAGTTAAATAAAACTCAAAGGAATCTCTCAGTGGAGTAAAATAATCATTACCCAAGAAGAAAAATTTAGTGATTTCAAAAAAACATACTCAAGTTAAAAAAAAGAATACCTCAAAATCTACCAAAAACCCCCTAATCTAAACAATAGAAAAATTTCATAGAATTAATCTTATCTATTATTCTATAAAAAGTATGTATTAACTCATATTTAATATACCTAATGTTTATTTAGGTATAATAATAATATAGGTGTTCCAAGGTGTGGAATTTACCCACATGGAATTAAATTTCATCTTTAAACTCAAAAATTTCAAAAAAAAGGTACGAAGGGGTGAATTTAAATAGATAGGTTCTAAAATAGGGGTAATAACCGAATTATGATTAGTTTTAGAAACAATGGAACTCAATAGAAATCCCCTTATAATCTACTACCACCTTCTAATTGATAAACAACACCCATTATAGTTGAGGAATTGTGTGAAAACTTGGAAGATAATTTTATTGATCATTAACAAAGTCAAATTTGGTAAAATTATTGGTTTCCTCTAAATTTTACTCAATTTAAAACAAAAACTAATAAGTCACTACTTATAGTAAATAACATTTACTTAATTCGTCTAATGTGTTCCCAATCATACCTTCAATTTCAAGCATTAAAACTTCATCCTCTAAGATAAATTCTATTATGTTTTCCAATTCAGTTTCAAGGGGAAATTTTTTCAATTTATCTCTATGAATAGATGTCTCAAGACATTCACATTTTAGGAAATATTACCCTAGTTGGTGACCATGTTTTTTCATTTTATTAAAAAATTCATTGGAGTATTCAAAAGTGAGTAAGAAATATATTGAAATTTCATCAATAGGTTTTTCTTTAATGAGAAATTCCTTAGTATTTTCATCAATTACTATTTCATAAATTATTGGTTTTATGGTATTAAAATAATAAAGATAACATTTTCCATTAATTTCATAATTATCATAATCAGTAATCCCATATTTATTTTTTTCTTCCAAAATTATCAACAATTTCAATTTAAAGTTCATTTTAAAAAGATTTAAAAAGATTTAGTAACGAGTTTATAGAATTTAAGTTACCATTAATCAATTTCTCCTCAACATGAGAAATCGCACTCTCAAATATCCCATAACTGTGATCATTTTCAATCCTAGTAATTAAAAAAACAATTAGACATTCCATTTCATGTTCTAGTTGAATTTTAAAATATCTAAAGTCATTTTTCTTCAAGTGATCTTTAGATTTGATAGAACTATATTTTTCATCATGTGAGTTGATTATTTCCTATTATTTTACATTATTCTCGGATTATTCAAGCTCAATAATTTTCTCCCTAAAATAAGTCTCACTTTTCTCATCACTCTTGTTATCATATTCCAATCACTCACTTGGTTGACCCCACATTTTAAATATCTTTTATTCTTGTCCTTTAAATTTCTCATAAATCACCCATGCTTTTACTTCTAATCATTTTCTTTTAGATTCAAAGGATTATTCTACATCATAAAATTTAAAAATAATTTTAAATCTTATTTGATCCAATTTTTATTGCTCTTTAGGTTTGGGGTTATAAATCTCCTATGATTCATTATAATGAATAGGTCTTCATCGTCAGTTATTAACACACTTCTGAGTAGTGTTCCCATAATAGTGAAAAAAACACTACAATCATCATTAAGTTGATCCCATCCCCCTTGTAATTAATTTTTTTAAACAAAAATCAGAAACAACAACAATGAAGTTTTCACATTAAGAACAAAACCCAGTAAGAAAAATCACTAAACAAAAATTAAAATGGAAAAAAATTATGCAATAGAAGAGAGTAGAAATTATGATTTTAAAGATCAAAATAAACAAATTTCAATATATATTAAAGACTAATTACTTTCATTAGTAACACTGTGTCTTTTTTTTTGTTTTTTTTAATAATTTTTTAATAATTTTTAGTTTTTTCTAATTTTATTTTTAAAAATCCCTAAGAAACTCAAACCAAGACTTACATATATATGGTTCTAAACTTTTATCACAAATTCTAGTTACAAACCAAGAAACAATCATATTATCTTGCTCTAACTTTAATTTCTTCTACTACTGTAGCTTTTACTTGTACATTCAGAATGACCACCTGCACTCAGCTATGGGGCTATCAAGTTAGCTCTGTTAGTTTATCTCTACCAAATATGTTTATAAAACTGGTTTTGGAGTCCTATGTTTATTCCCCCAAGCACATTTTAAAATATTATCACTATTTCACTTTCTCAAAATCCAACTTTATAGTTATATTAACTTCAACATCATCCACATGGACTCCTTTATTATACATTGTCACCTACATGTGGGATGATATTACCCTTCCTAACTGAACATGATAACCCCATGTTCACTTGGTTAAATAATTGTATATGATGTACCAAGATGAATTCATTGTTCTATTCACACTTCTTTGAAAACTGCAATAATTTATCGAAACTTCACATAGTCACAGCTTCATATAAATTTTATTTTTCTCAATGTACATTTAAGTTTTAAGAAAAATAACATCTTGTCCTTGATGCGGTCTAGTTGAAATATATAGGAACCTTACATGATTTTTTCAACCCTTATAATTCCTCATTATCATGAATTATTACCCTTATGAAAAAAGTGTTGACCCTACATAGCCTAAAAACCCTAATTTAAATGATGATCAATGAAACAAATGGAATCTTATCTACCGTAACTCACATGGTTGAGCTCCAATTCCGTGATTTCTTTAAGTAATTTCCTCAAGCTCATTATCTTTAATAATTAAAATTTATCATCTCTTGAAAGCATCGATTCATCCTTCCACATCTCATAATCGTTGAATTAAATTTGGATCAACAACGAACTCAACCTCCTTTTACAGTCTTCAAACATAGAAATTATAGATTCCTTTGTCTACTCTAAATTCATAACTAACCCAAATTTCATCGAGATAAAATTATCAATCAGAGATTATTTCTAGATTCTAGTTCTATAAATCCACTAGCCCCATTGGCACCACCCTAGAACCATTGCTCAACAACCATGATTCATTCACCGTTTAAAACCTATAAATAATTGCTGAGAACCTTCAAATCAGACTTCCATCACCCCTTGGTATTATGAATGTGTTTTTCCTAGTTCGTCATCCCAAGTTCGATTTCAAGTTCACAACAGTGAATAATTTTTCAAACAACACACTTCCATGATTTTGGTTTTCCCCAAAACATTAAAATCATGATTTACATGGGGTTCTTCGATCAGTGGTAGAATGAAGATCCATTGTGTAAAGTTTATATTCTTGTTCATCCTTCCAAGGTTGAGATTTATTTTGATTCATCAAATTTCACCATAAATGGGATAGTAGGTATTCATCTGTTACGTTGTACTACTCACTCAAACTCATTATTCTTGATTCCTTTTATATCAGTGCGAATTTTCTCAGTTTCGTCTTCTGATTAACATCGAGTCACATAGGGTTAACTCTCATCATTGACTCATAATCACTGATATATAATTTGTTTTTCTTGATCTATTCATCTTTGGCCTCAAATATTATATTTCAATCATCATGGAATGATAAAAAATCACCTTTGAGATTGTAGAATTAATTATTAATAGATGAAAAATACTTCACAATAGTTGGCTGAATCTGGCGGTAGAAAAAATGGAATGGTAGTAGATAATAAATATAGTAGCATGTGTAATTAGATGTTCCCCATATGATGATAGTGGATTAAAGGGTCGGCAGTTGAAAATCTAATAACTAGAGGTAACATGAAAATGGTAATAGGGATAGTGGTAGTACCCTAAAAGTATAAGTGTTGAATTCATGGTTGTAGAACTAAGATACAAATAGAATAAGAAATTATAAATTATCTTTTAATATTAATAAGAAGTAAAAATAATTAAATAAACTAATTAACTAAGTATTTGAACTTCAAAAATAGAAAATTTAAAAATTAAAAAGTAAAAAAAATGAAAGAGAGATTAGAAATTAAGCACAAATTACTTCTAAATAATTGATTAATTAATTTGTTAAAAAATATAAGTGAATAATATATTAAATTCACATAATAAAAAAATAATTCATTAACAAAAGAATTAATATTTGGAAATAAAATAAAATAATAATTCAATTAATGAACATAAAGTAAATTAAATATGAATAAAAAAATAATTATCATAATTTTCATAAATTTACTAAATCTACATTTATTTGATCACAAATGATAATCATATTATTTAATAACACAATTAGCACTAGAAATTCCACATATACAACAATAATTATGTGGACAATACATCAAATAATGTCCAGATAAATTCCTTCCCCCACCCTAAATAATATCGAAAAACCTAGTACGTCTCGTGCCCCACAAAAAACTTACACACTAGGTTGATCTCGATCATGAATATCACCTCTTTCCCAACATATAGTGATCCTCTTAAGGATTAGTGGCCATACAATAGTTGATCATCCATCCCTATGATTATCCACTATTAGGGATGTCCCTCTTCCCATTTCACCAAAAATCAGAGTACGATAATGACTACCTAATGAGAAGTTATCTAAGTATCTGCCCTAAAATATAGAATGTTAAGTATAAAAGTTTTCAAAAATCACACGAGCCTTAATCATATCTACCCTTCTAGAAATGTGATTAGAAAACCCCTTTTCAATTTAAGGTATAATTTTTAGGATAATTATCCATTTTTTAATTTATAAAAGTAATACTTTTTATGAATATTTAATGCATCTTTTTGTTCACATAACTATAAAAGTAATTTTAAGGATGAAATATTTGACAATTATTCATTAAATATTGTAATGGGGGAATATTCATGGAAAAAATTCATCTTTATTAATTTTGGTAAATAATATATATTTTATCTATTGATTTTAAATGTAATATAAATTATAAAAGATGATTAAAGAAAAATATTGATTGAAATTTAGGTGGATTGACTAGTGAAGACTATAAGGATAAATGTGATTCCCCACTAAATTTTATAATTTGATGGTGTGATTATTTCAAATATTGAGTGTTTTGGGTTGTATGGATCCATTTAAAAAGTTTTATAGTATATTATAATTATAAATACCTCACATAGATGTTTTGTGGTTGTTTATTAGGGAATATGAATAGTAATATTGTATAAAAATTTAATAATTTGATTCATTCATTTAAAAAATGAATTTTAGGGTAGCAAAATGATAGAATTAATTTATAAGGCATTTTATATTCTTATTATTATAATGGTATTGGAATACCCTAGGAAGACCATGGATAATGAATAGTCACCCAAGGATGATCAACATGTAACCTTAGTTTCCTAGTCACAGATTTGGGTTATTTCTTATAGTGGGTGTGACCTAAGAATCTAAAATAGGATGAATTTGGCAAAAAACATTAGGTTTTTAGAATAGGAGTTAGTGGAGTTTTGGTGGGTTTGTTACCTTTTTTTATGCCATGATAATGTTATTTTTTTTATTTTATTGTATACTAAAACAGGTAACCTAGATACTAAATGTACGTGTGTATATGCATACACATTATTAACAACTATGAGTAAGTCTTATGATGTTGAATATATACTAATAATATAATTTAGTGTTAAAAAATATGGATTTTTAGTTAAATTAATTTTAATTCTTTTATATTGTATGATTTATGCATAATGAATGTTTATATATTGTCTGATTTAACAATTATATTTTGTTCAAAAGTGATCTTATAGAATAAATAATATGTCATATTTTTAAAACATTTTATTATAGTGAATTATTTTACTCGAGTCCTACATTATTAGATAACTATATTTTGTTTCTAAAAGTGTGCACAGTTTGTGATAAAAGGATAAAATTTTGGTCACAATACCTATGAACACACCTCAATATGTTATGGGTTTAAAGTATTTTTTATATTTATTCATAACCCCTATCCCCAAAGTTACCCCTCTTAGGTTGGTAATTAGAGAAGATATATAATTTCTCCCAAATCATATCTCTAATAGTCCATCGGTTGACGACTAGAACTAAGGGTACAACATAAAAAATATGAGGCACTACCCTATGAGATTTGAAATGTAAGGGATAATATGAGAATAAATAAAATAAAATCATGGTCATAAATAATAAGAATAATTCCAAATACATGATATAAATATAATTAAATATAAAAGAAATAATTAAAAACACTAAAACAGATCATCAACAGTGACCATGATGCTGCAATAGCTCCTGAATAAATCCTCGAACAAGATAACTCCATCTTGATCACCAAACTACTCTTAATGACCTGAAAAAATAGTTTTTATATATATAGGCTAAGTATATAATGTATACTCAATAGGATCATCCCTATAAACTATCTTAAAAAAATGTGAAAAAAATCTTACTAAAGCCTAGTGAGTAAACAAATGATGCCAACATGCCACTTAAACTAGTTCACCGTTATTTTCATATCCTCACCATCGATCACTTACCAAGTATCACATACAGTTAATCATATAATAACAAACGTAGTATTAATTGAAGGTTCCCCATGACCACTTTCGCACTGGTTTTCCACTCAAACCCAATGTCACACATCTTGAGCCATCTCTCTCCAAAATCCATTCCAAAAACACATGGCTAAAATAGGCTAGACTGAAGAAAAATGGTCTAAAGTAATATATTATACACCACATGCATCACATTACCTCACCATCCCAAACATTTCTCTACATATTAATAGGGTAGTTTCTAGGATCCCATATAGTCTGTATTTCATGTATTATACCTCAACTCATCATAGCCTATACACAATATACCTAAAATAAACATTATGATAATATATTTAGAGTTATGTGTGTGTGAAATAAAAAAAATCTATTGCATACCTCTACACACACAAATGGGGAAACATAACCACCATGCATAACAGAACATAATGCTACATGGATAAGAGAGCGGGGTTATAGGGGGTAGTCAACCATCTGTTCTTCACCATCCTGGATAATGGAGAAAACAACCTCCCAGAGTCTTCTAGGTGTCAGTCATCCAACCAATATGGGCTGGGTAGCTTATAAAATCCCAAAACATGCATGATATATATAAATTTTCTGAACACAATATGGGAAACTACATAGACATATACTGGTCAACTTCAAATGTTTCACAAGACTCCCGGCTACCACTTCTAAGGCTTGGGTATCAA
Source organism: Viscum album (assembly GCA_963277665.1). Lineage (NCBI taxonomy): Eukaryota > Viridiplantae > Streptophyta > Magnoliopsida > Santalales > Viscaceae > Viscum > Viscum album. Next base: position 1,065,669,982 of record OY728135.1, on the reverse strand, counting down.
AAGAATAAATTCATCACTGCTCAATATTGATTAATTTATTATACATTAATTAATATTATTCCATTTATTTGATAAAATTAGAATTTTAATCTCTTGATACTGGTTCCAATGGAATTATTGATTATTTTCTTATATTCTCAAGTATTTAATCATCATAAACAAGCATCAAGAACCAACAATGTTCTTTCATTAATTCATTTATTATTTCATAACAATTTGGCTACTCTAGGACACACCCCAAATTACCACATAAGAGATGCACTCATAGTGAATGGTATCAAATTGCTACCCATATTTAGACACTAGTTATATAAAAATATCTAGTTATTGGTCCATTAAAAATTCATATTCGTTATCATGAAATCATCTCATGTTTTAGCAGAACAACAATGGGAAATCCTAGCTTTAACCCATTTTATAAGTTCCATTTCCATCCCTGACACCGCTACACATAATTAGAAATTTCAAATCCTATAGAAACATAATCATCATCATGAAAATCACATCATACTACCATCACGATGTCACGACCCGACCCAACGGAGCTCGAGCCGTGACTCCCCAAGCCCGACTCCTATAGGACAGGGGTTGGCATCTAGTGCCGAGTAGGCTATCACACACATGAGAGGCATTAGCCCAAAGTACGTATACACATGCCCCCACATACACCTCCATGAAACAGTGCAGAGATATATAAAACTGAAAAGTAAATGCATGCATACAACTATCCCACAACCAGAGTATAACAGAAGTACAAAAGGGAAAAACAGGGCCCACCAAAAGAAAACTATAGAAGTGTCTAACCTTCTTAGAAGGTGGGAAAACACTACCAAAAACACCTACCAGTATGCTCCTCGGCACAACTCTAGTAAACACTCAGGTCAAACCTCCTCACTCAACTCTTCCTGCTACAGGTCCTCCTGGGACTCCGTCGAAAGGCATGTGGTCTGCACAAGACACAAACATGTGCGGACAAAGCTCATGCAAGGGTGAGTATAAACATACTCAGTAGGCACCCAAACAACTCAAAACAAAAGAGAGCAACTAAAAGGAAACAATCCACTAATCCTAGCCAAGGGGAACCTAGATGAGAGAGAATCTCCATCTCGTGATAATCTTCAGCTAAAAACAACTAGTCAGCTCAGCTCAGGTGTATACCCATACATATACCACGAACAATCCAGATATACCCATCTCATGCACCAAGCCACATGAGGTACCGACCTCTTCACCAGTAATAGTTCACAACCAGGAGAACACACAATCCACAAGCACTGTCATCCCAGATGACACCCATCTGAGAGATACACTCCATCGGGTCCCACACAAACATCTCAAACTCTCACCCGAGAGATCACGCTCGTCGGATAGCGTCACTGTATAAGCCTTTCCGAAACAACATAAACATCAAACTCCTCAGAGAGGGGATCACTCCTAGGGTCTACTAGGGGATACCAGAACCCACACTAGTAGATGAAGATCTCACAGATAGGGTATCACACTCAGGGTCTGTTGGGGGATATTGCAACCCGATCTAGCATTCGTAGATCTCACAGATAGGGGATCACTCCCAGGATCCATTGGGGGATACCACAACCCGATCTGGCATTCCTACAGAAACACGTCACTTATATAGAGGATCGTTGCCCATATAAGGGTAGTCATGACGATACCAGAACCCTATCTGGCATAACTTGCGATGTAGGGGATCGAACTGACGATGCCACAACCCTAGAGAAACCACGTGCTGAGTAGGGGATCGTATAACCAACGATATTGCAACCATACTGACAATCTCATACTGAGTAGGGGATCGTATACCCGATGATGCCACAACCCTACTGAGAACGACCCACTGTGTAGGGGATCATATTCCCAATGATGCCACAAACCCTATAGGGTTAACCTACTAGATAGGGGATCGCCGCCTAAGGATAAGTGGTCACAACGATACCAAGAACCCGATCTAGGGAAACAATGCTAGAGGATCCCACTCCGGACCCACCAGAGGGATGCCACAACTCTAACAAATTAAACATCCCATCGAGAGTATCACAAAGCTATATGAAGGTTGTGATACTGTGCAAACCCTCCTAGGAACGAACCAAGGGAGTACCCTCAACCAATGCTGGTCCAAATGCCGCTAACCTGAGTGATCCTCTACGACACCACACTGCACACCTTCAAGGCTGATATTAAGGACACCATCGCGATCTAAACTAAAAAACACGGGGGAGAGGCTATTCACTCACCCGAAACGGAGCACCGGTGAAAAAGGAACTATTCACCGTAGCCCGTGTGAGGCCCACACAGCGATCTTGAAACCCATCAAGTGGATCATACCATGACGATCCCCTCATAAAAACACACGAGATCCACTACTTGTTCACCCAAAATGTCCACCCAGTGAAAAAGGTACTATTCACTAGAGATAGCTGGGGTGGGGCCTGCGCCATGATCCTGATACTCGTCAAGCAGATCACACTGTTGAAATCCCCTCAGAAAAACACGCAGGATCGACTGGTCAAACATCCCAAATGGACACCCTGTAGGAGAGTTGGGTTTCTCTGAAAATGCCAAAAACCTGGCCTTGTAGGGCCCACACCGCGTTATCAGTCCCAACACCCTGAAACCATCTAAAAATTTTATCCGTACCATCAGGGTCTCAACGCCACTCACGACACATCATTCGAACACTCCGACTAGAAGTTACAACGGCCCAAAGTCATAAAATAATAAAATATTATTATTTTATACGACGTTTCTAACTCATGGCCCACGATCCCAAACATTTAAACCCTAGAACCCACACCAGAGGGTTTTCCTTATCCCCAGGGTCGCGCCGCCATAGACGGCGTGCAGATCGAACATCTAGAGGGCCAGAAACGGGGGTTTAAAAACCCTTATGTACCAAACTGGGACGGCCCGCGCCGGCTGACCCGGCCGTCGTCGCCGCCAGCTGCACTAGCCGGCGGAACGCGCCACCGCGGCGCAGCGCGCGCACGCGCGCGCAAGAATCCAACCCCTGCCGGGGGGTCGCCGGTGGTTGAAATCGGACTACCGTTGTCGTGGCGGTCTTTATTGGAAACGCGGCCCGCCGCCGCGGGCCGCCCCTGCCGATGCCGCCGCCGTCCGCCGCCGCGCCGGTGTCGCACCAGCGTACCTTCCGAGGTCCACCGGAGGCACCTTGGAGGTCCAAACGCAGATCTGAAAGCATCTGTGTGCCCCCCAAGACCCGATCTACACATCTGCATGTTCAAAATAGAGAAAAATGCAGAAATTGGGGATTCGGGATTTTGAAAACCAAAAACGCCTACCTGTTGGCAGATCGCCGATGATTTGGATGCAGAACATCGCCCGCGATGTCCTGAAGCTGGATCCAAGGACGAACGGCGCTGAAAACGGACTCCTGGAGCTCGATTTGGCGAAGAACGGGTGAAGAACGGGAGGGGGTATGTGTGGTGTAGGTGAGAGGGGAATATTTCCCCGTGATTTCTTTTGTTTTCTATTTAAAGAAATCATTTATTTTCCACCCCGACCGAACCTCCTGGCATAAAGCATGTTAAGTCACCCCTAGGGTAAATGTGCCATTATGAGCGAAACGACGGTCTCTGATTTTCGACTTGAGACTCCATTTAGGAGTTATTCGAGCCGATGCTCGTAAATAAACTTTTCCATTTATTTAAAAAAATGCCCCTGGTGGGGTTTTCCACAGAAGACCTGCGCCCGCAATGTTTACACCCCACCTAGGGTAAACGACACATTCCAAATGCAACCATGCCCTCGGATTCCCGTTTTGAGCTACCGTTTAGGAGATATCACATCCCCTCCGTCTATTTATTTGATGATTCTCAATAAAAATATTCTAGAAAGGGTATATAAATCATTGGTTTTTATGAACCATAAGTTTAATCTTATCAAATAGATAAATATGGTATGTTATATGAAATGTCTACATCTGATGACATTGAGATTTTCTATTAAAATATTTCTATTTATGGTTTAATATATTTGGTAAATAATTTCAATTTTTTGAAAAGAGAAGTAGTTAATATGCATGAGGTTCTTGAAATGTCTAATAAATTGTTTGAAGAACTAGAAAACCCTTCTATCTCAAAAGTAGATTTTGAATCTCTTAAAAGGAATTATCAAAGTCTATCAGATATCTCAATTTCAGGAGATGATTTTGATGAATTCTAAGAAGATATAGTAAAACAAGTGCATAAGATCAGACATGAAGCTATTTCTAAATGAGATCTTAATGATTTGAAGTAACTTTTAATTAAAAAGTCTTTCTCGTCATCAATGTATCAAATATATACTAATTTCCAAAAGAAGAATAGAACTACTGTTAGGAGTTATAGTTATTGTGTAAAAAATTCTTCATATTTTGACTATGAACATGCACAATTTAACCTTCCCAATAGACTTTATCCTTTTCATCCATCTTATCTAATATAAAATTGACACCAAAAATATCATTTTATATCATGGTTATTTAAAAATAATAATTTTTTAATTTATTTTCCTCTGTCACTTTTTTCCCTATTTAATATCATTAATTTCTAAAAATAAAAATCTATATTAATATTTTCCATAATTTCTTTTTGATGTCACATAAAGGGGGATAAATATTTGAGAAATATGGGTATAAATATATAAACACAAATTTTTTATAATTTTATTCTCTTGTTTTAAAATTATTATATATAGTTATTAATTAATTTACTTATATCTTTGTGTTTTTTATATTATTATAATGGGTTTTATGATCATCAAGAGAGGGATATTGTTGGGGATGTGTTGATCCAAATATTTCATTAATTTATTTCTGATTTTGATGCTTAAAAATACCCAAAATATTTTTACTAATGAAGTTACATTAATTTGATATCAGGATATTTATTTTTGAAATAATTATTCTTATTTTGGATTTATTTTATATTTTATTCCAAGGAAATGTTTTTTGATTTCCAAAAGTATAATTATTCTGGATGTGTTTTTACAAAGTTTGTAAAATCATTATTTATACCCTATATTTCAATGGTAATGTATGGTTTTCAAAACCTACTTTCGATAAGGGTCCATACTTTTATTCCTTTTGTACATAGTAAATGTATGGGTCAAGAACTATACCTTTATAAGATATCTTACTTTTTATAAACAACATGTGTTTTTTCGACCCTACTTTTTTATTTTATCATTACGAAGAGAATCCCATATTATTGAATCTAACCATATGTTATCAACCATACATTCTATGTATACTCTACATTTCATTCAATCATCCATGGAATTAGAAAATATGGATTGTTTCCAATTTTCTAATAAATAGAATTATTGAATAATTCTCAATGAAATTATTTAGTCAGTTTAACACCACATCATACCATTATTTATTTCTCCCTATTGAATAATTTTTGAATAATTTTTTTAATCTATAGTATACAAATACTTCTTTCTTCTTTCTTCTGATAATCATACAAATTAATAAAAAAATATTATCTAATGCATGTAATAAATCAATAATCACCATATTTGAAATTATTATCAATAATATTTTTTCAGGAATAAATGTATAGATTCTTAGATAACTGTATTTATCCTCATTATGAAATATTATTTCTAATTCAATTCAACAAATTATAAAATAACAGGTAATCCGATTTCCAAAAGTGTTAAACTTATATTTCATTTCATAAAATAATATTAAAAAATTAATTTTGTTACATGAAATTATAGTATTATCCTAAGAAACATTTTACTGATTGAATTTAATATTTATTCAAAAATTATATAATTAATAATATTTCATCAACAAAATTTTATAATATATAATTCATCCTTCTATTTTTTTAATTTCTATATTATCACATATTTATTCTTCATAATATTATTTTCCATATTATTATATGATTATCGTTTACCACATTCATCTAATATAGGATAAAAAATCATGATCATTTCACACTTAGAAAATATAAAAATAATGAGAATTCATAGATCCGCTACTTGGAATTTAATTTCATATGTAACTCATTACACCCATAAGGATAGAGGAGATTGAGAGATAATTATCAAAATTAGGAACATAGACTTGGTGTGAGAGGGAGAAGCTTGGATCAACTATATATGTATTTTTTTGGGATATATAAGAGGATTTGGTATCATCCAAACTCATGAATGAAATAAAGACATGAATGGGGAAGATATGGTATTTTAGAATTCATAGATATGATCCCTATAAAAATATTAAATCTATATTTAATTAGTTTCCAACTAATTCCCCACACAACCCATTCATAACTCTTAAAATTAATAAGAGTCAAAATATCAAATTTAAATCTCTAATACAAGTTAAAAATAACCAATTTCCATATTAAATTCATTAATTTATGTGAAAATGAGTTATAAGAGGTTTTGGGAAAGAAAGATTGGTTTTAGGAAATTTTATACTACCCTTTTGTAGGTTTGGGATTCTTTGTATGGGTAACAAAAAAATAAGAAGAGGGATATTATTGGGGATAAATTAGCCACCCTATAAGATGCCTATCAAGGTTCTCGCTATACTTAGAACACAAAAACAACTCTACAGGATCAAAGCATAAATATATGAGACTCTATAAAAGAGTTTCAAAATAATCTATCATAGGAGATATGTCCCAAATAGGATAAATACCATTATTAAGACCTTGAATTAGGGAGGAGAATAAATCTCAAATATCAACATGATATTAGATACTTTATTCCAATAAAATCAAGCATAAAAAACATTGTAATTTTGATCACATTTTTGTGGCTCTCATTCCCATGTAAGATCACATAGTCATATTGAAGGCCATAAAAATGAACAAAACAAAACTATTCCATTCAAATTCAAAAAAACATAATATTAAAAAAATACTTCATTTGGAATATATTAAAAAACAAACCCTTCACATTGATTAAGAAAAAGGGAATAGAACTCCATTTGGGAGAAAATGCCATTATTTCTAGCCTGTTAATAATTTCACTTTGAGATGACATAAAAATAAAAATCTATAGATGTTTCATAATCATTAAACACGTATAACATGTAATGATCAAGAATAAATTAGTATTCTTAAAAAAAATTATTGGAAAATTTAGATATGATACTTACAACATTTCATTATGTTATATCAGTTAATGAGATCAAACCATAAAATTATTTTCCAAAGGATTCCTTTCTTTCTATACATGTATAAATATAATTTACATTAAAACTTGTAAAATTTCAAAATATGCTGACAAAAAAATTTCACTAAGTGTCTTGTGTTTATAATGTTGCATGTTAAGAAATCTTCAAATTAACACCCATTTTAATCCTTATTCATAACAAGGTATTTATCAAAATATTCTTTGAGAAAACACTTTCAATATATTTTAAAAACCAAATTCTAAGTAAATTTAAGTTTCATAGAATAATTAAAATTTTTATTTAAGAAAAATTATTTTCCCAAAAATAAATTTTTTTAAGAGGGTCTCACTTAATATTATTGTAAAAAATGAAGAAATATACTAAGGATAACATAATAAAACTAAATTTTCCTTTTCCAAAAACATTTCCCATTTAATATTATTTCCATGATAACTCTTGTAGATAGGAAATTTACATTCTATCAACTTATTTCTATTCAACTAACACAACTCTACGATTCTCTTTAGAAAATTTATATTAATACAGATAACTTCAAAAACATGGATAATTAAAATTTAACATATATAATTAATTAAAAAAATAATGAGCTTTAAACTATCCATTTTTCTGGATTTTAAATTTTTCCATGTTTTGTTAAAAAATAATTATTCACCAATGGAATACTCAGTAAAATGACAAAAAGGATATAATTCCCCATTTACCACAGGTCCAAGCTGTTACTCTCAATAGTTCTATGTTAATGTCGCATCAAATTTCTCAATCATATCATGCTTAATATTCAACTATGCTTTGACGATCATAAAAACCAAAAGAAATTGTCCACCATACCATGATATTTTCTATATTATGAAGCACTAACTTACCTTCATGGTTATAAAATGTGTCATAATATAATGAATTAGGAAATTTTAAGTGAACCACTCTTTATATAGTTAATTCCATAACATATGTAAACACTACTAGATAGAAACCTTTTTGGGATGCAAGCACACCAAACCACAACCATATTATAAACTAGGTCACATGGACACCCCATAGTATACTAGAATTTAATTCACATCAAACAGAGTAATTAATCCAAAATGAGGTAGAAATACATTTTCGACAACTTAAAATATTCTACTTTCCTGATATACGTATTACATCACCAAGGAAAAGTGAAAAGTATATTGATTAAAACAATGTAATACATACAAAACCCCCTTACCCCAAACCAAATATCCACTACACTTGGAATAAGAGAAGAGTATAGGATGCACATGATGATGTAAACCCCTCCCTTAGACCAAAAAATCCGAAGTATAGTTTAAAATAATGATAAGAATAATGTTATAGATACCCTTTCCCTAGACCATATCTCCACCACAACACTAGGCCCGTGGAATGATTTATAATTACTAACATTGAAGGTTGATGGGTGTGGGTTAGTAACCAAAGGTAAAAATGGTACAACAATCATGTATCAAGTATTTAAGATTAAGTTTTCAATCGAGTGAACAAAGAGGTTTCCTTACACTCGTTCTGAGGGGATTTAAATCAAATAATGATGATAAACTTGGACATCCACCTAATAGGGCTGTTAGTTAAAGTGTTTCAAGAAGAACAAGTAAATTCATAAGTCTCTCCATATAACAAGATCAGAGCTCAAAATTCCTATAATATATTGAAACCATCATTGGATGAAAATATTCCCCTCTTTGGGTCAAAGAAAGAATCTTGATTTGGAAACAAATATTATAAAAACCCCTAAAATTTCAATTACCTAAATACCTTATGGAATAAGAACCACTACTATCGAGATGATCCACACAATATCATTATAGTTAATAAAGCTCATTTCTCCCTATGAACACAATTGAACCCATAGGATATCACCACATCCTCCAACCAAACCTTTGTACCATGATTCATAATGGATATCGTGGAATTTTGAAGACTCTTGCACTAGAACTCTTGAAAAATAATCCTAAGACAATTTTAATTATCAACTTCCACTTTCTAGATATTTTCCAATACATCTTTCCAACCATATTTGGCATTAAATTGATAAGAAATTAGACTTAGGGACATTCCTACAAAATAAAAAACATTAAATACTCCTAAACCATGACATGGATTACTTTAGGGTAAATTGGTTACATCATTTTTAACCTTTTTCCATTTTCTACCCATTTCAAATATGGGTGCATACAAGTATGATATGTGACCCTTTCTAGGTCTTTAACCCACAAGCAGTGTGACTATACATAGAACATATAATAAAAGTGTAGGTCCTTGAATTGGATTATGGGGGTACCTAAAATAATATTTTCTAGACAATCTCCCATGTTTATAACATGTACTTCGCCTAGATGACATTATTTCCCTACTAACCCATGCACCCACACTAATCCCTAAATTTAAAATCTATCATATCTATTAACCTCCACTAATGATACCACCCCATCATGACCCACTCCCCCTAAAGTTACCCCTGATAGGCTAGGAGTGAGAGACATTATATAAGGATGCATGAAGCCCACCTCCTATAGGACACAGTTTTAAGACTAGTACCAAGGGTATAACATTCACATAGGTGGGATACATTACCCATTGACGTTTTAAAAGTAAGGGATAAGATGGGAATAACCAATATAAAAATCCTACTCATAAAAAACAAGAATCAAACCCAATACAATATTTGAATGTGAGAAAATACAACTAAAACAACTAAAAACACTAAAATAAATACTCAATAGTGACCCTAAGTCTTCAAAATCTCTTGAATAACTCCTCAAACAAGAAAAATATAGAACGTTCACCAACTATCTCCTACTCACCTAAAAATAGTATATATATATATATATATATTTGTGTGTGTGTGTTTATGTTAAGCATCACATGTAAACTCAATAGCATCCTCCCTATAACCTCTCATGAAAAATGTGAAAGAAGCATTATAAAACCCAATGAGTATGAAAATTAAGCCAACTCATCACCTAAAAAATTTCATTATTCATTTCCCATCCTCACCTTGGATCATTCATTAGGTATCTCTTGCAATTAATTATATAATATCCAATATAATATCAATTGAATTTTCCCCACTACCACTTCCCCATTGGTTTTCCACTCTTCCCCCAAAAAATCATGTTCTTATCCATATCTCTCAAAATTTAGACCGAAGACACCTGGGATAATGTAGTCATAGTTGATTTAACCTCGGATAATGTAATAATTATGCACCCCATTCATCACATAATCTCACAATCTCTTCATATAGTAATAGAATTGTTATCAGGAGCCACCAGAGCCTATATATCATGCTTTATAATTCAATTGGTCACATCCCATACAAAATATACCTACAATATCCATTAGGATAATATATGAAGATATATATGTGTGTGTGAAATAACCACAATCTTATAACCATAAACACATATATATGGGAAAAACATTGTTCATACCAATGCATAATACTTCCAAGAGAAGAGAGTTGGGTTGGATGTGGAAGTCATCCATCTATTTCTCACCAACCTGGATGTTGGGGAAAACACCCTCCCATGGGATAATGGGTTTCAGTATCCCTACTGATATGGTAGAGGTATCATTTGAAATTTCTGAACATACATAATGCCTATAAATTTGATGACTAGGCTATGGGAAACTACCTCGCCTTAGACACAACTACTGTTAATGTTGCACAAGACTCTAAGCTTCCATTTCTATATCATAGGTATAAAAAGTATAAAATCATGATTTAAAATATTAGTTAATTAATTTTAAATTAGTTAATATTATTCTATTTTATTTATGAAGATTAAAATTTTAATCTTTTGAGAAAATTTTTAATCAAACTATTTATTATTTTCTTTTATTCTCAAATATTCCATCATCATAAACAAGAATCAATAATAATCACTATTATCTTATTAATTAATTTATTATTTCTTAATCATACAAGTAATCTAGGACTCATCCAATGATAACACATAAAATATGCACTTGTAGTACATTGTATCGAACTACATCCTAAAGATGAGAAATAATTATATAAATATATCCATTCTTTAGGAAAATAAATAATCAAATTCATTATCAAGTAAGATTCATGTATTTTAACATAATAACAATGGGAATGTTAGAACCCAAAGCAATGGGGCTTAAGACGCAACTACCCCAAGCCCACCTCCATTGGCCAGGGGATAGCGACAAGCGCTAAAAGGTATATAACACATGGGAGGCATTTTCCAAATTTGCCTTAATGCACACACCCAGCCATCTTAATATAGAAGTGTAGAGTAACAATAATATAATTTTGAAATATCTTGAATATAACCATGAATGTGAAAACCTCAAGGATGTACAAGAGGATGATAATAAAGACTGAAAGTAAAGTGGAAAAAGATAACCCTAACCAGAAACACATACCAACCAGAAAAAGAAAAGAAAATAAAATTGTTAAGAGTTCCCACCTCCTAATATATACGCTCTGGCCACTTTATGTGGTCTAATGAGTCATGTATTCTTATTCTCCTCTGTAGTCACCTCATACCTATCCATCGTCTTCACAAGACACTACACATGTTGGAAAAAACCGTAGAGGGGTTCGTATATGTTGGAAAAAAGGATGTTCATTGTTTTAAATGGTGTATGTTTTGTGTTTGTTGTCAATACTCATTGGAATATTAGGAATTTTTCAAGGAAAGGGATCATAGAGTTCAAGAAGGAAATAGTATTTAAGGTGGGGTTGTTTTCTAGTGTTTTCCAAATTTTTGGGTCCAAAAATTGGAAAATGGTGAAAACCATTTTTGAAAAAGGGAGTTGCATAGAATATTGAAGGGGGTTTGGAAACATGAATTCGAAGATTGTTTTGGGATCATTGTATAAATGTTTTTGGAAAAGGAAAAATGAGCGTGCAATATTTAAATGTGTGTGACAGATGAGGTTGCTCGGAAGAATCTTGCGCACCCAATAAGACATCAAAAGGGGTTATGCGTGCCTGAAAGGAATATTACACGCATCGATTAAGACGTGTATGAAACATACACATAGGGTTTTTGAGGCCTATAATTAGGTGACTACCCCCATATAATACTTAAGAATTTTCTAACAAATATCTGACTTTTCTTTCATGTGAAATATTTGCGCGCAAAATATTTAAGGGAAGTTAAAATTTCACTCAAAGTGTTATTTTAGTATGAAAAGACTGAGTAAAACTTTTTGTGTAGTTTCAATAGTGATAAGGGTTGCATTCAAAATAGGGGTTGCGTGAAATTCATATTGCATGACAATCTCAGATCTTGCACACAAGAGTTGGTTTAGTGCACATGTACCATTTGTGTTCTTCTAGAAAAAATTGGATACCCAATTTAACTGTTTGGTGAATTTCAATTGAATATATTCAGGAATTCGATGCAAGTAGAGTCTCATGCTAGTTATAGAGAAAGAAATCAATGAAAATCTATTGAATAGAACTTTAAGTCAATAAAATAAGTGATAATTCACCCAAGGAAGTGAGTGAGGGGGAGTCAACAGAAGTTTCCCAAGGGAAACAATGTTCTATCCCTAAAATAATTATAAAGGCAGTGTGTCTCACAAATATTGACTATTTCTGAACTCTTATACTACAATAATAGTGAAGTTTAGTGGTTTTTTGTATGTCTGAAGAAATGTTGTCATATTCTCCTTGGATGTATCCCTTAGTGGTGAACCAAGTGATATTCTTTTGTGTCGTAGCTTTTCATGTGAATGTTTTATTACTGATCATACCCATCATACAACGTTAACAAGTTCCTACCAATTTAGGATAAAGATCCATCACATTAGGAGAAAAATTTGACACCCTGATTCACTCCTCCCCTCTCAGGGTGTCCTAGGGTCTTACACTATAAACAAACCCAGTAGGATTCCCTGAAGGTTAAAGGGGGAGTAGTAAGAGACACGATAGGAAAAGATAATAGAAATCTCAACCCAAAGAAGGAGAGTAAATAGAATCCAACAACATGGATCCATATGTATATATATATTCTCATACCAAAGAAACCCAAATGATAGAGAAGGGAATATCTATCTCACATCCTAGCCCAGGGAAAAAGTTTCATCAGTTATAGAATTCCAAAAATGATGCCCATCATCTCACATATCTTTCTAAATAGGTATCTGTGTGGAGGGAGCATGTCTTGCCACTATGTCACACAATTGAGAGGACACAATCCCCAAGAAGAAGAACCATTCCCAACCTGATAGGGGTGAAACTCAACAAATAGAGGACATGAAACCTAGTGAATTTGTGGGTTTGACTCACTATATATAAGAATCATTCCAAATATGATTGGGGGTATAAATCGATAGATAGGGGACTTAAGCCCTGGTACGTCCGAGGGTGAAAATCTATAGATAGAGGACCCTCACTATAATTCCTTAGGGTGGTAACAATCAGTATGTGTAGGACCCACACCCTAATGCCATAGGAGGTGCCATTGAGTGTTAGGAAGATCCTCACCCTAACTCCATAGGGGGTATCACTCAGTGTATGGAGGACCTATAACCAAATGTAATAAGGGGTAACACTCAGTGTATAGAGTACCCACACCTGACCTCACTACTACAAAAACTAACGAGGGATGCACTTCACCTTTATCAGAGCTAAAAAAAGCACTGATAAAGGGGGCCTTTATCAGCGCAAAAAAAAAGTGCTGATAAAGGGTCGCTTTTATCAGTGCGAAAAAAGTGCTGATAAAGGCCCCCCTATATCAGCGCTTTTTTAGCACTAATAAAGGGGACCCCATTATCAGCACTTCTTTTAGTAGCGCTGATAAAGGGGGGATTTATCAGCGCTTTTCGCAAGCACTGATAAATGTTAAGTTTTTAAAAAAATATTTTTTCATGAAAAATAATATTTTGTTATATAAGAATATTTATATTGATATAAATACAATATATATTTTTTAAATATGTTATATATATTTATAAATAGAGTATTACATTTAATATATAAGAAATTTAGTAAAAATAGAATATAAAAAAATTCAAAAAATATTACTAATTAATTATTTTCTAATTATTATCAATTAAAAATTATTTAACAACAATTTGAGGACACAAAAAATCAAAACAATTAATAAAATATCTAAAATATGTTGAAAACTCAACTCAAACTTCAAACGATCATAAATTTTGATCCGTGTGTCTGTTTGAGATCTACAACATATCAAATCGAAGCTTGCGATGAGCTCTACGTGATAATGAGTAAGACAAAGCCTATGTCACATTTTTCAAGCCCCAAAAGGCCCAGAAGGCCTCCAAAACTGAGTTTTTAGTCAGGATACCCCGATTTGTTAACATTCAAATAAGTATAACTTCTGATCTGGATGTCTGTTAGGCATGTATAACATATCATATCTAATATTGTTTCATTTTCACCGATTTTACTGGTTTTGGCGTGGAAATGGGATTCTAGATTGTTAGTTATGGTCGTTTTAACATTCTATGGCTTTCAAATACACACATATATGTATTTATTCGTAAATATATATGTGTCTGTGTGTGTGAGTGTCTGTGTGAGTGTCTATGTGTGTGTCTATGTGTTGTTTATATGTATAAATGTATGTATTTATTTATTTACTTATAAACACACATCAAAAACATATTTTTTCATAAATTTATTTAAAACTAATCTTATAAGTACATTCTATGCCTTTTCAAATACACATATAAATGTATTTATTCATAAATATATATGTGTTTGTGTGTGTGTGTCTCTATGTGTGTCTATGTGTTGAATATATCTATGTATGTATGTATGTATGTATTTATTTATTTATTTATAAACACACATAAAAAAAATATTTTTTGATAAATGTATTTAAAACTAATATTATATGTATATATTAATATACAAATAAATATATGTAAAAAAAATTATAAATAAAAATATACATATAAATATATTAATATATGAATTAATATATATATACTAATATATAAATAAATATATTTATATTAATATGAATCTATATCAATATATGAATAAATATAACTATATATATATAGATATATCATTAAATAGAGAACAAAACAGAATGGCTTAGTGGTAAAGGTGCAGCTGCGAAAGGGGGGAGGGCCCGGGTTCGAGTTTGGGTGGAAGTGAAGGGGGTGCGCGCATATGAGGATGCCTGGGAAGGGCCGCACGCGGGAGACCTCCTAGCGCTGATAAAGGGGGTGTGGAGCGCTGATAAAAGCACTCCCCACATTATTTTTAATAATTTTTATTATTTTTAATTTTTTTTACCTTTATCAGCGTTAACAAAAAGCCCTTATAAAGGACCCTTTTATCAGCGCTAAAAAAAGCGCTGATAAATGGGTCTTTTATCAACGCCTTTTTTTAGCCCTGATAAAAGGGGCCTTTATCAGTTCTTTTTAGAGCGCTGATAAAAGGCACCCCCCTATATTAGCACTGAGCTTTACATCGCTGTTTTAGCGCTGTTAAAGCCATTTTTTAGTGCTGATATAGGTCGTTTTTGTAGTAGTGCCTGATAGGGGGTACCACTCCAAAAGTTTAGGACTCACACTCTGATCTTTAAAGACGATAACACTTAGTATATATATAGATATCCCACACCATTATGACATAGAGTGTAAAACTTAGTGTAAGTATGACCTAGACACAACCTGATAGGGGGTAGCACTCCATAAAAAGATAGAGGACCCACACCCTAGTCGGTCAGGGGGTATCATTCTAATGATCCATAACATTGTTATCATCGAGCACTCCCAAAATAAGTATCACAACTAGAAAATATCATATCAAATCTCAAAATCCACTATAGAGTCCACCACCATGTTATATGTTAAAAAACACTCAAGATGGGATACTCGTGGGCCCAAATACAAGTCCAAACAAAGGTGATACAAGATGTTGAAGTTTCCCTAGAAAGAAATGAGTGGTAAATGGAATGTAATGGGACCCACATGTCGTGTGGTCCTACTCTATCACCTACCCATTTCCCTGATGGTACACAGATTAATTCTCATTTATCCTTACATGGTGTGTAGGGGCACTGCATGACATGCCTCTCCTGCCTGGGGTCCTACCTGTGATCCCTGACCATGTCCATGTATCCTTCTTGTGTCCATGTACTTCAGCACATAGTTGGTGCCTATCCATGCCCATGACCATGTACTCCCATAGTATATTCCGTGCTACCAAAACATGTGTCACACTATGTGTGGGTGTCCCACATATCATGTGATACTTATAATTCTATGGAAACCCTAGTTCCACTATCATAGGGGCAACATGCCATGTGTTCATCAGACTACACAGTGGGTAGTCATGTTTTACACTGAAACATAGATCTAATCTATATGCTCCATATACAGTTTCTCCACCATTGAATAAATTTTTTGACCACCTATAAATAGTTTAATATATCTTTAATCATCATTTTCAGCCATCTGGTGGCTCCAAATCATATCCCAAATTCATGTGTATGAAGCCACAGTTACCACCACCTCTTAGAGAACCTCTCATGCCACACAAAGTACTAGTTTAGATCTAATTATAATAAAAAAATCACTTAAAATCTATAAAACCATTAATTCCATCCCAAATTCACCAAACCATTCCTCGCATGTGAATCTATCATAAATCCATGGTCTTGATCAGGCTTAGTATTCCCTGACAATGTCGAATTGGGACCCCATTGTCTGAAGATGACTTACATGAATAACGAAGGGATAAATTCATAAGAAATATATGTATAAGAATATTTATCCAAATGTTCTTATCCAAAGTACACAATAATGGATATCCGGGGTATAAAAAAGTGAATAATCAATTAAATCCATACACTAGTGCATGAAAAGTCTTGCAATTGATGCTGATTAAAGAAAAGTGATGACCATGATCAATTAATTTAATAAAATGAGGCATAATCCATAAATGATGTGTCCTAACAAGTTTTTTATAGTTCTTCATCGAATAATTCACTCACCAAGGAAGGATATTGGTTGTTTCATTCACTATGTCTCAATCTCCCTCAATCTGAAGTCTCATAATTGTTTGATTTAGATTCACCAATAAAGGAGAGGAAGAATGTATCTAAATTATCCTAGAGTTTATGTGGATAACCCAATATTATTTATATAAGGGTTTATTTAAATAAAATCCAAATTAGGTTAATTAATTTATTAATTAAATTAATTATTTAATTAACCCACTGAATTCACCACCAACAGCTACTTTTATCCAAACTCCCCACACCGACCTCTTTTCGTTCTCTCTATGGTAAACATCACATTATAGAGTCAATTATGGTCCCATATTTTTTATTCAAGTTTTCATTTAGAGTTACTCAATTTTATTTAAGAAACCATCCTTTTGTAATATAAAGTTTTTCAAATATTTTTATAAAATTAATTTTGGTCACATCGGGCCTCAGAATGTCATGTAATCTTAGTTCAAATAATTAAAAATATATGTAGAAATATTCAAAAGTCATACTAGGGGAAAATAGGGTCTCTACATCATTTCTTCCTTTAATATTTTTATTCATGAAAAGAACAAAAAGTTAGAAAATCTCAAGATACTAATCCCACATGTGGCTCTCCTGCTCACAGGAGCTGCCATGCATGCTCTTATTCTACTACACAAACCAAAGGAATGGTCCATCCACACATGGTCCTCTTCTCTTGATCCTTGATCACCACAAATTTATTCACAAAATTTGATCAGTCCTTGATGTATATCTCACCCCAATCAATAACATGCATAGGTTCATGCTTGTATATTCTCAACTATGAAACATAGAAGATGTTTTACACTCGATCCAACTGTGGGTGTAGGGAGTGGCAGTAAGAAATCTCACAAACCATCTGAAAGATATTGAATGGCCTTATTAACCTTGGGAATATCTTTCCTACCCATCAAAATCTTTACAATCCTTATCATTGGGAGACTCTCAGAAAAATGTGGTCTCCCAGATAAAAATATAATGTCTTATGATGTCAATATATGTGATATTTTTTCCTACTCTGGACTATCCTCGTCCTGTCACGAATGACCCAGAGCTTCTTTATCATCGCATGTGCCATCTCTATACCCGCAATATATTCCTATTCAATCTCCTTCTAGAACAATATTGACTTGTATGGTCTCCCTTACAAGGCCTAAAAAGGATCCATGTCAATTGTATAGTGAAATCTATTATTGTAAGAAAACTATAACAATGGAAAGTTATCCTCTTAGCTCTGACCAATGTCTAATTCACAAGCCCTTAACATACCCTCCAACACCTAGATAGTGTTCTCGGTCTACCCATTATTATTTGGGTGAAAGGATTTACTCATCCCCATCTGGGTCTTTAATTCCTCCTAGAGGCCACTCCACAACCATGATGCAAAATGCACATCATGGTCATAGATAATAGTCAATGGTACCCCAAGAAATTTAATAATCTCTCATATGTACAACTTCACTAATCTCTCCACCAAACTATGCTTCATTATAAAAATGTAGTGAGATGACTTTATGAGTTGGTCAACTATCACCCAGATGGTATCATGGCTTTCGATATCTACATAATCCTTGTCACAGTGTCTATGGATTTGTTATACCATTTCTACTCTAGGATCTCAAGAGGCTGTAATAAGCCTATTGAAACCTTGTGCTAAGTCTTCACCTGCTGATAGGTGAGGAACCGATAGATAAACAAAGCCACAGTTCGTATCATACCAGCCCACCAAAACTATTTCTTAAGGTATATATACATATTCCCCAATCTAGGACGTATAGGAAATGAATATGTGTTAAAATATATCATCGTCTCCTCTCGTATCATGACTGGGACAACTATTCATCCCTAGAAAAGGATGACGTCATTCCCTCCATCAAAAAATCCATTGGGTAAATCTAATGAAGATATCTATCCATAAAAGACCTGAAATTTGATGTATACCAACCATTACTATCCCATAATTATGATAAAAGTGGAGTCAACACCATAGAATAAAGAAAAGTTTCACCCACCTACTCAACCAAGTCCCGTTGCAAGGAAGCCAACTGCTTAGAATCCTCCTACACCAAATGATCCTCGGACTTCCTACAAAGGTGTTCTACTACCACATTTCCCTTACCTAGAGTATAGACTCTCTATATATCAAATACATACTAGAACTCTAACTAGAACCATTGTATTAGGTTTAAGACTCTCTATGTGAAGACATACCCGAGTCTCTGATGGTCTGAGTAAACCATGATGTGATATCCCATAATTTAGTGCCTCTATATCCTCAAAGAAAAGACTATCGATGCTAGTTCTTGTCAATGATTCACGTAGTTCTGGTCATGGGGTATCAACTACCTTGACCTATATATGATAAATACCCATCATAGCATCAACATGTTGCTGATCTTATCTCCTAAGGTATCGCAACACACTAAATACTCCACACCTTCCTCTAGTAGTCTCAAAATATGAGCACTAATTAGCCTCAACCTAAACTCATTGAAGGATCTATAACACTACTCGGTCAAGATAAAAGGTCTCCATTTTGTTTTTTAGGGTAGTATAAGGGTATGAAATCCAGGATAAGTCTTCCAAAACCCCCTTATAGTAACCTTCCAAGCCAATATAACATTTCAACCATGAAATCCTCTTGCATGGCTAACAAGAAATAATTGCATTGATCTTCGTTGGGTCCATGAATAAACCATGATCTGAAATGACATGACACAGAAAGTGAAACTTAGGAATCTATATTTGGCACTTTGAAAGATTTATATAAAGCTGGTTCTCCCAAAGTAAATATAGTACCATCCTTAATTTCTCTGTAAGATCCTCCTATGGCATAGAGTATATGAGTATGGCTTCAATGAAGACAACCACAAACTAGTCCAAGTATGACTGGAAAATCTGATTCATAAAATCCATAAACATGGTGGGGGAATTTATTAAACCCAAGGGCATCACTAGGAACTCATTGTTTCTATAAAAACATTGGAATGACAACTGCATAATATCAGTCTCATGAACTATCAATGGGTGGTATCCAGAGAAGAGATCAATCTTTAAGAACTATCGCATTCCATTCAATTGATCCAAGAGTTTATAAATCCTTGAAAAGAGTAACTTGATATTTGTTGTGGACAAATTCAGGTGGAGATAATCCATGCAAAGTCAAAATCTCCCATTAAACTTTTTCACAAACAACTCTGGATCTACCCATGGGGACACATTAGGCCAGATGAAACCCTACTCTCAAAGGCCATACACCTACAACCACATCTTCTAGAGCTTGGACTGTGCCATAAAATATGACTTAGAAGAATTAAAAGTGGACCCAAGATTAAAGGCAATGAAAAACTCCATCTCCCACCTCAGAGGTACTCTATCAATGTCCTCAGGGAAGATTTACATAAAATTCTCCCCAAATGAAGGAATCCAAATGCCTGAGGAGCCTACCACACCAAGGTCTACACTCACTAGTTGATGGGTTGAAACCTCCTACTCAAAAAACCCACTAATAACACCATGAGATATCTCACACACTTAAAGGAGAATCTCATCCAATCAGTTTGAAGGCATCTGACTCATCTACGGTGACATTCGATCTGGGATTAGATTGTGGAAAACCAACCATAACCCAGATAAAATCATATGGTTCCATCATGAAAACTGAAATTTCTCACATGAACCAGTCGCCACCAATCAATAGCTCACACTACTATCAGATAAAAGATATAGAAGAAGAATTCCCTACAGGAACCCCAAGACGAAACTGTTGGGATAATTCCTCTATTGGGAGCTACATATCTTGAACTAGAAGTAATTAGATGAAGGAATAAATCACAAATGTCACCACTAATACCAAGTAATGGGTACACATAGCATGCCTCTAATCGTCCCATGTTTCATTTGGTCAAATGCCTCTATATATTATAGTTGTTTGTGGCCCTGACCATCAGCTCCCTAAGAATAACATGGGATTATTGGTAATGGTGGTGAAGGATCTCATAGCATCATCCACCTACCAAATATCCTCCTTCTCCTAGAGATCCACCTACTCTTATTCCAAATTTTCCTTCCAAGGCTCCACCATACCCTCACCTTGGAGATCCCTAATAATGGCATTTCCTCTTCCATGGATGTTTGTCAATTATATGTCTTCCCTCAACGCATAGGGTTGGGAAATCATGTTCCATGTGATCTACCCCATCACATGAATAAAATCACCCCTCTATGACCTATCCTAATCCTCTTTTCCTTCCATGTGCCACACAACCACATACATGAGTCTCATATTGGGGAGTTATACTATGCTAAGATCCTATCGACTGGTGTACATTAGCTGTTTTATATGACTCATCCCTGTAACCCCCACTACCATATTTATCTACTTGTAATCCCTCTGATAGGAATATCTCTATCACTAGAACTAGATCAAACACCCCAGCCTTAGTGGGAAGGCACAAGGGTACTACACTTGCACATATATCTCAATGGGGACCCTGCTCAAACTTTTATACTCAGAAGAATTCATCTCAGTTCATGTCAGGGGAGTACAACATAAGATCTATGATCCTCATAGTATATTCATCCATATTTACCCCTACCTACTACAAATCTAAAATATTTTTAATCTAAACTAAGCACAAACAGTAGGGGTAGTACTCCTCACATAACAATTGATAGAAGTTAGTAAATGAGAGTGTTGACTCATCTTGTACATGTGTAATAAGACTCCACCATTAACCAGCTGTTCCATGGAAAAGGGTAGCTACCAAATAAACCACATAATTATGGTATCAGGATATTCCTAAACACATAGTCCAATTACTCTAGATAACCCTATGCTTCCTAGGGGTCTGGCTCACCATGGAACCTTATCATCCTATAGAAGTTGAACTTATAGAGTGTCTTAATCCTGCACGCATCCTCAGCCTACCATGCTGGTATGATATGATGCTTGATAGGTGATGGTTCTTATACCTATCCACCTAGAGGAAGGATCACATAGAATGGACCCTAAAATAAAGCCTCATCACTCATTGGATCAATTTCATGACCTGGATATAGTAACCTAGCTAGTTGGCATCACAAAGGAATCTTAAAATTTTAGTCAATACATACCATGGTTAGGTGATCATGTATGAAAGAAATGGTAGGTTGACTCAAGAAGGATAGTGAAAACACAATCCTATATGATTCATGGACCATTGATCCTGTAGAGACTCGAAGCCTGACGTACATGGACATTACATTACTATTGCAGAATACTTAGTACATAACAAAAACACACACACAAGGACCGTAATAGTTTAGTGTCTTTGGAAACATGGAATATAATCTTCTAATCGTGGTGAAAGATCTTCAACATCTCCCATAAAGATCTTCTTTTTTTTTAAACCTAAATCCTTTCTTTATGTCCTGGGGAAAAGAAAACATAAAAGGGTGAGCTCAAATGCTCAGTAAGGGTAAACAAAAGAAATATCAATCACGCCATATTCATAAGAACATATCTTTTGGAAATCTTAACCTGGAAAAGAGATCATAATTTCATAACATGGGATAAATCATAGTAGTGAAATGTAATCCCAATAATCATAACTTAAAACATGAAACTTTGTGGCATATACACATAATCATAGAGAATCATTTCTTGTTAGTCAAGACTCATTGCCAAGACTATCTTAGTGGAAAAAGTCCATTTCTGAACCGAGTTCACTCATTGTTTCAGTCCTGTTTCACTGAACCGGTATAACCTACCGTTCCAGCCATGTCTATCTCATGAGATATAAAATCTTTACCCAATGCATTGGAGGGAGATATAGGTCCCACCCATCTTGTAATTATACCATTCTTATGTGTGCCACAAAATCATAAATCATACATCATTGCATAACCCATGTAGTAAAAATGAGATTCTTAAACAACATGACATCATAAAACAATTCATATAAGATAAAGGAATTCATAAAAATATTTCCATCACAACATAATCAAATCCATGTAAAAATAGGGATAAAAATAGAACCATATATTATCTTAGATGGAAAATAATTTTGATAAAACACTTGAACTCCATTCTTGAGGAAAATATCCTTTCTACTTCAAAAACACTTTTCCTTTCTTAATATGTCATACAATTCTAAACTAAAAGAATTTGATTAAAAATAAACTTGAAAACTTGTAAAGGAAGATTCTTGGAAATAATGTTTTAAAAATCCATTCATGCCGTATAAGTTAAAAAAACATTCTTCTCGTACTTTTGTCGGAAAAGTCAAAAAGTACCTCGTATGAAAAAGGACAAAAGATTCCTTTCATATCTTTTACTAAAAACTCGCCGAAGGGTAAAATTGGATTTAAAAAATTGTAGGTGTATGGAAATAAAATTAAATATTGTGAAAACATGGATGTGGATGATAAAATACACCCCAGTAAATACCAAAGTATAAACAATCTCGGATAAAAATGAGATTGGGATATTTTCCCTTACCTTAGGTCCAATTTTCTTCCTAAGAGTCTGAACCTCGTGTATAATGATTTAAATAATTTCACTGACTTATTACAGAATCATATTCATTGTTATGATATCATATATGGTTCACTTATTACTTTATATTACCCATTCTTATGTAAATTAATGTTAAATTCGCGTTTTGGGTAAAATCATCTTATTTATCGTACGTGTTTGGACTTGTTGTTATTGATGTTATTATTACTTATATCATGATTTAATTCCCTCAAAAATGTAAATAATGATTTATATATCATATAAATTCATTATATATCTAGCATATACAACCATTTATAATAGTACATAACATATGGAGGTAAGAAATGAAACGCATCGTTCATGGAGACGGTAAGCCGTACGTACGCATGAACGCTACTTTCATTTCTATTTCTTATTTTAATGGAATTAAAACATAATTATACATAGGTACATTATAATTCTAGTATAATATCATATATAATATCATTAACCCCATCCTTTATACATCCCACATAAGGTATTAACGAATCACATCACTTTGAGGGGGCGGTAGTCCGCACTTCCTCAAATGAGATTATCGTATTTAACGACTATGGAAACCGTAAAGGCTTGATATAATTGGGAAGTAAAGAAGCATAAAGAAATAATAAACATAATATATATTATATAAAAATACAGTGCCATCATAATGCCCACCATGAGAGGCGGTAGGGGAAAATCGAACAATCATCGTTTCGTGAGGCGTTAGTTTGCCATCACAGAAACATTATGTTCTTCATCCATTAGATGGAGGTGTGTGTAAGTGTAGTTCTAATACTTCTCATAACAACATCCTAGTATTTTCAGGATACTTTTTTTGTCACAAAATAAAGGATTAAAAATATTTTATGGGTTGGAGAAGTAGAATAAAAGAAAACAACTTAAGAGAAAATGTTACCTTTAATTTTGGTAACTTCCTTTGGTTTGAACCAAAAAGACTTCTTGGAGAGTCTTATGCCTAATGTAAGGATTCAAGGGGGAGTAGAGGGATTTAGGGAGATTAGTTGGGTAGAGTTTGGATGAGCCAAAAGGCTTGAGAGGTGTGAGGAATTTTATAGAAGTGGTCTCCTTTTATAAGGGAGTGGAGGGGCTCTTTAGGAAAGTGGGAAAACATTATTTTATTATAAACTTATCTTCGGTTTCAAGAGGTCCAAAACACATTAAAGTCGAAGATAAGATGACTCATATTCTAAATAAAATCATCCAATAGGAATTGGACAGGGTTTGGATGATATTTTAATCATTTTAATCTTATTTATTTAAATCATTTATTAATGAGGTAAATACTGCATCATTATTGTGTCACAAATAATTTAATTTATATGATGTCTAGAAATTATAAACAAAATACCAAAATGTAGGAAATATTTTTATCTTTCCAATAAATATTTATAGTCCAAAATATAATTTATATAGCCCTTTGTAAAAATTAATTACTAAACGATATTTGTTAATTCCAATTTTGTCTTTACATTAAATTAATTAATCTAATGTGTCATTGTCTTTCATAAGTGGATACATGGGGTCCCAAAATCGACCCAAGTATTCCCACGGTCGCCCAATACTCATCCAATAAGGTTAGGACAAGTTTCAATGTAATTTTAAATTATTATAATATTCTTTTAACCTTGAATTACCCTATTTACCTTTAACCGTAGTAAATAAAAATTACCGTAGTTACTATTCATAATATCAAAAAAATAAAAGTAACCTATTAAAATAATTTGGACCAAATGATTCCAAATATGGAATCCATTTTTCAAAATTTAAAACACAGAAGTTTCACTAATTAATTTAAAATTAATCTCGTTGTTAAGCAAACAGGTTTTAAAAGTTAAAACATTGCCAAAGATTGAATTTATTCAACTTACGAATTCAATGTAAAATCAAGGCTAATGAAATACATTATATTAAATGGTAAAAATATATTCTATTTATACTTTTAAACCATTCAATATTATTATTTAACCACATAATTTATTACGATGAAAAAAGTTGTTTTTAATTAAAATATAGCGTGTTTTTACTATTCATTAAAATATGAAAGTTATCAGAATAATATGAAAAATTTATCCAAAGTAAAATTTTAAATCTTGATTCTAAAGAAGAATTTTATTTTGTCAAATTGAACTTATAAACATGTCAAAAACTAGATTTAAAGTGGGTGCACCATCAAAAGGCGGCAAAACTGCATTTTTTGAGAAATACTTATTTTACCCGAAAAATTTATTTTGTTCTTATACCATGTTTTAGAAAATGTGCAAGATGAATAATAATGTTATAAGATTCAAAATTTAGTTAATACTATTTATAACAGCTAGTTCATAATAATATTATAATAATATATTGTTGTTTAGTAAAACTCGGTATTGCGTACAACACACACTATCAGGGAAGGTCACGATTGCGTGTAATGCAAGCCAATTCAGGGTTGCGTGTAGTGCAGGAATCCTTTTTTGTTGCGTATAATAGAATCCAACCATATTTTATTTATACATTGAATGTATATATATATATATATATACACACACAATGTTGCGTAGAATAACTTCTATCAAACGAACTTGAAATTGTGTGTAACACGAGCCAAGAATAGTGTTGCGTATACTACAAGCTAATACAGTGTTGCATAAAGCACAAGATAATATTGGTGTATCATACAACAGAAGATATGAATGAAATTAAAAAGAATGTATCTTATAAAATCTCGGGTTGTTACATTCTACCCCCCTTAAAATGAATTTCGCCCATGAAATTCGCCGAGGTTATAAATCGTTTACTATTCATAGAAACCCACATCGTAAAAAGAAATACCAAAACTGAACTTTAAAAAATAAAGTATGAAATATAACGGTTACCCAAATTAACTCATCACTGAGTTTCCATATAGGATAACATTGGTGAAAATATGGATATGGAAGAAAAATCTAACCATCATGTTCTGATGGAGAGTGGTAGAGAACATGGATATGGAAAATCTAGCAATCATAAAGCCATAAATTTGTGACGATCTAAGGTACCATATGATTAATCAGATATAAGAGCACTAGGGCAACATTTTTGGTTTTCAATATCATTTCCCTAAAGTTTATGAAATTGAAATTAGAAGAAATACTTTCGTGATTTTGGTATAGTCTCACCATTTGTCGTTCTTTGGACAATTTCCACTTCATCTCTTAAAGAAACGAAGTTGAATTTGTCATTCGTGATGTGTTAGCAGATCATGTGATAGAATGATGGGTCATTCCATCTGTTTCAAACAAAAGGTTAGAAAAGTTATCAAAAAATACATAAGTCCATCTATAGTGAGATTAATCATATATGGTTCCTAAAATGGACTTATACTTCATATATCATACTGCTTAATATAATAAAACTAGTTTCTAATAAACAGGGACTTCCTGTAGGCTAGTGGTAGGCGATAAAGGCCAGTCGCACTTCGTTTGTGGGTTCGATTCCCACAGCCTTGTCCGACGCGATGGGCTGTCGCCCGTCCTACAGGTTGTCCTTTTTCTAAAGCTATATTACTATAACATCCCATCGACAATATCAAAAAAGTTTTATCCTTAAATAATACTAACTTATGTCCAACAAAATTCATTCTAATCTTTAGGCTTATCTAAAATACTTCGGTCCAAGCTCATAGTATAAAGAAAATGATCACGTGAATGCCATCATTTATCCCCCATATATCATGAGATATATCTTGTTGGTCAAATTACAAACATTTGAATACCTTAATCATGTATTCTCTTAAATAATGAATATCCATTGAACCTTAGTGAAAACATAAATGCTATCAAAAGTTAACTCTTTCCACATACCAAAATCCAAAAATTCTATATACTCAAACCATGATATAACCTTCTCCTTATATCAGTCATGAGCTCATGAATACTATCAAACATTTAATTTTCTCCTTATCCCTTCATTATGCGCATATCATATACTTCCCCAAAATATCTGAATAACCTTTCATGGTTACTGGAACCATTAAAATTATTGAAAACCACTATAGACTAATACAAAAATATTCCAATACACAATAAAAGTACCTCAACAAAATTATTCTTGAATACCAATACATAAACACTTCAATCCATCCTCTTCAATGATTGTCCTGGAATAGGTACTTCCTTGATTTAGAAGTAACTTTTTAGGTCAGGGCATTGAGTTGGGTAATTCCCATGTTATCCACAAATAATACATTGAACTCCATAACAGTCTATCACTCTATGACCCTTTTCTCCACACAGATAACATCGGTCCCTCCATTTGAGGTATTCCTCAAGGTTCTTCTTCCCTTCTTTAGAAATCCCAATCTTCCTTTCTTTATGCTCCTCAAGATGCGAACATGCATAATAGTCTATCTTCCTCTTATTTGATGAATTGGGCATACCACTAAATTTCACCTTGTTAATCATATATCACGATGACTGATTCGGCATAATCACAATATCTTTCTCTCTAGGCATTACACAATTTTGTTGCTCATAGTCACCAATTTGTCCATTGGATTCAATGTTAACCGAATTCCTTCTAGTTCCCTCCTTTAACTAAAACACAAAAATAATTCTGTGAGAGGCAAAATCATGCTAGAGAAAACAACATAGTAAAGGGGGAGTACCCTCAATATCTAACATCTTAGGTTAAATGATAATATCCTTAGAGCAATTCTAGGACTATAACCTATACGTATACTTATCCTTAGAGACATCCCGAGACATACCTTAGAAATATCTCTAGGGATCTCACTAACGTTTTCGCATCCTAGTTTCCAAAGGTTGACTAAACCTTTCCTCTGATACCAACTGTAGAGACCCGAAGCCTGACGAACATGGACATTACATTACTTTTGCGGAATACTTAGTACATAACAAAAACACACACACAAGGACCGTAATAGTTTAGTGTCTTTGGAAACTCGGAATATAATCTTCTAATCATGGTGAAAGATCTTAAACATCTCCCATAAGGATCTTCTTTTTTTAAACCTAAATCCTTTCCTTATGTCCTGGGGAAAATAAAACATAATAGGGTGAACTCAAATGCTCAGTAAGGGTAAACAAAATAAATATCAATCACGTCATATTCATAAGAACATATCTTTTGGAAATCTTAACCTGCAAAAGAGATCATAATTTCATAACATGGGATAAATCATAGTAGTGAAATGTAATCCCAATAATAATAACTTAAAACATGAAACTTTTTGGCATACACACATAATCATAGAGAATAATTTCTTGTTAGTCAAGACTCATTGCCAAGACTATCTTAGTGGACAAAGTCCATTTCTGAACCGAGTTCACTCCTCGTTTCAGTCCTGTTTCACTGAACCGGTATAACCTACCGTTCCAGCCATGTCTATCTCATGAGATATAAAATATTTACCCAATTCATTGGAGGGAGATATAGGTCCCACCCATCTCATAATGATACCATTCATATGTGTGCCACAAAATCATAAATCATACATCATTGCATAACCCATGTAGTAAAAAATGGGATTCTTAAACAACATGACATCATAAAACAATTCATATAAGATAAAGGAATTCATAAAAATATTTCCATCACAACATAATCAAATCCATGTAATAATAGGGATAGAAATAGAACCCTATATTATCTTATATGGAAAATAATTTTTATAAAACACTTGAACTCCATTCTTGAGGAAAATATCCTTTCTACTTCAAAAACATTTTTCCTTTCTTAACATGTCATACAATTTTAAACTAAAATAAGTTGATTAAAAATAAACATGAAAACTTGTAAAGGAATATTTTTGGAAATAATGTTTTAAAAATCCATTCATGAAATCGAACAATCGAACAATCGTCATTTCGTGAGGCGTTAGGGGAAAATCGAACAATCGTCATTTCGTGAGGCGTTAGTTTGCCATCACTGAAACATTATGTTCTTCATCCATTAGATGGAGGTGTGTGTAAGTGTAGTTCTAATCCTTATCATAACAACATCATAGTATTTTCAGGATACTGGTGTTGTTACAAAATAAAGGATTAAAAAGATTTTAGGGGTTGGAGAAGTAGAATAAAAGAAAACAACTTAAGAGAAAATGTTACCTTTAATTTTGGTAACTTCCTTTGGTTTGAACCAAAAAGACTTCTTGGAGAGTCTTCTGCCTAATGTAAGGCTTCAAGGGGGAGGAGAGGGATTTAGGGAGATTATTTGGTCAGATTTTAGACGAGCCAAAAGGCTTGAGAGGTGTGAGGAATTTCATAGAAGTGGTCTCCTTTTATAAGGGAGTGGAGGGGCTCTTTAAGAAAGTGTGAAAACATTATTTTATTATAAACTTATCTTCAGTTTCAAGAGGTCCAAAACACATTAATGTCAAATATAAGATGACTCATATTCGAAATAAAATCCTCCAATAGTAATTGGACTGGTTTTGGATGATATTTTAATCATTTTAATCTTATTTATTTAAATCATTTATTAATGAGGTAAATACTGCATCATTATTGTGTCATAAATAATTTAATTTATATGATGTCTAAAAATTATAAAAAAAATACCAACATGGAGGAAATATTTTTATTTTTCCAATGAATATTTATAGTCCAAAATATAATTTATATATCCCCTTATAAAAATTAATTACTAAACGATATTTGTTAATTCCAATTTTTTCTTTACATTAAATTAATTAATCTAATGTGTCATTGTCTTTCATAAGTGGCTCCATGGGGTTCCAAAATCGACCAAAGGATGTACATGGTCGGCCAATACTCATACAATAAGGTTAGGACAAGTGTAAATGTAATTTTAAATTATTATAATATTCTTTTAACCTTGAATTACCCTGTTTACCTTTAACCGTAGTAAATAAAAATTATCGTAGTTACTATTCATAATATCAAAAAAATAAAAGTAACCTATTAAAATAATTTGGACCCACTGATTCCAAATATGGAATCAATTTTTCAAAATTCAAAACACAGAAGTTGCAGTAATTAATTTAAAATTAATCTCTTTGTTAAGAAAACAGGTTTTAAAAGTTAAAACATTGCCAAAGATTGAATTTATTTAACCAACGAATTCAATGTAAAATCAAGGATAATGACATAAATTATATTAAATGGTAAAAATATATTCTATTTATACTTTTAAACCATTCAATATTATTATTTAACCACATAATTTATTACTATGAAAAAAGTTGTTTTTAATTAAAATATAGCGTGTTTTTACTATTCATTAAAATATGAAAGTTATCAGAATAATATGAAAATTTTATTCAAAGTAAATTTTTATATCTTGATTATAAAGAAGAATTTTATTTTTTCAAATTGAACTTATAAACATGTCAAAAACTAGATTTAAAGTGGGTGCGCCATCAAAAGGCGGCAAAACTGCATTTTTTGAAAAATACTTATTTTACCCGAAAAATTTATTTTATTCCTATACCATGTTTTAGAAAATATGAAAGACGAATAATAATGTTATAAGATTCAAAATTTAGTTAATACTATTCATAACGTCTAGTTCATAATAATATTATAATAATATATTGTTGTTTAGTAAAACCCGGTATTGCGTACAACACACGCTATTAGGGAAGGTCGCGATTGCGTGTAATGCAAGCCAAGTCAAGGTTGTGTGTAGTGCAGGACTCCTTTGTTGTTGCGTATTATATAATCCAACCATATTTTATTTATACATTGAATGTATATATATATACACACACAATATTGCGTAGAATAACTTCTATCAAACGAAATTGAAATTGTGTGTAACACGAGCCAAGAATAGTGTTGCGTATACTGCAAGCTAATACGGTGTTGCGTATAGCGCATGATAATATTGGTGTATCGTACAACATAAGATATGAATGAAATTAAAAGGAATGTATCTTATAAAATCTCGGGTTGTTACAGATCCTGACAGCCAATTTCCTAGTATGCCGAGTCTAAAAGAAAGTAGTCAAGGTCCTAGTGAAAGGATATGTCATCCACCATAGAAACATAGGATTCTATGGACTAGAAGACACACTCTAAAAACATTTACATTGTTTCTCTAAATCCCAACCAAATCCTCATAAAGGGGTATAAAAAAATCATCCCAAGGAATGAGTTATTCTTATATCAATCTATCATGGCCGGATTTAATAGGCCTTATTCCCAAACTACCCCATGCGCACCACCATAGGCCAGGGGCTGGTGATAAGAACCAAAAGGCATATCTAATATGGGAGGCCTTTTGCTAATGTACTTTTAGGAAAAAACCAAACTATATCAATGCATAAGTGGAGAGGAATAATAATAAAAAGATAAAATATATAGAATATAACCATACATGTGAAAACCTATTGGGTGTAAAAGAGTATGATAGTGTAACATGAAATTAAAGTGGAAAAATACATATCCAACCAGAAATATTTCCCAACATGAAAAAAATCCAAAGTTAAACTGTTGAGAGTGCCTATATCATGATCTCCAAGATCTGACCACTGTATGTATTCGATTTCACTAGGTATATGTATGTTCCTCTGTAGTCACTAATGACATATCCATTGTCTGCATATGACAAGACATGTGCGGGAAAAATCCCATGTAGGGTTGAGTATATACATATCTATTATGCAGCCTAAAATAAAGAAGGGGGTAATAAGAGACATGATAATAATAGATAGTATACATCTCCACCCAAAGAAAGAGACTAAACATAATCCAACAACATGGATATATATATATATATATATATATTCTAAACCCAAAGAATCCAAAATGAGAGATAAGGGGATCTTTATATCACAACCTAGCCCATGAAGAGAGTACCATCAGTTCTATAATTCCATAAATGATTCCCATCATCTCAAAAATCTATCGTTATAAGTAACGGTGTATAGGGCCAAAGCCTCTCTAATGTGATACATATAAGAGGGGAAACAATATCCATGAAAAGGACATACACCCTTCCAAATAGTGGGTACAACTAGACAGATAGAGGAACCACACAATAGTGAATCCGGGGGGGGGGGGTTCCACTCAGTATATGGAAAACATTTTCTCTATCTGATAGGGGCTACAAATAAATACATAGAAGACTTGTGTCCTGGTACATCAAGAGGGTGCCACTCAGTAGATAGAGGACCTGCATCCAAATTCTTTAGAGGGGTACAACTCTGTGTAAGGAGGACCTGCACCCTAATTCTTTTAGGGGTACCACTCAGTGTAAGGAGTACCCACAACCTAATTCCATAAGGGGTACCGCTGAATGTATGAAGGGCCCACACCCGAATGAAAAAGGGGGTTACCACTCAATGTATAGAGGACCCACAACCTACCGAATTGGGGTTATTACTACATAAGTAGAGGACTCAGGCCCTAATTCATAAGGGTGTACCACTAAGTAGATTGATAGAGAAGACATGCACCATAATTTCATGTTGTACCACTCAGCATATGTATGACCAGCACCTTACTCGATAAGGGGTGCCACACTGTAAAAAATATAAGACTGAGGCCTTAGTCCTTCAGGGGGTACCACTCAAATGATATATCTCGATCACTATCATCTTCAAGCACCGTATAAATAAGAATAATTTCTGTAAAACTTCACATAGTATCACAAAATTCAGTATGGATTCCACCATCATGTTCTACATAAACAAATTCTCAAGATTGGCTAATTGAGGTCCAAAATATAAGTCTAGACGAGGGAGATACAAGAAAATGATGTTTTCTTATAGGGAAAGTAGGGGTACAAAACATGTAATGGGACCCACATGATGTGTGATCCCACTCCATAACCAATTCATGTCCGTGATGGTACACAGATTTCTTCCCATGGATCCCTACATGGCATGTAGGGTTAGTACATGGTGCCTCATCCACCCAGGGTCTTGGCCCTGTGGTGTATCCTCTCTTTGTCTATGTAAATTGGAACAAGGTATGTTCCTAGGCATTACCAAGATCATGTACTCCCAGGGTACATTCCTAGACTCCATCACATGTGTTACATGGTGTGTGGGGATACCATATAGCACGTGATACTTATAATTACATAGAAACCTTGGAGTCGTAACCTTAGGGGCTACATACTGTGTGTTTATCGGACTACACGGTGTGTAGTCATGTTTTTCATAGCAACATAGATTTGATCTACGCACTCCAAATATAGGTGGTCCACCTTATAATACATCATTTGACCACCTGAAATGGTGTAATATATCTACATCCATAATTTTTTCCATCTATTGACAAGTAATTGGATCCTAAATTCTTCCGTTTAAAGCCACACATACCACCACCGCTCAGGGAACCACCTGTGACACACCAAGTTCCAGTTTAGATCCTGAATAAACTAACCATTCACATAAAATATTAAAAACCATTAATTTTAACCCATGTTCTCTAAACCATCCAACACAAGAGAATCTTTCATGAATCCTAAGGTCTGATTAGACTTGGTATGACCTAACAAAGTTAAATCAAGACCCCATGTTACAACGATGATTAATGAGAATTATGAAGGAATAAATGAATTATAAAAATATGTGAAACAATATTGGGCCAAATATTCTTATCCAGTGAACAAAATTGTAGATATATGAGGTTAGAAACCAATGAATAATCTATTAAATCACTACATAGATGCATGAAAAGTTGTGCAATTGGTGCAGATCAGAGAAAATGGATGATCATTCTCAATAAATTTGATCGAATGATGTAGTACACACAAATTATGAGTCCTAACAGGTTTTGGTTCATTATTAATCAATGAAAAATATCTCCAATGAATGAGAGGGGTTGTTTCATTCACATAATCTCGATATACCTTGATCCAGAGTCTCGTCATCATCTGATTTTAATTCACCAATGAAGCAAAGTTAGAAAGTCTCTCAATTCACCCAAGGGTTATACGGATAACCCTAGAGAGTTTCCAAAATGGTTCATTTAAAGCAAGTATAAATTTAATTAATTAATTTATAAATTTCATTAACTATTTAATTAACCCATTGAATTCATATCCATGGGCTGCTTTTATCCAAACGTACAATGATGACCTATTTTTTATTGTGCCTAGGGTAAAAATCACATGTTGGACTCAACTGTTTTCTCATATTGCTGATATGAGAATCTATTTATGAGTTATCTCATTTAATTTATGGAACTATGTGTGTGTCACATGAAATATATTTAATATTTTTATAAAATTAATTCTGAGCTCACCGGGTCTCAAAATCGCATATCGTCTCAGTGATTGGCTTCGAAAATATTTGTATAAATATTTAAAAATATTACAAGAAAAAAACTAGGTCTCTAGATGATAATCCTAGATTCAATCTATTCTATTAGTCTTAGTTCCATCCTTGACACCACTAAACATAATAACACATTTAGGAACCCATTTCAATACCATCATCATCATTATACTAGGAACCCCTTTCCACCATAGCAACATATGGTACCCTCACCCATATCATAACCTTAGGATTCCCTATCTATATCAAAATCATAACTAACACCCCCATACGACCATCACTGCATCAGGATTCCCTTCCCATTATTACAACTACACAAGGTTAATATTTAATAAAATCATGGATTTAAATCCCTATATAATACATACTTATTAAATTACTTATTCTAATAATAATTTCAAAGGAAACAATTTACAAAACAAACAGGGAATTCTAGCCTTTATCAACAACATTGGGCTCTCTCAACCCCAAAACATTGATATAATCAATAATTAAACTCTCATTATCATCTTTATTTATTTTATTTATAATGGATAAAACCATGAAGAACTAACCATGTAATTTCCATGGATAAATAATATTAGCTTAATTTGGTTTTCCATCTTAAGATGACTTTTCATATAACAACAATCTCAATGATAATTATTTCAACATGCCTATATTATTATAATAAAATATTTACCAACATTATTTTTTTATCAAATTTACAAGAATATTAACCTTGAAAAACAACTATAATAATACATAGCACATTATCTAGTAAATATTCATGGAAACAAAATATATATCACAAAACATGTGATCACAGATCCCAATTATTTCAATTATTAACATGAATATTCCCACATGCGATAATATTTCCACTTCAATAATTCATTACTAACATGTGATAATAATATATAGTCATGAATAGAGTTCAGCACAAGAAATAATATTCTTATGAAAAATAATTAAAAGAATAATACATGTGTTAATATCCCATTAAGTTTTCTAGTAAACTGAATTATCAAATAATTGTCATCAAAATTATTTAATTAGTTTTAAACCATATAATAACATTATTTGTTTCTCTCTATAAGATAATTATAGAATAATTATATTTAATCTAAAACATTCAGGTACTTATTTCATCTTTCTTTTAATAATATTAGAGGTTATTAAACATCATTATCTATATTATGTAATAAATCATTAATCACCATTGTTGAAATTGTTATCAATAACATTTATTTTTTGAATCAACTTCTATATTCTAGAATAACATTATTTATCCTCATAATGTAGTGTTATTTCTAATTCAATTATGGATTTTAAAAAGAAAATGTTTAACCATTTTTTGTAAGAAGTAAACTTCTATTTCATTGTTTTAAATATTATTAACGCATTAATTATATTGCATGAAATTCTTGGGCTATAAGAAGAAACATTATTCTGTATAAAATAAAATACCACTACCAAATTTTAGAATTAATAATATTTCATCGATGGAATTGAATAGCATTTAATTCATTATCCTATTTTATAATTTCTAAATTATCACATTTTCATTCGTCATTTGATTGTTTTATATATTATTATTTGATTATGGTTAATTTGATTCACCTAAAAAGAGGAGTCTAAAGAATCATAATTTCATATTTGCGCTATATAAAAATAAACATAATTCAATGATACCATACTTAGTATTTCTTTTCTAGTGCAAATCACTACACCTAGAAGGATATAGGGGGATAGAGAGAGAGAGAATTAATTATCTTGGAAAACCAGACTTAACATGCGATAGAGAAGATCATATCAAATGTAGATGTATTTTCAGTACTCTAGAAGATCCTTTAAGATATTATGGTGACATTAAAGGAAGAAATACCTGAACGTGCTAGATGTGGTATTTTAGAATACACCAATTTAGCCGCCCCAAGGATATTAAATCTATATTCAATTATCTCCCAAAAAATTTCCCACATAACTTATTAATAACTCTTATAATTAGGAGGTTTGGAAGGATCACATCTAAAACTCTTAATCGAGTAAGAAACCACCAATTTCTATGTTAAATTACCCTATTTTCATTAAAAATCATTACTAGTGGTTATGGGAAGGAAACTATGTTTTTAGAACAAAAATAATTACCCATACATAGGTTGGTGGTTCTACATAAGGGTAACATGTTTTACACTTACACAATTCTTTTCAAGGGCTCGTGTATGGGTAGTTTGAGATTTCCCTTACACATGATATGAAAATTTCACCCTACCCTTATTCTTTGTAGGTTCTCTATGTAGTTGTAAATTTTTTTCCTCTTATGAAATTTTATTCCAAGTATTGTGTAAGGGTAGCTTGAACATACCCTTATGAAACCTTTATAAAAAACCTTACCCTTACATTGGAAGGGGACAACCCTTACACAAGCTCAATCTACCCTTACAAGAATAGAATAATTCATGGGTTTTCGTAATTCAACAAGGAAAAATATAGACTAACCCCTGCATCACTCTATACTCATGAAAATACCTACACACACCCTTAATGATTTCAACACTTACTTTACAAAACTAGGGTATAGCTTTACTCATCACATGATATTTTACATTACCTTTACATAGGGTTTGAAAAGTACTATCTACCTGTAAAAAAGTTTACATCTACCTATACGCATCGCATGAGAGTCACAAGTTACCCATACATAACCTATAGAAAATAAAATTTACCCTTCTGTAGCTTATAAAAACTTGCCTTACCTTTATATAACTCCAAAATAATGCATAAGTATAAGTATTTTTTTAGATGTTAAATTTTTAATTAATCTATCTTTTTAATAATTTTAAAAAAGGGTTTATTATCAATCCAAAAATCCCAAAAACACATCA
The DNA here is from genome assembly GCA_963277665.1 of Viscum album. Lineage (NCBI taxonomy): Eukaryota > Viridiplantae > Streptophyta > Magnoliopsida > Santalales > Viscaceae > Viscum > Viscum album. The sequence goes on along the minus strand of OY728135.1, from coordinate 1,065,632,181 downwards.
AATCACTTTAAAAAAACATCCAAATTAAATTCCAAATAAACTTTTAAAACATTGAAATTACATCCATAATTTTCATAACCATTTTAAAACCTATTTAAAATTTACAAAACCATTTAAAAAACATAAAAATTTATGAAATTAGTCTCAAACCACTAGACACCCCATATTGAAATAAGAAGGGATCAGGAAAACCTGACATTAATATATTTAGTAATTTCTAATTGGTCTATAGATAAGAGAATTAATTATCTATATCCTATTTGTAAATTCCAAAGTGGGATAAAAGACATGAGTTTTCTGAACTATTGATACTAACTAAATTCCTCACTCAATATGTGTATTAGATTTGGTATGGAGAATTTAATGTTATAGAAAGTTTGAGAGTGGATGTGAATTAGAATAATTTACACACTACTTCCCTGGGTGTAAAGAATAATATTCAGAACATGATAAATAATGTTTTTGTCATTATAGGGAAATTCCATCTACATCAAAACATATCAGAATAATTATTTTAGGATGCTACTAGTATTAACCAAAAAATGATGTTTTTGGAAATTTTGGACCGCCAAATCTATATTATAACATATAAGTGGACCATTTTATTGATGTTACAAGGACCAATGTAAGAGAAATATTTAGTGAGTATAAAAATGTGCCTCATGAATTAGTTGAATGTGAAAATCATGATTTTAAAAAAGGATGTTCCATGTATTCAAAAAATTCCTTTATAATTGTTTCATATCAGGTGCTTATGTGGAATTAAAGATAAAGTAATGTCCATGATATCATGATTTTTGTGGGACTAATTTCCTAAATATAAGATCCTTAGTATGTTTATAACCTGAAAAATGTTGTTCACAATATTAATTTTAGTTATACAAAGATACATGTAGGTCTCAATGATTATCTGTTATATTGTTGAGAGTATTTGAGTAGGTAGAATTTTAAAATGTGTTTTACTTCTAGATATAATTCAATGAGTAATGTTGAATGACTGAATCAATATACTACTATGAAGAAGAAGGAAGTGAATATTCTTGTAATAGTTTTTCATTACTTCTATTTAAAACCTGGTTTAAAAAGATTATTTATGTCATCTAAAACCACTAAGAACATGAGTTTGAATGCATTGTAAAATAATAATGATGGGTTCATGAAACATCCGAGAGATTAAAAAGCAACAGAAAATGGATTCATTATATCCATATTTATCATCTTTTCTCTGGAATGTGTATTTCGTTGTTGTTTTAATCACCTATAATCAACCTCTATGGATGTGCATGAAAAAAACATCATGATTTCAGTGGTTATTCCTAGAAAAAATCCAATAAAAGGAATTTATGTATATATTTGACCTCTAATTGATAAATTATATGAGTTATAGAGCAATGGGGTTAAAACATATGATTTATCGATTGTGAAAATGTTTAAAATGCATGTTGATATAATATAGACCATTAGTGACTTCCTTGGAATTGAGAACTAATCTGGTTAGAACACTTATATTGGATTGAATTTTATAGTTTATAAATATGATTTTGAGCCTGGTTGACTAAATTATAGTAAATAATAGTTCTTCCTGTTTAATTGTTGATTTATCAAGGTGTCACATAGATTACAGTTTAACAAGTCAAAATACAATGGAACCATTTATCATAGACCACCACCAAAGTTACTCATAGGTTTAAATATATTTCCATTACTACTGAATTTTAAACGATAGTTTGGTAATCTCCATCATTTGGACAACAATGGGGAAATATATTGATGTGCATCACTCGTTGAAATTAGAACAAAATAATAGATGAAAAAAGTTGTTTTTTTTAATTTTATATTGAGAATTTATTTTTCTATGTAATAATCATGATGTTATACATATTGAGAATAATATATAAGAATATTTTATTTTCATTCTAAATAATGAGAATATTAAATCTAAGGACCGTCGTAACACATGGAAAGACTTAAAAGGAATGAATATAATGTGTTATTTATGGACAAATGATAATAGAAAGGATGTTGTTATAGTTTTTCTAATGAAAAATATAGATAAGGATATATTACTTTGTATATTAAATAATTTAATATTTATTTTGGATATTTAAGTATCATTTCAATATGTGTTAATTATAAACATCATTGGTTATGTGTATTGATAATTTATTATTCACATTTTTTTCACAAGTAGATACTTCCATTATCATTTCATACAATATTATATAAAATATTAAATGTAAATGTAATAGAGTATTTCTAGTTCTTCAATAAACATTGTTAGGAAAATATATAAATAATTGATCCAGACATGATTTAAGAAATAATTTTATTGATAATTTTTCATATGGGTATTATATTTCTCTCTTTATTTGTTAGTGGCATAATGTATTTGACTGAACGTTTTTTTGTAAACCTAATTAGTAGGTCCCATATATTATTTTTGTATGTATCTAATGTATAATTATATTATTTATATATTTATTCTTCTTAGGTAAACTATTATTCTAAATAATTATATATATAGTTAATTATGTTTCATTATTTTTTATATATAACTTGATCATTTGAAATTATATTTGAAAAAGAAATCCTTACGAGAAGGAATTATTTATAAATATTACGTGGTATAAGAGTGTGTCACATTTTATTTGAATTAATTAGATAATATTGAAAAAATATTCATGTTTTACATATTTATTATTTGTAAAATCAAATATTATATAAATACTAACCACATTTATATGTATTAATGAATAGTAAAATTTTAAATCCATTCATTTAAAAAAATGAGTATACAAATTAAGACACACATGAGAAAACGAAAAGTTAATTACATAGATATAAAAAATATTTTAATAAATAACTAGTATAATTTTTTGTACATTGTGTATGATCATAAATATTGTAACTCATATATAATAGGTTAACATATATATTCTTTTGATGTGATTATTTATATTAATTTTTAAAAATCATGAATATAAATATTTTATATAAAGTGTTAGCAATTTTAATTTTTTTTCTTTGATATGGGTCCTCTAAAGAATTATTAGAAATTAAACACATAAAATATGAATGACTTCATATTTCATACAGTCGATTAAGAAGAAGGTTTAAAAACATAGTATAGTGCTAAATTTATATTCATCAAACTAATAAATTATGTAAGGTTGACTTATATTATCAAATTAACTTGCGAATATGTTATTTCAGTTGTTTTATTCAAATACAAGTCAGTCATGATTACCAAGGGTAATAAAAACATACTTTATGATTTTATCATTGATTTTAGTGAACTTGAAAAACATGATTTTTATATTTATACATCATAAAAAATGGTACATTATATAGAATATATAGTACATGAAAGGTGGAGTGTAGTTTTGATTAGGAAATAATGAGGCTTATATGATATGGTTGATGATGTGGAAAATTTAAATTGTGACATTGAAACCCATTAGTGACAATACATTGACTTATTTTTAATTTATATTAAGAATATTAGTCTTACAAGGGAGAGTAAAGTAGATGGAGTGAAAACAGCAGAGATTGAGCAAGATAAAGATATGACCATTGAAAGTGAATTTTTTTTATTCATTAACATATCAAATAACTTATTCATTTTACTACTTATTTTCAAAACTATTCATCTATTATCTGTTTAAAATTTTTATGGATTTATTATTAAAGTTTGATAATTTAAATGTTATTCTTGTTTTAAAATATATTATAAGATAATAGTTTTATTTTTTTAATGATATAAATGTAGAAAATAAAAGTTTTTATTGATCGTGGTTCATTAATGAAAGATAGTCTACCAACCATCCATAAATCATTAACTTTATCAATTGATGTGTCGTATAATTTATTTTAAAATTAACGTGATGAAATTGTATTGATGGTTGAAAAAAGTCAATATGTAAATTTTACAATTTCATAATCTTTTAGAACACTAATTTTTATTTATTTAAGTAAATATAAATATAAATATAAATATTATTTTAATTTTTAAATAAATTCTAATTAAAACACCAAAAGTGGGCAGTGGATATAGAGACAATCATGGTCACTCATCGAGAGGTAGTCTTGATGATGACTGAATTTGAACAAGATGATTATGTTTTAAATTTATAACTAAATTGAGCTCATGAAAATTATATTATTTGAATAAAATTATTATTTTTATTTATTATTTGTTTTTTAAGATGTGTAATATTTTTTTGTCTTAATATTTATTGAAATTCTCTTGTGTGCATAAGATCATGGTTTGTTATAGTGATATTTGAGTTGTTATGTATTTTTCTTTGAGTTAAATTGATCTATTGATTAAACATATATTTATTTGTTATTATTTGTTGTTTGTATAATTACTGGATGTATATAAATCTTTATTTTATATTTGAATCTTATTCTCTATTTTTTTTGTTTTTTTGTCTGAAGATTCTCCATCTAAAATAATTTCTTTCTGTTCACTGAAATCAATCACATTGAATAAAACTACTACCAAATATTGTTTAAAATTAGTATAAATTTAAACCTCCTCTATTTATCATAAAAAAACATAAAAAATAACACTCATTAAATATATATACTAATCCCCATAACATATTCATTTTGTGGAATTTTCATTAAACTACTGTGAGATTCTAATAACTACCACAAATTATCCCCGAACTCCAAATTTCAAGTTATTTTACATTAAATGTCACAAAATATTTTAGTACTAGTTTACATGACCATGAAAGAATTAATTTTGTATATTTTTAGACTACTCTTAACTCTTATTCATGGATTTAATTGAAACAAACACACACACAAACACAGTGGGCCATTTTAACTCAAGAGCCATTTGATTTTGTTCCCAACTTCTCACTTTATTCTAATAAAAATGTATCATAGAATTATTATTTAAGATATATCCCTACGGTGTTGCTATTTTTTAGTAAAAAATAATCCTATTATTGAGCTCCTTAATATAGTATTTTAATGATCAATAAAATTCACTAAAATCATTCCTAATTCTACATTATTTCCTCTTTTATACTTAAGAGATTCTATGTCCTCAATATGATTTTCTATATTGTGTTATAGATGAATTGGATACTAAATTTAATCTCAAATAGATAATAAAAACACAAAAAAATAAAAACAAAAATAAAAACAAAAATGAAATTGTTAAAAATATCAGGTTATATGGGGAATGCAATAATCCGATAATTTCATTAATTTATTTTTGTTTTTGATGCACACAAACTCCCACATTCTTATTACTAATGATGTTACATTAAGTTGATTTTAGGATAATTATTACTAGAATAATTTAATTTATTCAAGAATTATTTAATATTTTCATCCTGTAGAAGATTTTTTTATTTCTCAAATTGTAAGTATTCTAGATGATTTTTTATAAAGTCCGGAAACAATGTTTTTATCGTACATTGTATGTTTAATGTATGGATTTTGAACCCTAATTTTGGTAAGGAACCATTATTTTGTACCCATCATCTGGAGTAAATTTACACATCAGGAACCATACTTATAGAAGCAACCCTATGTTTTAAGTGGAACATTTGGTTTTTTAACCCTACTTTTGATGCTTGTCAATATATAGAGAAACCCAACATTTTTAATCCAACCATACATTGTCAACCATAAATTAATATTCTACCTTATGTTTAACTTAGTCAACTATGGAATTTTAAATTATGGACTATTTATACATTTTCTATATTAGTATCACTAGATTAAATATCTATTTAAAGATATTTAAAGACCCATTCAATGGATATTTTTAAACGGATTAAATCATTCATACTTCTAAGTGATTATATGATTTTATCTATAAATTCAAATTCAAGTTCAAATTATGATTAGTGTTTTTATTATCATTATTTACCATGTGATATTTATAGAGTTTTCTAAACTAAATATCTTAAGAATCTTATTAAATACCAAGATTTTATTATTGTTATAAAATGAGATATATGTGCATTCAAAAATAATATTTTTTTTCATCAACTCCATTTCCCTAAAAAGCTACACTTTTGAGACAAACATGTTTTGATCATTTTCTGTTTGATCGATGTGATTATTCTACTATTGAATCCCTTTTTTAATCTTTTATAATAGTTAAACCAATAACCTATTATAGCTATACTTTTTATACATACAAGTTTGATCATCTTCTAAGTGTTTTCTTCTATATTGTTTTAATGAAAGCAAGTTTAATTTTGAATATTATTCTTCTATTTATTTCTTTTATTGAAGATATTTCTTTTTTCATTTACACAAAAACTATGAAACAGACTGGTTATTCAAAAAAAATTATCTCATCTATTTTTTATTGAATTTTAGACTGCTTGTACTTAGTCGTGGTGGAGTATCAGTTTCTCACACTAAGATGTGGATATTTTGATTCCATATAAAAGAAACAAAAGGCCCTATAAAATCCTTATTGTAGGTCGTAAACTACCTGAACTCAGTTGTAGAGGCCCCTGTCAAAAGGGCTTACTAGGGAAAATCACCAAGCTCACAGAGAGGGAATTTGTGTATTGGACTATTGGATTTTTGTTCCCCGTACCACTATACATCATTGTGTTGTGTTATTTTTTCTACTAATTATTTATTTATAAGAAAGATAGAAACTATTTTTTAGATTCAAGGGAGTAGTTTTATGATTTTTTAATTTTTTAAAAAGAAAAAATTCACCCCCTCTTCTACTACCTTTTTATTTTCTATTATAACCAAACAATTGATATCAATGGAAGGACTCTAGTGTTATATATATCTTTCTAAAGATCCTTGAAATTTATGACATTTATACCCAATAAAACCCAGTTGGTATCAAAGGTTGGGATTTAATGGATATATTTATTTTGAATCTAACAATCCAGAGTTAAATATCTAGAAAATAAATCTCAATCTCTGATCCTAGAGAAGGTATTTCGATGATCCCTACACCTTATTTTAGAGGTGATAATTATAGATGCTGGAAATAACGCATGATTTTTTATATAAAAAATAATTTTATAATATTTTATTTTAAATTGGTTAAGACCTATGAAATTCATAATGAAGATTTGGATAAGAGGAATGATGCTCAAGAGAATGAATATGATCATTATTCAAGAGTTATTAATGATATTACCTGTGGAATTGGATATGATAGATTTAATTGATTTTATTAATGTTTGTTTAATATTATTTTTGGAAACCATTTCTATTTCCTATAAGAGATTCGATAATGTCATAAAACTAAGTTACGACGCTAAAAAATTAAAATTTGATTCATTTATAATGCATGAATATGAAAGAATCTCACAAATGAATGGAATATTTAAAAAAATCAATGATGTTCATGCCTTAGGAGAACCTATTCTAGAAGTAGAACAAGAATTAAAGATACTTTATGTTTTACCTTTTAAGTGTGATGGAATATCTACTACTCCACATAAATCCATACGGGATAGAAAGAAAAATATAAATGAATTTATTGGCACCTAAATGAGGCATGAAGATTAGATATAATAATAATCTAAAAGTCATATTTATAACAAAAAATTAGATGTTTCACTCAAAATTACTGTGGAAGAATGTATTGATTCAAGTTTTTAGGGTTCAAGTGAAGATATATCTGATCATGATAAGATATTGGGAAAACTGTACAAAAGGATAAATGATAAGTCAAATAATAATGAAGAAAAATAAGTGAGATGTTATGACTGAAAGAAAAAGTTTATATAATATTTGATTGTCCTAGTCATTATGTTTAAAGGAAATATAATGAAAAATGTAAAGGAAAGAATTTTATGAAGGATAACTGAATTTCCTATGATGTCTCAAGTGATAAATCCACTATAAAATCTGCAGTTGAGCATGAGAATCATATAGTAAATCTATGGCTTATGCATCATGACGATGAGTTACAATCTTCTTACTCTCAAAGTTATAATTCAGAAAAAACTTTTTTATGATTAATTAATAAATTTTTTTTATGCTTCAAGATAAATTTTAATCTTTAAATAAATATCATATAAAACATAAAAAAATTATAATGTTATTTAAATTGGTAGGAAATTTTGTCAAAATAGATAATACTTTTAAGATCTAATAATTCTAAAAGTTCATGTATTTTTCATGAAAATAAAATTATAGAATTATTGGATAAAGTTGATCCATAAAATGAGTCTCTAGTATTATTATAAAGGGAGAAATCTATTTGAATCAAATTATTGGTAAAAATAAATCAAACATAAATGTAATATTGGGATTGGTAGTAATGAAAGAAATCCCAAATTATATAGGAATTATTTTTCTTTTGGTTCAAAAATAAAGACCATATCTACTGTTAAATGTTTTACTTATAGAATAAATAAAAATTCTTATAATGTCTATTATTTTATAAATCCTCAATTTTTTTGGTTCTATCAAGTTTATTTTTCAAAATAATTAAATATCATTTATTATGAATTCTACACTAAAATAAATGATTTGGTTACCTAAATATTTTGTTGGTAATAATTTAATCCACACAAGTATATGAGTACTAAAAGGCACCTATGGATGATATTTTGAAGATAAATGACACTAAACTCCATTTGGTAATTTTATAAGTGGAAATTTGGAAAGTGAATATTTCTTCTATTTTTAACCAACTCTAAAGTAGTTCGTTATCTAAAGGGAAAGATACTTAAAGATGAAACTCTTAAAATCCAAAAATAATTTCACTTTATTAATTGATTTATTTAAAGGGATAATAACTTTTAAATATTTTATATTTTAAATTTAATTATTTATATTATTAATCTGATAAGTCTTTTCTCACTCTATTATTATACTTTATGAATCATTTTTTTGAAAATTTGTGATAATATCATGCATACACATTAATTGTTTCACCACATAATGTAAATGAATATGCTGTAATTATATATTAATATATGTATTAAAATTTCTATAATATTTTAATGGGTCAAACTATTTTAATAAAAATAATCAATAAATAATATTTTATTTATCTTATAAGAACTATTTTTCTACAAGATACTTTAATTAAATAGATGTGTATAATTCCACTTATAATAAAAATCACATAAATATTTGGTTTTTTTAATTTCATTGAAATATATTCTCTTAATTAATCTTTCATTTCATAAAAAAATTCAATTTGAATTTTTTAAAAATATTATTCAACTATCTGAATTTATCCTATAAAAATAATTTTCTTAAATAAACTTACATTTTCAACTAAAAATATGAAATTATTAAACTTCTATTTTAGCTGAGGATACCGATATATCGCCTGAAAATATTTAGAATAAAACTCTTCTTCTTCCTTAGAACTCTAATCCTAACTCTTACCCAAACCTTTCAAATCTTTCACCTTTATTATTTTTAATTTCAAATAAAAATACCTCTAATGAAGCCATTATAAGATTCTAAAAGAGAATAATGTTATCTTTATAAGAAATAATTCATCTTAAAATTATATGCATTCAAGGATTGGAACAATTTATTAGTTTCCTAGAGTGTGTTTGTATGGAAGAGCATAAAAAATCTATAAATGTGATAGTTAGTACTTGGTTCTTCGTTAAGTATATTTGAATAAAAGTTAGTCTATTTATTTGATGATTATTAAGAAAAATATTCTATAAAAGGTATATAAATCATTGGTTTTTATGAACCATAAGTTTAATCTTATAAAATAGATAAATATGGTATGTTATATGAAATGTCTACATCTGATGACATTGAGATTTTCTATTAAAATATTTCTTTTTATCATTTAATATATTTGGTAAATAATTTCAATTTTTTGAAAAGAGAATTAGTTAATATGTATGAGGTTATTAAAATATCTAATAATTTTTTTGAAGAACTATAAAACCCTTCTATCTCAAAAGTAGATTTTGAATCTCTTAAAAGGAATTATCAAATTCTATCGGATATCTCAATTTCAAGAGATGATTTTGATGAATTCTAAGAAGATATAGTAAAAAAAGTGTATAAGATCAGACATGAAGCTATTTCTAAATGAGATCTTAATGATTTTAAGTATCTTTTAATTAAAAAGTCTTACTCTTCATCAATGTATCAAATATATACAAATTTCCAAAAGAATAATAGAACTACTGTTAGGATTTATAGTTATTGTGTAATTTTTTTTTCATATTTTGACTATGAACATGCACCATTTAACCTTCCCAATAGACTTGATCCTTTTAATCCATATTATCTAATATAAAATTAACACCAAAAATATCATTGTATATCAGGGTTATTTAAAAATAATAATTTTTAAATTTATTTTCCTCTCTTACTTTTTTTCCCTATTTAATATCATTCACTTCTAAAAATAAAAATCCATATTAATATTTTTATTAATTTCTCTTTGATGTAACATAAAGGGGGAGAAATATTTGAGAAATATGGGTAGAAATATATAAACACAAATTTTTTATAATTTTATTCTCATGTTTTAAAATTATTATATATAGTTATTAATTAATTTACTTATATCTTTGTGTTTTTATATTATTTTTATGGGTTTTATGATCATCAAGAGGGGGGATATTGTTGGGGATGTGTTGATCCAAATATTTCATTAATTTATTTTTGATTTTGATGCTTAAAAATACCCAAAATATTTTTAATAATGATGTTACATTAATTTGATATCAGGATATTTATTGTTGAAATAATTATTCTTATTTTGGATTTATTTTATATTTTATTCCAAGGAAATATTTTTTGATTTCCAAAAGTATAATTATTCTGGATGTGTTTTTACAAAGTTTGTAAAATAATTGTTTATACCCTATATTTCAAGGGGAATGTATGTTTTTCAAAACCTACTTTCGATAAGGGACCATACTTTTATTCCTTTTTTACATATTAAATGTATGGGTCAAGAACTATACCTTTATAAGATATCCTACTTTTTATGAACAACATGTGGTTTTTTGACCCTACTTTTTTATTTTATCATTACAAAGAGAATCCCATATTATTGAATCTAACCATATGTTATCAACCATACATTCTATGTCTACTCTACATTTCATTCAATCAACCATGGAATTAGAAAATATGGATTGTTTCCAAATTTTCTACAATAGTCTCTCCAGATTAAATATCTCTTTATAGCATTTTAAAGAATAAATAAAAGGATTTTTTCAATGGATTAAATTTTTCCTATTTATAAGGGATGTTATGATTTTTTATGAGAATTTGAATTCAAATTGAAATCAGGATGAGTGGTTTTATTATCAAGATTTATCATCTAATATTTTTAGGGGGTTTATCTTAATCTCGAATAAATCTTGTTAAATACTAATGGATTTTTCTTCTTAAAAATAAGATATATATGAGTTCAAAAATAATATTATTTCATCTTAACTAGTTATATTAAGAGATAAAATTTTGATATATAATTTTTTTGATCCATTTCTATTCAATTGATGTGATTATACAAATATTGTGTCTCATTATTAATATTTTCTTACAATTTAACAAAGCACCTATCAGAGCTACACTTTGGATACATACATGTTTGATCGTCTGTAAGTGTTTTCTACTTTGTTTTTTAAATGATGTTAGTTTAACATTCAAGATAAATTCATTGATACTGTGTTTTATTGAAGATAAATTATTTTTTCAGTTTCTTTTGCAACTTGGAGCTAAACTGGTTATTCAAAAAACTTTGTCTCATCAATTTTATATTGATGTGTCAAATATTTGTACAAATTTATGGTGGAGTGTGAACATATCATACTAAGATGTTTATATTTTTGTTCCATACAAATAACTATAAGGCCCTATAAAATCCTTGTTATAATGTTTAAACTACATATACTCTATTGTATAGGTCATTAGAAAAAGGACATACTAGTGAAAATTACCAACTCATAGAGAGATCATTGTTGTGGTGGCATATGTGATTTCTATACCCCAAACAACTATAAATCATAATGTGATGTTATTTTTTTATTTTAAACTTTTTATTGATTTCTAATAAATAAAGAAATAATTTATTTAGATTCAAGTGGGTTGTTTCAAATTTGTAATGTTTTTAAAAGGACACAATCCCCCCTTGTGTCTTTTCTGTTGTCATTCTGACCCAACATGTCATACCACCACCCCCACATTTTAATGATACAACCACACAATAAAGTACTAAAGCTAAATATGTAGGGTAATAAAAAAAGTGATTCAAATGAAAAAAAAACAAATTATTATAGTGTGAAGGTCTAAAAATATAACATTGACAACATTGGTTCTTTTAAAAAATGATAAAATAAAAATAATATAAGAAATTTTATTCAAAATAAAACTAAATAAAGAAATATAAGTGAAACAAATATTGGGTTTCCTCCACAGGGGTTCGGTGTTTATAATATCTATATCTACGTGTTTCCAATTTATTAACCCCAATTATATGGGTTGTTGAGTTTATCTGATTGAAACCACAACACTTTACTTTTCCTATTGTCCACTCTTGGACATTGGCTTTTTATTACCCCAAAAGGAAATAAAATCACCATATCCACCAAATAAATAAAAAGAGGAAATTTTAACAGGAGAGGGAGAAGAATGTACGGGGTCTCTCTATCATCTGTCATGTACCTCTCTAAGTGATATTATTCTAATTTTTGAGAAGGTAAATGATTCTCTATATGTATTGGGTCATTTTTTTCAAAAAAATTAAATACCATATTATCCTCAATGGATTCTTCTTCCTCCATTTAATTTCATAGATCTATGAATGAATAAATTGAATCTTTATTAAAATTGTAGAGGTAGTGGTAATACAATGAAATTGTAGAAGGATTAATAAATGAGTCAAGAGTAAGATCCCTTACCTTTATTTTTTTGTCCATCATTTTATGTTCATCATTAATTTACACTGGAAGTATTGTTAAAATGTATAGGAGAGAAGGGTTTTGAAATTGTTCTTCTATATCCTAGATATCCTCATCTACAAATACCATCAATAGTAAGTCTCATTCATCTTATTGGGATAGTATATATATACCATATACTATTGGAGGGTGGAAATCATAACTATCATCATGCCCTTTGACTCCTCAATTTCCTTCTTGTTCATACAGATTAAAACATAATTTATTTCCATGACATGTTTGGATTTTTCAAGTTCATTGTATGGGTTTATGTGAAATTGATATTGATCAAGTTTAATTACATAATAACAACCATCCATTTATCATTTATTATTCACCAAGGTTATTGTGTTAATACATATGTCCATTTCAATTGATCATATTTAGGTACCTATAGGAAGAGAAAGTGGATACTATATTTTTTAATAGAGGTCCCTCGAAATAGTTGTAGGCTCATCTACTCATTTGAACTAGGAGTATAATTGGTGATTCATTATTGATGAATGGTTACACTAGTTGGTTATCTGAGTTGATGTAATGAACAAATGGGGAATGGGATAAAATAATGAAAATAACCTACTAAAAAAATACCTTTTATCATGGGTTTTTAGGTTTTAAAGTTAGTTTCCTATTTGATGTAAATTTGGATGATGTTGTAAGTGTTATTTTTAATGTTGCATAAATAGACGGACAATAAAATAATTTTTTTTGTGGCATTTTTAATTGTTTATTTTGATAACCAACATAAAAATTTAAAATTCATACACTTTCAACATCAATTATTGAATAACCAATGTTGAAAGTCTCATATAATGTAATTTATTATAATAATTGATGTCATATTTTCTATTTAATGTCAATTATTCAATAACTAATCTTGAAAATGTTGTATTTAAAAAAATATTTTGATGCATTCTAATGAACTAAAAATTTCTAAACTCAAATAAGAAAAATAAAAAATGAAATAAAATATTCTACTTAATTTCAATTCATGTGTAAATTCCCATAAAATATATTTTTTTTTTATATTCCTCTTCTTTTTAGAGAAGAACTCATATCGCATCCATATCTGTGGTTGCTAAGTAATTTTAAAAACTAGTTGTTAAATCTGATGTGGAATTTTTATATTGTTGACATAATTTAAAGAACCCTTATTCATCATTGAAATCATTAAAAATATTTACCAATGAATAAAAACAATAATAATAAATAAGATGAGTGGATACTAATAAATAACTTGTTGAAATTACTGGATAAATAAGTGACGGAATGATGATACAGATTGAAGTGGTTTAGATCATAAATATAGGGAGAGGGAGAAAGATAATCTATTTATGTTACATAAAAATATTTTTTATGGTGTAATAAAATTTAGGTGGTATTTTAAAAATATAATCCACAATGTCAAAAAATTGAAATATCACTAGCTCATGATGTAAATTTAAATTCTAGCATTGACTATTTATATAAATGATGTTAAAACCATTTTCTCTTTAAGTTTTTAATGTCATTTATTTACATAATCAATGGTAAAACTTGTTTCTAGTGAGTTTTAATATCATTTATTTATAAAAATGAAAGTTAAACTTAATGGTAAAGTGTTTTAATATAGGTTATGTAAATTAATGATGTTAAAAATTTTTAACATCAAGTATTAAATAACTAAAAATAAATCAGGAGATGGATAGAAATTGTTTTCTACTAGTGAAAAAATAAAATAGTGAAAAAAAATTATTTATAAGGTGAATAAGGAAAAAACTAACAAGTGAAAATTACCTCTTAATGGTTCCACACAAGTCCTTCCCTGATGTCATGATTAATAAATATTTATCCAAAAAAATTTAGGCTAGTGGTTAACCATGGGTTGTCTCTTGAGGAGTATCACTTTGAATATGTTCTTAATTCACATAATTTTTTATCATTTATGAAATTTTAAATAATGAAACATGATAAAAGGGTTTGAATGTGAAAATGAGATAAAATAAATGAAATAAAATTATTAGTGTGTAAGGAGATAAACCCTAGAGTTAGCTAGTTCATACCTTCATTTCCCTTCTTAGATTATTTTAAATCAATGAATTAACTCATGAAACACCATTTGTGAACTATAATCCCCCAATTACATTATGGAACTAAATATTCCTTGGATACCTCTTTAATAGGTCAATCCCACCTCCTCCATAGTTTTAAGATGAAAAAAAATTTATAGTCATAATAATGTCACCAACCTAACACCCCACTCCACCCTATATGTTTCCACCCTTCATTTTCCCAACTCCACTATATAAGGACTTGTAAATAGAATCGAGGTAAAAATGATATATTAAAATAAGAAATGAGACTAAGAGAATGGAATGAGGATTGAAAATTTCCAAACCTGCATTCCAAACCCTGGTACCTCACCATGAATAAAAATAAAACAAAATAAATTTTGAATAGGGAATAAAAATTCCACTAATTCACCCAAGGTTAACCCTCTTATTAGTTTCCAATGACCTCAGGGATAAAGAATAAGTTATGGGAGAAACATGAATAAGGAGATAAATAAGAAACATTATGAAAACTGTAATTATTTCAAAATAAAATAAAATAGACAATACTTTTAGTAGGTGGGAACCCCTATAAAAAGGACTTGGTTCCCCTTTTATAAACACAAGTGGAATATTCCTTTAAATAGATCTTTTCCACATTAAATCCTTATATTCCCCTGATTAGAACACATGTATTTCATTTGGGTAATTCCTTTGACTTAATAAGTCCCCTCCAATCATCCCTTGATCCCAAATACACCCTTTTGCTTAGTTGGTTCGTATATGGAATGTTTATTGTACTTTTTTCCTGATTTAATTTGACAAAAAAACTCCAAGGTTCCTCCATTAATGCATTAAATCCATGTGTTTATGTGATTAGAATCATATATCAGAATTGGGTTCTTAAATATTCATGGTTGTGTAAGAATTATTCCAATTTTTGGTTTTATTGCTTCAATGACTTTCATGAGGCTTGACATCGAATGGAATGCATGGGGAAGAAGGGGAATACATTACTACAATGTTTCTTGGAACAATGTAGATAACAATGGAGTGTATTTTGTTACATTAATGATAATAATTCATAGCCTATTATAGTTATTATTTAATCTTATGTTTCTAAACATGGACTATTGTTATTCTTATACAACAAATATTTACTCTTATATACAATTTGGAAGTTTCTATTTAATTAATTTTATCTAAAATTTAATCCAACATTTATGGTCCACTCCATCCATTTCTCAAAAAAACATATTCCATATTACATATTTATCATATTAATTAATTTAATCTTATATATAGCTCACTAGGTATTCATACATAGCCAAGCTAACTTCACATTTGATATTATACGAGTACTACCAATTATTATGAAACTATCCAGTTACTCTTACATGACTTGATGTGATTTGTATTTAATATTACATCACCAACCTATTTTGTGTTCTCCATTGGAATAAATCAAAACAAAATTAAATTAAAATAGGATAATATCTAAATAATTTTATAATGAATAAATACATTAAAATAAAAATATTTAATCCATTTAGAAGTTAAACATAATTATTTTATAAAACCTAAAAAATGTGATTAATGAAAAAAAATTATATAATATGTAGAGGTTTTATACAATGAACTTCAATTAATTTTTTTAAATATATTTTTCATTAATATTTCATTTTGACACATCCCACCTAAACATACACAATAATCAATGACTATGTCTTGTAAAGAATCGTGTCAATCATATCAGATATGTCTCTTGAACCGTTGAGTAGACATCACCTTTATAAAATCCATAATATGGATTATCCTAACTATATTCATAAGGTATCTTAACCATTAAGGTTTCCCATATAAGTGTAATCCAAATACCATACCAGGAATAGGCACCTGATAATTAGGTTCACCAATATTATACTTTCCTAACACAAGATAATCCACAAGCACTAATATTTATCACAACCTACCCATTTGGATGATCAAGGTCTTGAAACGTTTCCATTTCTGGAGGAATTTAACAATTTATATTTTAATGAGGAGTTAAATGATCATTATCTCATCATTTTTATTTTCTTATTGCATTCATTGTTTAAATTATTTAGTTTTTATATCATATACCTTTAACCAAATTAATATGTTCCCAAAAATAAAATAAAACCATATCCACACATTCCCAAAGGCATCTCATGCATGTGGTATATAAAACCCTTTAATGTAAAGGATTAGAATCATAAAAAACTAAAAATAACCATGAGGGAAATTATGGTGTGAAAGGTAGTTAACCACTACTTTTCTAGGTAGATCCTAATACTCGAGGATACTGATAAGTCCGACCCAAATCACCAAATTCATTAGGTAAGTGCTCAATAGAGACCCTAATTACAATACTATATTAACAAATAATATACATAAATCATAATCATCCTTTACTATGAATTTCATAACTGATAAAAAAAACCTAGTCATGACTAAAAGTAACTAAATCATTTATTGTAGCAAGAAAGAAAACCCTTAAATGAATGATATGACATTAATAATATGAAATTGTAATAATTTTTACTAACTTATACATTAATTTATAATTTATACACTTTATATTTATGGATTATATGAACAAAGGAATAAACTAAATAAATTAATAATTTATATATTTATATATGAGATAAACATGTATAAATAGTTAATAAATAAAAATTTATAAGCAATTTATAATTATAAAATAATTATTTATATTCCATAAATCATTAAACATGAACATTTCACCCTTATATAAATATTAACTCTTTCACATTATTATGTTACATGGTACTTAAATAAAATATTTAATATTTTCAATATATAAAATTTATTAAAATTTAAACCTTTTATATTCTATATGAACACTTCATATTTTTTATAAACATTATATATAATCTAAATATAGAATATTTTAATTTATTTAAACCATAATTAAATCCACTAAAAAGTATTTTTAGCATGGTGTAAATAAATTTCTAAAATAATACCTTTTAATATGAACATTTCATAACATAATATAAAATATTTTATGTTTATATTTATTTATAAATTTATTAACACTTCATATTTTAATTAATAATGTTACATCAAGGATTTAAACATCGATTGTATTCACTAAAAATAATTTTGGTATAGTTTAATCCACCCTTTAGATTTATTGTGTGCCCGGTATAATTTATGAAAAATAATGTTTCTGTTATAAAACATAAAAAAACAACCTTTTTTACTATAATCCATATTTAAGTCCTTCCCTAGGGAAATTTTTTTTATAATAACCATGAGGTTTCTTGATAGGTGAAGTTATTTTGTGAATAACCTTTAAATGTTGTAATTTTAAAACCATGATATGTTTTTTCACATCTAGGTCATGGTTTTCTTTAATAAATTTCATTCCCATATAAAATACAACCATTTATATAAAAACTGTTACCTAAACTTCAAAATTTTATGACAATCTATTTTAATGAAACATTTTCTATGCACATTATTCTTAAATGAAGGCACTGTTTATAGTTTCCATAAACCACACCTATTTTCCTTATAATTTCATAATCGTTATGAAAATATTCTTGAACTATGATAGTTTTTCATAAAACACATCATGTCTCTAGATAAAATATTTTTCAATGCTTTTTCTCAATTAGAATATTTAATCTGGGTGGAGTGTAAGTTGATTTAATGCCATTTTTAGGTTTTTTAAGGGATTTCCCTTTTTTAAACATGTGGAAACAAACCAGATAAACATATTTTCCATAATATTTAAAGTTCCAAAGGATAAAATAATATCTGAGAAGGGGGTAAATAAGTTTTTCACTTTTTATAATTTTTAATAATTTTTAAAAAATAACCCTTGTAACCTATTAATGTTTATGTCCTTATCATATTTTTGTGAATATATTTTCTTGAAAAAATAGGAAAGTGTATAAAGGTCATGATATTTATAAGGTTTGGTCTTTGTGTGACAACCTACATCCCTTCCATATCCACTCTTGTGTGTTTATGGAAATTCACTATTATGAATAAGTGAATACGACTTGTGCCAACTACTATTAGACACCTTTTATCTCCTAATAGTAATGATTATATTGATTCCCATTAGTCTAGAAATTTTATTAAAAAATAATTGATCCAAGAAAATAAAAATACTTGGATAAATTTTATCCTCAAAAGTTCCTAGGTCTGACAATGCTGAATTCGAGGAACTTTGTTCCAATAAACCCAATCTGATTACCTCAGTATTATTGAATCAATAAGATATTCCCTTTATCAATATTCACTTCTTCAAACTCTGATAAAAAACATAGTCTGACATTAATCAGTCCAATCGAATCAATAATATCTTCTCATTATGATGTTTATCAGTTCGGTAAACAAAAAAAAATAGTTGTCCAATATTCTAATGAGATATCTACCTGAAAGGAACTTTCACATCAATTATTCAGGGATATTATTTTTCGGAATACATGGAATGTTACAAAATGAGAATGAACTTTTCTTTTGTTTATGAGAGAATCATAAAAGTAATAGTAATAAACATGAAAACTTTCCCCACTCTCTCCAATTAAAAAACCCTAAAATCTATGCATAATTGAATTCCAAGTTTGGATACTTCAACTCTAACATCTTCAAACCTTCTAAATATTTCTTCAATATCAGTATTCTCAAACAAACTATATTTTATTTAGACTGATATAGCTTCCTCATCTTCATCTTCCTCTTCTCATTATGATATAAATTTATTTATAATATCATTAAGATATTTATTTCTTTTTTAGCTCATTACGTTCTAAATATATTCCTCAACTCATTACTATATGAATTTATTTCTCATCTCATTATGATATGAATATCTTACTCATATTATTAGGATCTTCCTTTCTTTCTCAACTTTGTATGGTTTGACTATCGTCCTCAGCTCAATACAATTTACCTTTCTTTCTTAGATCATTACGATCTGACAATCTTCCTCATCCCATTATGATGAACTTTCTTAGTAGATGACTTATTGGTGTCACTGTATTATTCGAATGTGAAATTGAACTCTAACGTTGTTTCTTATCCATAAAATCAAAATCTTTTATTATATTCTCTTATTTTCATAATATATCTCCCTTTTATCGATCAACATCAGCAAATCTAATCACTCTAATGTTTTATATATGATGTGTTATTAGTGTGAGGCATTCATTTGATGAATTAGTGCATGTTCCAAATCAGATTGATCTTCCTCATTAGATTCAATCAAGTTAAAAACATCATAAGGATGAAATTATCATTACGATGTTATGCATCTGATAATGAATCCACTCAAAAAAAATCAGACTCTTGACAAGCATCCATGTTCGGTACTTCTGGAACTAATCTTCTATGCTTGGGTTTCTGAAACAAATACAATCTTTATGATTCCCGTATTTATTCAAAATATATTTTCATAACAGTTTTCATGAATTTTAGAACTTAAATATTGGTAAATCAACAACTTAATTGAGGTTAGAATGTATGACAATATTCTAACCCCTAAATTTGTTATCTTCTTTCAAAAAATGTTCAGAAACATTATGACATATTCACTCAAAAATGTTTTAATTTCTATGAAACCCATGTCTGAGTGATCTTGAACATTATAATGTTGGACCTGAGACCAATGGTGCGTCTGACCAATAAATTCATCTTTATGACCACTTCTTTGTCTGGTGCTACTCAATCTAATAACCTGAGTCTAGAAACTTGTGTCTTGAAAACAACTTTCTTAAGGATAAATCATTTGAATCCCTTTATGTTTGGATTTAGCAACATTGAGAAACGTTTAAAATTCTTATTAAAACTCATTACGATGGATTGGGTTTGATCTTAAATAAAAAAACATTCATTTAAAAAAGGTTAGTTGTAAACAAATACAAATACTTTGTTAAAACAAATTATCATAACGGTTATTCAATAACCCACTTTAGATTTGTCAAAAACCATTGTTAACAACCTTTACAACTCTCAAGAAATTTTTTACAACTCAAATTTTGTAAATAACTGATGTTTATTGAATTTTACCAAAACACATAATTTCTAAAAAGAGAGTGTTCTGACACTACACTACTGGATAAAGTAATGTTTTTTTATGGAATTTCATCCCTTATTGACAAGAAATATTTTCCTCCATGTAAAGATAAACTCCTCCACAATTTTATCTTTTATTCCATAATTTTTATTTTTCTCTTCCATTTCCTTTTTCTCTCCCCTATTTTATTATAACTAAGACATCATATTCATTTAAGAAAGATAAGTAAAAAAACTATAATAATGTTGTTACATTCTCTCCCCTTTTTTCAACATAATCCAAACCATTATGGGGAACATCTATATTGGGATTAAGAAGTCATTGGTGGAGGATGAACATGAAGTTGCAGCCTCAACTCAAAAAATATTTCTTTTTCTATTTCCTTTTAGAAGATATGAAAAATTTGATACTTCTTTGAGATATATTATAGAAAAAAAATATCAAGCATCAACATTCCCTGTTATAAATTGAAACATTATATAAATTTGTTTCGAGCTTGAATGTTGGAAAAGATTTTTAGAAAGGTTAATTGTAGTCTAATTATTAAAAAGAATCTTGGATGGTTTAGAGGTATTTACTTTCAAGTATTCCATCTAACTTTCATCCACAAAATTTCAGTAAAATCCTTAGTAGCTATAACATATTTAGACTCTATTTTTCTTGAAGTTACTAAACCTTATTTCTTACTATTCCAACCCAAAAAACATTCTCCTAGAAAAAATGTTCCTCCTGATTTTTATTTTCTATCATTAAAATATCTAACCTAGTAGGCATAATTATAACCATGAAAATTCATCTCATTATTTATTTTTTATAACAAAAAATGTGAATTTTTTCATTTTATTTGTATCAATTTTCTTATAACCAATATATGTGATTATTTGGGATTACATTGATCCCTGAAACACAATGTCAGAGCATAAACAATATTAGGCCTTGATGCTATAAGGTAACATAGAAATACTATAAGCTTCTAAAATTATTTCTGATTCAAACTTTTTTTAGAAACCTTTTTACTCAACCTTGTACTCATAGAGATAACAATATACAATTATTTGGATTCTACCATGCCAAAATTTTATAATAATCCCCATTTTTCATTTTTCTCAATCTGATCCAACTATTCATTTAGAAAATCCACCCCTAAATTAGGTTGAATAGCTTCTGAAACTGATTCCAGTTCAACTTTTGAGATAAGTGAAGTCTGATTTTCTAGAAATAAATTTATTCTAGTCTAAGTTAGAGACTTCTAATTTCCAATAATGTTTTTGGACTCAAATTTTATTTAAGGTTGTAAATTTCAATGTTTCTTTTCCAGGTAAACTTTCCTCATCACACGATTCTCTTAAATCTTGGTAAGGATGTTTTGACTTACTTTCACTATCATCAGAAATATCTATTTTATCCTCCTCATTATTCCTAATAACATTTGTCAGGGAAATTTTATTTTCAATTATTTTCACATCATACGAGTCCACCTACCTTTTTAAGAATTTGTTACAACATTTGTTACTTTGTTCATTGGGTGAATAACAGATAAAAATTTCTTCTACTACTTTATCATAAAACTTTCCTAGATCCAAATTTTTTATTTTTAGTTAACATATACTTCTAAAAACATTGATTTACTTAAATTATGGATTTTTTTATACCACATTTTATAAAAATGAATATTTGTTTCAAGTCAAAATAAGAATCTGTTTTGAACATGTATAGATGTACTAACAGCTTCTTTTCAATAGAACATTGAATGTTCATATTCTTCTAACAAACATCTTCACATTTCCACCAATCTTCTATTTGTTTATACTAATCTATTTTTTTTTGGAGTATAGGGAGCAATATACTAATGATTTATACCATACTTTCATAGATATATTTTGAAATTATTCCTTGTGAATTCAATACCATTATCTTTTCTTAACTTATTTATATAAATCCAAATTTCATTCTAAACTACTTTTCTTAAAAAACATCAGCATTTCCACTACATTTGACTTAGTTTTCATTAACATATTGTACGCCATCTAATTGAAATCATTAATAAATGTAATGGATCATAAATATCCTTTTTTTATTGATGTCTCATCAGCCCACATACATTAGAATTAATATGCTCAAGATGTATAGTAGATTGAATCTTAACTCTCTTATGAGTTAGTTTAGTCATCTTCTATTTTAGAAAAGTAACACAAACATTTCCATATCTTTTTTTCAATTTTGGAAAACAACAAACAACATCAACTTTAAAAAAAATCATGTTTTTCTCCCAAGGTGTCCAAGTATTCGGTTTCATAACTTATATTCATCTTAAATACTCAAGTAACATGAGTTATTAAACTCTTCTACTTGGAAGATATTCCCATTGGTTCTTTCTCCTTTAGTAATAAACTTTCCATATTTCAAACTTTCGATAACACATGATTATTTTCAATATATCACTTCCTTTAAATCATCACAATGTTGATTTACACTAAGTAAGTTATGTTTTCACCCATCATCATCATCATTTATTGAAAAGGAATAGATGAAACATGCACCACAGGGGTAGGTCCACAGCAAGAAAGACCCTAAGGTATCCTAAAATAGTGAAACTTGGGGGCATCCCATCTGAAAAGATTTACCCATTCAGGTTTCCAAAAAACCACATTGGGGAAGTAGGAAACATTAGGGCCTTGGTCAGCTAAGGATTCAAGGTAAATTGCCACCTTGTTAGCTTCACTCCAAGTATAAATCACTTTTATGTTATTATTGAGGAAACACCTACATTTCATGATGGTATATGATATAAACCATGGGGTAAAACAAATGCCTATTAAGGATTTATACAGCATCATGGAGTCTATTTCCACTTCTGAGATGGAAATATCTACCTATCTACAGAGAGATAGGCTAGTGAGGATGGCCTTAGATTTTTCCTGGAGAGAGGAACAACTGCTGAGAAGAGCTATAAATTACGAGATGACAGAACCTATACTGTCATGTACAACTACAACTCCTCTAATTACTCTTGATCTACAAAAATCATTAGTGTTGAGATTTAGAAAAAAGATGGGTGGGATCCAGTGAACACAAAGAGGCCTCGATCCATAAACGTCCAGGTGGGTTGTGTGGTTAAGGAAAAGAAATAGATGAAGGGTAGAATCCTCATTACAACAATTTTAAGAGGCTAATTGTATGAATTAGTTAATTTCACTTCCTAGAAATGATGTACCTTCTTGTGGTTTGATTCCCCTCATACCTGGACTTTTTTCGTGCCTTCCATAGACACCAATAACAAGAGTAATGAACAATAGTCTAATCCATTTTCTCGATCCCCAAATCTCCCAAACCATTAAACCATCAATCTAGGAAGGGGGAGTATCCATGTTTTGAGTAAATAGAGTATCAAAGTCACTAAAAAAGTGACAGACTTCTTGTGCTTAGTCACCTTCAAAAAAAAATATGATCCACATTCTCTTCATGATTCTCTTTACAACAACAACACCTGGAGTCTATGTTGATTCCATATCTTTTGATGTTCTCATCTAAGGGGATTTAATTATTCCTTATTCTATGGGTGGTAAAGTTATATTTAGTGGGAATCCTTTTTTACCAAAGGATATCATGTCATCCATTTTAAATGCCTTGGTTTGTTGATATCCTTCTAAAATCCATCATAGAAAAATCCCCTGAGTTGGATGATGTGAAAACACACATGTATGGCTCCTCATTGATAACAATAAGATAAAATAAGGGCCTATATTACTTTTCTAGGGTGACCATGATGAAGGGTGGGTGCAGGGAAGCCTCACTAGAATAATTATTAGTGACTGGCCATCCTGAGAAACCAATGACTGAACTTTCCTATTTTTGATATCAATTGGATATGTCACTCAGCCTGATAATCTAGCGGGTGAAGGGTTTTAGAATCGGGATGAGAGAAAGAATCTTGGACCATAAGGGATATGCAAGGCCTCTATCTAGGACCAAATTCCCATGCTATTTACCATCTATATCCTTCCCTCAAAACATACTCTTCTCCAAAACATCCAATGCCAATTTTTCATGCATATAGTTGACAGTTTCGTTAAGGATTTAAACGTTAATACCACCTTCTTGTATGGGTCTTTCCATACTACACTTGGGTAGCCAATGAATTTTTTCCTCCAAGAGAGAATCCTAGATAAATATTTCTACGATATTATCAATATTAGGGATGAAACCTTTCTAAACGTTATAAAAATAGATCATAAATAGGGGTATCCAAGAGAACACTATTGACTAAAGCTATCTAGACCCTGAAGGATAGGTAACAATTTTTCTAATTAAGAACTATATTTGAAATCTTACTAACAATATAGTCAATTTCCAAAATGAAAATCTTGCTCTATGAGATAGGAGATCCTAGGTAATCCATTATAAAATGACCCCTCCGTATTTTAAAGCTACTTAATAGGTAGGACACACGCCCGACAATATATCTTTTGGATATATACTAGTTTCTCTTCAACTTATTGATGACTTGACAAATCCAATGGAAATAATCTTCTAACACTCTTTTTATTCCCCTCACCAATATTTTATTTTAATTCCTAAAAATAGTTGTATCATCTACAAAAATTAGTTGGGAGATATAGGAAGATCCCAACTTCCTACGATATGGGAGGATATCACCATTGAGCACACTTTTGTTTATGTGCCAGCTCAGAACATATTGGGAGAGAATGAAAATGCTCAGGGATAGGGGGTCACCATTCCTTATACCATGGTTCAACCTGAAGAAGCCATGTGTTTTCCTTATATAAGAAACAAACAACCAAGTGGAGCTAAAGCACCTAAAAAAGAGATCAGTAGCACAGGAGGAGAACCCCAGACTTATAAGCATAATGTTGATGAAGCTCCACTCGATTCTATCATATGATTTATTAATGTCTAGGTTAATAACCATGTTAGAGCCATG
The DNA here is from genome assembly GCA_963277665.1 of Viscum album. NCBI lineage: Eukaryota > Viridiplantae > Streptophyta > Magnoliopsida > Santalales > Viscaceae > Viscum > Viscum album. The sequence goes on along the minus strand of OY728135.1, from coordinate 1,065,606,234 downwards.
AGTTTTATTATCAATATCATAAAATAACTATTAGGATATAATGATATCCCCTTGGATACAACAACCCTACACGAAGCCATATTTTTCAAGATAAACCCATCTCAACATACAACTATCAATCCTTAAGATGATAATGCAGTCCAATGTTTTATATAGGACGTTTACATGCTCACTAGTTTAAAGTGAAGGAGGGAAGATGGTTTCCTAGTCTTGGGAATGAAAACCAGGGTGGTGGCTGATGCAACCCAGGGTATAATTCCTCCCTAGAAGAAATCATCAATCATTGTAACCATATCATCTTTAACCACATCCCTTGAGCCTCTGTTAAAGAGCATGAGAAGCCGTCCAGAACTGGCACACATTTCAGATTATGGTTCAAAATTGCCTCATAAATCTCATTCTCATCAAGAATTGTTCCCATCATCTCATTTTCTTGTAATGTAACTTATTTATAAATTACATCTAGAATATCACCCTTCCCTCATGGGTATCCATTTGGCATGCACGGATTGGGACATGCAATAAGATCAGAAAAATAAGAATGGTCCCAGGACCCCATGGCATACCTATCCTCTGAATATGTAATATATTTAGGTAATATGCTATTTTTAGAGTGGATCTTCCTTTCCATAATACATGCATGAAAAAAGGAAGTATTTTGGTCACCCCCCATCAACTACTTAATTGTTGAATCCTCCCTCACATTTCATTCCTTTATAAGAATCATATACGCTAAAGAATCTTTCTTCAATGAATGGTTCTAAAAAACATATTCCTTTTAGACCCCTTCTAGAATAGTTTCCAAGCAATCCATAGTAATCATGAGTGTATTTAGGTCCTTATTAATGGGGGGAGAGAACTAGACTAAACCAGAAGCACATTTTTAAACATCCTTAGTTTGTTATGAATCATGATCTATACATTACCCTATGAATGATCTCTCCAAATATCACTTACCTATTGATGGTATATAATAATGGTGGACCAGTGGTGATAAAATATGTAGCTGATATGGTTCTTATTACTGGGGGTCAAAGAAACCAAGATAGGAGAGTGGTCAAAGATTCCACGAACCAAATGATTAAACTTGGTATTGTCTAACACAAATATGTCTTGCATGTTAGCTAGAAATCGGTCAAGATGGATCCAAAAATGAAATCTCCCTCTTTTGTTATTTCACCAAGAGAAGTGATCACCAATATATCCCATATCCATGATACTTTTACCCTCCACAAATTGCAAAAATCCCAAGATGTCTCCTCTAGGGAAATGACCCCTACCTTTATTCTCTTACATGGAAGAAATGATGTTGATGTACCCCCCCTAAATTCCATGTATTATTTATTAGATCAAATAAATTTAGATCATACCATAATGTTTCTGTTCTTTTGGTTTCACAGATCCCATATATGAAGGAAGAAAAAATACATATTTTTTAATGAGCCACCTACGTGGTGATCTATTGATCACCAGCCTGGAATTAGACCACTGAAATACTCTTATTCCAAAAGATATAGATATTATGGTTGATAGGATCATCATTCATGAATCCATATAACTTAATTATATGAGAAAACTCACTTATTTTCAAAGGATTCTTCTTGTGTTGAATGATGGATACAATGGAAACCTTATTATTCCAAACCTCGGATGTTATGAAATCTGATTTTACCTGGGCTCCTAGGCTATGGGCATTCCAAATAAGAACATGTAACATTATAAGGATGGTTCCCTAGATGTATCCCCAGATCTCTTGACCTTACTGAAGTGGTAGGAGGATTTCTCCCTAGTTTTTCGTGATCAAAATCTTGTGAAGATACATGAAGTCAACTCAGATAGGACTAAAGGATAAGGGATGGAAAATCCTAGATCAAGGGAGGTCATATCTCCCTGATAACTTGGAGAAACATGAGGCAAAGAACCATCACTTAAATTATCACATGATGAGGATTCAGGTTCTAAATAGAGATTAGGTTCTTAATGGAACTTTTAGTGGGGCTCATAGAAATAATCATATTGAGTTAGAGGCCCATCAGTATAATTCAACCCATGAAACTTTGTTGATTTGATGAGAGGACCTAGGGGAGGCATCAACATGGGAGGAAAATCTAGGGAACTCGGGTGCCCTTTAAATTCTTTCATAGCATCAACCACGAGAGGCCTTAGAAGAGGGGTGAGTAGAGGGATGAGAGCAATGGTTAGGGGAACAAGATGGTTCCCTAGAACATAAGGCACTAGATCCAAGCATGAAGAAAAAAACCCTCTAGAGGAGGAATAGAAAACTACCCCAACTCTAGGTCAAGGGAGGGAAGGGGCTCCACCAAATAGGTTTCATCCATGCTTGGATAGAGCTACAGGATAGCATCAGTGGAATTGGGATCAACCGGTTGTGCTAAATGACATCCCTTTTAACCTCATGGAGAGGTCGATTGTGACTACCTTGATGAAGTCTTCTATAATACTTCATGGAATTACCCTAAATCATATAGTGCGGATAATACCTAGGAAAAACTGGGTATATAATGTCATGATACCAATAGAAATATTCTTTCACCAAAAGTGATAGCTTGTCTAAGATGGGGAGGGAAATGTCCATTTCATCATAAATGTGAGCCATAATGGTATCACCACACCTCCTAGTATGATCATCCAAGCATAGAAAATCTCCAAGAACATCATCGATGACTTTTAGGAAGCATTCATTTTTGAAAGGAAAATGGGATACCTGGAAGGGAGATTCAGATAGCTATGAGAGAGCTTTCCTTCACCCTATTCACCTCCATAGACCAGTGCAATAGGTTAAACCTCCAATGAAACTACCGTCATGGTGCCTTGAACCAAGCCAGAATGAAATCAGCCTCCTAAGAAAATACAATATAGAATTAATCCCAATGAACAACTAACATACGGACTGAAGCATTCAAGCCCCATGATAGAATGAAGGGCTGGAACACCTGGATAGGCAGTTTTATGCCCCCAAACCTCACCACAAATTTCCACCTGAGGAAAGTCTCTACATCCATGAAGGTTAAAGTAGGAATATCTAGAGACACATAAGAGCCAACATGAAGAACCTTCAACAATGGCACATTACTACTGGAAAGTAGGTGCCTGAGGGATCCTAAAATGGGATACACAGAGAATCCACATCACATCTTCCACAAACTTCTTCCATACATTAAAATTGTTTTTTTGGGAGGTTTCTAACATCTTTATATTTTTCTTTTCTAAATTCTTGTGGGTTAGGAATGATACTCATCCTTATTCTCCCATTTCTTTCAATTTGTTCAAAACTTCTTCTTGGAATTTAGAAGTTATGCCAACTATTATAATCTCTATGACCATAGATTCCACAAAACTAGTAATAGATATAAAATATTGATTTTATATTTAAGTAATATCATTTTCAATAGGAACTTTTTTGAGGATGATAACTTATTCCTACTTTAAAAATCTTTGGACATAAACTATCTTCCCTTCTATGTGGGGTTTCATATTTTTTAGATGAAATAGGTTTCACATATCCTTTCTTCACCCAAGATTTCCCAATAATTTATATAGAACCTCAAAATGTTATAAACAATATATGAAACATTATTTTTGGTGGGTGATGATTTCAAATGATTCTTGATTTTATCTTTCTTAGCAACTTTAGAAGTCTCATCTCTTACTTTGGTTTCCTTATTGAAATTTTCATTTATCTTCCTTAGGGTAATTTCAATCTCAAGTAGATTTTATTGAAACTTGTTAAATTATTATTCCTTGTCTGTAAGTTTTTACTGAGATCTTAAATTATCTCTCTATGTTCATTAATTCTTAGTTTATAACATAATATATCTTGAATTAATTTTTCCTCCTTCTTTATGAAATATTTTCTTCCTTTATCAATTTCTTCACAATCTTTCTTCATTACTCAAATTTATTTCTTGAGATTCTTTTTTTTTTCAAGACATGCAACAAGTTCTATTCTAATTTGATACTCTCAATATGAGTCTCCACCACCTTCTTCACTATCTAAGTAATATATGTTTTATAAACCATTGTGATAAAGGTTATGACTTTTTATGAACTTTTATATCATAATAAATTATTTTCAACTGATTCTGATTCATCTTTCTTAGTCAAAATATAACTCTTGTTTCCAGTAAAGTTCTTTTTATATTTTATGAATGAATTTTCTTCAATATAAATTTTTTCCACTTCTTCCATGGTGGTTTTGTACCAAAATCATCTAAAAAAATTTCAACTTTCTTCATGGGAGAATTCATAGAAAAGTGTCTGATTCCACCACACCCAAAACCTTTGTGAGGAAGTTTACCTCTATATTTTATTCTTCCACTTAAATAGTTCTCTGATATAAGAGACCTAATTTGTTTCATTCAAATCATCATTCTCTTTATCATTAGAGTCATAAGGATCAGTATCATTAACATCCAGTATTTTAATTTTCTAATGGAATCAAAATCCATTTCATATTTCATATTCTTTTTGAACATTGGATCTTTCCTCATTTCATAAGAAGAAAGGAATTTATACAATTAATCAAGAGATAAATCATCCATATCTTCTAAATATAAAATTTTAGAATCAAACATGTGTGTAAAGTTTCTCATATGTTTCTTCACAACTGTAGAATATTTTAGGACATCTCTAAATACTTTGATGTTAAAAAAATTCATTTACTCAAGTGAATTATACATTAATATTTTCTTCATCTCTCATTCATAATTCTTCAAACATACTACACAAATTTTTTATTTTTCTTCCTTTTCTTTCGTATTCACATAAAAAAACATTTCTACTTGTTCCACATAGTATTTGAGGTTTTGAGACCCATCACCTTTATATTAAAATTTTATGAGAAGGATGTTGGGATAGAATTTCTAAATTTTCAATAAACATAGATATTTCAAATATCCGAAAATTTCATCAGGGAATACTTCTAAATATGCGGAAAACTAATTTAAAAGTATGAACAACTTCCAGGACAAGAGATAGAAGATAAGGAATCATACTATCTTTACATAAATAATAATTTTTTTCAAAAAATGTAGGAATTCCAATAATGTTGACCGAATTGATATTATAAAGGATATGGATTCAATAATATAATTGTTACTCAAATACCAATTGAAGTTCCAAGTGATTTAATAATAACTGATGGGGGAAGTTGAATCAGTTTTTTACTTTTTATATGTCTTAATAATTTGAAAAACATGACCCTAAAAACCTATTAAAGTTCATATCCTTTTCATATATTTATAAATACTTATGAAAGAAAAAATAAGAGAGAAAGAAAATCACATGTGATTTACAAGTTTATGCCTCATTTTTAGAACCTACATCCTTTCCATATCCACTCCTATGGGTCTATAGAAATTTCCATTTATGTAGAAGTGAATAAAAATTCTGTTAACTCACAGTAGAAACTTCTATATCCCAATAGTAATGATTATATTAACTTCCCTTAATTTATAGAGTTTATTAAAAAAAATTAGCCAAAAAATAGAAGAATAATTTATTCAATTTTCTCTACAAAATTTCTTGGGATCAATGACCCTGAATCCAATGACCTTCAATATGATAACCAATTCCAACTATCTTTTTACAATCAACTCAATACAGTCATTCCTTTATCAATCTACACTTCTTATAACTCTTCTGAAAATAGAAGTATGATCTTCCTCAATCTGAACGACTCAATATGATCTTATTAATGAAATGTTTATTATGTTGGTAAAAAAACAACACATGTCTGATATTTTAATGATACCTCTATCCAGACTGAACTTTTACTCTAATTCTTCATCGCTCCACCTTTTCCACCTTTAGAAAAGTTACAGAATGTGAATTAACTTTTCTTATATTTATAAGAGACTTAGAAAAGTAAAGTCGGGAAACATTAAAACCTTCCCTTCTCTCTCAAGTTCAAAAACTCTATGATATTTTCATAGTTTAATTTCATGTTTGAGCACTTCGACATTGATTTATTCAAACATTCTCATGATTTACTTGAGATTAGTCTTCAGAAAAAAATAAATTTTCTTCAGTCTAAAATAACTTCCTTAGATTTATCTTCCTCTACACATTATGATCTTAATTTTCTTCTCATATTGTTAATATTTGACTTTATTTATCAGATCATTACAATCTAACTATCTTCCTCAGAACATTATGATCTACCTTTCTTTATCAGTTCATTATGATCTGACTATATTCCTCAGCTCATTGTGATTTGTTTTTCTTTCTCACATCAATACTATCGGATTATCTTCCTCAACTCATTATAATCTACCATTATTTATTAGATCATTATGATCTGACTATCTTCCATACCTCCTTACAATCTATCTTTCATTATCAACTCAATATGATCTTCCTATCTTCCTCAGATCATTATGGTGAACTTCCTCAGTGGATGAATTATTGGTGTCACAATATTATTCAATTATGAAATTTAACTCTCCCATTTTTTCTTCTAAAGAGAATTAAATACATTCAGAATCTTCACTTATTTTTGTAATTTTTCTCCCTTTTCAGGATCATCATTAGAAACTCTGTCCACTCCAATGTTATTTATCCAATGTGCTGTTGAGGTGAGTCATTCATTTGATGAATTGGTGAATGTTCTTAATATAATTGATCATACTCCTTAGAGTCATTCTAGTGAATCCTCATAATGATAGAATTCTAATTATGATGAAATTATCATTATGAAGTTATACATATGATTATGACTCCACCCAGTAACATTCAATCTTCTAAAATAATTTTGTGTCTGGTACATCTCGATTCAATCTTCTTTGTCTGAGTTTTTGGACCCGAGACAATCTTTACAATTACCCTATTTCTTCAAAATCATTTAGTATGATAGTTTTCATGATTTGTGTGAAATTAAATATTGGTAAATCTTTATCTAACATGAGGTTATAGTGTATGAAAACTTTCTAACTCTTAACTTCACTATCTTATTTCAAAAAATCTTCAGCAACATTATGGATTCTTCACTCAAGAAATTTTAACATTCTAACATACATCGTGTCTGATGGATCTTGAACTTCATACCAATGGACCTAATACCAATAGTGATTGTAATCCAAAACTTCAAATTTCTGACTACATCTTCATCTAGTGATTCTTAGTTCGATAACCTGATTCGGGAAACCTATGTCCAAAAAATGTCTTAATGATAAAACATTTCACTCCCTTTGTTTTTGGATTCATCAATATTACGCAACTTTCATCTTTCTTTTGAAAAATCATTATGATGGACTACGTTTGATATTAAATAACAAAATAAATTCTTTTACAAAAAACATTACTTGTCAAAAAATACTAAAACTTTGTTAAAACAAATTATCACAAAGGTTCTTCAATATCAGTACATTTATTTGAATTGAATAAATATAAATGAATAATTAATCTTTTCTCTCATGAAACTAACCTTATTATTATTCATCATTGTGGTTGATGAAGATCATTAATAATCATCACAATTAATCCTTCCTCTTATACTGTCCATGGTCTGTTTTTAATCACCTAATTTTTGGGAATGACTCATTTTTTATTGAAGGTATATTAAAACATTGGTATTAGAGGATGAAGTGAAATTAGATATTTATTTTAAGGGTTTTTTATAGAATTAATATTATAAACCATATCAAAGTCTCAAATTATTTATATATGGTTTCAGGATGGTTCTTGTAAGATCTATTTCATTAAGATTATCATAATTATTCAACGTTACATCATTATAAAAAAATACAAATACTAAGACTATGAAATACACTATAAACCATTTATAATATCTAGATAATAAAGAAAAAATATTCAATTCTCTAAAATTTTGATAAATTTTCATAAAAAATCCTTAAATAATCATTACATGATGATCTAAGTAATATATTTAGTCCAATACCAAAGAAAAATGATGACCCATGTTTTATCTCATAATGCATATATCGTCACACATAAACTATGTCCAATTTCCATCAATATGAATTATAATTAATGTTATGATGATGTGTGTGTTGTGAATCAATAATACTCTTCCACATTTATTCTTGTTACCCCATTCACTGACCTTAAATTAAGTTGGTTATCCTATACTTAGTAGATATATTTGAAAAATATTTGGACTAGATGTTCCAAAGAATACAATATCTTTTATAAGATGGGACTAACCCATTATAATTAAATTATGTATTCATTAATTTATGATCAACCAATAAGAGAGGAAATTATAATAATACTGAAAATGTGAGTATTTCAGTTTTTTGTTACATACCATAAACGTGTTAAATATATACCATGTAATATCCTGAAGATCTTATATATATAACAATATTTAAGAAAAGGTTTTTTAAATATTTTTTTGATTATTTTCTTCAAAATAAATCATATAAGTTTATTATTAATCAAAATTTTAAAAAATTTGGTGCATGCTTATATAATTGGATAGATCAAAGGATCTGTATGAGAGAATATATTCTTACTTCATGGTATAAATTTTTTAATGAATAATTCATTTTTATATCTAATGTGTTAAAAAAATATTTAGTGTTAATGATATCATTGAAAAAAATATATCATATAGATACCTTGGATAAATAGGGGTCAAATACCTCTATATATAACAATCATTTATAATAGAAAAATAATTGATTCTAAAGAAATTTTAAATATTTTCTTTTTACTATATTCAATTGAATTAATTATGGTAAACCGTAAGTTTAGATATCCTGACAAATAATATAGATGACATAATTATTTATTCCATCTGGGATAAATTATAATGAAAAATATAGATACAAGTATAAATGAGCATTGATATATTGATAAAATATTATATATCCATCAGGTTCAGAATAGTTTATTTATTTAATGGATGTATGTCTACTAAACAATCGCTTTTTACAGAATTATTCATTATTTTTATAGTATTATTAATTACCCAAGTATGATGATTTACCATGGGTTAGATATTGTTGTGGTAAATTATTTATATCACCATAAGATATATTGGGTGTGAATTTACAATATTTATATTATTAGAAATTTAGAGATTTTTATGAAATATGTATCTGTTAAATAGTCATGTATATTATGATTTATGGGTGATTATATATAAAATTATATAAATGTTGATTAAAATAAATATTTATCATAATATACCATATATAAAATGGTCCATCATAAGCATTGATATGTGTTTTCCCAATATCGAAGCTTCATTAATGGGGGTGAATTGATGTTTTTATAAACATACAAAATATACCTCTTCAAATAATGAAATGTTTAGAATATAATAGTACCCAACTACAAGAGTAACAAAAAAATACAAATGAAAAAGAATATAAAGGATCTAATATAAAAAAAATTAATGAATAAAACAAAGTAAATATAATGAGAAAATAAATAATAATAAATAATGTAAATGATTTGATGGTGATCAAGAAAACAATCCATAAACTCTAGAATAAATTCTATCATAGGATATAATAGTTCCTATACCCAGAAATATTTTTTTAATCAAAAGTTAAAATGGGATAAATACCAAAATCTAATGGTACATAGGTTAAAAATGGAAACATATTAAATAATAGAGATAAGAATAATGATTTATTACCCCATAGCTTATTCAATAAAGTTTGAAACAAGTCTTATCCCCAAAATTATTTTGATCACACAAGATAGAATGTTCAAGTTACTATCCTTGCAACTTATTCAATAATTTTCAACAGAAATTCTTATCCGAGAAAATATTAGATCATACAGGATCAAAAAAGAATGGATCACAACAATGAAACTAAGTTCTATCCTAATAAACCACCACAGAAACTGAATCACTAAGTTTTCATTGAGAAATAAAACTAACCAAATATTTAAATCACTAAGGTAGTAAAAAATATCAAAAGTTCCTCAAGAAGTGATAAATTAGTATAATCAACATCTAGTCCTAAAGTATTTGGTATCTAATTATTATGCAATAAGTGTAAAAAAATTGTAACTGAATCTATCTGGATATAAATACATGCCATTAACTTCTAGAAAACTCTTATTCTTTAACGTCTTATTCCATTAGAAGACAATTTCACACATAATTTCATTATTTTTTGAAAGTTATATTTTGGAATTAGAATGTTAGGAATACGGTGACTTAGATGATACAAATTATATAGACTTATGTTATAGTTCAATCAAGTGTATGAAAATACAGAGTATGTTTTTGGTTCATAAAAAATGATCCAAAAGATATTTAATTTAGAAAAATGACTCAACAATCTTTATTTTTTAATAAAATTAAAAAATATAAAAATATAAGTTAAAATAAAAAAATAATAATTAAACATCATATTATTCTAACTTACTCCACCTTAGAATATGTATGGTTCTTAAAAATACCCCATACTAAAACAACATACAAAAAAACTTTTTGTCAATAATACTGATCTTTTACCCCCCTTTATAATACTTTCTCCCCATTTGGTATTATTAAAAACAATAAGTATATTTAAGAAAAGATAATAATAAATGGGGTATAATGATGAAGAAAATTAATTCCATTTATTCATCAAAAAACATCTACAGTTAGAAAGTAAAACATATAAAAATGTTATTGGTTCAAGATTATTTCAAAAGATAAAAATTAAATAAATAAAATTCCTTTTAAAATCTATCTTCTTATATACACAATATAATATTATTCTAAAGGTAATGGTTTCAAAATATGTATTAAATATATATTTATCTTTTGTTTTAGAGTCATTCAGAAAATATATTGTTCTTGTATAAGAGTCATCGCAAATATACCCACATATCTTGAAGAGTTTTTTAAAAAATGAATCTACTATTATATGGTATGATAAAATTTAAATTTATTATTATGTAATGACTTAATTAAAAAATGTGTTCTAACTTATGAAATTATTATTCAGTGCATTTGGTTTGAGGTTAATCTCATTTAGTGATTACTTATTCTGTTGTTTCCTTTTAAAATTTGATGTTAATAATACATATCCCATTTAACAAGTGTTTTGACTATTGGTATTCATCCCCTTTATCTTGAAATAAAATTAATAATTTAGTACCCAAACCTTCTTGGGTTCGGAAATATTTCTGAACAAAACCTCAAGAACAGACATTTTTTCAACCATTATGTGTTGAATGAATAAAAAATCATTAAAATTAAAAATATTTAATGATATAAAATATTGGACCTTATTCATGGAAAATCTATTTTCTAATTAACAACCCTCAAAAAATTAGTAAAAAAATTATGCTTTTCAAAACATAATAGTTGATCTAGAATTTTTACTTATAGAAAGATGAATAAATAAATATATAAGATTTCCTACATTATATGAACTATTCTAGAAGTTATTCAAATTTATCTTTTCCTGAAGTGAAATTAAAAAGTGTATTATTAACACTTTAAACTTCATACTTAAGTTTTAAAACATAATTTTGATCATTAGTGATATCTATGTTAGTCACATATTCATCCATTTTCTAAAATGTTATAGTATCATATCTATCATGTAAATAATTAGGATAAGAAGAATCCAAATTCATATTACTAAGAGATTCAACATGTAGAGACCAAATCTTGACGTACATGGACATTACATTACTTTTTCGGAATACTTAATACATAACAAAAAAACACTGAAGGACCGTAATAGTTTAGTGTCTTCAGAAATTCGGAATATAATATTCTAATCGTGGTGAAAAAGCTTCAACATCTCCCACAAAGATCTTACCATTTTGTTTTCTTACCTGAAAACCTTCTCTTATCCTGTGGAAAAGAAAACATAAAAAGGGTGATCTCAAATGCTTAGTAAGGGTAAACATAGAGAACATAAAACAATCCATAAACATTTGAATGCAAAAACTTGAACATAAAATATAAACATCAAAATCATGAGAAATGACATTAATCTTGGAAGTATGTAAGGTATATATCATAAAGGAACATCAATCATGATAAATAGCATGGGAATAAAACATGTAATTATGGAAACCCTTAAGCAAATGATATGATCTCTATAGAATCCAAGGCATTGCCGCCAAGACCATCTTAGTGGACGAAGTCCCTTTCTGAATCGAGTTCAATCCTCATTCCAGTCCTATATCACTGAACCAGATTAACTTACCATTCCAGCCATGTCTATCTCATGAGATATAAATCTTTACCCAATGCATTGGATGGAGATATAGGTCCCACCCATCTCATAATGAAATCATTCTTTCGTGTGCCACAAAATAAACATACATCACTCATAATAACCCAATGAATAAAATGAGTTTCATAAACATCATCCCATCATAACATAATCCATATAAAAGAAATGGATATAATTTCATCATAAGAAAAATCAAACCATTTAAATAATAGATACATTATTCTTGAAACATAAATATACTTAATATTTTCATCTTAGATGAAAAATAGTTTTGATAAAACACTTGAAATGAATTCTTGGGGAAAATATCTTTTCTTCTTCAAAATCATTTTCTTTTCTCAAAATGCCATGAAATTTTAAAATAAAAGGATTTTGTTGAAAATAATCATGAAAACTTGTAGAATAATCTTCATGAAAATTTTCCATTATAAAACCGTAAAAATCCGTTCATTCCTCATAAGTTAAAAAACATTCTCCTCGTACTTTTGTCGGAAAAGTAAAAAAGTACCACGTATGGTAAACAAAAGAAAGATTACTTCCATAACACAAAGTAAAAGTAAAATATGGGTAAACATGAACTAAAAAATACATGGAAGAATATAAAACAATTTATGAAAAACATTTTATGGACATGGATGAAAAATATAACCCCAGTAAATACTTACGTATAAGCAATCTCGGATAAAAATGAGATTTGAAAAATTATCCCTTACCTTAGGTCCAATTTCTTCCGAATGTGTTTGAAACACCAGTATAATGATTTAAATAATTTCATTGACTAATTAAAGAATCATATTCATTGTTATGATATTATATATGGTTCACTTATAACTTTATATTCCCCGTTCATTTGTAAATTCCATGTTAAAGAAGCATTTTGGGTAAAATCATTTTATCTATCGTACGTGTTTGGACATTTTGTTCTTGATATTATTATTTATTATATCATAATTTAATTACTTCCAGAATTTAAATCATGATTTATATATCATATATATTCAGTATATATATATATTTATATAATAGATAGATAAATGAAATGAAATACACCGTTTATGGAGACGGTAGGTCGTACGTACGCATGAATGTTGTTTTCCTTTCCTTATTGACTTGAATGGAAGTAAGTAGATGATATATATATATATATATATATAAATACAGTAAATTTATCATGTCCTATATTTATTCATTATATATATTTTATAATTATTCTTGAATGGTTAACATGGAGAATGAATCTCATCACATCGTGGAGACGGTAATCTATACGTACGCACGAGCGATGATATCGTTCTCATAATTATTGAATTGAATTAGAGTGGATGATATAATATCTTAGAACCAGTATGATGTTATAATAAATATATATATATAGTTATTCTTTATACTATTATACCCATCCAAGTAAGGTGGTGGTGGAAAAACAGATTACACCACGGCGTGGAGACGGTATTCCGTACGTACGCACGCATGGTGATTTCATTTTCCATAGGATGGATAGAAGGTGAAATAGGGTTGTTTAATATTTGTAATGACATATCATTATATCAGTGATACTGATGTCATTACTTCATAATGAAACAACTAAAGAAGATGAAGTATAAGAAGAAATAAATTTGAAAGAATCGGTAACGGATATTACCTCTTCTTCGACACGCCTCATTGAAACCTCCTCTTAGGGCACTAAAATTGGTATTTGAAAAGACCAGGACCTCTAGTATGTTTCTAGGGAAGTTTATGAGGGAAATGGGAAGGGTTTTTCTGAGCCTTAAGGCTCAGAATTTTGTGAGGAGGAGAGGGAGGAGGTTCCCTTTTATAACGGAGGAGAGGGGCACTTTAGGAAAAACTTAAAATATTATTTTATAATATGGTCCAATTCGGTTTATAATAGCTCAAAATTTATTTATTTAGAAGAGAAAGTGGGGATGGGTCTAAATACTCTCAAAAAATAGGTTTTAGACAAGTTTAGGATACTATTTTAACCTTATCATTTAGATTTAACTCTGTTAAATAATTTAACTTCTACTGTGTCTTCTTTTTTTCTTACACAATATGGTTAATAAACTTACTATAACAAGAAAAAAAACCCCAATTGGTTCATTATTAATATATATAACTTTATATAAGTCATTTGGGTGATCCTTAGTTTTTTAGAAATAGAATAACAATTAATAATATAATATTTATTTTAAAAACTATTTTATGTCAATTTTGACACTATTTTGTAATTGATTTTTGTGAAAATCATAACATCATGATTAGTTTGAAAAAAGTTAATTGAAAAAATAATAACATGTCATATTAACCTAAAAAATTAGTTGAATTTATAAAAAGTCTCAAATTATATTTATTTGGGTATTTATAACATCAATTATGTTAATATTTCATTAATAAGGTAATTACTGCTTCATCATTGTGTCATAAATAAATTACATTATTTAATTTATAAAAATTATAAATAAAATACCATTATTTAGGAAATATTTTTATATTTTTAATGAATATTTATAGTAGAGTTTATCTTTTGTATAATCGTATATTAATTTTTTTTATTTATTAAACTTTGATTTTAACTATTTTAACTCTTCTTTAAAAAAAATAATAATAAATGTCCTAATCTAATCCAAGTGGACCTAAAGGGTAATATTTTATTCGTAAGGTTGTTTTTGGTCGAATTACACTTATCCAATATAATAGGGACATGTGTTAGGATAATAATAATATCATTTTTAACCTTAATTACCCTATTTACTTTTAATCTTGATAAATCAAAGTAAAATGTTATTATTCATAAAAAATTATTTTTATCTTATTGAACCAAATTTTACTCCTTGATATTAACTGTGTCTCTCAGATTTTCGAAATTCTTCTCATAGAAGCTGTAAAATTAAGTTTTATGTAAATTTACAAATTCTCCTTGGAGGTGGGTAAATGACGGTGAAAAGTTCAATAAAATTTTTATATATCTAAAATTATTATAAAATGACTCCAATGAATTAAATTAAAATTATACAGGTATTATGTATCAATTTTGAGCTAAAATAAATTTAAATAAAATAAATAATTATTTAAATCAAAGTCGGTATTTAAATAGTAACCCAGTGTTTTCACTATTCCTCAAAAATTGAAATCTTTCAGAAAAATACCAAAAATTCACCCTAGGATAATTTCGTTATTCCAAATCCAAAAATGAAGTCCATTTTGAAGGATACAATTTATAATATTTTAAAAATTGGGTATTACTATTCATAACGGGTAGTTTATATAATATCGCAAGCTATCGAGGAAGGTTGCTCTGGCGTGCAACACAAGTCTAGAATAGTGTTTGCGTATACTGTAGGCTAATACGGTGTTGCGTATAGCTCAAGCTAATCTTGGTGTAACGTACAAAACAATACATCAAAGTAATTAAAAAATATATTTCTCTTAAAATCTCGGGGTGTTACATTCTACCCCCCTTAAAATGAATTTCTCCCTCGAAATTCATCGGGGTTATAAATGGTTTACTACTTGAAAGTTTCTTTCATAGAAACCCACATCTTTGAAAGGAATACCAAAACATAATTTTAAAAACTAAAGTATGAAATGTAATGATTACCCAAATTAACTCATCATTGGGTTTCCACATAGGAGAACATAGGTGAAAATATGGATATGGAAGAGAAATATAACCATCAAGTTCTGATGGAGAATGGTAGAGAACAAGGCTATGAAAAAGCCATAAATTTGTGATGATCTAAGGCACCATATGAATCATCAGATATGAGGTTATTATGACAAAATTTTTGGTTTAAAAGGTCATTTCCCTAAAGTTGAAAAAAAAATTGGAATTAGAAGAAATACTTTCTTGATTTTGGTACAATCTCACCATTGGTCATTACTTGAACAATTTCCACGTCATCCCTTAAAGAAATGAAGTTGAATTTTTCATTCATGAAGTGTTGGCAGATCATGCGATAGAATGATGGGTCATTCCATCTGTCTCAAACGAAAGGTTGCAAAAGTTATAAAATATACATAAGTCCATCAATGGTGAGTTTAATCGTATATGATTCCAAAAATGGATTATACTTCATCTATCATACTGCTTAATAAAATAAAACTAGTTTCTACTAACTAGGGAATTCCTGTAGGCCAGTGGTAGGTGATAAAGGTCTATCGCACTTTGGTTGTGGGTTCGATTCCATAGCCTTGTCTGACGCGACGGGTTGTCTCCCATCCTGCAGGTTGTACTTTTTCTAAAACTACATTATTATAACATCCAATCAATAATATCGAAAAACTTTCTATCCCTAAACAATACTAACTTACATCCAATATAATCCATCCCAATATTCAGGCTTATCTAAAATACTTCTGTCCAAGCTCATAGTATAAAGAAAATAATTACTAGGAATTTCATCTACCGATCATGTGAATTCCATCATTTATCCCCCATATATCATAGGATATATCTTGTTGGTCACATTCCAAACATGTGAATACCTTAATCATGTATTATCTTAAAAATGAATACTCATTAAACCTTAGTGAAAACATGAATGTTGTCGAAAGTTAACTCTTTCCACATACCAAAATCACAAAATTCGGTATAATCAAACCATGATATCACTTTGTCCTTATACCAGTCATGAGCTCATTAATACTATCAAACATTTCATTACCTCTTTATACCTTCATTATGTGCATATCATGTTATTTACAAAAATATATGAATAACCTTTCATGGTTACCGGTACCATTCATCATATACTTTCAAAAACTCAAGGAATGAAAACAGTGTAATAATCCTTAGATTTTTCTTTATTCCATAGTACCATACAATCTTCTTGATAAACATACAATCTTTCCACTACCTTCTTAAACCACTAACTGAGCTTCATAATTTCTTTCATCTCATATATCATTTGTAGTCTCTTCATCGTCATCTACATAAATACTACCCATATGACCATGATGATTCTCTTCATGAGATTTTCCCTTAGGGCATTGGTTTGCATAATGCCTATACATTCCACATTTAAAACATCTGACCATTGTTGATGTCTTAGCAATACCATTATCCTTGTCCATGGTGTTAACTGAACCTTTCCCTTTTCACTTATTGGATTTGTGTCCTTCATTTCTGCACCCAAATCATCTTACATTTCCTTTGAAACAATCTCTTTGATGCCTCTTCCCACATGATTTACATGAGAGAAATTGAACATTCTTTCCTCTATGATCATCATGAAACTCCATCTTTCTCTTATAATCTGAGTCGGGAAACTTACCAAAGTTGAGATTATTGATCATATTATGAGATTTATGATTAGACATAATAACGATATGTTGACTAACAAATCCAATTTCATTTGGTTTCTCATGAATAATATCATTCCCTTGTCCATTATATCCTCCATTATCGTGAATCTTCATGTTTCCAGCCATTGTCTAAAACCCAAAAAGAATAGCGTGAGAGGAAAAAATCATAATAAAGGGGGAGTAACTTCAATATATACCATCTTAGGTTTAATTATAATATCATTACCATAATTATAGGACTATAAAATATACTTATACTTAACCTTAGGAACATCCCTAGACATACCTTAGAAATATCTATAGGGATCTCACTAAAGTTGTTCAGATCCTATTTTCCAAAGGTTCACTAAACCTTTCCTCTGATACCAAATATAGAGACCCCAAACATGATTTACATGGACATTACATTACTTTTTCGGAATACTTAATACTTAACAAAAACAAACACTGAAGGACAGTAATAGTTTAGTGTCTTTGGAAAATCGGAATATAATCTTCTAATCGTGGTGAAAGATCTTCAACATCTCCCACAAAGATCTTCCCCTTTTGTTTTCTTACCTAAAACCATTCTTTATATCCTGGGGAAAAGAAAACATAAAAAGGGTAAGCTCAAATGCTCAGTAAGGGTAAACATAAAGAACATAAAACAATCCATAAACATTTGAATGCAAAAACTTGAACATAAAATCTAAACATAAAAATCTTGATAAATGACATAAATCTTGGAATTACGTAAAGAATATATCATAAATGAACATAAATCATGATAAATAGAATGGGAATAAAACATGTAATTTTGGAAACCATTAATCACATGATATTATTTCCATAGTAGCCAAGACATTGCTGCCAAGACAATCTTAGTGGACAAAGTCCCTTTCTGAATCGAGTTCACTCCTTATTCCAGTCCTGCATCACTAAACCAGATTAACTAACGGTTCTAGACATGCCTATCTAATGAGATATAAATCTTCACCCAATGCATTTGAGGGAGATATAGGTTCCACTCATCCCATAATAAAATAATTCTTTCGTGTGCCACAAAATAAACATACATCATTCATAATAACCCAATGAATAAAATGGGTTTCATAAACATCATCCCATCATAAAATAATCTATATAAAAGAACTGGATATCATTTAATCATAAAAAAAATCAAACCATGTATTTAATAGATACATTATACTTTAAATTTAAACATACTTAATAATGTCATCTTAGATGGAAAATAGTTTTGATAAAACACTTGAAATGAATTCTTGAGGAAAATATATTTCAAAATCATTTTCTTTTCTCAAAATGCCATGAAATTTTAAAAGAAAATGATTTTGTTGAAAATAATCGTGAAAAATTTTAGAATAAGATTCATGAAAATTAGGCTTTATGAAACCCTAAAAATCCATTCATGCTGCATATGTGAAAGAAACATTCTCCTTGTACTTTTTTCGGAAAAGTCAAAAAGTAACACGTATGGTAAACAAAAGAAAGATTCCTTCCATAACACAAAGTAAAAGTCAAATACGGGTAAACATGAATTTAAAAATACATGTAAGAATATTAAACACTTTATGAAAAAAAATTTATGGACATGGATTAAAAATATAACCCTAGTAAATACTTATGTATAAGCAATCTCGAAAAAAATGAGATTTGCAAAATTATCCCTTACCTTAGGTCCAATTTCTTCCGTACATGTCCGAAACTCCTGTATAATGATTTAAATAATGTCATTGACTTATGAAAAAATCATATTCATTGTTATGATATAATATATGGTTCACTTATAACTTTATATTACTTGTTCTTTTGTAAATTCCATGTTAAAGCGTGTTTTAGGTAAAATCGTTTTATCTATCATACGTGTTTGGAAATTTTGTTCTTGATATTATTATTAATTATATCATTATTTAATTACTTATATAATTTAAATCATGATTTATATATCATATATATTCAGTATATATATATATTTAAATAATAGATAGATAAATGAAATGAAATACACCGTTCATGGAGATGGTAGGTCGTACGTACGCATGAATGTTGTTTTCTTTTCCTTATTGACTTGAATGGAAGTAAGTAGATGACATATATATATACATAAATAAAGTATCTTTATCATGTCATATATTTATTCATTATATATACTTTATAATCATTCTTTAATGGTTAACTTGGAGAATGAATCTCATCGCATCGTGGAGATGGTAATCTGTACGTACACACAAGCGATGATATCATTCCCATAATTATTGAATTGAATTGGAGTGGGTGATATAATATCTCAGAATGAGTATGATGTTAAAATAAATATATATATAGTTATTCGTTACACTATTATACCCATCCAAGTAAGGTGGTGGTGGAAAAACAGATTACACCACAGCGTGGAGACGGTATTCCATACGTACGCACGCGCGGTGATTTCATTTTCCATAGGATGGATAGAAGGTGAAATAGGGTTGTTTCATATTTATAATAACATTTAAGTATATTAATACTGATGTTATTACATCATAATGAAACAACTAAATAAGAGGAAGAATAAGAAGAAATAAATTTGAAAGAATCGGTAATGGATATTACCTCTTCTTCGACACGCCTCTTTGAAACCTCCTCTTAGGGCAATAAAATTGGTATTTTAAGAAGACAAGGACCTCTAGTATGTTTCTAGGGAAGTTTAGGAGGGTAATGGGAAGGGGTTTTCCGATCTTTAAGGCTCAAAATTGTGTGAGGAGGAGAGGGAGGAGGGGCCCTTTGATAAGGGAGGAGAGGGGCACTTTAGAAAAAACATAAAATATTATTTTATAATAAAGTAAAACTCGGTTTATAATAGCTCCAAATTAATTTATTTCTAAGATAAAGTGGGGATGGGTCTAAATCCTCTCAACCAATAGGTTTTAGACAAGTTTAGGTTACTATTTTAACCTTATCATTTAGATTTAACTTTACGTTAAATAATTTAACTTCTACCATGTCTTCTTGTTTTCTTACACTATATAGTTAATAAAATTACTATAACAAGAAAAAAAACCCCAATTGGTTCATTATTAATTAATAAAACCTTATATAAGTCATTTTACTGATCCTTAGATTTTTAGGAATACAATAACGATTAATAATATAATATTTGTTTTAAAAACTATTTTATGTCAATTTTGACACTATTTGGTAATTGATTTTTTTGAAAATCATAAAATCATGATTAGTTCTAAAAAGGTTAATTGAATAAATAGTAACATGTAATAAGTTCCTAAAAAATTAGTTTAATTTATATAAAGTCTCAAATTATATTTATTTGGGTATTTATAACATCAATTATGTTAATATATCATTAATAAGGTAATTACTGCATTATCATTGTGTGATAAATAAATTACATTATTTAATGTCTAAAAATTATAAATAAAATACCATTATGTAGGAAATATTTTTATATTTCTAATGAATATTTATAGTCTAATTTATCTTGTGTATAACCCTATATTGAAAATGTTTTAGTTATTAAACTTTGATTTTATCTATTTTAAATCTTCTTTAAATAAAATAATAATAAATGTCATAATCTAATCCATGTGGACCTAAAGGGTAATAGTTTTTTCCTAAGGTTGTTTTTGGTCGAATTACACTTATCCAATAGAATTAAGACATGTTTTAGGGTAATAATAATATAATTTATAACTTTAATTACCCTATTTACTTTTCACTATGGTAAATCAATGTAAAATGTTACTATTCACAAAACATTATTTTTATCTTATTGAACCACATTTTACCCCTTGATATTAACCATGTCTCTCAGAGTTTTGAAATTCCACTCACAGAAGTGGTAAAATTAAGTTTTATGTAGATTTGGAAATTTTCCTAGGAGGTGGGTAAAAGATGGTGAAAAGTTTAATAAAATGTTTATATATCTAAAATTATTAGAAAATGACTCCAATGAATTAAATTTAAATTATATATGTATTTTTTATCAATTTTTACCTAAAATAAATTTAAATAAAATAAATAATTATTTAACTGAAAGTCTGTTTTTAAATAGTAACCTAGTGTTTTCACTATTCATCAAAAATTGAAAGTTTTCAGAAAAATACCAAAAATTCCCCCTAGGATAATTTCGATATTCTGAATCCAAAAATGAAGTCCATTTTGAAATATAAAATTTATAAAATTTCAAAAATTTGGTATTACTATTCATAACGGCTAGTTTATATAATATCGCAGGCTATCGAGGAAGGTTTCTCTAGCGTGCAACACAAGTCTAGAATAGTGTTTGTGTATACTGTAAGCTAATACGGTGTTGTGTATAGAACAATCTAATCTTGGTGTAGCGTACAAAACAAGACATCAAAGTAATTAAAAAAAATTTCTCTTAAAATCCCAGGGTGTTACACAATAGTTACATTAGCCCTTAAAAAAGTATCATTCTGAGGATTTGAAGCATATAATTTAGTAATATTATACATTTTATTTCTATATAAATTACCATTAAAATATTGAACTTCCCATACACTCTAGGTACCCCTAAAATTAAAAATTTTCTTTATTTTACACCTTGTGGATCTTCTTGAGTCATTTTCTTTCTTTCTCAACCTTATAATATATGGCCTGATTTTCCCCAGATCCATACATTGATAGAAAATAAATGTAAATAATATTTATTATCATATATTATTTTAAATATATAATTTATATCTTTGTTTTATTTCTTATTTTAATTATATAAATTATTATACATATTTTTTTAATATTTTTCTCTTGTAGAGAAAATTATCTTTCATTGTTCTCCATATTACTATTATCCAAATGATGCTCATAAGTATTGTTTGATGTTGATGGATTTAAATTATTAGAATAAGTAGTTGTGGTGAATAAAAATACAGTCTTATATTTATATTTTTTTTATATATCACTTCAGTCTATTATCATATTTCATTAAATATATCGTGAGATCGTCCAAACTCAACTTAAAAAGATGCTTCATATCATCAATATTTTTCCTATGAGAATCTCATTATTTTTCTTGTATGTTGATAATATTTTCAACTAACGGATTATTAGTAATTTAATTCCTTCAAATAAATTATAAAATATTTATAAATAAAATAATCATTTGAGTAATTATAGAAACATATTCCCTAAAAGAAAATCAAAATTTTAATAGTCTTCTCTCAACATGACTTTTTTAGGCTCTAAAACTTTCAACGCTCTAATACGTATAATCTCAAACTTCTTCTAAATTATATTAGATTTATCATAAGAATAATTATAGTTATAAATGTTATGAGTTGAATAATGTAAGAGTGTATTCAATAATTTTATGCTTTCCTATTATTTTTCATACTCGTCTCTTGTAAAATTTGGAATTTATTTCTCTCAAATTTTGTGGTTTCCAACCATCATCTTATAGTTACCCACACTTGTACCATCATGTTACCCTATTTAATGTATCCTTATTTTTTTATTTTTTTCTCTTTAATTGTTTTTATCTTGGTAATCCTGATTACGTATAATATTGATGAATAAAAATTAATTAAATTTCATACATGCATGTTTGTTTGAATTAATAAAGTCTGAGAATACGTGTGTTTGTGGGTTTCTGTGGTTGTCCCCAAGTTAGGAGGATCCCAGAGTTGGTAATGGAGTTTTATGATATATTATGGTAGATTACATGATGTGTAAAGGTGTTATGTGATGTGTACTTGGTCTCCATAGACAAGTTTTGAAATGTGTACATAATTTGAAGTGGGTATACATCGTTTAACGGTTACACAATGTGTAAAAAAAGATTGATTTTTAATAAAAAGAAGACAGGTTTTTCAGCGTACTTGATCCTCATGTATTACACATAATTTAAATGAGTTAAATGTCATGTAACAATTAGAAGGTCATATTTTAGGGTTCCTCTTAGCATAAATATCATTTCATTCATCTACAGCTCTTATGGATATCAACCTAGAACCCTTCTCTGGTGGTTTTTGTAGTGTCCATCTAATCATGATTGATCTGTTTGGCATGTGATAACCATTTTATTTAATTCTCATATATATGTGTGAGTAGGAATTTATAATTATTTTTTGATTTTATCAAGGTATCATCATGGAATTGAGTTATCAGATATGTTGATATGTGATGATGATTACTCGTGTTTCCTTATAGATCTGTGGTGTGATCTAGTTCTGGGGGCCATTTCCATTATTGGTTGTGATGTTATGGGTGTGAATTCTTGAGGTGTGTTTTGTTTCTTCTTCTAAACCAACCCTTATGTTGAATCGAACAAATTATAAGATTTGTAGATTGATTATGGGCCTCTATTTTCATTGTTTCATTCTTCTTATTAGTGGATCCTTGGAGGATCTGTGCGACCTCATGTTTTGATTTATGTGTTTCTGTCTCTATTCTATGTTGGTAAACTACATTTATGTTGTTTTGATAATCTATTTATTAAAATAAATTGAATGACGTGATAGATTGTTTTTTTTGTGTAGAATAGGGTTTTTTTATGAATGATTCTTACCCTAGTTTTGGGTACATGTAAAGGGTTTTCAAATCATTGTGAAAATTTTTTATGAAATGTTTTTCAAAGAATGATTTGAAGAAAATGGTTTGATTAAATGTTTTTTAAAATATATCTCATGGGAATCCTTGATTACTTATGGGGAATTTATAGTAATAGGTTTTGTCCACCATTGGGAGATTCCCTCATGGGGCATATCTCTCCTCTCTAGGACAATTGTTCTAGGGAATTATTGGACCTTTTGGGGTGTTCACATTATGATGAATTCCTTTATTCACCAAAATCAATTCATATATCTAGATTATTGATGAGTAAATGATTATATATGTATGTTATGATTTTTCTAGCTCTCATTTCCTAGTGTTATCCCTGAAATGATGTTACATGTGCTTTTTTATTTGGATTGCATTGTTTTGTTATACCGCCATGGATTTGATATGATATATGATGCATGATTTATTTTTAAATGATATATAAATGTATACATTTGGTTATAAAATTATTTTAAACTAATTTTCTAAATTTATTTGGAAATTTGGAAAAGGGGAAATTAAACTGTGTTTCCATGCTTTTCTTCAAAAAATTATTAAACTATTTCTATGCTTTGTTTTGTTTAAATTTGATAATTCTTGGAATATTATTTAGAAACTTGATTTAGAACTCCTATGTTAGACCATACTGAGCTTTTTATATCAAACCCTTCATACCTCTTCAGTGGTGCGTAGACCTGGTTATGTATTTCTATGTAGGAAAAGGAAAGGTGTTGCAGTGAGGTAGTGGGGGTATTCTATTAGTTGGGATGGGTAGCTGCTGGTGAGATGGTGGTAATATTCCCATGATATCACATGAAGTAGTTGTTTTTTCCTATTTTCATAGTTCTTTGTGGTTGGACTTGTATTTAGAGATTATTTCTACTCTTTAGTTGTTTTTTAACTATTTCTATTTAGTTATGGAATATATTTATCTTCTATTATTTCTCTCTAATTTATATATGTGGCGTGTATCTGATTCATCTTGGGAGAAGTCATTCCCTTTATTTTTTTGATGCTCGGGTGCTAGTCACCATCCCAGGGGGATCGGGATTACCCTTCCCGTATGTGGTGTATGGGGTCAGGTACTGATTTGAGAGGGTAATCGGGAAAATTAGTTACAGTTTTGTATCAAAGCCCTAGGTTTGGGGTTTTTCATTATCTTGGGATATTTGGTAAACTAGATATCTATTTTTTAAAACATTAGAGATATGTTGTGGGGAGTTTATAGACTGTTATTTCCAGGAAGAGACTCAAGTCTTCATGGGATGTACGGATTTGTGTATCATTTTTTTAGTTATTTATGTTAATATCAGTTTTTGGTTATGGGTTTTCTAGTTTCAACTATGATTGTTTTGTTGTTTGGTCGTTTATTCTGTTTTGGTGTGCAGTAGTATTCCTCTGAGATGTGTTCTGTGAGTTCTCGAGGAAGGTACCATTAAGGATCCTCAAGAGAATCCTTTGATGGATAATTTTTTTTTTGAGTTTATCATGAAATCTCTTCGTGAATTTTAGAATAATGTTCCACATGTTTAGAATACGATTGTTGAGGTACAACCAGGAGCTATAGAAGTAATAAATTGATCACGAGAGTTATTTAATGTGAATCCACCACCCTTTACAGTATGAAAGAACTTCAAGAGGCGGGGTACTAGATTGTAAATATCGATCATATTTTTAAATTCTTGGAAACATATAAAAATATAAATGTGATGTGTGTAGTGTTTAGTATTGAGGGTCATATAAAGTGTTTATGTGATTACATGTTACCAGAAAATGAGAATGTGGGTTGGACAATAAGGGTTTCAAGGCTCTCTTCTTCTAGTAGTTTTTTTACAGAGTCGCTAATAATGGAGAAGTATCTAGAGTTTACCTCATTACTAAAGGGAGAGTGTTCGGTTTTGATGTACAAAAATTGGTTTGCTAAGATGGTTCGTTTCTCAATGGAGTTTGTAAAGAATGGCTAGAAAAAGACTTAGAAGTGCCTATAGGGTTTGTGAGAGAATATCAGATCACAGGTATTTTTTAAGAATATTTCAACCTATGTGGAGATAGTGAACATGGATATGATGGTGAATATGAATATAGAAGGAATGTTTGGATATTATGATCCTTATCTTCAACCTAATGGTAGCTTCAGTGGTACTCTTGGGAAAGAGACGAAGTATCAGGATCATCACAGGATCAATGGTGGTTTTTCTTGGCATCAATCCTGTACAACACCTCTAGTTGCAGCTAGTAGTGTAGCTCAAACCGTCTATCTGTGTGGCATGGTCGGACACACATGACATACTTGTCCTTAACCTGAAAAGATGTGTAACAGTTATGGTAGTTATAGTAATCTGCATCATTTCTATCAGTCTATGTCTACTCCTGATTATTTTTAAGGACCATCAAATCCAAAGGCTACTGTAGTGTAGTCAGATGCTTCAAAAACTATAGGGCTGCAGCCATAGGACTGGTTATTAAACCACCTTAACACAGTAGATGAGTTTTCAATGGAGGTATATGTGGGTCCATTAATATTGAGAGGTACCATATTTATTTCATCTTTATTATTAATTTATTTTTTTGATATTGGTTCTTCCCACTCATTTATATCTATCTATTTTGTTGATTTGATTAACCTTCCAATGAAACTAATTTTCATTTGTTATAGAGGTGGCAATGCCTATTGGGAAGAGGAAGGAGCAGGGGTTTTGGTGTCATTTTGTGATATCAATATCTGATATTGAGTTAGTCTAGGATTTTTTTATTATCTATCTAGATTTATTTGGTGTCCTCATTGATAAGGATTGACTTGTTTCTCATTGAGATGAGGTTGATTATTATCATGAGTATGTCTCGTTTCTTGGTGCTAATGGGAGATCACATCTATTTCGGGGAGAGTGGGATCCAAGGTATGATCGTGTAGGACCTTATCACCCAAAGATCAAGAGTTTATTGTCAATTTTTATTGTTGTTCCCAATGATGTTTCTTATGTTGATGATCTTATTATCATTGTTCTAGATTTTCCCAGCTTTTTACCATATGATTTCTTCAGGATTCCTCTAGAGGGAGGTAGAGTTTTTATTTGACATGTTGTCAGGAATGCATCCAATATCAATACCTTCTTATCATATATCACCAGCATAGTTTAATGATTTTAATATTAAGTTGTATGGCCCAGTAGAAAGGGGTTTTATTCTCCCCAGTATTTTATCTTAGGCAGCCCCGCATCTCTTTTCGTAGAAGGGGGTTATTTTGCTCCAGTTAGGAATGGAATATTAGAAATTGAACTGGGTAATAGTTAATAAAATTTTCCTTTTCCTCATGTTGATTATTTATATGATTAGTTAAAAGGAAAAATTAGTTTTCAAAGGTTGATCTTTAGTTGGGTTGTCACCAACTCTATGTTTAGGAGTGTGATATGTCGAGGATAACTTTTAATAGTATATATGGACATTATTAATATCATGTGTTTCCATTTGGTCTGAAAAATGATCCTAAAGTTTCCATGTATTTGATGATTTGAATATTCCATCAATATCTTAAAACTTTTTTGCAACAATTCAAAGATGATATTTTTGTTTATTTGAGATCTGAGAATGAAAATGATCACCATCTGATTTTGGTATTGGAATCTTGAGAAGTCTCTATTTGTATGGAAATCATTCTAAATGAAACTTCTACATTCAAGAATTTAAATAATTGGGGAACGTGATCTCAGATCATGGATAATCAATTGATCCAAAGAATGTAAATGTTGTATTATCTAGGGAAGTGCCATGTAACATATTTTAGATTCGATGCTTCCTTGGTATTTTTTTATTCTATCTATGGATTTTCAAGGATTTCTCAAAGTTTGTGTCACCTTTGACTATTCTTACTAAGAATGGGGTGAAATTCATATGGGATGAAAAGTATCAGTCTTATTTATTTATGTTGAAATGAATTCTGACATCAGATCCTATTCTAATCTTACTCAAGCCCAGTAAAGGATATATGGTTTTATGTGATGCTTCTGATGTTGTTTTGGGTTGTGTTATCTTACAGGATGATGATGTGGTAGCATACAACTCTTGTTATCTTTGAATTCTAGATAATAATTACTCCACTCATGATTTATATATTTCTATAGTTATGGATGCACTTAAGTATATAAGACATCATCTTTTTGAGGAGGGGATCACATAATTTTCTATCCATAAGAGTTTGAGCTATATCTTTTCTCAAAAAGACTTTAATCTTGGACATAGGTGATGGGTGGATTAACATCAAAAATTTGAATTTGATATGACCTACACCCCAGTCAAAAGGAATTTCTTTGTAGATGCTCTTATTATAAATTTACCATCACAAGTTATTTTGGTATCAAAGGAAGAGTGGAACCTTATGGGGATTTTTTCTCGGTTTCATTTGGATGCTCTAGAGAATGTTTCGAGTATGTTTCTGACCAGTGTTTAGCTATCATCATCTCTCTTTGAGTATATTATGTAGAATCCTTAGTAGGATGCCATGTTTAGATGAATTCCTAAAAACCTATATGGTGTGAAGACTATTTTAGGTTTGTATCTCTCTTCATATGATATACTCCATTTTGGGGATTGATTTTTCATCCAAACCTCTTTGGGGATCTCAATTTGGTATGATTTTCATAGTTTATTATACTCCATTTATCCAGTCACTATAAATATTTATTATGATATAATATGTTGATCTTTATTGACAAGTATGAAGCATTACATTTCTAAATATGTGTCTCACTATTAAACCTACCAATAGATTATGGTAGAGAATTTAAAACCATCTAGGTTTCTCCAGACTCTTCTAGTGCTGGTTTGGAAATGGGATTAGGTATCCATGGACTTTGTTTTCAGATTACCATGGACTCCATGAGGGAGGAATGTTATCTCAATGGTGATTCATTGGTTAAAAAATTCATCTCATTTCATTTCAATCAAAGACAATGAAAAAGTTTATGATCTTGGTAAATTGTATGCATGGGAATTTGTGAGGTTACATAGGGTTACTTCAACCATTGTTTCATATGGGGATCCTTGGTTTACTTTTAGGTTATGGATGAGTCTCTAAGAGATGATGGGGACTCAAGTTAGTTTGAATACAAATTATCAATGATAGATATATTGTTATATAGTGAGTGTTATTCAGATCCTAGAGGATATTCTCTATGCATGTGTCTTAGACTTTAGTGGATCTTCAGATAGCCATATGGGACTAGTTAAGTTTTCTTACAACAACTATTATCAATAATCGATTAGAATGGATTCCTTTGAGGATTTTTACGGCCACCTATAAAGATCACATATTTCTTGGGAATGGGTGGGAAAAGCTTCTTTGGTAGGATTGAGTTTGATTCAGGAGACATCAATAAAGATTAAGGACATACAGCGATGTCTGGCTATAAAACAGAGTCATACAAAGTCTTATGTGGATCAAAGGTTTCGACCTTTTGAGTTTTCCATAGGTGACCAAGTTTTCTTGAAACATTCTCCTTGGTTTTTTCACCATCATCTTGGTAAATAGGGAGAATTGGCTCCAATATATGTGGGACCATTTGAGGTTATTGAGTGGCCTCAGAAGATTGTTTATCGGTTGTAATTTTTTTCTCTATTGATAGGAATTCATGATGTTTTACACACATCATAGCTCAAGAAATATCATCTTGATCACTTTCATGTTCTGATTTGGGAAGAGATTGAGCTAGAGTTTGATGTTTTCATTATTGAGCATCCAGTTGAGATCATTGACTCTCAATTGAAAGTATTGCATGGGTAGTATATTATATTGGTTAGAGTGGTGTGGTGGTACATATTGGATTCTCAAGAGATTTGGGAGAATGCATTAGTGAAGAGGGTGAAATGGCCTCACCTCTTTACTGTACTTCATTCTTCTTTATGACTTCCCAAGGACAAAAAGTCTTACTGCAAGGAGTTTGTAACATCTCATTACCCACATTCAGGTAACCCTCTCACTTTTTCATGTTTTCTTATTTAATTGGTCATGTCTTATGAATCCCAAGTATGGAGAACATTTTCTATGAAAAATGAATTAAATATCATAGATGTTTGTTTTATTTTTGAATTAATAGATTCTGATTATAAGTTTTTAAATGGATTTGTGAGGTTCTCCCCGAGTTCAAAGGACATATGAGTTGGTTTTGGAATGTTCTATTGTACACTAGCTAATTAAACGACATATAGAGGGGTTACACAATGTGTACGTTATCTACATAAACAATTTTTAAATTTTAATGTAGTATGATGTGGGTACACTTTGTATAATGGTTACACAATATGTAAAAATAAAAGTTCAATTTTTTTTTAAAAAAGGTTTATGTGTTACTCAACGTACTTGACCATCATCAATTACATGTCTGGAGAAGGAATTAAACTTCTTGTAACTTCCATGATTTCATATTTTATGGTTCTTCTCAAGTGAAATTTAATTTCATTTATCCAGAACTATTTTGGTTCTTGACCTATAACCCTTCTCAATTGATTTTTGGATTCCTTATTTGACCTAGATTTATCCATTTAGCACATGTTCACTATTACAGTTGGTTATTATCTGTCTATGTGAGTAGGCCTTTCCGATTCTTTGTTTAATTAATTGTTTTAGTGTTGTGTTGTTTCATTATTAGATATGTTGATCCATAATTATTATTATTCTTGTTTCCTTATTGATTTGTGGTGCGATCAGGTTTTTGGGGTTGTTTCCTTTGTTGGTTGTGGTGCAGTAGGAGTGTGTTCTTGAGGTGTGTGTCATTTCCTCTCCTATTCCAAACCATCTATTTAATTGAATCAATTATAAGATGTTTAGATTGATTATAGATCCTCATTTTCTATTTTTACATTATTCTCATTGTTGGATCCTTCATAATCAGGTGCGACCCCAAGTTTTGAGCTAGGTGGTTCTATCTCTCCTATGTTGGTGAACTACATTTCACTTTTTTTGATAAACTTTTTTTTTAAAATAAATACAATGATATGACTAGTTTTTGTGTCTGTGTGGAACAAGGTTTTTTTTACAAAATATGGTTTCCCCTAGTTTTGGGTAAATGGAAATGGTTTTCAAATCATTATGAAATGGTTTTATGAAATGGTTTTAAAATCATGATTTGATTAAAATGGTTTGATGATCTAGTTTTGAAAATATAGCACATGGTAAGCCTTTGGTACTTAGGTAGAAGTTATAGTAATATGCATCATCCACTATCGATGGATTTTATCATGGGTATTTTATCTCTTATCTGTAGGCCTATTATTCTAGGGGCTTGTTAGAACTATTTGGGGGTTCAATTAACGTAGTGTTACTCTATCCTCTAGACTTGATTCATAGGTCTAGTGGGTTGATGCATACATGATATTCTAGGTTAGGTATGAGTTTCTTATATATACTTATCAAGTGTGATCCTTGGCGTGATGTTACATGTTCTTCTACATTCGGATTATACTATTTTATTGTACTGCAATATATTTTATATGATATGTGATGCATGATTGTTTTTTGAAATAATATATCCATTGAGATATTTGGTTATAAAATTTTTTGAAAATGATTTACCTGCATTATTTGGAAATATAGAAAAGGAGAAATTAAAATGTTTTCTATGCTTTTGTTATTAAGACATTTAAACTATTGTCATGCCTTGTTTTTCCTTAAAGTTGATCATTATTGGATTATTGTTCAGAGAATTCATATGGAACACCTGGGTGACACCCCAATGATCCTATTAGATCACACCATGTGTACCTATTCCGTAGTGCATAGACCTGGTTATTTCATTCTATGTAGGGAAAGGAATGTTTTCATAGTGAGGCGGTGAGGTTTTCTATCAGCTGGTATGGGTTGCTGGTGTTGAGATAGTGGGAATCCACCCACACTATCACATGGAGCAGTTGGTTATTCCTATTTTGGTAGTCTTTTTAGTTGGACTTGTACATGGAGATTCTTTCTACTCTTGAGTTGTTTGGTTTCTGTAGTTTCCATTATGTTTTGACATATATTTATCTTCTGTTATTTCTTCAAATTTTATGTATATTCTATGTATTTACTTTATATTGGTAGAAATAATTCCCACTTGTTATTGTTTGATTCTTTGGTGCAAGTCACTATCCTTTGGGGATCAAGAACTCCCTTTGGGTATATGGAATATCGGTTTGAGTACCCATTTGAGAGGGTGTTTGGGTCGGTTTGTTACAAAACCAATATTAATAATTAATACGTTTATTTTGTCTCTTCAATATTCATAATTTGATCCATCAAACATGGTTCGTCAACTAGTTTTTAGGTTCTCCAAAGTATCAATAGGTAGACTTCCTACAATATAAATTTTTTTTTCAACTTATACATTAATATAATGAAAAAATGTAATTTATTCAAAATGAATTTACATAAAAATGTATATATAAAATCCAATAACAAATGTTTTCCTAGTATGGATGCTTCAAGAGGGGGTGAATTAATGTTTTTAAAAACATAAAAAAATCATTCTTTAAAAAATGTAAAGTTTATGAGATATAGGATCAAAAATATTAGAGTAAAAACAAAATACTAATTTACTAGAATGTAAATGATCTAGATGATACAACTTAATAAAATAAAACAATGGAAGTTGAATTCAAATTTAAACAACAACATAGAAAGTAAATAATGTAATTTAGTTCCAAATAAAAATCTATAAACTATTAAACAAAGTTTATTAAATTATATAATGGTTCTTATACCTAAAACTCTTTGATTTTGATTTAAATATATGGTAAAATCAATGCCCAAATATAATGGTATACAGGTTCCAGAATATAAACATTCTCAATCATAGAGAACCAAAGTGCAAGATCTTACACCAGAGTTTCTTTGATAGAGTCATCAATAAGTGTTATCCCTAGAACTATTCAATCACATAATATTAGAATCACAAGTTCCTATCCCCAAATCTTCTTTGATAAAGGTTAATATAATTTCACATCTCCAAACATCTTTTATCATGTAGTATTGATAGAAAAATCATTACCATAAATAAACTAAATAATTTTAAAATGAAACCTTATAAAAATTGAATCATTTAGATCACACTAAAAACAAAAACTAATTGAATCTTATCATCACCATGATAGTGAATATCTCCTAAAGTTTTTTAAGCTATGTTGAATGAGAATAATAATTATATATTCTTTATGTCCATAGTCTCATATTTATAAGAGATGCGTCTAACAAACTTTTTACTGAAACTCCAAGTACATCCGCTCATAGTTGTTACCTATAATAAACTTGGATACTTCAAGATATTTTTTCTTTAAAATATGTTGATTCTAAAGATATAAAATTTCTCAAACATAAAGAATACTTTAACTAATTATATGAAAATATAGATTATATTTTTGATTCATGAAAAATAAAGTATTTAGAGATATTTTATTTAGGAAAATTAATTAACCATATGATAATCACAATGATTAAATCAATAATTTAGTTATAGAGTTTTGAAAATAAATAGTCTAGTTGAATATATTAGAAGTGTGGATAAACCTAACTGACTAAAAAATAAATTTTTAATGAATATAAATATAAAACCACAACCAAAATATACTGTAGGGGATAGAAATGGTGGAGACCCAGATCATCCCCATAAATAATATCTTTATAATCCTTGGGAATGGTTTCTATAAAAGAATAAATAGTAAGAATAAGGTGTTCAATTGCTTTTGATAGGATAATGAAGGCATCCATGTTCCCTACTCACTAAGTTTGAATAATTATCTCTATGGATTTGACAATCCTTCACAATAATCTGATATGGTTGGAAATAAACTAGTGTGGTTTTTCAGTGCCTCTCATATACTTTACAATCAATGTTGAATAAGACTCCTCTTTTGAAAAATTAATATTCAACTCTTGATTGATAGAGATTCCTTGAGTAAGAGTCTAGGATTCATGCTCTAAGGGTCTTTTATTTTTGTATTGGGCACTATATACCATTACTATTAATCTATAGTCATCCTGAATGATACCACAACCTCCTATAATTTCATTTGAACATGAGCCATTAATATTGAGTTTGATATTTTCAATGGGTGGATGGCACTAAAACTAGTGACCTCTCATGTTACTGCCACTTACACTAGGTGTAATAAATATATTAAATCATTTTTCATCATGAGTAGAAATAAATAAATATATTTTCAAATGAATATGAAAAGGAATGTATCCACAATAGTGTGTATTTTCATATATTTTCCCTGAAGTGACATTGGAACCTAATAAGATATGATATCTCATTAATTATTATTGATGATATATTTTAATTTTGGAATTATTTCGAAAACCATCGATATTAATTGATTTTGATAGATGTTGAAATAAAAATAACTATCCAACATTATTAAAGGAAAATATGATATATTCAATATATAATTTTTTTGATTAGTTATCCAAACATATAAAATTATTGAATATTTATTAGATTATTGTATAAATATTCTCCCTTTTGATAAAATTTATTAGAGTATCTAGATTTGAATACATGAAGGGATAATAATTCCTGAATCTTATTTAAAATGTTGAATGTTTCAACCAATCAGAAAAACAAATTCATTTGAACTAAATAAGACCAATATGACAAAACCCTTCATAAGTGGAATAATATAAAATTGATTGTTTGTATAATTCAATGAATTTACATTAATCATCATATTATCATGATGTTTTAATTAACATGAAAACTTATGAAGAGTTTTTTCAAATCAATCTAATATTTATTTATCAACGTATAAGAAATGTCTTTGAATTTTGAATAAATCATCTAAAAGATAAAATTTCACATTATTCAATGTTTTTAAAATTTCATGAAAATACCCTTAATAAATAAATAATTTTCTTTCTTCTGAGGTTGATATTATTCATACACAATGAGATGGTGAAGTAATTATTTACCCCTAAAGGATTAAATATAAATTTAAATTTAAATTATAAAAAAAATATATACATGTACATGTGTATATGAACCTTAAAAATAATATGAGGTTATATTAAAATAAATATAAAACAAGGTAATATTATTCTCAAACTCATTAATATTTAAAGGGTGTAAATGGTTACTTATTCAAAATTTACAATCAAAATTGGTTGGTTGTGCTACTGATGGATATTTATTTGATAACAAAATAAATATTTTTTCACATATGATTGAAGTTCCATTTCATTTAATTCTACAAAACAAATCATTTATTTGAATTCCTCTAATCATTATTAGTTGATAGAAATTCAGAAACCAATTCATGATTGTCTATGGATGATATTTATTCATCATATCATAAATAATTGTGTATTGAACATTAGTAATGGTATTCCACCATATTATATATGTGTAATGATTATTTTTTAGTGAAATTTAATTGTGGGAATATCAAAGGTGATAAGGAAAAACATTTATCACTAAAACATATTTTTCACTCCTGAACATAAATGAATGGTGTGATTGATATATAGTATATAATTTTATATCATAATATTATAAACTTGTTCTAAAAGGCATTTTTTTAAAATTTTATTTATAAAATTAGAATATGAAGACTATAAAGTCTTTCATAATTTTACGATGGGGAGTTAAGAATACTTCACTCTTTTTCCATTCATTAATTTTTTCTCATTGGGTTTTCCCAAAAATATTTTTAATAATGAAACATGGAATCAAATCCAATTATTTTTTCATCACTAGTTTTTACCCATAGAGTTTTTTAAGTGAATATTATTTAATATTCAATGAAACTATGATATTCATGGGGTGTTATAAAATATTTATTATATGGATTTCATAATCCCATAGTCATTATTACTCATCATTCCCAAATATCACCCTTCTTTTGTACAACCCTTTATTTTCTACTACCATTGGTATTCCAACCATTGGATATAAAATGAGATGTAAGGATTAAAATGAACAACTTATTACAATATTTATACACCCAAGAAAAATGTATCCATATTAATGAAATAGAGATGTTTTGGCCCTTTATAATTTATCTCTATCTATTATTTATCTAATTTAAATTATCTCTTTTGTTTATCATCACCATCACCATTAAAAAAATTCAAATACATGTTTTTTAGGTGCATCACTTCACCTTCGATTGATCAGGAATTTATGATTTCAAAATTCCTCAAAATTATAATCAATGTTCGATCAGTTTATCAATAGAATTATAAATAAATATTATAATGTATATTAATAAATTCAATGAATTTTTATTTAATCCATGGGTGCTATTTTTGGAAAAATATATATTTTTCAAATATATAATGGTAGTGTATATTGTCATAAAATTTGAAAAGAATTATATTTTGAATTAAAATATGAGTTATATTTAAAATTAATTTTTTATATTTAATAAAATTAAAATATATTTTGAATAAAAAAATTTTGTACTATTTTTTCAAATTAAAATTTTAAATTCTATTATCTATGAAAATTTTCTAATAAAATTGATGAAAATAACTTCCAAGGGAGTTTCCCCCTAAAGACCAATATAAGGGGTGTTTCTCCATTAGTCTCACCATTTTACCTGCCAATGGTACTACCACCAGTATTTGGAACCCCTAGACCCCCTCTATTGAGTTTTAGGAATGCTAACTGTATAATGTTTCTATGGAATATTACATGATATATCCATGCATGATTTTCATTTTCATGAATTGTGTTGAATTCATGATTAATAAATTAATAATTATTTCATATTCACACTTTAGACCATCAACTTAACCTTGAAAAAATATGTTTTAGTTTACTTGTAACACCCCAATATTTCATCATACGCATCTCTTTGAATAAAATAATAACTTGTGATGTACATAGCTCTAAGTTCTAGCACATCCCGACCAATAAAAGTAGCCGTTTAAAAAGTAACTATGAATAGTAATACCCAATTTTTGAAATTTTATACCTGTTAATTAACAAAATGGACTTCGTGTTTGGATTTTTAATATCAAAAAATTATCATAGGGTGAATTTTTGGTACTTTTCTCACAACTTTCATATTTTTATGAATAGAGAACAATACTAAATTTTAGTAAAAATCCACTTTTTTAATCAAAATAATTTATAGTGTTAAATTATAAATTTGATTGGTTTTAAAGTGTCATTATATTATATTTTTTCATTTAATATAATGTAGGTCAATGGATATAATTTACTTTAAATCGTACATAAACACATGTCAATCTTTTGATAGCTTCTACCTCTTAAAAACCCGCTTTTTGGTTTTGACAACGGGAATTAATTTTAAATTAATTACTGAAAATTCTATTTTTTGAATTTGGAAAATTGGATTTTATATTTGGAAACAAAACTAACAATTTTTTTAATAGGTTACTTTTAGGTTTAGACATTATGACTAGTAGCTTCGGTAATTATTTTATTTACCATGGTTAAAGGGTAAATCTAGTAAATAAGGGTAAAAATAATATTATAATAATATTAAACTACCCTAACACATGTCCAAATCTTATTGGATCAGATATTTCTTACCATGGACTTCCTTGGGTCGATTTTGGGACCCCATAGAGCCACTTGGATGAGAAAATGACATTTCATAAAAACTAATTTAAAGTATATAAAAATATAACATAAACATGTATATTTCATTAAAATAGTTTTTATATAACATTATATATTTGAAATATTTTAATATAAATGTTCATTATAAATATAAAAATATTTCATACATATTGATATTTTATTTATAATTTTTAGACATAAAATAAATATATTTATTTGTGACATAATAATGATGTAGTATTTTCCTTATTAATGAAATGATCAAATAAATGATATTATAAATATTAAAATAAATATAATTTGAAAGTTTTGTTTCATCAATGAATTTTGGAGTTTAATATGTCATGTTAGGGTTTATGAAATGTATTTTTTCAATGTAATCAAGTTGTTATGACTTTCAAAGAAACCAAATACTAAATAGTTTCAAAATTTACATAAATGAGTTCTTAAAATATATACTATTTTATTAAATGATATAATTTTCATAGAAATTTAGGATTAATCCATGGAACTTTGATAATGTTATATATTTCCTTAATGAACCACTTTATTTTCTCTTGTAATTTTATAGTAACTAAATCAACCGTGTAGTATAACAATACAAGAAGACATGGTAAAAGTTAAACTATTTAACTAAGAGTTAAATCTAAAAGATAAGGTTAATATGGTGACCTATACTTGTCTAAAACGTGTTGGTTGAGATTATTTAAAAACATTCCCCACCTTATCCTTGAAATAAATCCATTTTGATCTATTAAAAATAAGAAATTATTTTATAACAAATTAATATTTCAGGGTTTTTCTAAAGTACTCTCACCTCTCTTATAAAAGGGTACTTCCCCTTCTCTCAAATTCATGCCTCCAAAGCCATTTGTCTTGGTAAAACCTTGCTCAAATCTCCTCAAAACTACCCTTAATTCATCCTAGATTCCTTACTTTGATCATAAATCCATTATAGGGAACTCTTTTGTTCAAATCAAAAGGAAGCACCCAAAGAAGAGGTAATTATTTCATCACCTCTTTTTAAGTTCTTTTCATCTTCCACTTCCTATTTCTTAATTTTTTCCATACTAAAATAATAACTCCAGAACCTTTTACATAATAATATGTTATTATAAATATGTTACAACCATATTCATTAATATATTCATCCTATGAATGAAAAAGTCACCATATGTGTGTATGTATGGCTTACCGTCTCCACGTCGTGGTGTAAATTATTATTCAAAACATAATTATTTGAATGAGTATAATAATGATTAAAATTTATGTAAATAATAAATATAAAATTTCAATGATTCTATATATAAAATATACCATCTAATTAAATATAATTTCACTATCAATAGAATGATATTGTCTCTCGTGCGTACGCACGACTTATCGTCTCCACAACATGATGATATTTCATTCCCCATTGTAACCATTCAAGAATAATTTTCCTTTGATGATTAAAAAATAATGTTTAAGGACTTAATATCATTATGGATATGAATCAAATACGTCCCATTCATAACAAACATGACTTACGTAAGAAAACATATAAAGGAAAACAAATCAGTTGACACCTGAAACAATGATAATACTGAAATATTATTAACAAAGAAATATTAGAGGATCATATTTGATATTATATTTTTGTATATGGTTCAAGTATAAACTAATAAAAATTATTTATCCATTATACATTAGGTTAATGTACCCTCTACATAGGAAAATTACAAGGTAGGGGTTAATTTTACAATCTCTTTATTATCTGAGGTTGTTTAAACATAAATATCTACTGGGACTTCATTATCATCCACATCAATGTTTCTTAAAAATGTATTTCAAATTTTTTTTACTATTTCTTATACTATAGGTTATAGTCATTTATACCCTTGTTTTAATTTTTATAAATTTTTTTGAAAGGAATATTTCTACCATTTCCAAACAAGGTCTTTTATAAACTTTTCAACAAAATTAAAGAAAAAAATGTTTTTCTTAACTTATACGGAGGGTGCGGCTAATTTCCACCACTATAACACTATAAAAGCTTCCCTAACAATCTTATAATAATATTTTCAAATTAAATGCTTCCTTTACTTTTAAATTATTTCAAGTAGAAAGAGTTATTTCACACATATAGTTTTTGGATTGATTCCATCTATATCAACATCCTTTTTTGGATTTTATGCTTATTTGAAGATGATTTATTATGATACAATCTTTCATATTGTATTAAACGTTTTGTGATATGTTTGACTGTGGATGGGAAATTTTTATACAATTCATGGTTTATGGTTAAAGTATTAACATTTCGTATGCTAGTTTTAATATGAATGTTTATATTATGTTTTAAACTTTTCATATAATGAATACATTGGATGTAGTAAGTGATGGGTGGGGCCCACTATAGCCCCTCAATGCATTGGTAGGTATTATGAGACAAAATAGTGTCTTGGAACAGGGCCTTGACATTATTTTTTATTTATAGTCTTGGCACAAGGCCTTGACTATGTGGTTATGGTGTCCGATATTATGCATTCCATCATTATGAGATTGGATTATGATATTACATGTGATTGTTCGACTAGTAGAATATCCATGTGAATAAGTAAATTGAATTATTTGATTTATCTTTGTCATATTATACTGAATTTTATGTTTTAAAGGATTCTATTTTAGTCTTATACATTGCCTTAAATTTTTATGATTATTTATAATAGATTCTACTATATTGTTATCCTTACTGAGCATATGATCTCACCATTTTATTTTGTTTAATTTTCCTAGGATGCGAATAAGTATATTATGACTGACCTGTATGGATAGGATAAGGGATATGAGTGTGTTAAAAGGATACAAAATGTTGTTTTTTTCATAATGTAATGTAATACTTATGTATGTATCTAGTACTTCCAAGGAAACTAAATTGATCAGTATTTTGGGACTTGATCTCTTGTGATCATGCCAATGTTATGTAATAATTCATCAAATCTGGGTAACTAGGGTTAGAGCATTATAGTTGGTGTCAGAGGAAGTTTGATACAATCCTTGTAAACTATATTTATAAAAACTCTGATTAGAGGATGTTGCCCTAAGATAGAATTTGTGGATTAGTATAGAAGAACATCCAAAAAATTTGGCAATGAAGATATTATGTGGGTTTTCCAAGAAATACATCTATATCTAGATACTACAATTGGACGTGGTTCTGGCATAGATGTACCTAATAGTGAAAACTTAGACAAGGAGTTTTGGGCTTGACCAGGGGTATCCAGGTACATGACAACGGGCCTTACTATGCACCTGGTTTGACACTCCCTAGGGATATGCTTAGGATAATTCACATTTTCTTTACAAACCATTATGATGGATTTATGAATAAATACAAACCCAAAGAAAACATTTTTATGATTATGGATTATATGTATAAACTGTTCAATTTATGTTAAGTATTTTACAAGTTTGGAATTATGCATTGCAGCTCATAAACTAATCTAGTGTATGTCATTGTTTGGAAATGGAGCCTAGTGGAAGGAATGGAAACCATATCAATTCACATAATCCATTTAGGGATTTCCCTCCAATTACAGATAGTTATAGTGTAGATGGTGATGCAATTGGTTCTGAACAGCTTATAACCATACTAGGACTACTCACCCAGGTTATGAATAATAACCTTACCTGTATGGAGCACCCTGATCCACAACGTGAACGATAAATGTTAGAATGCTTCCTGAGGAAACAACCACCAACATTCAATGGGAATAAAAATCCATTTGTATCTGAGTAATGGAAATTTTCCTTAGAGAAAATATTTCATTCTTTGGGGAGTAGTGATAGGGAAACGATTGTCATGGCAGTTTATCCTCTCACAGGAGATGTAGATCAATGGTGGACATTAATTCAAAACGGAAAGGAGGATGAAGAAGTATCAAATATGGAATGGATGGAGTTTAAAGAGCTTTTCTTAGAAAAATAATTTCCTTGTGAACATTGAGTTGATATGGAAAGGCAATTTCTGAGTCTGAGGAAAAAGGAGGATGAGAATGTCTCAAGTTATGAGGCAAACTTTACACGGTTAGCAAGGCATGCTGCATATTATATACGTAACCCAAGAAGTAATATTTATCGATTCTTTGATGGGTTAAAACCATTTCTCCATCGATAATTAGTCTCACAATCCTTCTCATCATACAAATATATAGTCTCATGTGCTATCAAGACAAAAAAGGAATTCCCTAAGTCCTACGACTTTAAAGAAAATTAATAGAAGAAGAGATCTATTGAACACTCTAAAAAGGAAATAAGGGGAAGAAAGGAAAAGATGAATTTACATCGTGCCGTTTTTGTGGGAAGAACCACCCTGATTCTTGTATGAAGGGAATGGGAGTCTATAACAAGTGTGGAGAAAAAGACCACCAAGCTCGTGATTTCAAGGGGAAAAAAGAGGATGTCGATGTTCAATGCTGAAATTGTAATGAAATGGGGCATTATGAAAATTAATTTCCTAAGCGTCAAGGAAAGATACCATAAAAAAGGCCAACGGAGAAAGAAAAAGATTATGTGATTACAAATGTTGAGGTTGAAGCTCTAAATGATGTGGTTATAGGTACTTTAATTGTTTCCTCAAATTTATTGATTGCTTCATTTGATTCTGAATCATCACATTCTTTCATATCTTCCTAGTTCTCCAAGAAAATCAGATATTCCCAATTTGACTTAATAAGGGAGTTGTCAGTAAAAACTCATAAGGGAAGTATCATATCAAAAAAGGTTTGTCAATCAGTTACCATTATGGCATATATACCTTATTTATCTGTTGATCTTATTGTCATACACATGATTGAATTTTATATAATCCTTGGTATGCATTGTATTTCAGACCATGATGTGAAAATTTATTATAAGAAGAAAGAGGTTATGATTTTTGATGATGATAAGGAATCCCTTATCTTTATAGAAAAAACATCTCCATATGATTCTCATCTAAAACCAACCCTAGTAGCTCTACTAAATTCAATTATTAGGGAGGAGGGGATTGAAATAACTATGGGTGAGGAAAGGAATGTTAAAATAAAGGATGTAGTTATTGTGAAAGAATATGTTAATATGTTTCTAATGGATTTACCTGGACATCATCCAGAATGGGAAATTGAGTTTTCCATTGACTTAAAAGCTGGTTCATGGCTCATATTTAAGACCCCTTATAGAATGGACACTATGGAATTAGTGGAACTAAAGAAACAATTAGAGGAATTTAATAATAAAGGATTTATTCACCATAGTGCTTCTCCATGGGGAGCCTCTATTCTTTTTGTTTAGAATAAATATGGATCAATGAGGTTGTGAATTGAATATAGGTAGATCAAAATTATAACAATAAAGAATAGGTATCCCCTACCTCCTATTGATGATTTATTTGATCAACTTCCTAGAGATTATCATTTTTCAAAAATTGACCTTCGATCTGGATATCATGAGTTGTGTGTAAATAAGGAAGACATTCCAAAGATAGGATTTTGAACTAGGTATGGGCATTATGAGTTTAAAGTAATTCCTTTTGGATTGACTAATGCACCCTCTATTTTCATAGATCTAATAAATAATGTTTTCAAGGAATATCTTGATGAATTTGTAGTTGTATTTATTTATGATATCTTGGTATACTCCAAAATATATGAAGATCATGAAAATCACTTGTGTACAATTCTAAAGACTCTTAGTAGAAATGAATTATAGGGGAAGTTCATCAAGTGTAAATTCTGGCATTGGGAGATTTCTTTTCTTGGACATATTGTCTCTAGAAATGGGATCTATAT
Source organism: Viscum album (assembly GCA_963277665.1). NCBI lineage: Eukaryota > Viridiplantae > Streptophyta > Magnoliopsida > Santalales > Viscaceae > Viscum > Viscum album. The sequence continues at coordinate 1,065,562,833 of OY728135.1, read as the reverse complement.
TGATCCTACAAAGACAAGGGAAATCCAAGAATGGCCAGCATCGATAAGTATAACTGAGGTACGCAGTTTTATTGGTTTAGCAGATTATTATCGGTGTTTTGTCCAGAATTTTTCCTGATAGGCTAACCCATTTACCAAGCTGTAACACCCCAAGAATTCATAGAACATTATTTTTCAAAGTAATTCAATAACTTTCACTACACGCAACACCAAGTTCAAGTACACCATAACTTACCAAACTAGCCGTTCAAATGCAGTTATGAATAGTATTAACTGAATTTTGAACTATATATAATCATTATAATTTTAGAATTCATATTATGAGTTTCTTAGACATAATTTAAGAACAAATACATTTTTTTTAGATAAAAGAAGTATTTTTTTAAAAATGTAATTTTACTGCCTTTTAATGGCGAAGCCTTTTTAAATCCAATATTTGAAACTTTTATATATTCAATTTGACAAAATGAACTTCTTATTTAGAATCGGGACATAATAATTTAGTTTCAATAAAGTTTTTGTGTTTTTGTCATAACTTTCATATTTGGGTTAATAGTGAAAAATACTATATTTTAACTGAAAACAACTTTTTTAATCAAAATAATTTATATTTTTAAGTTATAAATTTTAATGGTTTGGAAGTATAAATAGATTATATTATTACAATTTAATCCAATGATGTTCATTGTAAGTAATTTCACTTTTAAATTGGACATAAACAAGTGTCAAACTTTTGATAGTTATTATTTCTAAAAAATACGCCTTATGGTTTTGACAACGGAAAATAATTTTAAATTAATAAATGCAACTTTTATGTTTTGAATTTGGTAAAATAGACTTCATTTTTTGATTCATAATATCTAAATTAGCTTAGGTAAAATTTTGGTACTTTTCTAAAAACTTTCAATTTTTGATGAATAGTGAAAAACACTAAGTTATTGGTTAAAAGCGACTTTTTATTTAAATAATTATTTATTTTTTTTAAATTTATTTTAGGTCAAAATAGATACATAATACCTATATAAGTTAAATGTATTTAATTGGAGTCAGTTTATAAGAATTTTGGTCATATAAAAATTTTATTGAACATTTCACCGTCTTTTACCCGTCTCCTAGTAGAATTTGGAAGTTCACATAAAACTTAATTTACCGCTTCTGTCAGTGGAATTTCAGAAAACCTAGAGACACAGTTAATATCATGGAGTAAAATGTGTTTCAATGAGATGAAAATAATTTTTGGTGAATAGTAACTTTTTACTTTTATTACCACTATTAAAAGTAAATAGGGTAATTAAGGGTAAAAATGATATTAATATTACCCAAACACGTGTCCTAATTCTATTGGAAAAGTTTATCTCAACCAAAAACAATCTTAAGAATAAAATATTATCATTTAGGTCCACTTGGATTAGATTAGTACATTTATTATTATTCAATTCAAAGAAGAGTTAAAAGAATTAAATCAAAGTTTAATAACTAAAATATATTTTTAATATAGGGTTATAGATAAGATAAATTGGATTATAAATATTCATTAGATAGCTAAAATTATTTCCTACATTATTTTATTTTATTTATAATTTTTAGAAATTAAATAATTTAATTTATTTATGACAAAATGGTGATGTAGTAATTACCTAATTAATGAAATATTAAAATAATTGATATTATAAATATCCAAATAAATATAATTTGAAACTTTTTATGAATTCCAATAATTTTCTAGGTTAATATGATATATTATTATTTTTTATATGAATTTTATTAGAAGTAATAATGTTGTTATGAATTTATCAAAAACAAAATACCCAATAGTGTCGAAATTGACATAAAAGAGTTTTTAAAACAAATATTATATTATTAATTGATATTATATTCCTAAAAATCTAATGTTCAACCAAAGGACTTATATTATGATAGGTGTACCATTAATGGACCACTGGGGGGGGTCTATTGGAAGTTTATAGTAAGTTTATTAACCATATAATATAAAAATAAAAAGTGACATGGTAAATGTCAAATTAATTAACTAAGAGTTAAAACTAAAAGATAAGGTTAATATAATGACCCAAACCTGACTATAATCTATTGGTTCAAATGATTTCTACCCATAACCACATTAGACTTTTAATAATCCACTTTGGAGCCATTATAAATCTAATATGAATTTGTAATAAATTAATACTTTAAGTTTTTTCTAAAGATCCCCTCCTCCCCCTTATAAAAGGACACCACTTCTAACCAATTATTCATACCTTCAAATCCATTTGGTTCAGAAAAACTCTACCCATATAACCTCTCAAATATCCTCCATTAAACCTAAAGGACTTAGTTTGATCATAAATCCAACCTAAGGATCCCTTTTGATCAAATCAAAAGGAATAACCCAAAGAAGAGGTAATGATTTCACCACCCTTTTTCAAGTTCCTTTCTTCTTCAATTTCTTCTTTATTTATTATTTCATTTCTAAATTAATAACTCCAGTATATTATATATACTGTGATGTTATTATAAATATGTTACAACCATATTCAGTATTCTATCCATCCTTTGAATGACATGTCACCATACGTACGTACGTACGGCTTACCGTCTCCACGTCGTGGTGTAATTGTTATTCAAAAACATTATTATTTTGATGTGTGTGATAATGATATGTAATTGATTTAAATAATAAATATAACATGATAATGATTCTTTATATATGATACACAATCCAATTATATATTATTTTAATATCAAAATAATGATATCGTCGCTCGTGCGTACGTACGGACTACTGTCTCCACGAACGCAAAGAGATTCATTCCCCATCGTATACATTCAAGTATAATTCTCAATTGATGATGAAAAATAATGTTTGAGGACTTGATATCATTCTGGATATGAATAAGATACAGCCTATTCATAGCAAACATAGCTTATGTAACAAAATATATAAAAGAAAACGAGTAAGTTAACTCCCGAAACAACGATAACACTAAAATATTATTAACAAAGAATTATTAGAAGATCATATATGATATAATAATTATGTATATGGTTCTTGTATAATTTAATAACAATTTTTTAACTATTATACAGGAGGTTAACATACCATCAACTAAGGAAAAGTACAAGGTAATGGTTAATTCCTCAATCTCTTTATTATCCGAAATTGTTTATATGTAAGTATTTACTGGGACATTTTTATCATCCATGTCCATTTTTCATAAAAATGATTTCAAAATGAAGATTTTAAGGATTTGTGAAAGGTAATATTTATCAAGATCATAATTTTAAATGTTTTAAAGATTTATCTTTCTAATTATTTTTAATTAATGTCCATGTTTTCAAAATAATTTGAAGGATTTATTTATATTGACATGAATGTTTTGAAATGATAATTCTTTTAAAAAGTTTAAAAGTGGTATGGGACACTTTGATTCAAAAATATCTTTTAAATTACTTCCTTTATAAATGTGTGAATTTTAAATGATTTTACAATAAGGATATTTCTCTCAAAAAGTTTTACTCGTCATTTTAAACTAAGACAACATCTTTTACTTGAAATTATTTTTGATATAGGTTGATTTATTATAATACAATATTCCATGTTGTATTGAATGAGTTATGAAATGTATGACTTTGGATGTTCTTTTTTTATACCATTCATGGTTTATGGTTAATGTAATGACATTTTTTATGCTATGTTTAATATGAATGGTTATGTTATGTTTCAACTTTTTCATATGAGGAATGAAGTGGACTTAGTAAATGACCGGTGGAGCCCGCTATAGCTCCTAGATGCATCGGTAGGTCTCATGAGACAAACTAGTGTCTTGGCACAAGGCCTTGACAAAAAATTTATTTGTATTCTTGGTATGAGGCCTTGACTATGTGGTAATGATGTCTGGTATTTGGCATTCCCTCATTGTGATATTAGTTATTACATGTGATTATTCGACTAGTAGAATGTACATGTGCATGTTTATATGGTAATGTTTCTTTTATTTTTACCATATTATGTTCAAGTTTATGTTTAAAAGGCTGTTGTTTTTATTACACATCTTGCCTTAAAAGTTTATAGTTCTGCTAAATTATTTACCCTTACTGAGCATCTGAGCTCACCCCTTTCTTATGTTTTATTTTCACAGGATTCCAAGATGTGTATTAGGATTGATATGCAGGGTTAATGTAAAGGGGATTAATGGCGTTCTCAAGGGATCATTTATGTTTTTTTATTTTCTAAATTGTAATGTAACATCCATATATGTAATCTATTTTCCAAGACTGCTAAACTGATCGGTCTTTCAGGACTTGATTACTTGTAAACAATACAATGTATTAAAATAATGCTCTGACTCTGGGTAACTTGGGTCAGGGAATTACAGTTGGTATCAGAGGAAGTTAGAAATAACCTTGGAAGCTAGATTTAGATAAACTCTGATTAGAGCACATATCCCTAAGATAGACTTTGAGGATTAGTATAGAAGAACTTCCAGGAATATTGGTATTGTAGAGATTTTGTGAGTTTTCCGAGAAATACATCCCTATATGGATACGAGCAGGTAGAGGCAGCTCTGGCATAGATTTACGTAGGGGTAAAACCCGAAAACACCGCTTTGAGCTAGACTCGAACGGGAACTGGTACACGACAACGGGTCTTGCTGCTTTCTTGGTTACAACACTCTCAGGGGATATGCTTAGGATAATTCTCATTTTGTTTACAAACCATTATGAAGGGTTTATGAGTATATACTTCCTCAATAAAAACATCTTTATGATTATGGATTATATCCATAAAATTTTCAATTTACGTTAGGTATTTTACAAGATTGGAATTATTCATTTCAATCCATAAACTGACCTAGTCTATGCTATTGTATAGACATGGCGCCCAGTAGAGGGAATGTGAACTCCAACAATACGTATGATCCAAAGAGTAAGAAAGATTATATCTTTAATGGTATTAAGCCAGTATTTAGAAGGGAAATTATCTCCCATTTATTATCATCATATGAAAAAATAGTATCATGTGTTGAGAAGATAAGTAAAGAATTCTCAGAGTCCTATGGCTTTGAAGGGAAGCTAGAGAATGAAAGGATGGTAAAGAGAAGGACAGATAAAGGGAAGAAGGTAAAGAAGGATTTTCCCATATGTGATAATTGTGGAAAGAATCAACGTGGAAAATGCTTGAAGAGAATGGGATTATGTTATCAGGGTGGAGGAAAATGACACCATGTACGTGACTGCAAGGGTAAGAAAATGGTTTCAAATGTACAATGCTTCATTTACAAGGATTTTGGACCCTACGCGAACTAATGTCCCAGTCATCAGACTATGCCGCAAATGATGCTATTGGATAATAATCAAGTTATGATACTACCACAGATGAAGAGGAATGACTAGAGTTCTTATGTTGATTATGTCATTTGAGTGTTGTATCAAAAATGTACTTGTTATAATAATTATGGAGTATATAAGGATTGTACTGAAGTACTATTTCATTAAGGACTTGAGATTTTTTGGAAGAAAAAAAGTGACTCAATAGCAGGTTAGATTTTTGGAAAATATATGGTTAAGATAAAGATAAACCATAATATGGTTCTGATACCGAGGTAGTGATTTTGGAATACTACATTATTGATTTGGATAAATTATATTGCATATTCTTGACTACCTTGAAACTGATTAATGATTTGTATATTCCATCATTTTTGGGGTTTAAAAAATTTTTGGATAAAAGGAGTATATCCAATATTTTATAAGTAATAAGGGATCATGAATGTAATCAATAAGGTTTTATGGTAATTCAGGATGTTGCAGTGTTTTAATAGAATACATGATGAAGGTGTTCACATGTTATTAGGCGACAAAAAAGATCTTCATTGTGTTTACCTTCCTTATAAATTTTGGACTTTGAGTTTGGACAGAATTATTTTGGATAATTCTAGTTTGATATTATTTTTGGATTTCCATAAAAGGACAACCCTGAGGTCGGGTGGCAACCCGTTGCATCCGGCAAGGCCGCGAGACATGCACCCACAACCGAAGGGAGACAAGGGTGTATCACCTACCATTGACCCACGTGATGTCCTGGATTGAATAATGTAGTTTTTTAATGGTTCTTCTAGATGAATTATAAATTCATTTTTTATCCCTATACAAATAGGATAAATAGAATATTATTTTTAAGTTCTATTATATTTTAGAGTGAAAGATGAGTTTGTGGTAGAACTTAGTTAAAGGATGGGACTCTACTTGTGAAGTATATATTTTTATTCCTCTCTTATTCAATGAATAAATTAATTCTTATACTTTAGTGAATGGATATTAAAACAAAAAAAGGTGTTATCCTAATACCATATCTTTTTTTTGAACCGATGGTATTTTAAATCATCATAGATTGATGAATTTAAGGCCCTAAATTTTACGCTTGGTTGTGATTGATGAAATCAATAACTACCAATAAATATTTATGTTTTACCTCCGAATATATGTCTCTAATTTCCACTAATTTTCTCCTAATTAAGATCTTGATTTGGTGGTGACCCTTTCATTTCCCTTTCCTCTTATTAAGACTAAATTTTAGTAACCCAATTTCTGATGTGGGTTTTCCCACAAAGATATTTTCGATTTTCAACGTTTTATTTTCGAAGAACAATTTCGAATTGCGAGGACTCAATTTATTAAAAGAGGGAATAATGTAACACCCCAAGATTTCATAGAACATTATTTCTTCAATGTAATTCAATAACTTTCACTACACGCAACATCGAGTTCAAGCGCACCATAACTTACCAAACTTGCCATTCAAAAGCGGTTATGAATAGTATTAACTGAATTTTAAACTATATATAATCCTTATAATTTTAGAATCCATATTATGAGTTTCTTAGACATAATGTAAGAACAAATACATTTTTTTCTGATAAAAGAAGTATTTTTCAAAAAATGCAATTTTACCGCCTTTTAATGGTGAAGCATTTTTTAATCCAATATTTGAAACTTTTATATATTAAATTTGACAAAATGAACTTCTTATTTAGAATCAGGACATAATAATTTAGTTTCAATAATGTTTTTGTGTTTTTCTGATTACTTTTATATTTGGGCAAATAGTGAAAAATACTATATTTTAACTGAAAACAACTTTTTTAATCAAAATAATTTATATTGTTAAAGTATACATTTTAATTGTTTGGAAGTATAAATAGATTATATTTTTACCATTTAATCAAATTATGGTCATTTTAAGTAATTTCACTTTGAAATTGGACATAAAAAGTGTCAATCCTTTGATAGTTATTATTTCTTAAAAATACGCCTTTTGGTTTTGACAGCGGAAATTAATTTTAAATTAATAAATTCAACTTTTATGTTTTGAATTTTGTAAAATATACTTAATTTTTGGATTTGGAATATCAAAATTATCTTAGGGTGAAATTTTGGTACTTTTCTGAAAACTTTCGATTTTTGATGAATAGTGAAAACACTGAGTTTTGGGTTAAAACCAACTTTTTATTTAAATAATTATTTTTTTATTTAAATTTATTTTAGGTCAAAATAGATACATAATACCTATATAAGTTCAATATAATTTATTGGAGTCAGTTTATAAGAATTCTAGGCATATAAAAATTTTATTGAACATTTCACCGTCTTTTACCCATCTCCTAGTAGAATTTGGAAATTCTCATACAAATTAATTTTACCGCTTATGTGAGTGGAATTTCAGAAATCCGAGTGAGATAGTTAATATCGAGGTGTAAAATGTGGTTCAATGAGATGAAAATAATTTTTGGTGAATAGTAACTTTTTACTTTTATTTACCACGGTTAAAAGTAAATAGGGTAATTAAGGGTAAAAATGACATTAATATTACCCTAACACATGTCTTAATTCTATTGGACAAGTGTATATCGACCAAAAACAACCTCAGGAATAAAGTATTATCATTTAGGTCCACTTGGATTAGATTAGGACATTTATTATTATTTAATTCAAAGAAGAGTTAAAAGAATTAAAATCAAAGTTTAATAAATAAAACATTTTTAATATAGGGTTATACATAAGATAAATTCGATTATAAATATTCATTATAAATATAAGAAGATTTCCTATATAATTTTATTTTATTTATAATTTTTAGACATTAAATAATTTATTTTATTTATGACACAATGGTGATGTAGTAATTACCAAATTAATGAAATATTAAAATAAATGATATTATAAATATCCAAGTAAATATAAATTGAGACTTTTTATTAATTACAATAATTTTATAGGTTAATATGACATATTATTATTGGTTATATGAATTTTATTATAATTAATAATTCTTTTATAAATTTATCAAAAACAAAATACCCAATAGTGTCAAAATTGACATAAAAGAGTTTTTAAAACAAATATTATATTATTAATTGATATTATATTTCTAAAAATATAAGGTTCATCCAAAGGACTTATATTATGATAGGTGTATCATTAATTGACCACTTTGGGGTCTATTTAATGTTTATAGTAATTTTATTAACCATATAATATAAAAATACAAAGTGACATGGTAAATGTCAAACTAATTAACTAAGAGTTAAAACTAAAATATAAGGTTAATATAATGACCCAAACCTGTCTAAAATCTATTGTTTTAAAGGATTTATACCCATAACCACCTTGTAATTTTAATAATACACTTTTGAGTCATTAGAAACAGAATATGAATTTATTATAAATTAATACTTTATGTTTTTCCTAAAGAGCCCCTCCTCCCCTTTATAAAAGGACACAAGTTCTAACCAATTATTCATACCTTCGAAGCCTTTTGGTTCGGCCAAAATCTTCCCAAATAACCTCTAAAATATCCTCCTTTCATCCTATAGGCCTTAATTTGATCAGAAAGCCAACCTAAGGATCCCTTTTGATCAAATCAAAATAAAGAACCTGAAGAAGAGGTAATGATTTCACCACCCTTTTTCAAGTTCCTTTCTTCTTCAACTCCTTTATTTGTTATTTCCTTTATAAAATAATAACTCCATTACCTTATATATACTTTGATTTTATTATAAATATGGTAAAACCATATTCAGTATTATATCCATCCTTTGAATGACATGTCACCATACGTGCATACGTACGGCTTACTGTCTCCACGTCGTGGTGTAATTATTATTCAAAAACATTATTATTTGGATGGGTTTGATAATGATATGTAATTTAGGTAAATAATAAATATAACATGATAATTATTCTTTATATATGATACTCCATCCAATTATATATTATTTTAATATCAAAAGAATGATACCGTCGCTCGTGCATACATACGGACTACCGTTTCCATGAACGCGATGAGATTCATTCCCCATCGTATCCATTCAAGTCTAATTCTCATTTGATGATTAAAAATAATTTTTAAGGACTATATATAATTCTAGATATGAATAATATATAACCTATCCATAGAAAACATGGCTTATTTAACAAAACATATAAAATAAAACGAGTAAGTTAACACCCAAAACGACGATAAAACTAAAATATTATTAACAAAGCATTATTAGAAGATCATATATGATATCATAATTATGTATATGGTTCTTGTATAATTTAATAACAATTTTTTAACTATTATATAGGAGTTTAACATACCATCGACTAAGGAAATGTACAAGTTAAGGGTTAATTCCTCAATCTCATTATTATCTGAGATTATTTATGTGTAAGTATTTACTGGGACATTTTTACCATCCATGTCCATTTTTCATAAAAATGATTTCAAAATGAATATTTTAAGGATTTGTGAAAGGTACTATTTATCAAGATCATAATTTTAAATGTTTTAAAGATTTATCTTTCCAAATATTTTTAATTAATGTCCATGTTTTCAAAATGATTTTAAGGATTTATTTATATGGACATGAATGTTTTGAAATGATAATTCTTTTCAAAAGTTTCAAAGTGGTATGTGACACTTTGATTCAAAAATACCTTTTAAATTACTTCCTTTATAAATGTGTGACTTTTAAATGATTTTACAAAAAGGATATTTCTCTCAAAAAGTTTTACTCATCATTTTAAACTACGTCAACATCCATTACTGGAAATTATTTTTGATTGAGGTTGATTTTTTTATAATACAATATTCCATGTTGTATTGAATGAGTTATGAAATGTATGAATATGGATGTTCTATTTTTATACCATCAATGGTTTATGGTTAATGTAATTACATTTTTTTTGCTAGTTTTAATATGAATGGTTATGTTATGTTTCGACTTTTTCATATGAGGAATGTAGTGGACTCAGTAAGTGACGGGTGGAGCCCGCTATAGCTCCTCGATTCATCGGTAGGTCTCATTAGACAAAATAGTGTCTTGGAACAAGGCCTTGATAAAATATTTATTTGTAGTCTTGGAACGAGGCCTTGAATATGTGCTAATGATGTCCTCTATTAGGCATTCCCTCATTGTGAAATTAGTTATTACATGTGATTATTCGACTAGTAGAATATCCACGTACATGTTTATATGTTAATGTTTCTTTTATTTTTACCATATTATGTTCAAGTTTATGTTTAAAAGTATGTTGTTTTTATTACATATCTTCCCTTAAAAGTTTATAGCTTCCGCTAAATTATTTACCCTTACTGAGCATCTGAGCTCACACCTTTCTTATGTTTTATTTTCCCAGCATTCCAAGAAGTGTATTATGATTGATATGCAGGGTTAATCTAAAGGGGATTAATGGCGTTCTCAAAGGATCATTTGTGTTGTTTTTTTTATTTTCTAAAGTGTAATGTAACGTCCATATATATATTCTATTTTCCAAGACTACTAAACCGATTGGTCTTTTGGGACATGATTCCTTGTAAACGTGCCAATGTATTAAAATAATACACCGACTATGGGTAACTGGGGTCGGGGCGTTACACAATCTCACAAGTAAAGGGGTTAAATTTGTTTGGACAAAAGAGTGTGAATAATTTTTCGAAAAAATGAATAGAATATTAGTCAATGATTCTATCGTGACTCTGGATTTGGGGAATGATGGGTTTGTTATTTATAGTGCTGCTTCAAAGAAAGGACTTGGTTGTGTCCTTATTCATAAAGATAGATTTATTGCCTTTGCATCACGATAGCTAAAAATTTATGAACAAAACTATCCTACTCATGACCATGAGTTAGAATCTGTAATCTTTTCTCTGAAGATATGGAGACGCTATCTCTATGGTAAAAAATGTGAGATATATACTGATCACAAGAGTTTGAAGTATATATTCTCGCAGAAAAAAACCCAACATGAGGAAAATGTGATGGCTTAAACTACTCAATGATGATTTCAGAATACACTACCACAAGGGGAAGGGAAATGTAGTGGCAGATTCTTTAAGCAGAAAGGATCATGGTGTTCTGAACATGATGAGAGTTTAAAGTGTTCCTATGTTCATAGATCTAGTAAAGCTGGATATGGGAATAACCAAGGAATGTAAAACATCAGTACTTTTTCAAATGGTTACCAAACAATATTTACTAGAAAGGATAAAAAATTATCAGACTGATGATGATAAGTTTCAAAAGAAAATTAAAGATGTGAATGAAGGGAGATTTATGGATATCATATATGAAGATGGAATTTTGAAATTTGGGAAGAGGATTTGTGTTCCCGGTATACCTGATCTAAAAATAGAATGGTTAGATGATACTCATAGCACCAATTTCTCTATACACCCCAGTAGCACTAAGATGTTTATATATTTAAAGGAATATTTTTGGTGAGACAACATGAAGAGGTGGATGGCTGATTATGTGTAAATATGTATGCTTTTTCAATAGGTGAAGGCTGGAAGACAACATCCAAGATGAGTTATGCAAGCTCTTCCCATACCTGAGTAGAAATGGGATGATATTATGATGTATATTGTCATGGGGATACTAAAGACTCCAAGAACTAAATGGTGCAATATGCGTCATTGTCAATCATCTTACCAAGTAATCACATTTTCTTGCTATAAGATAAGATTTAACACTTGAAAGTTTAGTAATACTATATATTAATAAAATTGTAAGACTTCGTGGTGTACCCTTGTTGATTATTTCTGATCGTGATCCCTATTTTACATTAAGATTCTAGAAAATCCTTCAAAAATCCCTAGATACTGAACTTTGGTTGAGCACTGCCTACCAACCTCAAACTGATGGATAATCGGAAAAAACTATTCAAACCTTATACGACATGTTGAGATCTTTCCCACTTGAGTTTCAAGGTATGTGGGATTATTATTTACCTCTTGTAGGACTTTCATATAACAATATGTTTCATTAAAGTATTTAGATGGCACCATATGAAGCATTATATGAAAAGAGATGTCGCACACCAACTTATTGGGATGATGTTAGTGAAAGAAAACTTGTAGGCCTAGAACATGTTGGGGAAAAAATGGAAAAGGTGAATATTATCTAAATCCACATCAAATAAACTCAATGTAGGAAAAAGATCTATGCCGATAACTAAAGGATGGATTTGGAATTTCAAGTTGGTGATCATGTTTTCTTGAAGGTATCTCCGTGGAAGGGTGTTATAATATTTGTTAAGAATAATAAATTATATCCCAGGTACATAATACCTTTCTAAATTATAGAATAAATTGGATTTGTATCATACCATTTGGAAATTCCACCAAGTATCTCCAATGTTCATGATGTGTTCCACATATCACTGTTGAGAAAATGCATGCCAGACCCAACGCATGTACTTACCAATAAAGAAATAGAACTAGAGCCCATTATGTCTTATTTTGAAGAGCCTATCAAGATTCTTGATACTAGATAATAGGTGTTGAGAAACTATATGACTCGTCTGGTAAAAGTTCATTGGAGAACCTATAAAATGGAAGAGGCAATGTGGGAACCTGAGGAACATATGATGAAGAACCACCCAAATATTTTTATGTAGTAATTTTCTAGAAATTTTAAGGATAAAATTATTTTAATGAGGAAAGAATTTATCACCCCAATCTTCTATGGTATACTTCTCTTTGAATAATACAATAGCTTGCGTTGTATGTAGCTCTGAGTTCTAGCACATCCCGACCAATCAAACTATCCATTTAAAAAGTAGTTATGATTAGTAATACCCACTTATTGAAATTTTATAAATTATATTTTTCAAAATGGAATTCTCTTTTGGATTCGGAATATCAAAATTATCTTAGGGTGATTTTTTGGTAATTTTATGATAACATTCATATTTTGATGAATATTGAAAAATACTAAATTTAAATTTCAAAAAAAACTTTTAATTGAAATAATTTATAGTGTTAAATTATATATTTGAGTTGTTTTAGATAATCATTATATTATATTTTTATCATTTAATATAATTTATATCATTGGATGCAATTTCACATTTAAATTGTACATAAACACATGCCAATCTTTTGATAGTTTTTACCTCTTAAAAACCAACTTTTTGGTTTTGACAATGGGAATTAATTTTAAATTAATTACTGTAAATTTTTTGTTTTGAATTTGGAAAATTAGATTCCATGTTTGGAATCACAGGGTACAAATTGTGTAAATAGTAGCCTTTTATTTTTTGGACATTATGAATAGTAACTTCAGTAATTATTTTATTTTACATGATTAAAGGGTAAATCCGGTAAATAAGGGTAAATAATAATAATATTATATTATTAAACTACCCTAACACATGTCATAATCTTATTGGATGAGATATTTCCAACCATGGGCTTCCTTGGGTCGATTTTGGGACCCCGTGGAGCCACTTGGATGGGAAAAAGACATTTTATGAGAATTAATTTAAATTATAGAAAATTATAACATAAACATGTATCTTTCAATAAAAAAATTATATGTGGTTATATAATTGGAATCTTATAAAATAAATAGTAATTATAAATCTAAAAATATGTCCTACAACATGATATTTTATTTAAAATTTTTTGACATAAAATAAATATGTTTATGTATGACATAATAATGATGAAGTATTTTCTTTATTAATGAAGGAATCAAATAAATGATATTATAATTATACAAATAAATATAATTTGAAATTTTTGATTCCATAAAAAAACTTATAGGTGAATATGACATTTTAGGGTTGATTAAATGTATTTTTTCCATGAAATCAAGTTTTTATGACTTTCAAATAAACCAAATACAAAATAGGGTCAAAATTGACATAAATGAGTTTTTAAAACAAATACTATTTTATTAGATAATATAATATTATTCAAAATAAATGATTCAGAAAAAAGACTTATATAATATTAGATAGTAATTTATGAACCATTTGAGGTTCTCTTGAAATTTTAGAGTAACTATATTAACCATGTAGTATAAAAATACATGAAGACATGGTAAAAGTTAAACTATTTAACTAAGAGTTAAATGTAAAAGATAAGGTTAATATGGTGAGCTAAACTTGTATAAAACCTATTTATTGAGAGTATTTAGACCAATCCCAACTTTATCCTAGAAATAAATCCATTTTTATCTATTAAAAATCGAAAATTATTTTATAATAAATTAATATTTCAAACTTTTCCTAAAGTGCCCCTCACCTCTCTTATAAAAGGGTACTTCCCCTTCTCTCAAATTCACACCTCCAAAACCATTTTTCTTGGAAAACCACTGATAAAATATTCTCAAAACTACACTCACATCAACTTATAGGCCTTTTATTTAACATAAATCCAACCTAATGAGACCTTTTTTTCAAATCAAAATGAAGAACCCGAAGAAGAGGTAATTATTTCATCACCTCTTTCAAAGTTCATTTCTTCTTCCACTTCCTCTTTATTTTGTTGTTTACATAATAAAATATTAAATCTAATACCTTCTACATACTGTGATGTTATTATAAATATGGTACAACTATATTCCTTATTCTATCCATCCTATGAATGACAAAGTCACCATATGTGTGTATGTATGACTTACCATCTTCACGTTGTGGGGTAGTTTTTTATTCAACACTTCATTATTTGGATGGGTATAATAATGAGTATAATTGATGTAAATAATAAATATAACATTTTAAGGATTATTTAAATATAATATACCATCAAATTACATACGATTTCACCATCAATAAAATGATATTTTCACTCATGTGTACGTACAGATTACCGTCTCCACGACACGATGAGATTCTGTTCCCCATTGCAATCGTTCAAGAATAATTTTCACTTGATGATTAAAAAATAATTTTTAAGAACTTAATATCATTCTGGATATGAATTAAATACATCATATCCATAACAAACATGACTTACGCTACAAAACATATAAAAGAAAAATGAATCATTTAAGACCTAAAACAATGATAATACTAAACTATTATTAACAATGTATTATTGAAAGATCGTATATGATATCATATTTATGTATGTGGTGATGGGATAATTTAATGACAATTATTTAACCATTATACAAGAGGTTATTTTACCCTCAACTAATGAGAAGTACAATGTAAGCGTTAATTTTACAATAACTTTATTATCTGATGTTGTTTATACGTAAGTATCTACTAGGACTTCTTTACCATCCACATCCATGTTTCTTAAAAATGTATTTCAAAACATTTGTAATAATTCCTTAACTATGGTTTAAAGTCTTTTATACCCTTGTTTTAATTTTTATAAAATGTTTTTAAAGGAATATTTCTGTCATTTTCCAAACAAGGTCCTTTATAACCTTTTCAACAAAACTATGGAAAGAATATTTCTTTTAACTTATACGGTGGGTGCGACTACTTTCCACCGTTATAACACCTTCAAAGCTTCACTAACAAGATTCTAAGAATATTTTTAAGATAAATGTTTCCTTTAATTTAAAATTATTTCATAGAGAAAGAGATATTTCACACAAATTGTTTTTGGATTGATTTCATCTATGTCAACATCCTTTGTTGGATTTTACACTTGTTTGAAGCTGATTTATTATGATACAATCCTACATATTGTATTGAAGGTTTTGTGATATGTTTGACTGTGGATGTGTAATTTTTATACCATTAATGGTTTATGGTTAAATTATTAACATTTATTATACTAGTTTTAATATGAATGATTATGTTATGTTTCAACAGTTTCATATAAGGAATGCATTGGATGTAGTAAGAAACGGGCAGGGCCCGCTATTGCCCATCGATGCATCAGTAGGTATCGTGAGACAAAATAGTGTCTTAGCACAAGGCCTTGGAAATATTTTTTATTTATAATCTTGGCACAAGGACATGACTACGTGGTTATGATGTCTGACATTATGAATTCCATCATTTCGAGATTATCTCTTGATATTACATGTGATTATTCGACAAGTAGAATATCCATGTGAATAATTAGCTGGAATTATTTGATTTATCTTTGTCATATTAGGATGATGTTTATGTTTAAAAGTCTTGTGTTTTAGTCATATACATTGCCTTAAATTTTTATGATTATTTATGATAGTTTCAACTATAAGGGTTGGTGTCCTGAGAACCAACTGTTTTGTACTTTGATTACATGAATGTTCACTTATTATATATTGTTTATTGTTCTGCATTACTATAATATAATAATGTCCTGGAATATTTTTTACATTAATAAGGTCATAGCAGATCCCCGCTATGATGAGAACCTTGAAATTCTATAACAATATTCTTAAATAAAGTTATACGGTTGGATGACATACTATGATAGGACACATAGTATACAGACCGTCATGTGTGAGTACTCGTCAGAAGACGAGACTCTCTCTCATAGAGTTCGCACTTGGTAATCTCCAAGAAGGGAGATTATGAGAACATGCCAGCCAGTAGTAATTCTGAATGTCTTGGTGTCATCGGATATTGCTATCTGTGAGCGTGTGTAATAGTCCTTAGATTGAATGATTATCATTAACTCATGTCATGACTCGCACACTTAGATTTACTGACGAAAACCGTCATGTAGACAGTTGGCGGGAAGTAGGGTACGTTGGGTGCGTTACAAGTGACATGTTGTTAATGGATAAGTCGAGGAAGGATTTGTCCCTTCCATTTATGGAAGTTGATATCTCGAGCCTTTGATTAAAATAGAACTGTTGCATTAAATTCCATGGCCATGGTGTAAACGACGAGTTTATTTCAGGTATTCAAAGAACAACGGATCAAAAATATAGGTTTATGACACTTCCATGAAACCTGCTTGATGAGATATTGAGACAAAGGGATTAAATTACACAGTAAGCATTTGTATGAGGTGATACGTCAATGCGGCGTCAAATTATTTCTCTTGGGTACCTTGACCCGTTGCTAGACAGTAATCTTGGACTTTAGGCAAGCCTGCCTAATGCTAACAAGAAATAGGCCTAGAGGGTCACACACTAAGTATATCCAAGTATCTCATGTTGAATAAAGATTATTCCCGTACGTGGTTTAATAATTATTCAAGGAATCATAAGTTGTTTTAAATGATGGAGGAAAAATAAAATAAAACAAGTACACGCCGTGTATTATTAAATGTACACGCCGTGTAGTTTTATTTTGGAAAGGAAATGAATAAATGAAAATAAGATATACACGCCGTGTACATTTAATGTACACGCTATGTAGTTTTCAATGAAAAACAATTACACGCCGTGTATTTATTATTACACGACGTGTAGTTTTTCTATTAGGGATTTTGAGGGTATAATATTGTTTTAAATGATATTTATTATAATCAGCATGGGCGCATGTCAAGGAATTATCTATTCTACATGGGAGTTTTAAATAAGATTCAATGAAATAAATAAAACGCGTAACGTGTTTATTTATTGTCATAACTCTATAACCCCACACACCCGATTATAAATATCCTCACAACCCCAACTCTTTTCCGACACACAAGAAAATCATTGTTCACAACATCTCTGGAGAATTATTTCAAGACCGAAAGAACCTATTCCTCCAAGAACGCTCTCAAGACCGAGAGAGATCCTCTTCCATCGGATCAAGAAGATCTAAGGTGGAAAACGCAAGCAAAGGCTTCTCCACGCTAGCACCCAGAGAATCCTTTGGCGATGTACAAAGATACAAGGTACACGTGTGGATCACCGCTAGAGGGAGTCTACACTTGGGTTCTACGATGCAACGATGGATCACATCGACAACGTGATCTAGAACATCATTGAAGAAAGAACACCCAAAAGTTATTTCTTTATAATTAATTAAATTAACTATAATCAACCTATAACGATCCTTGTTTGTGGTTCCGGGAAAAACCATATTCTTTGTCTTTTTCTGTGATTCGATCCGTGGAGACTGACGTTTAACGTCGTATTGATCATTGCTAATGACAAAAAGCCAAGTGGGAACATCCACCCACGCGCTTCCCCTGCACCCGGAACCTTCAAATGGTATCAGAGGGAGGTTACAATGTTGATTATATTTATTTAATTTTCGTTGATAATTTACGCATTCATATTTGATTCAATTCGAAATAAATCTTTCTATAAATCTGAATTAATTAGATCTATTCTTCATCCTTTGTTTCTCGATTCATATCACAGAAACGGCCTTTTAATTTTAATTTTTGATTAAAATAAAAACAAGGAACTCATCCAGAGGAGTCGCTCTTTCTGTCTGTACAACACGGGATTACACGATGTGTAATTAAAACTACACGCCGTGTACTTAGGTTCAACGAACCGTCACTGGTCCGCCAAACCACACCGTGCGAATTGATTATGCCTAAGTTTTAATCACGCCGTGTTGACCAGAATTGAATGGCGCGTGGAAACCGGAATACACGGTGTGTATGTTGGAGCAACACGTCTTGTAGTCCGTTCCAGCCCAGGAGAAACCGTGTACAAAGATAAGCCGCGTACCGCGTACACGGGACTGCCAGGCTGGTTACCGCGTAACAAGGAAGTACACGCCCCATATGATTCATCTACACACCGTGTTCCATAAAATTTCCAAAGTACAGAAAACATGCCAAAGCCCCAGCGTGTACTTTGGATAAAGGGTCAAAATAAAAATACACGCCGTGTAATTATAAACTACACGCCGTGTACTTTCCAGAAATGGAATTTCACCAGGTTTCCTCCAATGTACAAAGACCCGTACAAGGAATATGGATGAGAAGAATCTCAAGGAAATTCAGAAAGGAATTTAAGATAAAGAATTGATTAATTATAAGATCGTAAGTAATTGAATTCGAGCGCGTATTATATTAAATAAAATAACGATTAAAAGAATCTGAATTCTAAATATGCGTAAATGTCATTGCATACTATGGATCATCATGAGCTAAACCAAAGACCCTTTATATGTGTATGGTTTCATTTAAATTTATTTAATTTAAATTTGTTGGCCTGTGAGCCTTCTTCCAATAAAATGTAGGGCCTGCGTGCCCATGGTTTCTTTAATGTAAACCCATGTAATGGAGGATCTTCCAGGCCAGAGGAGACGGTTCAAATCCCGAAGCCGAGGCGAAACATATGCAATAAGATACAAAGGTGGACATGTGGGAGTTGCAAAACACGAACCAACAGGTTCAAGGTGTTTTCCCATGGTTAGGGTTAGCTTATCAAAACTGCTAGATAAGCTAACTAATAAAACCTCATGATCATGCCATCTTATTTTATTTCTGTTTGATTGCATGGTTTATTTATTATGTATGTGTTGTCGCGATCACATAATTAATAAAATGAAAAAGCATGCAAAGATGGAATAAAATAAAAACTGGACTATGCGTAAACATTATCAAAACATGGTTAATCACTTAAGAATGCATCACTTAATATTAACAAGCATGTGATAATGAAAAAATATGCATAAAGAATAAAATCCATCAAATACCATATTAAGTCAGACCAAGTCTTCCGTTACTTGATTAAGTGAAAGACTCAATAAAACTATGTGTTTGACCAACCCTTTTTGGGACACTTACTTTTATAAAGGAAGCCCTTATGAAAGGTTTCGGGTTGACTTAACCATATTACATCAAGAGAAGTAGCCCTTGCTAGACTTGATGTAATATTGGAGGAAAGAGTTGAGGAAATACAAGTCAGGATTTCAGGATTGGGGAGTCCACTCAACAGATCAAGGAACTGTAAGCTCACAGTTGGCAAAGACCTACCTACCTAAATACCTTCAAATAGCTTGACCAACCCTTGTTGGGGTTATGCGAAGGGGAATATGGATCCTTGACACTAGAATGTCAAAGCAACTGGACATTCCGAGTTCAATGGTGAGGGCCATTGGGACTTCATAAAATAGTGGGAGACTTAATAAAATTTATTATTTCTCATAAAATGTAATCAAGAAAGTACTGATAAATCTTCTCTTTTAATTTGTAGAATCAATATGACAACACATCAACCACATTTTCTCTGCGATCAATTCTAGATAAAGACAATATCCTCACCAGCATTAACTTTTAGGAATGGTTTTGGAACCTTCGGGTTATCCTACACCATGAACAGAAGTTTTATGTGCTAGAGTCCTCACTTCCTAATTCTCCTACCCCAGGGGCGAGTGATGAAGATTTACTAGTCTATGATCAACATTTGAATGATGCTCTCGATGTTCAATTTTTGATGCTATCATCTATGTCTAGTGAGCTCATGAAGTCTCATGAAGACATGGATGCCTACAGCATGCTCGAGCACCTCCATGGTTTATACCAGGAGAGAGAAATACAGGAAAGGTTTGAGATCTCCAAGGCTCTATTTCATAGCAAGCTTGGAGAGGGTTCCCCAGTTGGGCCTCATGTAGTCAAGCTCATTGGCTACATTGAGCGCTTGGAGGTTCTAGGGTTTAAACTCCCTGAAGAACTGGGTATCGATCTCATTCTCGCATCACTCCCCAAGAGCTTCTCAAACTTTGTTGTGAACTTCAATATGAACAACATTGAGAAGTCTTTGTCTGATCTTCTCATCCTCATTCGCCAAGTGGACACTGACATGAAGTGTGAAAAGCCTTCTGTCCTCATGGTGAATAAAAGGAAAGGGAAGGCGAAGAGCTTTAAGCCCAAAGCTTCTTCAAGGCCTTCCAAGAAAAGGATGATCAAAGGGGAGGCAAAGGAACAAGATGCTGTTTGTTTTGCATGTGGCAAGATGGGCCACTGGAAGAAAAATTGCACCCAGCCAAGGAAGCAAGGGGAAGCTTTAGGTGCGTTTGTTATCGAATGCAATCTGTTTGTTTCTACTAATTTGGTATTAGATACTTCTTTTGGTGCTCACATCTGTATCCAAATACAGGAACCAAGTAGATTCAAGAAGATTGATCGAGGGGAGGTAGATCTACGAGCAGCCAACGGAGCCAGACTCGCTGCTGTAGCTGTCGGAGACTACCACCTCACATTGCCTACTGGGATGGTCTTGGTTTTGAAAGGTTGTTATTATGTGCCTTATGTTACTAAAAACATTATTTCAGTATCCATATTAGATACTAATGGATTCATATTCAAGTTTGGAAATGAATGCTGCTACTTTTATAAAGATAGCATTTGTTTTGGTAGGGCACATTTATATAACGACCTTTATGTGTTAGACTACACAAACCAAGTAATAGCAATCGATAACAAAGTTAATTCACATGGCTCATACCACACCCAACTTTTGCATCACTGAATAGGTCATGTCAATGAGAAACGTTTGACAAAATTACATCAAGATGGGTATTTAGATTCTTTCGAACTAAAACCACTTGGTGTATGTCATGCGTGTCTACAAGGAAAAATGACCAAAGCCCCATTTATTGGGAAAGGTGAAAGAGCTAAAGAGATTCTAGAATTAGTGCACACAGATGTGTGTGGACCATTTCTAGTTGAAGCAAGGGGTGGGTTCTCGTACTTCATAAATTTTACTGATGATTTTAGTAGACATGGACATATATATTTAATGATGTATAAGTCATATTATTTTGATCGGTTCAAAGAATACATGAATCAAGTTGAGAACCAGCTTGGTAAGAAGATTAAGAAACTCCACTCAGACAGAGGAGGAGAATATATTAATCAAAACTTCATTGATTTCTTACGGGAGTTTGGGATTCTATCTCAACTCACTCCTCCTTACACACCGCAATGGAATGGTGTAAGTGAAAGGAAGAACTGCACCCTGTTGGACAGGGTGAGATCAATGATGAGTCATGCGAGTCTTCCATTATCCTTTTGGGGATATACATTACAAACAGCAGCACACATACTAAACTAAGTACCAACTAAATCGATAAATGGTATTCCATATGAATTATGGAGTGGACGCAAAGCCATGTTATCGAATTTACATGTGTGGGGTAGTGAAGCATTTGTTAAGGCCTCTTCAGGTAACAAACTTGCACCCTAAGGCACAAAGTGTATCTTTATAGGATATCCCAAGGAAACAAGGGGATATTACCTATACAACCCCTCAGAAAAAAAGGTTACAGTGGAAAGACATTCCATATTCCTTGAGAGGGAGAACATCTCCAAAAGAGATAGTGGGAGCGAGATAGACTTCGATGAAGTCGAGGCTCAAGATACACATGAGTTGGTATAAGAAAAGATTCCACAAAGCCCCGTGGAAGAACAATCTGTTCCAGAGACACAAGAACTACGTAGGAGCATGAGAGAGGTGAGAGAACTAAAACGATATGGTTTTCTTGTCAATGAGGATGGTGACTCATTATTGGTTGACAATGATGATCCTCTTACCTACAAGGAAGCAGTTGAAGGCACAGACATTGCCAAGTGGCAAGAAGCCATGAATTTTGAAATGGATTCCATGTACCAAAACCAATTTTGGATTTTGGTAGATCCTCCAGTTGATGTAAAGACTATTGGTAAATAATGGGTATTCAAGAAGAAACTGGACATGGAGGGGCAAGTCAGCACCTACAAGGAATGACTGGTTGCAAAAGGTTTTAGACAGCGTCAAGGAATTGACTATGATGAAACCTTTTCACCAGTTGCAATGCTGAAGTCCATCAGGATCCTATTGGCCATTGCTGCTTACCATGACTATGAAATTTTGTAAATGGATGTCAAAACAGCTTTCCTTAATAGTAACCTCCAGGAAGATGTCTACATGACACAACCTGAAGGGTTTGTGACTCCAAAGGATGCCAACAAGGTATGCAATTTTCAAAAATACATTTATGGATTAAAGAAAGCATCAAGGTCATGGAACATTCATTTTGATGAAGCTGTTATATAATTTGGATTTGTTAAGAATGAATTTTACACTTGTATCTACAAAAGGTTTAGTGGAAGTGCAGTCGTTTTCCAAATAGTATATGTTGATGACATATTGCTAATTGGAAACGAAGTACCTATATTACAGTCAGTTAAGGCATGGTTGCATAAATGCTTCTCCATGAAAGACTTGGGCGAGGCGACATATATTCTTGGGATCAAGATCCATCGTGATAGATCTATGAGAATGCTGGGCCTGAGTCAAAGTACATACATTGAAAAGATACTGAAGAGATTCAGTATGGAACAGTCCAAGAGGGGATTGTTGCCAGTGTCACATGGCATTCATCTTTCCAAGAAAATGTGTCCTCTGACACATGAGGAAATAAAGAGTATGGAAAGGATCCCTTACGCATCCGCAATTGGGTCAGTCATGTATGCTATTCTATGTATGTGGCTAGATGTTGCTTATGCATTAAGTGCGGTAGGCAGATATCAAGCTGATCTGGGAGACCACCATTGGATAGCAGTCAAGACTATCCTTAAGTATCTGAGGCGTACTAAGGATATGTTCCTGGTTTATGGAGGAGATGAGGAACTAGTCATCAGAGGACATGTAGATGCTAGTTTCCAGACTGATCAAGATGACATTAAGTCACAGACTGGATACATATTCAGTTTGAATGGAGGTGCAGTGAGCTGTAAGAGCTCAAAACAAAGTGTGGTGGCAGATTCTACAGTGGAGTCCAAGTATATCGCAGCTTCTGAGGCAGCTAAAGAAGCAGTATGGATGCGAAGCTTCATCCAAGAGTTGGATGTTTTACCGAGCAGTAGAGATCCTATCACACTCTATTGTGATAATACTGCAGCGGTGGCACTTGCAAAAGAGTCAAGGTCACATCAGCGGACAAAGCACATACTTCAGAAGTATCATCTCTTGAGGGATTTTTCTCAGAGAGGTGAAGTTTCAATGAGCAGTATTTCCATGGAAGACAACGTGGCGGACCCATTGAATAAAGCCTTGACTCAGTAGAAACATGATCATCATGTGAGGTCTAGAGGACTAAAAGTCGTAGGCAGTTGGCTCTAGTCCAAGTGAGAGTTTGTAAGGGTTGGTGTCCTAAGAACCAACTATTTTGTACTTTGATTACATGAATGTTCACTTATTATATATTGTTCATTGTTCTGCAAGACTATAATATAATAATGTCCTGGAATATTTGTTGCATTAATAAGTTCATAGAAGATCCTTGCTATGATGATAACCTTGAAATTCTATAACAATAATCTTAAATAAAGTTCTACGGTTGGATGACATACTATGATAGGACACATAGTATATAGACCGTCATGTGCGAGTACTCGTAAGATGACGAGACTCTCTCTCATGGAGTTCACACTTTGTAATCTCCAAGATGGGAGATTATGAGAACATACCCGCCAGTAGTAATTCCACATGTCTTGGTGTCATCGGATATTTCTATCTGCGAGCGTGTGTAATGGTCCTTAGACTGTATGATTATCATTAACTCATGTCATGACTCGTGCTCTTAGATTTACTGATGAAAACTGTCACGCAGACAGTTGGCGGGAAGTAGGGTATGTTGGGTGCGTCACGAGAGATATGTTGTTAATGGATAAGTCGAGGAAGGATTTGTCCCTTCCATTTATGGAAGTTGATATATCGGCCCTTTGATTGAAATAGAACTGTCGCATTAAATTCCATGGACATGGTGTAAACGACGAGTTTATTTCAGGTAGTCAAAGAATGACAGTTCAAGCATATAGGTTTATGACACTTCCATGAAACCTGCTTGATGAGATATTGAGACAAATGTATTAAATTACACATTATGCATTCATATTAGGTGATACGTCAATGCGGCGTCAACTTATTTCTCTTGGGTGCCTTGACCCATTGCTAGACAGTAATATTGTACTTTAGGCAAGCCTGCCTAATGCCAATGAGAAAGAGGCCTAGAGGGTCACACACTAAGTATATCCAAGTATCTCAAGTTGAATAAAGATTATTCTCGTACGTGGTTTAATAATTATTCAAGGAAACCTAAGTTGTTTTAAATGATGGAGGAAAAATAAAATAAAACAATTACACGTCATGTATTATTAAATGTACACGCAGTGTAGTTTTATTTTGGAAAGGAAATGAATAAATGAAAACATGATATACACGCCGTGTACATTTAATGTACACGCCATGTAGTTTTCAATGAAAAACAAGTACACGCCGTGTATTTATTATTACATGACGTGTAGTTTTTCCAGTCGGTATTTTGAGGATATAATATTATTTTAAATGATATTTATTATAATCAGCATGGGCGCATGTCAAGGAATTATCTATTCGATATGGGGGTTTTAAATAAGAGTCAATGAAATAAATAAAATGCGTAACACGTTTATTTATTGTCATAACTCTATAACCCCACACACCTGATTATAAATATCCTCACAACCCCAACTCTTTTCCGACACACAAGAGAATCGTTGTGCACAAAATCTCTGGAGAATTCTTTCAAGACCGAATGAACCTCTTCCTCCAAGAATGCTCTCAAGACCGAGAGAGATCCTCTTCCATCGGATCAAGAAGATATAAGGCGGACAATGAAATCAAAGGCTTCTCCACGCTAGCACCCAGAGAATCCTTTGGCGACGTCCAGAGATATAAGGTACACGTGTGGATCACCGCTGGAGGGAGTCTACACTTGGCTTCTACGACGCAACGACGGATCACATCGACAACATGATCGAGAACATCAACGAATAAAGAACACCCAAAAGGTATTTCTTTATAATTAGTTAAATTAACTATAATCAACCTGTAACAATCCTTGTTTGTGGTTCCGGGACAAACCATCTTCTTTGTCTTTTTCTGTGATTCGATCCGTGGAGACTGACGTTTAACGTCGTATTGATCTCGGATTGATCATTACTAATGACAAAAATCCAAGTGGGCACATCCACCCACGCGCTTCCGCTGCGTCCAGAACCTTCATCAACTATATTGTTATCATTACATAGCATCTGAGATCACCCCTTTATTATGTTTAATTTTACTAGGATGCAAAGAAGTGTATTTTCACTGGCTTACAGAGATTGTCTAATGGATATGAGTGTGTTAAAAGGAGATATAATGTTGTTTTTTTATAATGTAATGTCAAACTTATATATGTATCTAGTAATTTTAAGGCTACTAAATTGATCGGTCTTTCAAGACTTGATCTCATCTGGTCATGCCAATGGTATGTAATATTACACCGACTATTGGTAACTAGGGTCGGGGCATTACATTACTTATGATATATATTACCATTAATTCAACTAAATATCATATGGTTAATCTATGTAATGCCTACATAGGGAAATTGATTTTATATTTAATGTTAAATATCCTTAAAAAAGGTTAATTTCATGTATGTGCAGGATCACTCAACCTTTGCATCATATCTAATAATGATCACATGCCATGTGTGTAACACCCTCGTATGAGTTTCCTAAATTAATCTAGAATGTAACATAACCTCACGAAATCCTCCTTGTATTATAGAGGTTTCCAATTAAGGGTGAGTAAAAAATTCATCATTAAAGAGACTAACAAAAAATAAAAACTTTCATCCAAAACCATAATAGATAATAACTACATCAATGCGTACATGGAATCCTAGTGGAGGATTACCATTAACA
Source organism: Viscum album (assembly GCA_963277665.1). Classification (NCBI taxonomy): domain Eukaryota; kingdom Viridiplantae; phylum Streptophyta; class Magnoliopsida; order Santalales; family Viscaceae; genus Viscum; species Viscum album. The sequence continues at coordinate 1,065,535,988 of OY728135.1, read as the reverse complement.
ATAAAATACACTAGGAAATGGAAAGAGAATTCATGGAATATCATAATCCATACCTCAAGGATTATCTGAAAGGTGTAAACTATAATCATGGAACACTATGAAAAATTCGGTCATTTGTGAGGGGTTATTTGTGGCAGGGAAGGGTCAGGTCGCAAATATTCCATCAGGATGGACTTTTTACAATGGGACCCTTCTCCCGTCCCAGATAGTTACTCATATGCATTGATATTAGATATCTTATCACAAATGGTTAGGAATGCACTATGTGCCACACAGTTGGAAGTTTATTTTCAATGGGATTGGTTATCCCGTTGCAAATATATTTTTTAACTACTGCCAATTAATTAATAGGGTTTCAACATTTGTGACGGGTCCCATTATGAATAATATTTTTTGTGATGAGTTTTATCTCCCATCGTAAAAACTGTTTCAGCAGGTGGGTATTTGTGATGGGTCACATCGCAAATACCTTTTTTACCGCTGCACCTAATTAATAGCGGGGTGAGTATTTGTGATGGGCCCCGTCACAAATACTCTCGTCACAAATAATCTAACTTATATATGTCCTCATCCATTTTTTTCATTTAATACCTTTCTCAATTCCTCTCTATCTCTAAACTCACATATTTCTCTCTGAAATTTTTTTAAAGTTTAAAATTTTGAATCAGAGTAACTTAGAACCCTTTCAGTGTAAAAAGATTCTATTTTAGGGTATTTTTCTGTTTCCTTTATTTTTTTGTTAATTTTTTTAATTTTATGTCCTTTATAATTATTGTTAATTAGTGGCAATTAAATTACATTATAATTAAATGGTTTTTTTTTGCATTATTTATTTTTACAAATCTGTTATGTCATTAGTAAAAAATATTAATAAATTGTAATAATTAGAACTAATTAGTAATAATTTGCAGTAATTAGTAATAATTAATTAGAAATAGAAATAATTAGTAATAAATAGGAATAATTAAGAATAAATAGTAAAAATAGAAATAAATAGTACTAAATAATAATAAATTGTAATAAATTTGATTATATAGGAATAATTGGGAATAAAAAGTAATAATTAAGAATATTTAATAATAATTTTTTATAAATAGGAATAATTAGAAATAATTAATTATTATTATGAATAATTATGAATAATTATTAATAAATAGTAATAATTAGGATTAAATAATAATTAAGAATAATTAGTAATAAATCAGCACAATTGGTGATAAATAGAAATAATTATTAATAAATATGAATAATTTGTAATAAAAGGGAATAATCTGTAATAAAAAGTTATAATTATAAATAATTTATAATTAATAGGAATTATTTTTAATAATTAGTAATAAATTGGAATAATTTATAACAATTAATAATAAATATAAATAATTAATAATAATTAATTAATATTATTATTATTGTTTTTAATTAATAATAATAAGTAATAAATGGGAATAAATTGGGATAAATTGGGATAAATTGGAATAAATAGGAATAATTATTAATAAATAGTAACAAATTAGAATAATTAGTAATAATTAGTAATAAATAGTAATAATTAGTAATAATTAGTAATAATTAGAAATAAATATTAATAATTAGTAATGATTAGTAGTATTTAGTAATAATTAGTAATACTGAAAAAGTTTAGGGTCAAGGCCCTTATTATTAAAAATAAATAAAAAGAAACAAGCACATGGAAGATGGATGAAGTCAAAACGGAAAGTCGACAACAATAATGAAAAAAAAATAGAAAAACAAGAATCACAATAATAATGATATTGTTATGACCAGAATCATCAATATCATCAATAGACTCCCACTCTGAGTGTGAATTCCTTTGATTAAGAAGCCCATTATATTTCTACATAACCTTTTCCTACTCTAGAGTAAACTATGCCAAGCCAGTATACATACCTCACCCACGCCCTCTATTTAAATCATCGCGTCCACCACATCATCGACTTTGCATATGCCTACCTTGCCTCCGTTTTTTCTAAGGCATTATTCCATAATGTGTACCCATTTTATCCTGTATGTCTTTATGACTGCCATCATCTTTGAGAGAATCAAGTGCCTCAAAACTATTACCCTCTTTGATAATCTTTTACTTTTCAGAATTTTGAGCAGAAACTTTAGGTGACTTAAGATGAAAGCCAGTTTTCCTTGGAACCATTTAGAAATCTTCATTATCCAAATTATACCTTTTTGAGATCATTCCATTATGCATGTCATGTGTGGCTTGCATAGTCACTCCCTTGCAACAAGCTCTAACTTTTCAACCAGCCATAACCTGTGCATCAAGATGTCTCGTGATTTTCTCACTTGGGAAATCGGCTAGATTAGAAAGGCTTACCTCACAGGAAACTCTATCTTTGTTCACCATTACACTTTTCCCATCATCATAATTAGTTTCCTCAACAATAATATTAGGCCAAATCCTCTACTTACCAGAGCCCTACACAGGAATATCAACTGACTGCTAAGTTCCCCTCGTATCGACTTACCCAATAGAATTATCCATATGTCCTTATTGACCAACATTTCCTTCAACATTAGAGACAACCTCTAACTTTCCAATATTTCTAATATCAAGAACACCTAATTTCCTACCTCTTTTTGAAACAATAATCCTTATCATGATTGCGAGTATAAAAAATCTCACAAAAAAAGATCTCCTACAATTGTACAGATCAAGCCCAATAATATTACATTCTTTATAGAATTTAGTAATCCTCTCATAAACAATTTTCAGATCAAACTCATCTTCATCGGTAGACAAAAAAACATGATCAACCAAAGTTGAACCCAAATAGACCTCTACCAGAAAGTAGGAAAAATGCCCAAACCTTGCAGTCTTAGTTTCCTTATCCATTTTAATGGGGAGACCATTCGATATGGCAATATCATAAATAATTTTTGAATAAATAGGAATAATTAGTAATAATTAGTAATAAATAGTAATAAATAAGAATAATGAATAATAATTGCTTAGAAATAGGAACAAATAAGAATAAATATGAATAATTAAGAATAAATATCAATAATTTGTAATTAATAGTAATAATTAGGAATAAATAGTAATAATTGGTAATAATTAGTAATAAATTTGAATAATTTATAATAAATATGAATAATTTGTAATAAATATGAATAATTTTTATTAAATAGGTATAATTAGTAATAAATAGTTATCATTAGTAATAAAAAGTAATAATTAGTAAAAAATAGTAATAATTATTAATAAATAGTAATAATTAGTAATAATTAGTAATAAATTTGAATAAATATAAATAATTAAGAATAATTTATAATAAATATGAATAAATAGGAATAATTTATAAAAAATTATAATAAATAAGAATAAATAGGAATAATTACTAATAATTTGTAATAAATAGAAATAAATAGGATTGATTAGTAATAATTAGTAATAATTAGAAATAATTTGTAATATTTTGTAAAAAATAGTAATAATTAATAATACTTAATAATTAATTGTAATATAATAATAAATATGAATAAGTAGAAATAATTCAGGATAATTAGTTATAATTAGATGTAATTACTATTAAATAGTGGTGATTATGAGTACTCTAGAATAATTAATAATTTTTTCTTTTTTTGAATCATTTTTTTCTTATATACAATTATTCAAAAAACTAATTGTTTTATATTTTTTAGAGAAATATTGATCAAGGAAGTCCATAATAGTCATTGTTAGATGATCAGGCTTAGATAAATCAGTGTAGGAATCCTAACGGTTTGGTTTCAATCCTGTATATACTGAGGGTGTTGAAACTTTAATATAATTTGCGTCATCAAAATCAGAATTTTTTTATAAGGGACAATTAAGTGTCTATATAAAAAATGTGGTCTGAGGATGTTTGATACATTTGACAACATTGGGGGTCATCTATTATGTTTTGATTTTCAAATAGATTTTTGTTTTTTGGTATCAATATAGTGAACGCAGTTCTAGAGAAGATACTAATAATTTGGTTTCAGATCCATCATAGTTTCAAAATTTAGTACATGATGTGGCATGTCCACGTTTTTATAAACTAAAACTCATGATCGTACTGATTTAACTCTTGGGTTGGAACTATCTCAATTTTATGATATTTTGAGGTTTGCTGAGTATTCCTTATATCCTGGTTGCAAGATAAGAAAATTTGAAGCAGTTGAAAAATGTATAGCTATTAAATCATATAATGGAATGTCAAATAACTGTTATGATCATATATTCTATTTGGTTAAAACACTATTACCCGTAGGAAATGTTTTGCCTATAAATTAATGTGAGAGAAAGAGGTTGGTTAATAATTTGGGTCTTGGTTATCAGAAGATTCGTGCTTGTTCAAATGATTTCATCTTATATTATGGTGAAAATGAGTAGCTGGATAGTTGTCCCACATGTGGTAAATTAAGGTATAAACAGACTCAACTAGGTATGTATAGATTGATTTCTATAAAATAGTTGAGATATTTCCCAATTACACTCAGATTGTAGTGTTTATTTATGTCTCAGAATAAAGAGGCATTAATGTCACGGCACAAAACCAATATTTAAATTGGTAAAAGATTAAATCATCCCTCTGATGGTGATTCATGGAAATATTTTGACCTAGTGCATCCGTCTTTTTCTTAAAAATCCTAAAATGTACAATTGAGTCTTTATACTAACAATTTCTATCCATTTGATTCTTACGGTAGTCAGTATTAATGTTGGTATATATTAATTACTTTGTACAATTTATCTCCTTGGATTTTGATGAAGGATACATATATCGTTTTGATATTATTAATTCTATGATATCTGAAAAATATATTGATGTCAACTAGAAACCATTGATTGATGAGTTAAATTCATTATGGAGTAATTGTGTCAGTAAATATGATGTTGTTGTGAAACAAAATTTTCTATTGAAAGCTGCATTGATGTGGAAAATTTGTGAATTCCCATCATATGGAATCTTATCTGGATATATTACACATGGTCCAAAATCATGTACATACTATTTGAAAGACAACAATGTGTTTGTTCTCATCAATGGAAAAAACCTTATTTTTTTGACTATCATCACAAATTCCTTTCAACTGATCATCCTTTTTAGAGGAATAAATATCATTTTAGAAAAGTTAAAGTTGAAGGAGATGGACCTCCAACAATGATCTTGAGTACAGAGTTAAAATCAATTGACTCTTCATTACCTCCTATTACATTTTTCCTGACAGTAAGCCCACAAAAAATTGATGGATTTTGTAAAGAACACAATTGGATAAATTGGAGCATTTTGGGGATCTTCCATATTGGTTTGATTTTTTTGTTCGTTACATGTTGGATGTCATACATATTGGGAATAACTATTTTTATAATTTATTTTATACAGTTTTGCATACACAAGGTATGACCAAAGATATTGTAAGGACATGATTAGATCTTGACCAAATTTACAGGTGACCAGAACATGAACTGTTTGAAAATATCAGATCACAAAATTTAATGAATAAAAAATCATCCCACACATTTTCTAAAGAAAATCGATTATTATTTTTTTAGTGGATTATGTATTTGAGACTTTCGGATCATTGTGATTCCAATTTGGGCTTATGTGTGATTAATGGTCATATTATACAATTAAAAAGTCATTATTGTCATGTTATAATAGAAATAATTCTACCAATTGGATTAAGAGGTTAGATTAATTATATGATTTTTATGTGATAATAGACATATCATATGTTTTTTGAGACATTTGTGTGGTGAAAAAAAAAACTATAATGCACTAATCAGAATGCAAGAAGATGTTTTAATTTTATGTAAACTAGAAAAAATATTCCCTGCGGATTACTTTGAGTTAAGGGAACATGTGATATGATATTTTCTACATGAAACAAAATGTGTAGGTCTAGTACAGATCTGATGGATATACCCATTTAAGAGATTCATGCATAAATAGAAGAAAAAAGTATGTAACAAAGCATCAGTTGAAGGATCAATTTCATAAGATTATTTCCATGAAGAAATTTCTTTTTTAAGATCTCATTATTTTGAATCTAAATATTTCTCAAAACACAACCACATGGTCCATAGCGAGGGAAATATTTATGATGAAATAAGAAATAAATTATCCATTTTTAATCATCCCAAACTTGACTTTGGGGGAGTTCATTAACGATAGATTTTAGTTGATTTACATCACACAACTCATACATATGTTCTTCTCGACTATGAAGAAATGGAATCATTTGTACTATGAGTGCTCCTCTAAATTATTCTATAATCTTTGTTACAATAAATTTATTTAATTTTATTTATAGGTTATTTGATAATCATATAAATAAATATCTTCTAAAAATTACAACAGTTACTCTTGAAGAATGCCAATAAAAAAAATTTCTTATTGGTTTTAAAAACTGGTAACATAAATTATTTATGGTTTAACATATAAAATTAATTTATTACTTTTTATATTGATAATTGTTTTAAAAAATTTCAGTTATCACAACATGATGATAAAATTGATAATCTATTGGGTTTATTGAGTAACCCACTATGCAAAATGGTTAAATATTATAATGCATGTGTGGTGAATGGTTTTAGATTTCATACAAATGTATATGGGGAATAAAAAAACAATGAATAATAGTGTTTTCTTGAGATGATATCATCATAGATAAGTTGAAGTTGACTTTTTCGGCACACTAGAATAAATTATTAAACTGTGTTTTCTAGGAAAGAATTGCAAAATAATGCTTAAATATCAGTGTTTTGATACTGAGGGAGGCTTGCATGTTCATATGAGCCATAGAATCATTGATATTAAATATAAAATCATTCTTAAATTAAATGAACCATTTTTATTGTCTTATCAGGAACATCAAATTTATTATGAAAATTACTATGCTACTTCAAGATATTTGGGTGATTGGTAAATCATAATAAAAATGAAATATCAGTAAAATTAGTTTACTCAAAGTGAATATAGTTCTGCTGAAGTGCAAGGAATTAAAAAATTTCAAGAGAAAACTCCAAATAAAACTTTTTCATAAAGATACATGAATATCAATAATATCCCCCCCACATTTAAGGGTCAATGGTGACAATGATGTTAAGGATGTAAAAAATGAATTTGAAATGATAAGAGATGATGAAAATGAAACTCATATAGAAATTGATGGTGCTAAGGAGAAATATGAATATATTTACACCATCTGATATTAATATGAGGATTCAAATGAAGATTGACATGGTTAAATTCTAGTTATAATCATAGAAAATATATATCTATATATAATAGTTGTTTTCAACTGTTTGCTAATAACAACCATTTCATGTTTCAAATGGGCTCAGATCTGTTTCATTGGTTCCAGGAGGCTAATCTACGAGATGATGAGTAGGATGTTGGGTCATCTGACCCTCAGACAACTAGTAGTTCATAGAGGAAAAAGAGGAGGTGTGGTCTTACATGCTTAAGGATTCCTGACCCTATCCCCGAGTGATGTCCACAACTTGGCTTTGATCCACTCTGGTAGAGTTATGATTACCTGTGTATTTTAGTTGGTTTTCATTAATTATCATTAATTTATTTATATACTACCTGTTTGATTATTTTATTTGTTTCAAAGATTTATGTATATAGATATTGGAAAGGGGATTTCAATATTGTGAAATTATTTTTCTTAATAATGGGTTACATGGGATCAGATTTCCAAATAATTTCAGCTCTTCATGTTCAATCATTGGCCTGTATGTAAATAAATAATATTTATTTTAAAATTTATTTAATTAATAACTTGATATTATTAATTTTTTCTAGGGTTTATGTCATCTCATTGATGAGAGAATGAATTAATCTATCTAGAAGACATGGGAGAGTTGTATGCATGATCATTGTCATCAATTGTTTGCACAATTTGAGGAGGACAACATTGAGGAAAGTAGGAGTCACACAATTTGATTAGTATTTATGTGCCCACCGACCTAATTACATTTCATCTAAGGTTTGTGATGGATTATGTTCAAATAGTATGGGTGGTCATTTTTAAAGGATATCATCAGTAGGTTGATAGAATTGGGGGAATAGAAGGTGACATGTTGAAATGGTAGTCGTACATTTTGTACGTATATGGAACATATTTTAAGGCTCTTTTTAAATTAAAATATTTAACTCTGAATACAAATTTTTATTTTATAATCATCTAGGAAATTGAATATCCTGATATTATAGAGTTCGGTGTTTGTAGGAGGATGTAGTTCATACTATCACTGGAGAGATTAAAGGTAATCTCTAGCATCAGATTATGGTCAGTATAATTTATTTTGAGTTTTAAAATTAACTACAAATATCTTTTAAGTATTTTAATTTTAAATTTCAATTGAAGGGGTCATATAAGTCCATGACACCTCGGATGCAGATTGAGAGTTAGGAAAAGAAAAATTATTAGACTAGTGAAGTAAGATTTGATTAGGAGACATGGATGCATCCAACCCAGTATACCTTTGAGAAAGGCTGAGATGTTGGTATTGGCTCTCGATTGACACCTGGGAGTTATTATGGTACCACTGTGATGTTGGTGTGATTCTCGAGAGTATCTCATAGAGATTCAACATCATATGTTGCATAATATTAGAGGAAGTTGTGAGCTTAGGGTGAGATTATAGAGAGTATTTGTAGAGAGATGGAAGATCTCTGTTAACAACAACAACAACGAGAGGTGATGTGTTAGTGGCAACAATAGCAGCATGAGTAGACGTTAGAGTATATGCGATGTCTGGCTCATGGTTATGGATGGAGTTCCCTCTACCATCTCATCCAACTCCTTCTGATGACCCTCATCTTCAGTGATATATTGACTTTTTATGAAAAAACATTTGACTATAATTTTATTTTGAAATTTTATATATTTACATTTTTATATACTATGATTTTTATATTATTATGAATATTTCATTTTTTATTATTTTATTAGTTATTTAATTTTTAAATATTTTATTACTTGATTATTTATTTTATTTTATTTATAATTTTTGTTATTTATTTATTATTTTATTAAAATTATAATTTTATTCTTATTATTAGTTTTTTTAAATTATTTGAAATATTGAGGTTTTTTTTTATTTTATAATTTTATTATTATTATTATTATTAATTTTATTATTATTATCATTATTATATTATTAATATTTATTATTATTATTATTATATTAATATTATTTTATAATTATTATTATTTAATATTATTTTATTGATACTATTTTATTATTATTATTATTATTATTTTATTCGATTTTGTAAATATTTTTTTTTATTTTTTTATGTTGTTTGCAAGAGGCCCATCCTAAAGGGTTTTTAAAAAAGGCAAAGAAACTATTTACGACGGACCATCAAAAAAAAACTATTTGGGACACAATTTTTCACAAGAGATTATTTACGATGGGATCCCATCTCAAATAACCCGTCATAACTAACTCAATTTCCAGAAGTTGAAAGATACCAAATAAAAAAATAAAATAAATGAAACTCCATCCTAAAAGGACCTCAACCTAACCTCAAATCCATATCCATCTCCCATCCAATAAATCTAGGTCAACTTATATCACTAGGACCTTTACCTAGCCAATATCTCAAATATAAGGTTTGAATATCCACCAAAGTTCACATGAAGGATGTGTATATGAAACATGTTAGGACACCCAAAATAGTTACCCTAAGATATTCCACAATACATATATGTAAGTTCATTTATAATGCAATATTCAATTTCATAACGTGCAAAATGAAATAACCCAGTTGGTTCATTGTGAGATTATCAGGCCACCCTAAAGTTTGACCTTACCTACTTCAGCCATTGTCAACAAAATGCATTCATCAATATAGAATATTCACCAAGGGTTACCTTTTCAATTTTTTATCACATAGTCACATTACACGTCATCAAATTCTAGGGAATACAACCACCACCATTGTTATAATTCACACCATGAGGAACCAACATGTAGTTCATCCTCTTGTTATTATCTGCATAGTTAGGGACCAACTCACATAGTGTCTCTCTTATCATCCCACACCCATAAGAACCCACTAATAAGTCATTAAATTATAATACCACACCATGAGGAAGAACCACATAACTGGAAAACTTTTCTATAAGGAAAACCCTTGGAAATACATTTTACGTATAAATCTCTTCATAGAATAAATAAGATATCATAAATAGTCATAGAGAATCATACAACCCAATTTCCAATCCTTCTTACCAAACCCGTTTCATCTTATGAATAATTCACCCATGAGGAACAATACTTGGATTTCGACCTTCCCTTACATAGATTTTCAATCCCAATGATAACTTCTCAGGTGATCACCCAACCCACGTTCCATAACTCATCATTCACATACTTTTAATCTTAATTCAATTACTAAAAAATATCCAACTAACTATCCTACCCTTGGTAAGTTATAACATCTACTCACATAAAAATATACCTATTATCATATCATTTTCTTGACCACCTATAAGGTGATTATTAGCTTTCAAATAACACACTTATCCCCTTTTAACCTCAACCTGCAATGATAAATCATCATCTAACTATCAATATCATTTTCCAATTATATTGAACATTATCATATAGTAACAAGTGACCATTTTAGGACCCTTTCATCTTATATCAGGCTTGAACATCCATTTTTATTTCATCTCACTCGAATATCCCAAGGATCGAGAGGAAATGTAGTCAGAAGTGATACTAAAATCACCTAACAATGTATAAAATGTCGTTCTTGGTCTTAATTTTCCCTGACTACTTTTTAACTCAAATGTGAACCCTCTTAGTCCTTGTTAAGGTCTCCCTAACAACAACTCATATTCTTTCATACCACACCACTCATGAATCACATAGATAATTGTGTAATATATAAGGGATCACCAACATCATAAAATTACATAATTATCCATAACCGTTTTATCCATCTTTAATTCTTGTGAAATCATATATCATCAAAAAGGTAACTTAATCAAGTATTCAATAATTCAGTATAATTATTCATAATCATCTGAAATTTATTAAACTCATTGAGTTGATCCATGATGTTAGAATCATATGTAAAGGGATATTAATGGTCCATGTCATGATCCTCATTCTCTTATGAACTAAAGACCTAATTTCTCATTTGAATTTTCTAAATAATTTTACCTAAAATTGATGGAAATTGATGAATAGTTTATCTAATGTCATACCATTACTAAAATTACAAGAAATGATGTGTAATTTTCCTTCTAATCCTCCTTTATATGCTACATGAAAAATACCCATCAAAGAGGGGTGATTTCATAATGCTCTAGTGAAATCACAATTCAGATCCTTAGTGGGGAACTGCCTAAATTAATGACAAACCCTAAATAATTGGGATTTGTTAAGGAAGATATAAAACATGCTCCAAATAATGAATCATGGCATACCAAACCATCATAGATTAAGAGACAAGGTGGAGGGAAGGTTAGGGAAAAGGAGACCCTTCCAAACAATGTTTGGTAGGTTAGAACAAAAATAACCCTAATCAGTTTTTAAATAAAACCCTTAAAAAATACTAAAATATTTCCACTCAAATAGGGGTTGGACTAAACCACCATATTTCTATTGGATCCTCATCAATAGTCCAGTGCCCCACTAGGTTCCTGGTAGTATTTAACTCGCTACATATTTCCACGGAATGTTTAATAATCTAGGCTTTTTGGTATGATATTTTCTTTCTCAATATATATAAGTTTAATATCAGGTATAACATATAAAATAAAACACATGAAAAATAAACCAACACTATTTTATTTCATAAAAAAATAATAAATATAATATATAACATTGAAAATTGTATAATTATACAATAAAAATACAAATAGTAAATCAACTAGAGTAAAATAAAAGTTGGATCATTTTCATCTCCTAGAATTATCACAGAGACAAACAACACTATAAAAATTGAACAAAACATTTATAATGCAATCAACAGTTTGAAAATGAATAATATTTATAATCAAGAGGAATTTAGGTGAATAGTGAATTAAAGAAATGTGAGGCATCTGTCAAAATTATAAAACTAATATGACCTTTGGAATATTAAAACTAACTATTAATAATAGAAACCTAAGCATTATGAATAGTTACTTGATCATTAGAGTAGTTACCTTGCAATTAGAATATTAAAATGACATGAAAAAAATATTTAATATGAATAAATTAAATAAATATAAATAAATATAAATATTTGAATTCTATAAAACAAATATTCATTTTAAAAACTCAAATAATGTATATGTACATTTCGGATATAATATATTTTAATGTATTTTATAAAAAAACATAATTATTATGATAATAATTAAAATTAACAATTTTAGAAAATTATTTTTCATCAAATGAATTCAATTTTTGTAATAATCATATCAAAATTACCTACGACTGAATTTTTGGTAATTTTCTAAAAAAATCAATTTTAGTGAATAATAAAATTTCTGTTTTTAAAATACCACATGTTTTATTACATAATAATAATTTAATAATGACCTAATAAATCCTAAAATGGTTATACAAATCCAAAATTGACTTAATAGGATAAATGATTCATTTGAAAAAACAAAACATAAATTAAAACCCAAAAAAGTACTTTCCAAAGTCTAAAAATGTAAAGTATTCCATTAAGACCAATTTTTCAATTTTTAATCATTCCTTTTTTATTAACAAATAAATTTGTGAAGGGTTTAAAAAGGCTAAAAAAATGTAATCAAAATAAAATATGATTCATAATATCAAAAGTATATCTGTTAAAATTTTTACTTTGGATATAATACTTTATTTAATATTTAAAAAAATACCCCTCCCCTAATGTATATATACCCTCTCTCCATTCCCTTGTAAAATAACTTAGCATATAATTCTCCAATCCAAAGATCTAGTTAATTTATTCCTTATAGGTCTCATAATAACATTTAGTGTGTTTGTATGTCATCTAACCCCCATCTCCAAGGATCTAGTTCCTTATAAAAGGATTAAAAATTCAAGGATGTGTTAATCTTTTGATCCTCTCTTTTCATTTTTTCTCTTATTATTTCTACACATAAAAAATATTTTATTGAATTTATAATTATAAATTTTTATTATTATATGGTATAACCATTCTAATTTATTTAAATTTTATATAATCTCTCTCTACATTAATTTTACATCTCTTTTTTATGATCGTCTCTATTCACCTACGAGGATATTTTCAATGATTTATTATCATCACCTGTATGAAAGTTTAGTGTCTACTAGTTATTAAATTTATAAACATATTTTAATATATTATAATATTATATAATTCATTTTACCAAAATATAAATTCCAAATAATTAAAACATTAAAGACGAAATGAAAAATAGATAATTCAAAGAAAACATGTCACCAACCCATTTGTTATTTATCTAAAAAATAAAAATAAATTTATTATAATGGCTAAAATTGATCAATAATAACTTAATTTAATACAATAACCTTAACTATTAGTTTTTAAATAAACATAATTTTTTTATTTAGGATGTGTAAAGGTGATGAAATGAATCAAGACCTAAGGTAGGGAAATCTCTCTCAACATTTCCTTTTGGGTTGCTTTCTCTTTGTCTGAATTTATTGCAAACTATTTTATAAATATTTTTTTTATAAATACACATTATTAATCATATTATTAAACTTTTATGGGTAAATACATATATTTTCATTATGATCTCAAATAATTGAGTTTGTGTTATACAGTAAAAATTTTATAATGGGGTTATGTATTCACCTTTTACTTTCTGGTTCTCTCTTTTTATCTATTATTAATTCTAACAAATTCTATGAATTATCTACCATAATTATAATAAAAATATTCTTATTAAACCTTTACTAGAATTTAACTTTTTATTTATTTAAAACACACACAATTATGATCAAATAAAACCTTTTAATGTTTATAAGGGGATTCTCAAACCCAACCATTTTCTTTTGTTTTTATCACCACATTCTATTTATTTTAATAATGATTCTTCTAAATTCATTATTAATTCATTTTTCATTACTTAAATATATTATTATGGGTATAGACATGTTCTTACATTTTTGGGATGAGTATTAAGATACCTTCATGATTTTTCATCTAATATTTTTCTCAAAAAATCTCTATAAGTATTTTTATGTTTATTTCCACCCCATTTATAAAATATAATATTTCATTTATTAATTATACACTTAATGTATAAAATTTTGTCTTCAAAATTTCTTTTCGGTAACCAATGTTTTTTATTTATATATATGTTCCATATGGAACCATTAAGAAACCAATTATTTTTCCATAGGTTTATTTCATGATTATGATTGATATAAGTTTATTTTCATTATGGAATTCCTGATTATGAAACTTTTATGATGTGATAGGTGGGACTAAAATTACATATCCATACAATGTATTGTGTAATGTGATATATCTCATGATATTATGTGTATTATGTGTGAACATGATTTTATATTTCTTCATAATTTATGAAGCCATGAGTTTTAAACATATGTTATGCATGAACATTATGTAATGTTTTTTTAACAATTTATGTGTGGGATTTGATCAAAATAAAATGATGATTACTTATTATGAATATTTGAAATTCCATATATCATTAAAATGATTCTTGCATGCTTATAATGATGATTCGTTTCTTATGATATTATGGTGATGATTATGATCACCCATTTATAATATTGATTCATGCCCTATGTTCTATCCCTATTATTCCTCCCCTTATTGGGATTTTATCTCTCCCTTTCTTTGATGTATGGCCTTAGGTGATAACATGTATTCAGTTTATTATGTAATATTTTAGGAGGGACATTCTGAGGGATTTAAACAATATTTAAAATTTCATATGTAATCATGTTTTATGAACCTTGTTTTCCCAAGGAATTAAACATTTCGATTCTATATTTTATTATTGTTATGTTGTCTTTTAACCTATAAAACATAAATACTTACATTAATAATTTTTTTCATATTATATTTCTACAAGTATAAATTCCCTAAATTAAAATTCACTCTGATCTATATCAACTGATGACTACCCTTTTCGGGTTATATAGATACCTGATAAGGTTATCTGATATAAATTCCCCCACCATAAATATTATCATCCTCATGAAGAACCCTCATAGATATCTAATAGCATGTTCGACTATTGGGATTGATTTAACCTCACTTTAGGTACCCATGGAACATGATCATGTTTTTTCCACAACGAAACCAAAAGTTATTCCTTTTACTAAAATTTCCTCTATCTACCCCATAATACACACCAATCCTTCCTCAAATGATACAAATGATCCCAATTCATCCTCCCTTCCCTCAATCATGAGAGAAAAACACATTTTTACTCCATTATACTGATTTCATCTAAACCTTAATGGGCCCATACTTTGTGGTATCAACTACATTAACCTCCTCAAATGAGGATTTCTTCCCACTGAGGTAACATCCTCAAAAAACCTGATTATTAAAATAAAATCAAATAGTTTAAACAATTAATATATAGAAGACCATTATTCACTTTGTATTGTACCTAAATATCACCTATTTACTATCACATTACCCATGATCTTCTATTTGACACTCATTGTACTATATGAAATCCTAGTTTAGTAAGTGAGTCATCATATTCACCCCACAATCACTAATATTCAATATCTCCAGTCGTACAAGGATCATTCACTGAAATAATTAGCTCATCAATTACCATATGCATTAACTTCCCTATAATTTCACATATCATACCAAATCTATTCTTTCCTCATAAAATAAATAAATTCCATTTTCTTGTATTAAAACCAAAAAGGTAATCTCAGTCACCAACTGCCTGGTTCTCAACCAATGTCACCATTGATATTCACTATAATTTACCTGAAAATAGGTCCATACCATTTATTGGTAGATTAGGTTTTCCCACAAAGTTTTTTTCCATATCATCATTCTACTAACATTGATGAATAAGTATTTTAACATCATCATAAAACCACCAATCATGGGATTAGCTCGTTAAAACCTAAAAATATCACCCAAAGTTCCTAGATTTTGGGTCTAAAGGTAATGTTGTTCTATACACCAAAATTATGTAGCTTTAAACACTTGAATACCTATATAATCCACACCTACAATTCATACTGAAAAAACCATAAAACATGTCACATAACATATAAATTCCCAAATAGATAAAATTATATGTGTAACTCAAAATTGGTGACCTTCAATCGCTATCACATGATGATCATATCAAAGTGTAAAATGAACCCCATACCTCCCTATGAGAAGTACCACAAAGCCTTCAAAAATTCCAAAATTTAATACATTTTGAATCTATATTTATATTATTTCTATTTCTAGGGCTCTCAACTATACATATGTCTTATATTAATAGTTTTCACCTAACCTAATAATCTTGTATCTCCATCAGTGTACCAATCCATCCAACATGGGTTGAAAACTCTCCATAAAATACACAATAATATGATAATACTTCAATTCATTATCTTAACACTTAGATAAATACCTCTCAAATTTCTATCTAAAAACTACGTCATACTTTTCATGATCATTCCATAATGATCTATCAACTTTTTTATTCCAAATAATTAAAAATCTGTGCATCAATTGATTATGATGATCTATGCATTACATATACTACTTTCCAATCCACATTCCTATATACTTTCTAATTCTAGTCATGTCTATCATTAAGTACACTATCATAAGTCTAAGATCGAATCAAACTATCACATGGATCTTACATATCACCAAAAAATGCACTCTATTACCTCCATTTTAAGAGATAATTCCTAAATCCAAGCTCACAAAAATTCAAAAATAATCATTTATACCTCATATGTATCATTAAAACACCCTCTCTGGTATCTGAGATAAGATAGATCTAGTAATTCTTAAAACCCATAATCACTAAATCCATTTCAGACTTGATATCAATCAATCACTAAAATCAATAATACACACTCTCTCTGACTACCCCATAACTACACCAAACACATATTATCACCAATATTGTATCCTCATAGCTAGGATTAGATGCCTAATCAACTTGGATAGGTATATAATTGATCTTATCTCTCAAACACATAAAATAAATCTTAAAAAGCGATTTTTTCATATTTATACATACCTACAGAAATTCACATGGTTTATTATACCCACTCTAAGTTTCCTAAATCATCAAGGGAAATTATGTCTATAAAAACTCATATTAAAGGAATTCAATGCCTGTAATAATGGAAACCAAGGAATTTAATTCTAATACTAATAATGCCAAGAAATTTATTGTATGTTGTAACCATTTTAGGGTTTTCATCACAACATATTTTAGTGTTAATTTTTCATTATATCAAAATGGAAAACACCAATAAAATTAAAATATATGGTTTCATCTAATTAACACACCACTAAACAGATACTTATTAAAATACCAAAAATTTATTATTGATGTTTTAATTAACTAAAACACATTTTATAAAATTCATTTTTAGTCAAACATAGTCATATACATTTCATGTGAATTTATGTTCCATGTATGATTCATACATACACTCTCTTAATACATATAAATAATAGTAAATCTATAAAAAATAATCATAAATATAATATGCCTTAAAATAAAAAATTCTGATAAGGAAAACCAAAAATAATAATCCTAACTCCTAAAAAAATGGATTTCATTCATACATGTGTTGTATAGGCACAATCATAGCTTACATACCATGTTTCAGACAACCTATATCTATTTAACAAGACCCAAAATCATAATAAATATAAAACAAAGGGGTTATTATACCATTTATAACATCTCAACTTCAGTTTTTTAGCCCATTACAAAATGTAATTTGACCTGAGGTACGCCACCCCGCACACCAAGATTGGAGAATAGCAGCAAGGGTCTATGGCCATCATTTGGGAGACTATACCCTCAATATCATAACCATAAATAAAAAAAATAGTATCAATAACAATAATAAAAAATTATCTACATTAATATATATATAATCATAGTGGAATATAACAATTAATAATGAAATACATTGAGAAATAAAAAATAAATGCATTGCATATAATAAGTTATACATCAAGAATCTCCAAAAATGGTCAATCATAAATATGGATGGATACCAAATAAACCAAAATACAATATGGGAAACTCTGTCACAAAAGGCCCCCAACCTTACCTCATATCCATCTCCACCTCCATACTAACTATTGTATCTCAACTCCTATCATTATGCTCATACTCATACCTTCATCTCAAACATATGGGTTACACATCCACTGAGATTTACATGTTGGGAGTGAGTAAAAATATCATTTGAAACCCACCAAATATACCCCTAATGTATTCCAAAATGAATATATGTGAGTATTTATACAATACACTATTAAATTTAGGAAACTCAACATGAAATAACTAATTCGAGTCATCATGTGCTTATCAGACCACGATGAAATTCCACCCTACTTTCTTCAGTTAGTATTAGTGAACCATATGTATCATTATAAAATCCACCCCATGGGTTACTATGTAAATGTGTGAGTCCCTTATTCATAACCCATATCATGATATATCTACTCATATAACAACGACCCTAGTCATAATTCACATTATAAGGAACTAATATGCATCCATTCCGTTTATCATTATCCACACCATGAGGAACCATATAACATTTTGGTCTTATTATAATTAACAAGTTTTAAATATATACAGGAATGAGAGGAACCTGTATTAAATAAAAAACTAGCTAACATAGAATATAAAATAATATTTCCTCTCATTGTTGATGGACCAGCCTTGATATCAACAAGTGTAGGCTGAATAGAATACAACTTTATTTCCCATGTTCCCTATGACATAGTCTGACTCCCTTGAGCTTCACCACTTTACTGATCTGGGTGCTCTTTCCTAGAAGCCCCACATCCACTACCTCTACCACCTCACCTAGTAGAAATCTAGCTTCCAGAATGATATGGTATAGAAGAGCATCTTTTTTCACCCTGGTTAAATTTTCCATAGTGTCACTTCTGGATATAAGAAGTCATACCCACTATTCATTTAGATGGAACCTTTTTTCTGGCACTAGAATCCTCCCTAAGGTTCTGCTAAGCTATGAGATCCTGGTCCACCAACTCAGTAAACTTATTTAATTGAAAAAGGTTAACTTGAGATTTAATTTCACACATAAGTCCATCATATAAACTCCTCATTAAAGAAATCTCATATCCTTCCATTGCTGGAGAAAAGATTTGAAGGTTTGTAAATCATATAGCATATTCTATCATGACCATGCTCTATTGATTCAACTGCATAAACACAACTGATCTCTCTTTCCCCAACATATCTGGATAGAAGTTCTCCAAGAACATCTCCAAATGGTCCATCCATAATATAGCGTTATTCTATTCAGTCTTCACCTTAATGTCCCACAAGTGCTTCGCTGATCCTTGTTGAATATAAGTGGCTAACTTGACATTATTCTCATCTGAAGTCTCCAAATGGTAAAGTATTATCTGGATTTAATTAACCCAGAAAAAATCTCCCTTAGTTCCACCCTCTCTTATAAAATTTAGAGGGTGAGACAACTGAAACTCCCTCGTCAGGTCAGGAATACTCTTGAAAACCCATCCTAAGTCTCTTTCCATGAATTTCATGAAGTGATAGAGGTTCTCTTGTAACTGATCCCCTACTTCCTCACACATAACTATCAGTTCTTTGGGTTCAACTACTAGTAGAGCCTCACTATCCATAACCTCTTTTCATTCTGTCAACAAGTGTAATTATGGAGGCATAACTCAACACTTCCAAACACATTACTTAGGACTCATAATAAAACTTTATTTCATTTATGTAAGAGGAATAATCACAATAATTATTTTCTTCATAACTCACCACATGGTCAAAACTGAGGCTCTATCACTACCCTTAACCATTCTACACCTAGGTCTTAGTTATAAAAGGGTATTCTTGTTCTCAAATAATTTTTTATATTTAGAAACCCATTTTTGCACATTTTTCATCATTTTATATTTCATAATTCTATATTTGGATCCATTTTCAATGCAATTCCACAAATAATGAAAAATAGTCTATGTTCAAAAACTTACCTAAAAAATGTTTTCCTATGTGTGCCTAAAATGATGCATGTCAAAACATAATCCTGAGTGACTAGAATGATGCATGAAAACTAAAATCTTGATCCATTCTGGGCCACGATTCAATTATCCTAAAATATAAAGAACAATTTTTCACAAAACACAAAAAGTGTGTCACCAAAGATAAAATAATATTCAACTCTAACAACAAACATCAATAACAATAATCCCACCTGGGGTACTCGGGTTTCCCTCTATACATGGGTTTGTAACTCCCATTCATGAGCTCATATCTAATCCCCAACTCTTCCTAGTTTTCTTTATACCTTTCCCAACCAGTATGATAAAATAAAAGGAAATAAAAATCCTTTGATATCACATTGTAACACCCCATCCCAGGTTCCATGAACCAGTGTCCCAAGCCATACTACCACATGACCTCAAGTGCATCTACATATGTTCTAGAGGATTCTAGCTAATAGCTAGGGCTTAGTAAGTTGATCATCGAAAGACTATACCCTATTTTATCATATTGATACACAAAAAAAATCAACAATGGAAGAAAATTAAACCATAAACAATACCAATATATCAAGGCAATCAAATCAAGAGATACAATATCCAAACTAAATAAAAAAACAGGCCATGATAATGTATGTGTAAAATGTCTAAAATGAGAACCCAAAATAAAGACATTGATGAATCATAATGGGTCCTTAACCATGTTGGGTTCCCTCAAACATGCTCAATCTCGACTCATTCATCTAACAAAGGTCATTTTCCCTTAACATGTCATGCATCCATGAAATCTATTTGGGTACCGATCAGGTTTCTCGAGTAGAGTGTGAGAACCACTCAGTTGGCCGCCACCAATGGTGTCTAAAATAAATCCAATCGGTAACAAGTTTATTCAGTTTCATAAATAAATAATTACAATGCATAAGTGAACAGT
Organism: Viscum album; assembly: GCA_963277665.1. Lineage (NCBI taxonomy): Eukaryota > Viridiplantae > Streptophyta > Magnoliopsida > Santalales > Viscaceae > Viscum > Viscum album. Next base: position 1,065,514,841 of record OY728135.1, on the reverse strand, counting down.
CATCACATTATCAGTTAATCATTATAAAACCTCATAGACCACTATTTTTCTGGGGACACTAATTCCTCAATAACTGCTTCGTCTCACACTAGGTCTGAATCATATTACATACTAAATTCATATTTCATTATAGCATAAGGTATTATATTATCCATGACACTTAAATTTCATTATTACAACCACTGAGAACCATATTCTAATGCTAATTGTTTGGGTGTTGAATGACATGTCTACCTCCCTGTGAGTATTTGGGACATCTGTCCATGTATCACATCAATTATCATGGTTGGGTGTAGAATTCCAAGTATAGAACCTCGTTTATCAATAATCCATATATATATATATCATGGGCATAGAACATCATGTCTAGAACCCCATTTCACAATCATACATATATGTTAGGGGCATAGAACTTCATGTCTAGCTACTCATTTCTCAACAATACATATATGTCATGGGCAGACAATGTCATGTCTTTTACCCCATTTCTCAATCATACATATATGTCATGGGCATATAACGGCATGTCTAGAACCTCATTTATCAATCATACATGTGTTTCACGGGAATATAACATCATGTCTAGCACCCCATTTCACAATCATACATATATATCATAACATATCACATTATCACATGTATCTCATTGTCACTTGTTTTCACATTATCACATCAACCAAGATTAATCAACGTTTATCTTATTAGAATAATTAACCACCAAAAACGTCCATTAATTAATTCATAAATTAATTTATCATAGTCCATTAATTAATTATAAAATCAATTAACCACATCTATGTCCATTAATTAGTTAAATAATTGATTAATTCTTTCACAAACTTAATATCCAATAATTAATTTGCCAATAAATTATTCTCAATTCACAATTTAGATATTCAAGAATTTAATAATTAACTCAAAAAAGGTTATACCCAATTCCCCAATTTAATACCTAGATAATTAATTCATCAATTAATTATCCTAATTCCATAATTCCATTATTCAATCAAATTTGTAATTCCTCAATTCATTAATTGAACACATTAATTAATCAAATTTAAGAATTCAAATTTCAAAACTAAACTAGTAAATTATATAATCACATAAAGTTAATTGATAGTAAAATTATTTTATTTTAATAATATATTACCTACCTAGATTCATTGATGAGTTATCTCCCAATGGAAATCCCCAAAATTGAGCAGCACAACGACGTAGATCGGTATCTGGATCTAAAATCCTAAATAAACATTAGAAAACAAGATAACTTAATTATATAACTATATCCACAATACTATATATACATTCATCAAATATGTATCTATATATAGAAAAACAATGAATAAATTCCCACTAAATAACAAAATAGGAAATTAGGATGAATAGGAAAGCAACGGGATAAGATCCACATACTAGGAGGGATTAAGATCTTTCATCTAGGCTTTAAATCATGAAGAATGGAGGTCATAAGCCTTGAAATTATTCTGGAGAGATCCAAAATCATGAAAGACCACCTAGGGTCAAATGGGGGTCAAATATGGTGAGTTTAATGGGTTTGGTGGATTTAAAATATAATTTTTTGGTGACTTTAACTCCCATTCATGGTTTTCTAGGAAGGGGCACACGGTTTTCCCTGACCCTATGCCTAAAACATATACCTATAATTTTAGGGGTCCATGGTTACTCCTAATAAGGTGAATGGTTAGAAAAACATGCTTCGACTATGAAAATCCCCACTATTTAGGGCTGCATGGTTTGCTGGTCTGGGGAACACGGTTTTTCCTAACCATGCCCCAACTGTGCACTACCCTATTTCCTTCATTGTTTTCAAATTTTCACCTAAAACACACCCCAAGATAAAATCCAAATGAAAAGAAATCAACACTAAACAAAAGAGTACCTATAAACTATCTCAACAAAACTCCATAAAAGTTTTAGATCTTACACTTTAGCTAACTCAGGATTATTACACCTAACTGAAAATCCTTACGGGCATGAAAAAAAGTCTTATGAGCTTCTGTAAGACTTATAAAAATACTCATAGGTATTATAAGATAAAACATATAAATTTTCATTATTAAACATATAATTCATTATTATAATAAAATAACCATATAATTCATTCAATTATATTTATATTTATTCAAGGGTTCATAAAAATATTCCAACCAAATCCAACAAAATCACACGATCCTCAAAGAATTCGAATATAGTGTTAAAATAAAATGAAAATCGTCAATAATTCCATAGGTCACCCCAATAACCCCACTTATATTTTTTAGAAATATCATTTAGTTATTATAAACTACATTTATATCTTTTGAAAATTCATTAAAATTCATCGGAATCACTAAATAGCAACATTTCTTCTAAGTGAAGTTTCATGACAACACACTACTAGATAATATAATTTTTTTATAGAATACCATCTCTTAGTGATAATAAATTATGTCTGTGTGACATATAGGATCACCCCCTTAACTCATACATACATTTCTAACTTCCATATATCTATTCCATTTGGAAATATCTAAAATGTAAAACTAAAATATGTAGTCCACACTCCCCTTTCAAAAAACATTCTATCCCCTTGAATAAAGTGTTTTGTTACTATCCACACTCCCATGAAAATATAATAATAATATCTATGGGGATAACTACCATATTTCATAAAATGATAGGGGAGGGTTGAACATGAAGTTTTGGTCTCAATTATTCAAACTTATCTTTTAACATTTCCTTCGTAAAAATACATGCAATATGACTTTAGTTAAAATATATTTAATTTGTTCATCACTATTTTCCTATTTATATTAAATTAAAATAAAATACGATATAAATGTTCTTTGATAATGAGTATTGTATATGATTATTTAAGATTAAATAGTATATTGATTATCATAATAAATATATAGTTTCTTATAAACTTTAACATTTAAACCTTCCAGTTGAACTTGAATCAATAGAATATATGTACAAGCATGTATAGTTAAAAAATACTCAACCTTATTTGTTAACAATTCAATTGAAAGTTTTATTTTTTCTATTCTAACTCACATATATCTCACCAAGAAGAATACTTCACCTAATGTGGACTTTCCTCCAGTGCAATATCCATCCCAATTTTCATCGGTAAATCCTTGAAACATCAAATCAAGACTATTTTTATATATAAGCCCAAAATTAAAATTTATTTTGGTGTATCTCTATAAAATTAGAGTCCATAATATGAGTCTCTTTTGGATCACATTGAAACCTTTAACAATGACTCACCAGAAACATTATTTATGTCTTCAAATATATCAAGTAGCGTAGGATTATAATAACTATTTTGAAGTCATTTTTATTAACACTATTTAAAACTTGATCCTTTTTCAATTTCCTTCCCAAAAAATATGGGAGTAGATACTTATTTGAATTATTTCATTCTAAAACTCTTTATCAATTCCATGGAATATATTTATTTGGATAATAAAATGAAATCACCTCTTTGAGTAATCCCAAATCATAATAAATAAGTCATTTCACCTAACACAAACATTAAAAAATGTATTTTTATCTATTTGAAAAATTCCCCATAGATAAACTCTTTGTAACCTATAAATATAATGTCAGTAACATAAACAATGATTATGATAGTACCTATGGAAATCACCTTTACGTAAAAGATTAAACCACGAATTCCATTTGAAAATTTAATGTCCCTAAAACAATCATCTATATTAGAATACTAGGATCTAGGATCCTATCTGAACCCATACAATTCTTTCTTATGTTTAAACACCATGCTTCTTATTCATTAATGATAGAACACATAGTTTTTTCAATGAAAATTTCCTCTTCTATATCACTATTAAGGGAGAAAGATTTCATATCTATTGGATATTCTTTTAATTTATTAGTGTTTCAACTGCCAATAAAATCATGATGGTATCATGCCAAGCTACTTGTAAATATTTTTCATCAAAACAAAGTCCTTCAATTTGGGATTTTCATTTTTAAACCATATTTTATTTTTTTCCTTGTCACTTCTCCATTTTTATTGAGTTTAAATCTAAAAACTCACTTAGTACCAATCCTATTTTTATTCTTAGTACCTGGAAAAAGTTCCCAAGTAGATTTATTTCTAATATATTCTATCTCTTAATCCATATCATTGATTAATTTATCAAGCTAAATTTCTTTATAAATAGTTTTTGGTTCATCTTGTGAGATGATAGAAATTTGGGTTTTCAATCTCAACCTTCTTCTTATTTAGACAGGTGTATCTTAATTGCAAATAATTTTTTTAAAATAAATACTATTCTTTAATGTTTTATGTCTCTAAATACAATTCTAATAATTCTCATCTTCATCACTAGTCTGATTTAATTCAACATTAATTGCATTCTTCACATTTTCAAATTCATCATCAATCTAATTTTCTGAAACTTTCATAATTCCAACTTTTGTATTTCCATATTCAAACTCAATTAACACATCATTTTTGGTCTTATTGTCAATTATTTTCTTTTTAAAACACTTTACCATTTTTTTTAAAAAATTATTATAAAATCTCTAGCCACTATTATAATAAAGGTATCCCATGAAAGTGCCTTATTTTACTTTTTATTCGAACTTTCACAGATCTATGTCTTTAATCTTCATAAAGTAAGGTCTTCCAAAGACATTAAAGTATTATATTGTTTATTACATATTTATTAACATCCTATATGGTTTTATATGAGCCTAAATTCTAAATAAATAGTGAAAATAAATTCTCCAAATAAAAATTTGTAAATTTTATGCTCAACTCAAATAATCATTTTAATCTCAACAATGCTTCTATTTTTCCTTCTAGGTACACTATTTTTTAGGGGTGCATGGTGTGATATAATGATACATTATCCAATTATTTTATATATAAATTTCAAAATCACTTCATGTATATTTTTTACATTATCATATTAAATCATCTTCATGTACACTCCAAACTTTTTTTCAAATAGACTTTTGAATATTTTAACCATTTCAATTTCTTCAAACATATGATTCCTAAATAATATATTTTATTATTTTCATGTAATAAAAAATCAAATTAAGGAAATAAATATCACCCTTGGTATAATTATGAATCATAGGACCAAAAAAATAGAAATTTATGATTTCTAAAGGAAAAGTGGACTGAATTTCCACTCATTTGTGTGACACTCGAATGATATTAACCATTAGAAAGTGTCACAAATAGTGTATTTTATATCTTTAGTTATGAAAGTTCATCTAAAACATAATTAATTTTGATTTTAATTTTAATTATTTGGTCAATGTGTATAATTTTTATATTCTATATATTATTATCGTCTTTGGTACTTAAGTAGCATAAATTAGATGGGTCACCAATTTGAAATAAATTTCCACTAGTTCTTTCTCCTTATGTAATCATCCTTACATCTGTAGAATTTTTCATGATTATTGAATTATTATAAAAAAAATTCATTCCCATCATCCAAAAATTTTCTCAAACTGTGTAGGTTTTTTTACCCTTCCACGAATAGAACAACCAATTATTGGATCTTCTTTATCTAAAATTCAACAATTCCAATACCACTAATTTTCAAGGAACTATCATTAAAAAATATCATTTCTCCACCTCTATGCTCTTATATTCTATTTGATATTTTAGTTTCTCTAGTAATGTGTGATAAAAAACCATTGTAAAGGAACCATGGATATCCTTTCTTCCTAGCTTTCAATGCAACCTCAACTAAAAGATATTGTTTCTCTTATTTTTTTCTATGAACTCATTTTGTTTTTTCATTATAGGAATGTTGTACAAAAATATTAGTCATGAATGTTTAATAACAATTCCATTTTTTATCACTTCTAATATAAATTTACTCCAAAATACAAAATCTATTTTTATGGATATACTTGATTATTTTTTGTTCACAATCTATCTATATTTTTATTCTCATCTTTTTATAGATGTTCTTCCTCAATTCCTGCCTTCCACTAAGTAAAAAATATTATTCTAAAAAGTATAATTTTTATAAACCAATATAATACAACACCAGAAATACAAATTTAATATATATATTCAAGAATAATTGAACTTCTTTCTAGAATCATTATGTCGAAAATTCTATTTGAACTAGAAATTTCTACTCTAAACATGTTTTTTTGGAGTAGATGCACCTCATGGATTTCCTTTTACATCCTATGATGTGGGAGACAGTTTTTTATCCAATTTCATTGGCCAATAAATATCAAAATTTAGAATTAATATATTCTTTTTTAATCAAAACAAATTTATAATAAATTTTTTTATTTACATATTTAATATAGTTAATTATACAAATACTCTCAGCTACTTCAGATGTTTAAGCCATAACTTCAATAGAATTTTTAAAGCCTTATTTCATATTCATAATTTAATTCTCATATTTAAGAAAAAAAATTGATTCTTTATTGGTTCTTGTTTTTCATAATGAATTTTTCTTCAATATCTTTCATGTTATTCACATTTCTAGTGGCTTTCATGTTAGATATTTAGTGTTATTCAATGATTTAATTTTATCTTTTTAGAAAATATTATTTATAATCATATCAATTTTCATATACCTTCTTCATTAACATGATTTCATTCTTGATCTTGGTATTCAACTCAATTCATATTTCTAGTTTAGATCTAATCATGTGCTCAATGTTTGTTTCCTCATCTCTTTCCTCATCAATTCATGAAAAACATTCATTATTATCCATATATTTCTTAAATTTTTTTATTTTATCTAGTGATTCACAATATAATTGTCTTTTATAGGAATTATATTCTTTTTCTTCTTATTTTCTCATCATATCTCTATTTTTTCATTCATGGTAATTTCTTCTTACTATCACCAGACCTACTCACTAATTTAGGGTTTTTCCCCATTTATTATTTTGATCTCTTTCAACATGTTCATTAGCCCCAACCATATATATTTTCTTCTTTGTATAGTTGACTATAATGTGTAAAATAACTCAATATTTAAATAATTTCAAGGATATTTTCACCATATATTTACCCTTTACTATTTTAAAAATTTTGATGACAAGATACATAATTATATTACTTCCATCATCCAAATAATTTTTCATCATTTGACTCACAATAATCTTTATGTTCTTCTTATTTCAACTTGATATTCTTCATTTATTTAAAACCCATCACTTCAATCTCCTTCCTTTTATATATAGGTGCCTTCATCATTTCATATATAATGATAATGATGTGTTTCTTATATAAGAAAAGATCATATCAATCCTATAATGATATTATTTTTGGAATAAACCTATCAAAGAAATGTTTAATGAGATTCTTTGAAATAATGGAGTCTTTGGTCTTTCTTCCATAGCCTCTAATGTTTCTCATAATTTCACTTACTTTTGTGAAATATTGATCAATGGGTCCCTCTTCACCCATTTTAATATCCTAAAAACTACTCTCCAAATGTGTATCTTGGATTATTTGAATTTTACATTTCCTTTATAACTAATTTAACTCTTATCCCAGACTTATTTTTTAGTTTATAGTATCAAAAAAAATTGAAAACTTTTTCATAAAGGTACAAGATGATGGAACTTCTGGATTTTTCATCAACCTCAAGATTTATTATATCAAAGAATATTTTCTATTCACCCTTTAAAATATTTGTAAATACCATAGTAGTTGTATCCAACACTTTAATACCAAGATATAAAATATATGGTAATATCCTATTTATATAGCCATAAAAATTATTTCCATTGATGATAGGAACACTCTTGTTGTTCACTAAATTTATATTAACTATATTTCATTGATAGAGGATATAATATAGAGATAAAAATAATTTGATACAAATTTAGAGTGACCTAGGGAGGGGTGACACATCATTGGTCCATAAGAAATATTCTATAATTTATTTTTTATAAATCAACCTATGTGATCAGTTTAGATCTGATTCCCTAAAAAAACTCATGCTTTCATAATGAGAGTAGGAAACAAATATCATAGGGAATATAATAATTTTCCTAAGTTTTTCCCTTAGTATGAGATCTCACTTATTGTTTCAACCAACTATAGTCATGGTACATAGATTTATCCACTATAATAATAGCACCAAATTACTTTGGGTAAAGAGATAACATTATTCACCTATAATTCACAACTTCTCTTTGGTTATAAGTTTTACACTATATCTTCCCAGTTTTACTGAAAAAATGAGTAGTAATGGTCAATAAATATCTATAGCCTTTTTAATTAATTTTTGAAAAAAAATAATGATTATCCTATTCAAGACTTTATAAATACTTATAAAAGACATTGCTCTCTTTTAAGGAGTCATGAATTCAAATTAAACTAATTGAGGATTAAATAAAGTCAGTTCCAACACATTTCATACGAATAATTGATGTTCTACTACTTTAGATCACTGAATGACTGGGATATATAGGTTTCTTGAAACTCTTCACCCACTGGATGTGATCGTAGAAACTTATTCTTCATAGGGAGTTTTCTCTATTGACACATACACTACTCATCTCTTCTTATACTTATTATCTTCTATTATTTTTTAAGTTTTCTTCTAGGAATCCCAAAATTATATTTTTATAACTCACTATAAAATTTTATGTATGAGGATCACCTTTTAATATTAAGTATTCAATTCCCCTTTTCCAAAACTAGAAACATCACAAGATCATGATATCTCATGCAACTTTCTCACATAACTATACATGTGGAGCTATCCTCTACATCCTTTAAGTAACATTCCAAAAAATTCATTTTTTATTTTAAGTGGTCAATAATATTTCAGTAATACAACACCTTCAATAAAAATTAAAAAAATAATAAACAAATATATTTTTGAATCCCACAAATACCTAGTAGTCATCTTCTTTTCTCTTCTCTAGTTCATCCTTTTTTGAACTCATTTTTCAGTCTACTTATGGTGTAAAGTAGTTCTTCAGTATAAAACAAAACTTTATCCCTCAAATTCACTAGTAAATCTCACTATTTTAATTTATTATTGAATCAAAACATTCTTTTCATGTTATTAAATAAATACAAATTATCACAACATCATCACATTATAATTCCAAATTTTATTTCTAGAGTTTCTCATTTAGTATACTAAACTTCACTTAAAATATTCCCCATTCATCTTTCCTTTTGGGTGATCTTGTAATTCATGATTTGAGATCATATATTATTCATTAGTATTGAATAATAATTCATTTATGATGTTTTAATTACTAAATAATAGTTCTATCATAATCTGGTTTTATTTTATTCGTGTTTTATAGTTTTGTAAATTCTCAAGTGTCTCAATTGTTTGAAATTTTTTAAGTCTTATGAGGCCATCAATAAGTCTTATGTGAATATATAAAATTAATTTTCAGTCACCTAAAATTATTATTTGAATTAAAAAACCTTATCCCAACATGAAGTTCTTATAAGGGAACTCAAAAATGTCTTACACTCTCTATGAAGTCTTATAAAATCTAAAATTTTAGAAAACTCTGAAATTTTTTATAATAAATAAAACTATTTATCACTTTACATAGTCTTACATGTAAATTATTACTAGTAGTCAAACTCTTAAGTCCTTCACTCAAAGTATTAATAACTTATCGTAAATCTTTATAAAATTATTCTAAGGTCTGATAAATTAAGACTTAGCTAAATTGCAGACAACTAAAAAAGTTTTATTCCCAACTCAAATTCCATATGAACATCCACCAAAGTGATACAAACTTCCATAAGTCTTAAAAAATACTTAATATGTCTTAGGATATGTGACTTATCTATTCTTCGGTTTTCAACTCAGAATTTCTTATTATAATAAAATAATAATAAAATGTCTTCAAATCGTGTAAAATTTGTTCAAGGCATCTAAAAAAATTCCAAACAACTCTAATATAATGTCAACATAAAAAAATAATTCTCAAAAATTATTAACAAAAAATATAACCCTTTGATGATTCTATTGGTCACTTCAACTAGAATCACATATAATGTCTTTCCAATATGCCATTGAATTCTCTTAAATGCCCAATGAGAAAAAACACCAATTTTCTATTTCAATTCATCCATAAATTTTACCCAAAATTGATGAAAATAAATAATAATTCACTAGGTAATTTTCACTATGATCATGTGAAATCCGTATTTAAATATATAGCTCAAAACCACCCAAATTATTAGATGAACAAGGAAAAAAAGAAAAGGTAAAAAGTAAAGAAAAACCCACCTCTAATAAATAAACATTATCCTCCCTAATCATTGTTGATCAAGGGGGTATGTTAGGAAGTTTTTGAGAATGGGGGAAGCCACCCCATTCAAATAGATAGAGCATAATGAACCTGAAAGGGTTCTAAAATTGACCCCTAGTAAGGAACAAAATTTCACCACTCTTAGTGTGGGTTTGTACAAACCACTATATTCATAGTAAACCCACATTAGTAATCTAATGGTATACTAGGTTCCTAACGGTATATATCATCTGCCTTGTATTATAATGCCTCCTTGTACTACTTAATTCCCACTAAGAAACTAGTGGGATTCCACTAAACTTATAGTGATAGCTATTATTTCCCACTAAATCTCATCCATTTACACAACACTTAGATTTTCAGTATTACTCTTTTCTAGTAGTCATTACGCCTATAAAACATCTATATTTATATACGAAACATGTTTAAATTATCCTTTCCCCTATATGAATATCAAAAATTCAAATTAACTCGAATCTCAATCCATTGAGATATAAACTTTTTTGGTTTCATTTACTACTGAAATTGTTATTCATTATAAATTATATAACCTGTTGATTATACTTTTGATTGATTTAATTTTGTTTCATTCATGTTTTTATGTTAATAAATGGAATTTTCTATATATATTTACATAACTGGTTACTTATATTTGTGTGTAAGGCCAAAATATTACGAATCCAACACATTAGTGACATATTTCATGAGATGGAATAAATTTATATAAGATGTATTTTTTATTACATTTTAGTAATTTTTTTAAAGGTTGGGGCTGAAGCCTCAATTTATTATTAAAGCAAAGACCTCTTAGAGGGTAGAGGGAGACCCAATACATAGCCTGAAGGCCCAAGGCCAAGTGGCCTGAATACAAGGCTTGAAAGCCCATTTTTTGGCCCAAAGGACCCTCTATGAACAGTACTGCTACAGTACCCTACGCCGCTACAGTACCTGCTACAGTACCCGCCACTACTACCACATCCTGCAATAGTTCCTCCACCACTACAGTGCTGCTACAACTACAGTTCCACCACTGCTACAGTGCCCGCTACAATAACCCGGAAATTCATCCCTGCCCGGATTTTAACCCGGGTCTTTTGGATGCCAAGCAGAAGCCTGTACCACTTGGGTACAGGCTCGTTGGCACATTTTTGTAAACATTAATTAATTAATTCATATAAGAGGTTCATGAGATATAAATAGTAAATTTGTGGGAACTTTATAAAATATCTCATTAAAATACCATGTCATTAGATGTTTTTCATCATGTTTCACATGTAAATACCATAATCTATAATAAGGTTATGTTGTTATTTTATAAAAAATAAGTTTTTTATCTTATGAATAACATATTGAATATAATAAACCCATGATTGAATATTTGGGTAGGACCTTCTTCCATAGATTCCCATGGTCTTTCTTATGTTTGATTTATTAAAATTCAAAATTTTGGTATTGATTGATTAGATAACACAATAAGACTTGTTATTAGAGACAAAGACATTCATTATGTGATAATAAGAAAAGAGTTATCCAAAAACTATCTAATAGTTTCATGATATGAAATTTCAAACAAAAATCTACATATATGGTTGTGCATTAAGGGATCAAATTCTCAGGGCTTAATGCATAGTGAAATAAGGATCTTAGAGAATTATAAATAGTGTTGTCTTTATTAATGAGAAATTATTAATTTCAAAGTCCTTATGAATATTAGTTTTGTATATGATACTAATATATATTGTTGAAATTATAGAAAATAAAAATTGAAAATACTAAAAAATTATCTTCTATCATTATTCTTAATATAGAGAATATTAATAGAACAAGCTTCCTTTACTGGAATAGAGATTTGATAATTCTTTCATTTGTATGAAGAAATTATATTTTCTATAGTAGTAAAAATTATAATTATTAATATAAAAGTAGGATTATAATAATACTCTAAATATTAATTATAATATATATGTATATTTCTACCATCCATGGAATCATAGTTCTAAAAAAACATAATACCCTTACTGTATTCCATGTGGTTGAAATTATTGGCCTTCTTCATCAAAAGGAATCATGTATAAATAGGTATTACCTTTCTAAGACATATTTTAGTGTAAAATAAGAAATTTTTGAAAACCTAAACTTACACTATCATATGCACTAAAATCTAGAAAGATGAAGTAATAGAATTACTACCATTACAATAAAGATAGATATTTCGAAGAGAAACTCCTCAAATACCATGAGGACTGAAAGATTTCTAGTAGTGGATAGACCTCAAAAAATAAGTATTTATATTATTTAAGTCAATTTAAAGTTCCTAATACATGTTTATTATATTTTGGGGTTATTTTTATATATTTTAACTTAATTTACGTCTAAAACGTATAAGGGTGTTAGGTAAATGAGTTGTAGATCTTCACATAGGAAATATAGAAAATTGCATTTTTTTTACATGGGTAATTTATCAATATTTATACTTTCTAGATTGATTCTTAAGAAAGAATATGTATTCTATGTTCCTAAAATTAATTTATTTTCCTTATTTTTAGAATATTTTGTTTTTTGAAAAATTGTTTTTGACTTTTATTTGAGTGAAATGGTTTATTATAGTGGTTGTATGATGAATTGTTTCTATATAATTGAGTTAATTAATTTTTTATATAACATAATTTATAAAATCATTCAACTATATGATTCATATAGCACCTACTATTGGTATTTTTATATTCGATAGATAAAAAAAGATCATATTAATAGACTCCATAAATATGGATTCGTATATTCATTTGATTTAGAATAATTTGATAAATGTGAATCCTTTTTGAAAAGGAAAATGACAGTATATATTTTGGGTAGAAAAGGAAGTATAGCTAAAATTTTATGGGACTTGATACATACCAATGCATATAAACTAATGAATTTTCAAACTCAATGTGGTTATGGATAATTCATTACACTTATTAATGAATTAAATATATATGGATATATGATTATTATGAAACATAAATATGAAATAATTGAAAATTTCAACTAATTTTTGAATGAATTATATAACTATATTCAAAAATGTATTAAATCACTTTGATTAGATTATAGCGATGAATACCTAAACTAATTATCTTTTAAATTTTTCAAGAGTTTAGGTATTGTATAATAAATCACTAATTCTACTACTCCATAATGTAATGGTGTACCAAAAAGTATTAATTGAAATCTATTAAGTATAGTTCAATTGGTAATGATCAATGATAAACTACCTCCATTATTTTAGGGTTATTCTTTATAAGCATCAATCCTAATACAAAACAAGGTACCATCTAAGGATATACCTAAGACAATATATAATTTATAGAAAATTAAATGTATTAATTTTTCATCTATGAGTATTTATGGTTTTAAATTTTATGTTTGTCATTAAAACTATATAAAATAAGAATCTAAATCAAGAAAATTTATATTTTTGGCTTCTCCAATAGAATAATTGGATATTGTCACGAACTGAATCTATTCACCACCAATACTGGAACCAAAACTTGCCTGTGACAAGGCTTGAAGGGCATTCCCTATCCCCATGGTCTGGCACAAGTGCCCGGGTATCATTTATCTTCGTTTGGGAATGATTTATCTGAATATGTATACATAGAACATCAAAATATTTGATAAAATGAGTATGAAAAATTCATACCAATAAGGTTTATAAAAGACTCCAGAACTGAATACATAAGTTCAAATGCAATACAAAAGGTCCAATTTCACAATGAAACAGCAACAAAGTAGCCCCATGGACTCCACATTACAAGGGGTTATCACCCCCAAGCCGTCTCCACAACTCCACCCCAAGGATGGGGACTAACACCCTGAACCGCCATCACCCATAACCTTTCCTTTACCTGATTCAAACACAACCAAGTCTACATAAAACCAATGGGTGTAAGTAGGTTGTGAGACTATGCCCAATAGTATTCCACCCAATGATTTAAAATAGCATGAAATATAATGTTAAAATGCAAGTGGTTTTAATACACAAAGAAAAGCAGTGATAAAATCCAAGAAATGCAACTTTCAATTGAAAACAGTTTTCAAACTAAAGTTTTCAGAATGTTCACACATTTAAATATAAATGTTATATATTGTAAATTACTGCAAAAAAACACCCCAATTCATGGTAAAATACCACAAACATAATGACCAAAAAAATTGGGAATACCCCTAGGCACTAGATAGTCTCGGGCCCCATGTACCTCATAGCTCAGTGTAAAGTGACCATAATAAAATTCATTCTCATGCACGCGCCACTAATAGGAAACATACCCATAACCTATTAGTACCCAATAATCATCCACATAGTTTAGTTAGAGTTTTCTTTATCCAAATTCTAGTTGAAACAGGGACAAAACCCATCTTGTCCACTAGTCGTACTAGTACACATCCGCCCCACCTAGGTACCCGGGATTCCCCCTTTGTGATCAAACAATTTCATAATGATACATATAACCATTTTAATATAAAACACCACTAATGGTCACATATAATCAGTACACTAGATACACACATTTTATACCATTTAAAACACACAACAAAACACTTTGAGTTTCAATAAAACAACTTCAACAAATCATTCCCTGTTTTGCACCCAAAACTCGTTGAAAACCCCACTTTAACACCATATTCATACTCATATTTATCAAAATAGAATCCAACACACCCTAAATATTTATTTAAACACATTACATGAGTTATAAAACAATCCCAATAAGCATCGCATAAAATACCCATGTAAAACACCCAATTCAACACCTTGGTACTCAAAAACCATTTTCTTATCAAATACCACCCACACCAATTTCACAGCAACAACAAAAGAATAATAAAATTAAAAACATTATTTTTGACCCTAATATAGTTCAATAAGGTCAACTAAACAATTAAAAGGCAGCCCTTAATCAACCAATAAAATATTTATATGAAAAAAAACAAATTTCACATGAAATTGGCCCTTAAAATTCACTTGCATTACAAACAACACTAAAACCAATTTTTGAAGCAGCAAATCAATGGTTTAAACATGAAAACATAATAAACATAGTAGCTATGTCACAAGGATTTCATAAAAAGTGGAATCACCTACCAAAGTATCAACATGAGAAAATCAAGTCGCACCACCAATGCACCAAGAGGGACTTAGAAAAAACCTAAATCCAGAAAATTGGACCAAGAAAACCCAAGGTTAAACCCTAGGTTAGAAACCCTACCTCCTGGTCATTTGGTACTTCAAGGAAAAGGGAAGGAACCCCAATCAAATAGAATGAAACCCTGAGCAATTTGAAAGAGGAATGGAAGACACTCACTTACTTGAGGGATCTTGAAGAATCTCCCCAAATACACTATTAGATGAAATTTAAAATAGTAAAAACTTCAAGGGAGGTTTGAAAAAGGATGAGGAGGTCATTTAAAAACTATAATGGAGGAAAAAGAGTAATAATTGAGAGCGTTATGATGAAAAGAACTTACCTCCTCAAATCTGGCCGATTTTAGAAACCCTAATAAGTTCTGCACTCAATCGCGATGAAGAAGAGCTCCAAAGAGGGGGGATAGAGGTTTGGAATGCTACTGGGATAAAAGGGCGTGGGTGAGACTTGGTATCACTAAAAAAGTATTAAACTTGAATAAGTTAATAATTAAACAAATTTGATTTTTAAAACTGGAATTGGGCTTCCGGGCAGGCCCAATGTCTTAAATAAAAACCCATATACACATTTTTTATGGATTTATAAAGCCAAAAAATTGAAATGGTGGTATTAAAATGTTAGGGGAGGCCATTTAAGAATTGAAATGGATGAAAAATGTTTAAAAATGAAAATTTATAAAAGCAACAAAATTTATTTTTAAATCTGGAATTGGGCTCAAGGTTTGGCCCAATTCATGAAAACTCATCTATTCCTCCATAAAACCTTGGTAAAACCCACAAAAAAAGCATGAATTGAAATTAAATGAAAAATAACTTTAAAATATTTCATGTATGTGAAAATTATCCCCACCATGAAAACTTTCCTTCCTGGAAATTCAACCTGAAGCTTGATCAGAAAACAGAAACAGATACTCTTCCTCAACCCATGACTTCCTCTCCCATGTCTCATGTATATCATTACCATGATACCAACAAACCTGGACCATCAAAATGGACTTCCCTCAAAGAACCTTCTCTTGGGAGTCCTCTATTTTCACCGGGTTCTCAAAAACAGACAAGTCAGTCTCTATCTCCAGTTCTTCCCAACTCAGCACATGGGATGGATATGGGTTGTATTTCATTAACTGGGAGACATGGAAGACATCATGGATGGATGTCAACTGAGAAGGTAAATCCAACCTATATTCCAACTTGCCAATACGCTCGGTGATCTCAACGGGCCCAACATACCGCGACATCAGCTTACCTTGCTTCCCCAATCTACAATGTTCTAGATGAGGGGATACTTTCAAGAATACCATGTCACCCACAGAAAACTCTAGGTCTCGACACCTCTGGTCAGCATAAGTGTTATGACAACTCTGAGCTGTCAATAAGTGTTTCCGGATCAACTTGACCATCTTAGAAGTCTCCTGCACAAGGAGTGGCCCCAACAGTGAAGTATCTTCTACCTCAGCCCAATATACGGGGGACCGACATGGCCGACCATAGAGCACCTAAAAAGTGAATCGAGGATTGGTAACTATTATTATAAGAAAAATCAACCAATCCCAAATGGCTATCCCAAGAACCTCCAAAGTCCATGACACATGCACGAAGCATGTCCTCCAAAATCTGATTCGCCCGCTCTGTCTGACCATCCGTCTGAGGGAGGTAGGCTGTGCTCATCTTAATTTAAGACCCCAAGGCCTTTTGAAGGCCTTCCCAAAATCAAGAAGTGAAGTGGGGGTCTCTATCTGAGACAACTGCAGTAGGTATGACATGGAGTCTCACCACTTTCTGAAGATAAAAATGGACCAACTCAGCTACTTTGGTTGTATATTTTATCAGAATGAAGTGGGATGATTTGGTCAGACGATCAATCACCACCCAAATGGAATTATTATCTCGTGGTGTATGAGTTAAGCCAACAATAAATTCCATGGCGACCTCATCCCACTTCTAGGTAGGAATGGGTAGTGGTTGGAGCAAATCAGAGGGCCTTTGGTGCTCTACTTTCACCTACTGGCATGTGTATCATCTCAACACAAAGTCTGCTATGTCCCGTATCATACCAGGCAACCAAAACTACCGGCGGGTATCATAATACATCCTAGTGGCACCTAGATGGACATCCCACTGAGACTGGTGGCTATCCTGCATCACTACCTTCTGCAGAGATAACGTCACTACTGAACGGCCCTTGAAGCACAAGATGCCCTCGAGAGACGACGACCAATCAGAGGATGTCTCACCAACATTTAAAAACTTCTTCGACCGCTAATAAAGCTCATCACTGGGTTTTTTCCACTAAATCAACTCCAACAGAGAAGGAGTCAACTGGATTCTCTCCAAGAATGCCCCTCCACTATGTTCCATGGTCTCCACATGCATCTGAGAAAAGAGCAACATCAAAGTCCACTCATCACTGGACTTCCTAAAATCATGCATTGGAACTCTTCTACTCAAAGTGTCGTCCACCAAATTACCCTTTCCTGGGGTATAGACAATGTCAAAGTCGAACCCCTGTAAGTATTCGATCCAGCGACGCTACCTCAAGTTGAGGTCCCTCTGCGAAAAGATATAGGCTAAGCTTTTGTGATCAAAGTAGACCACAAACTTCTCCCCCAAAGAGATAGTGACACCAAGTATTCAAAGCATGCATCACTTCTGCCAAATCCAATTCGTGGGTTAGGTAATTATTTTCATGTGGTCAGAGTTGGTGAGATCCATACGCCACCACGTGATTATCCTGCATAAGCATGCACCCAAGACCCATACCTGAAGTGACACAATAGACCACATACCCCTTCCTGACCTCAGGCAAAATCCGTACAGGGTCGGTATTCAACCGACTCTTCAGATCCTCGAATGATACCTGACATTTCGGGCCCCATAAAAACTTCTCCACTTTCTAGGTGAGTGCATTCATCGGTGAAGAAAACCGAGAGAAATCTCGAACGAATCGCCTATAATAACTAGCCAGGCCCAGGAAACTCCTGATCTTGAACACATTCTTCAGATACTCCCATGAAATAACTGCACTAATCTTCTCATGGTCCACTAAAACCCCCTGCTCAGAGATCGCATTCCCCAAAAATCTCACTTCCCTATTCCAAAAGTGCACTTTGAAAACTTTTAATAGAGGTGGTGATCCCTTAATGTACCCAAAACGATCCTCAAGTGATGTTCGTGTTCCTCCTCAGAGCCAGCGTATACCAGAATGTCATCCATGAACACCACAATGAAGGAATGGAGATACTGATGAAAAATCATTTTCTTGAGTTCCATAAAGTCCACTGGAGCATTGATGAATCCAAAGGGCATGACCAAATAATAAAAGTGGTCGTACCTTCTTTGGACGGTTGTCTTAGGGATATTTGACTCCTTCACCCAAAGCTGGTGATAACCTGAACACAAGTATATTTTTGAGAACCACTTTTCCCACTTCATCTGATCGAACAAATCATATATTCTAGGCAAAGGGTATTTGTTCTTAATTATTACCTTATTCAGCTTCCGGTAGTCAATGCACAGCTGGAGGGATCCGTCAGCCTTTTTCAGGAACAACACAAGAGCGGCCCAAGGGGATACACTTGGGCGAATGAATCATTTGGATTCTAAGTCATCCAGCTATATCTTTAATTCCCTCATCTCAATGGGGCCATGTGATAAGAGGGAAGAGATATCAGTTATGTTCCCGGTTCCAAATCAATCAAAAATTCTACATCATGCTCTAAGGGAAAACCTGAGAAATCATGTGGGAATACCTCCGAAAACTCATTCACTACATGAGGTAGTGCACCTATAGGGGAAATACCATCATCCTCTAGCATGATCAATGATAATTGGAAGTTAAGACTTCCCAACTCTGGGAGTGGAGGTCCTGCGTGACCTGACCGAGGATCCCATTCTCCCCAAAAAACCTGATGACTCCCATTAGGTGTTGTGAAACTCACTCACCACCTGTAGCAATAGATATGTTCTTGGAAGTGTACTAGCCAATAAATCCCAAGAATGATGTCAAAAGGGTACATATCTAAGACTAAGAGGTCCTACTCCATCTCAACCCCAGACATAAAAAGTGCACACGACGAGCACCTGGGACCCTGCTCCTTCTTATTTCCCAGTGGTATCACCAACTCCATCATGAAAGACATAAAATCAGTTGGAAAATTCACCATGTCCACAAAATGGGAAGAAATAAATGAAACAGAGGAGCCAGTATTAAAAAGAGAAGTAGCTGTAGAAGATGTGATCTGAATGGTACCTCGAAATGTCGACAGTTTCGCCTCTGATCCAGCTGGTGCCCGATCCACTGCATGGAGATGTCTAGTATCTACCCGAGGGTGACCGCTAGTCGGTGGTTGTGCCCTAAACTGGATCTTCCCAGATGATGACCCATCCCTACCAACCACGGCTGCCAAATCAAGAACCCCCAGTCCTCAACGGCTCAGATTGTGTTGGAACTCCTCTTGAAGCCATTGACCCTATCCCACTCGGAAGTGGACGTACCACACCACAAAAATGCTGCAAATTCCCCATACCTCCACACTACTAACAAGGATTTGGAAGAAGTGGAAATCTTGGTTAGATGTTCATGGGCTTTCCACACTAGTGGCACACGACCGATCATTCATCTGAAGCTGTATAGAAAAACTGCCTGGTTGAGTGCCCTGAACTGCCTTCTCCATTCCTCACATGATCCTCCCACTTCCTATTCTTCTCTGAGGAGATGCCACTTTCTCACTACTGATACTGAACCATAGAAACCATCCCTACCTTTCCTATCAATCTCCACCATGCACGCCCGATCTACGGCATCAGCATCTGTCATCTTCTTAAACAAGAACACCTAGGAGTATATCTCTGGTCGCAAGCCTTTGTCAAACCTCTGGGCCTTCGCCTGATCATTAGAGACAATTTTTGGAGCATACCAAACCAAATCAGAAAAATGGTTGGCATACTCCATCATAGATATATTCCCCTGAACAAGTTCCATGAACTCTCTATACCTAGCATAAGCCAACACCTCTGGGCAATATTTTTCATTGAAGACAACCATGAAATATCCCTAGCGCATCTGCTCATTCTTCCCAATCTGAATCACTGACTCCCACAAATTACAGCTTGGACCCTCCAATAGAAATGAGTCACACTTCACCCTGAGCTCCTCTGGTGTTTCTAGGAACTCAAACATATGCTCGATCTTCTCGGTCCATTTCTCTGCTTCCTGGGGTTCTGAGCTGCCTCAGAAGGTATGAGGCTTGTTTTTTTAGAAACTCCTGAGATTTATCTTTTCTAGGACCTGTCTCTTCTACCCTAGCAAGAATAGGAGCAGGATTTGGTCCATGTCCCAGAGCTTGGATAGCTCGGACCACTGCCTCGACTAGCCTCTGATCAATCGGTGTGGGAGAACTCTCTCTAGCTTCCTCCCGTGGGTGCGTGGGAGCTTTATGGGGAGGCATGTTGCTACAAAATTCAACAGTCACAAAAAAATAATCAATACCACAATTATTAAAAATTTTATCAAATATATCAAGTATAAATAATCTAAACACATTCCAATAATATAAGAAACAACTACTCCACCACCGCCCGATGTCCACGTTGGGTCTGCAGCCCACACGTCTCACCTGGAAGTGAAGTCAATCCGTAAATTCCAACGTTCCCTAGTGACTCAAGGTCTTCCATGAGAGGTGCGGGCTAGGAAACCTACTGAAAAACAAAACTCCAAGCCCCAACAGTCCTAGCTCTTATCTATCCCGACTCATCCCAAAATAGCAATATAACCCAACAACAATAATCCCCTTTGATGCCATTTTGTCACGAACCGAATCTAGTCACCACCAATATTGGGACCAAACCTAGCATGTGACAAGTCTTTAAGGGTGTTCCCTATCCCCATGGTCTGTCACAAGTTCACGGGTATCATTTATCTTGTTTTGGGAATTATTTACCCGAATACGTATACATAAAACATCAAAATATTTGATAAAATCAATCTGAAAAATTCATACCAGCAAGGTTTATACAAAACTCTAGAACAGAATACATATGTTCAAATGAAATACAAAAGGTCCAAAGAAACAATTAAATATCAAAAAAAAATATTCTCATGGACTCCACATTACAAGGGTTCATCACCCCCAAGCCGTCTCCACAACTCCGCCCTAAAGATGGGGACTAACACCCTGAACTCCCATCACCCTTAACCTTTCCTTTACCTAAGTCAAACACAACCAAGTATACTTACGCAGAAGGGGTTTAATTAGGGTGTGAGAGTAATCCCAATTGGATACCACCCAATTATTTCAAATATCATTCAATACAATGTGAAAAAGCAAGGAGTTTTAATACGTAAAGAAAAACAGTGATAAAATCCAAGAAATGCAACTTTCATTTGAAAATGTTTCTTAAGATAATGTTTTCAGAATGTTCACACATTTAAATAGACATTTTATATAAGTACTACAAAAAACACCACAATACATTGTAAAATACCACAAACACAATGAGCAACAAAATCGGAAACACCCATATGCACTAGATTGTCTCGGGCCCCATGTACCTTGTACCTCATAGTAAAGAAACCATAGTAAAATCAATTATTGTGCACAATCCACTAGTAGGGAACATAATTATAACCAAATGGTCCCTAATAATCATCTACATAGTTTAGTTATAGTTTTCTTTATCAAAATGATAGGTGAAAGAGGGACAAAACCCATCTGGTCCACTAGCTGTACTAGTACACATCTGCCCCACCTAGGTACTCGGGCTTCCCCCTTTGTGCTCAAACAATTTCAGAATGATAAATATATCCATTTTCATATAAAACACCACTAATGGTCACATATAATCAGTAAATTATCTACACACATTTTATACCCTGTAAAACACACAACAAAACACTTTGAGTTTCAATAAAACAACTTCTCCAAATCATTCCTTGTTTTGCACCCAAAACTCGTTGAAAAACCCACTTGAACACCATATTCATACTCATATTTATCAAAAAAGAATCCAAAACACCCTAAAATTTTCTTTAAACTCGTTACATGATTTATAAAACAATCCCAATAAGCATCGCATAAAATACCCATGTAAAACAGCCAATTAAACACCAAATTGGTACTTAAAAACCATTTTCTTAACAAATGTCACCCAAACCAATTTCGCAGCAAAAACCAAATAATAATAACATTTAAAACATTATTTTCAGCCCTAATATAGTTAAATATGGTCAGATAAATAATTAAAATGCATCCCTTATCAACCAATAAAATATTTATATGAAAAAAAAATTCACATGAAATTGGCCCTTAAACTTCACTTGTATTACAAACACAACTAAAAAAATTATTTGTAGCACCAAGTCAATGGGTTAAAAATTAAAAAAAAATAAACATAGTATCTATGTCACAAGGATTTCATAAAAATTGGAATCACCTACCAATGTAATGGAAACCCTTGAATCAACGTGTGAAAATCAAGTCGCACCACCAACGCACCAAGAGGGACTTAGAACAAACCTAAAGCCACAAAATTGGACCAAGAAAACCCAAGGTTAAACCCTAGGTTCTAAAACCTACCTTCTGGTCATTTTTTACTTCAAGTAAAAGAGAAGAAACTCTAATCAAATAGAATTAAACCCTAATCAATTTGAAAGAGGAATGGAAGAGACTCACTTACTTGATGGATCTTGAAGAATCGCCCCAAATACACCAGCAGCTGAAATTTAAAATAGTAAAAACTTCAAGTGAGGATCCAAGAAGGATGAGGAGGTCATTTAAGAACTGTAATGGAGGAAAAAGAGTAATAATTGATAGATTTATTATGTAAAAAACTTACCTCCTCAAATCTGGCCGATTTTAGAAATCCGTAGAAGTTCTGCACTCAATCGTGATGAAGAAGATTTTCAAAGAGGGTGGAGAAAGGTTTGGCACGAAAATGGGTTCAATGGGCTTGGGTGAGACTTTTAATCACCAAAAAACCATTAAAATTGAATATGTTATTAATTAAACAAATTTTATTTTTAAACCGGAATTAGAATTCTGGGAAGGCCCAATCCCTTAAATAAAAACCCATATACACATTTGTTATAGATTTATAAAGGCTCAAAATTGAAATGGTGGTGTTAAAATGTCAGGGGAGGCCATATAGGAATTTGAATGGATGAAAAATGTTGAAAAATTAAAAATTAATAAAAGAAACAAATTTTATTTTTAAATCTAGAATTGGGCTCACAGTTTGGCCCAATTCATGATAACTCATCTATTCGTCCATAAAACCTTGGTAAACCCCCAAAACAAAGCTTGAATTGAAATTAAATGAAAAATAACTTTAAAATATTTCATGTATTTGAAATATATAAATCCAATTATACTTTATATAAAAGATTTTTTGTCATTAACATAGAAATTTTTATTGATAAGAAAAATTATTTCTATAAAAACTAGTGGGAATAGATTTCATATTACAAGAGATATTTATTAGAAAATTGGCATTGAAAATTTAACAAAATATTATTTTCTTTTATAATATATTTTAGAGGAAGAACCAAATAAAATTACATACAAAACATGAATCTCAAATAGTATTTTTCATCATCTCGGGAGATATGGATTTCATGTGGACAATGAAAATGAAAAGTTACTCACTGAAGATGATCAACTTTTCTATTGTGTAACAATACATATTTCGAACAATGATAAGTAGAAAAATAAATTATAATCCATATAATTAATAATTCTTAGAACATTTTTGATCTACACAATGAGATAAAACCTTCGGTTGAAAGTATGTATTTAAAATAAATACTATCATGGATGGTAAATAGGTTACCAAAAAACACTTATTAGTTACAATTTACAAAAAAAAATGTTTAAAATATAAAGAAATGTTCTTTTTAATAGTTATTTTTAATTCCATTATAATTCTTCTCTACATTATTAAATTAAATTATTATTAAATTTTTCAAATAGACTCCGAAATTGTTTTCCATAATGAGATTTTATATGAGGATTCATATATAATACAACTAGAGATTTTAAGGATTTAAATAGTGATAATAAGGATTGTAAGATTTAATTATCCATTAAATGGTTAAAATAGATTCTAAAGGATGGAATCATCATTTTGTAAAATTTATAAAAAATTTAGGTTTCCAAAAAATATATAAAATATCTTTGTATATATAAAATTATTAGTGTAAGGGTAAATTTTTTCCTAATAATGTATGAAAATGACATACTACTAATTTAAAATGACATTCTGGAACTATTGTACATGAAGTCTTGGTTATTAAAGAAATTATCATTGAAAGACATAGGATAAACCATATTTTTTATTAGGGTAATTATTTATAAAGATAAATCCAATAGTATTTTAAAACAAATTCGTAGTGTAATGACCAAAACTTGTTTAGGTCAGTGGTATATAAAATTATCTAGTATTTAAAGAGAGAAGAACCAAATTTTTTTGTATTTTTGGGATTTTAATGGATAATTGACATTTAATAATTCATTATAAATGTTTAAATATATATTTTTAAGAATTTAATTCACTAGATGAGGACTAGGTTTAGTTTTGGTGGTTTGGGAGATGGAAAATTTTTGTTAGGTGGTTGCAGTAAGGCACTAATTTCCCATGGAGAACCAGTTGTCTGGTGCTAATGGATTGTGTACACGATGCACCCAAAAACCATTTTTTAAGTAAGGCAAGATTTTTATTTTTAGGGTTATATATTATACCCCTACTTAGGGTTCCTCTTATTTTTGGTTGGGGGTTAGACCGATCCTCTCACCCTTTGCCTCCTCCCTCTCCCTCTTTTATCCCTTGTGTTTGGGAGGGTTTGGGTGGTCATATTCAACAATTTGAGGTAGATTCTCACACTCTATTTATTTATGTTATTTATTCTACTATATTCTTATGATTTAAATGGAATTATATTAGTATTATGATATTGATTCAATTACATCTTTGTAGAATTAGGACATGATGAAATCAATTTCATTCTAATTGGATAGAGGGATTCTTGGGAGGATGAGAACTCAAAGTTTTGGGCAGTTTTAATTGAGGAAAATCACTTCCATGATTATATTTTATTTTTTTATTAATTATTATGGAAATTTATTATTTAATTTTTGTTAGTATTTTGGTATTTGGTTACCAGTGAGTTCAGTTAAGTGATAGGTGTGGATTGTTCTCCCTTGGATGAGATTTTTGCATTATTATATCATCTGGGAATTGAATTGATGGAAAATGGTCGGTTGATCTTGAAGCATGGTGGTGAAAGTGGTTCACTCTATTGAGGAAGGTAGTCCCTAAATATATCTCAATGGTATATGTATTTTTTATGTGAAATGTGACATTTAGTCTCATTTCTCATTTCAAGTTTAACATAAACTAAAATGAGTTGTTCCCATTTGACCAATAGAGTAATATGGGAATGTCTAGATCCAAAAGGGAACTTTTACCACGAAACATAGAATCTTTGGCCATAGATGATCATAGTATTGACTTAAAAGTGTAGATAATGTGATTCATGAACCAATTTATGTAATTACCTTGGTTAATATAAACATAGTGGACCTTATATGAGTTTATGTGGTCTCCTATAATTAGGGGGTGTGATTGATTGATAATGGTTGGCTTAAGGTAATACATTTGGAACTTTGAGTTTTCTTATCGCCTATTTCCTAGTTTTTTAGTGTGTTGGGTGACTGTTCCTCCCCCATTATCTCATGTTATATAGGTTGGAATACGTTGGAATAAACTTATGTATAGGTATGACATGATAGGACCAACCTAAGGGAATCTTAAGAGTGATTTGGAAGTTATCCCATCCCTTATGAAAATTTTTATATTGGGTTGTTCATATTTTTTATGAAGATATAGTGTGATTATGGTGGGGGTTGAGGGGAACTATACCAATTATGTGAAATAATGTATAAATGTGTTGGGAATTATATATGTAACCCATAGGGGAGTCTTGTAATTTTTGTGACCTAATAAAACATGTTAGGTTCCTAAAGTCCCTTATTCAAAACATAAAGGATAATAATAAAATTATAACATGATGATGGCCCTAAATGAGTGATAATATGGATATATGTTTCATTATTAAGATGATCAAATCGAAATAAAGTTTATATCTATTTTTAGATCATTTATATCCCTTGGGAAACTTATGGTATATGTGTATTTGTTAAATTATTTTACTAATTATGTATTTACATAAAAATGAGTTATATCATGTGAATTTTTATTCCTACAATTAAAAATAGTTATTATTGTATTATGGTTTTAGTTCTCATTCCAACTATGCTCTCAAGATATAACAAGAAGGTGGGTTGGGTCAATATTCCAACCATGGATGATGGATGTGATGGTATGCGATATGTGTAACATATTTGGTGGGTGTGCCAACAATAGTGATATATGATGTTATGGGATGGAGTATCCCACTAGTTAGGACTCATTCCAATCATGGAAAGATTATGATTTTGGATGGGTGAGCATTCTAACCAATGATTTGTGGGTTATTATGGAATGGATATTATGATTTGGGTTAGATGATCATGAAAACCAAGGGTGTTATTAGGGTATGAGTTTGGTTTCACTCTAACTATATCCTGATGTGTATATTGGCTAGGGTTTTCATTCCAAAAATGGATGATGAATTAAATTGATGTGTTCTTTGGTTGGGTAATTCATTCCAACCATGAATGTTTAAAACTTGGATTGAAAGGTGGTATGAGTTGGGTGTTATTCCAACCAAATATGGGTTGTGTTTCGGGAGATAGATTATGGTATGGTGGGTTGTATGTGATTCCTTCTAATATGGTTATGATATAGAAGGTTATACATGATGCCTCCTAACATGGTTATGATTTTATAGGTTGTACATGATACCTTATAAGGATCTTCTGATACAGGTTAGACATTTTACCTCCTAGAAATTATGGTTCTTAAGTTTTGAGATGATATGAAATGTGATATGTCTTGGGAGATCATGTCTAGATAGTATTCTTATGACATATTCAGAGAGACCATGTATTGTATGAATTAGGTATGGTCACTCATATTTTGATTGGGTGGAACCCATGGTCATGATAGGTATTATGTTTGTAATTTTTTATTTATATATTCTGATCATATCACAATGTTAATGAATATTATATACTTGATATGTTAGGGTAACCATTAGTGGTGGACTACTATGTTTTACTCACACCCTAATTAGGTGGACAAGGAACATCAGTTCCCATAAAGTCCTGTTAATTACAGGTACATGTGTAGAATATGAATGAGGTTTTTAGTAGGATATTTTTCTTGGATTAAGGTGGTAGAAATGGGTCAAGACTCGGGATCAAGTGGTGGTTGTTTTCAAATTTTTTATTTTGGTTTGGGTTCTGTATGATCTATCCAAGGGAGATCATGTTGATTTCTTCTTAAATCATCGGAATTTTAGATAGTTCATTTTTTAATATCACATGTTGTGTTATTTATTATTATTGGGTCATTATTTATAATCATTATTTTATCATATTTATAATGTGTTGACTAATTTTTTCTTATATTCACTATATGTTATGGTATTTTATACTAGGTGGTATAGTATCCCCACTATATCACCATAAACCCTAATTACTATTTGGAAGCCTCTTCCATATGGGGAGTCATTCCGGAGGTCACATGGGACTCTGATCAGGTTTCTATTGAGGAACTCTGATCTGGATGTTAAAAAGTGGTATCAGAGCCTTGTTTCTTGTCTTACTATTTGGGATATGGTATATCTGAGATAGTGATAATCAAAACTCGAGATTGATTCTATTTCATGTTCCTATCCATCACCTATACAAGCCAATGTTCGAGTTCATGGGGTGTCAAGATTTATATTATTTCTCTATAATGTTATAGTTTGGTTTATTATTATTGAGTATGAGTTTTGGATTTATGGTTTAGGGTTTTTTCACATGGAGAAATATTGAAAGAGAGTATATTTTCATGCAACATATCAGGCATTTAGATTTACATGATATGTTCTTGCTTGTTTTTGATTTTTATGTTGACTCCTATAAAGAAAATAGGTTTCATTTCATTAATGTTTCAACAATATCTTGATTGTTGTTTTCTTAAATGACTAATTCGTGTAATTCTACATAACTGGACTATATGGGCATGCTTTTCCTTATATGGATAATCATAGAGAGATGTTTATTATATTCACACATATATTTTATTTATCCTTGGGGGATATTTTGGTGTGTGTATTATTAGTGTGTATTAATACCCTAGAGTGGGTGGTTTTCTTGGGTACAGGATGAAAGATATGAATGAGAACTCTAGATTCAGTGTTATATCGTGTGGATTGCCTTATGGTATCTGAGATGTGTGTATGAATGTTTCTCTATGAGTTGTTACCTAATTTGGATGTAACCTAGTGGATAAGTGAGAGAGGCAAGTGATATTGAGATGTGGATGAGGATATTAGTGATTCCATTGTTATAATTGAAAACAAGGGAGTTTCCCTATTATTACATGAAATGAATTGTGATGTATAATTGTTTCTAGAGAGTAGTGTTAACCTATGTTTTTGAGTACCTTCAGTGATGGAAATAAGGTACAAATACTCCATGTTATAGGTATAACACATAGGTGTGGTTTAGTCATGTATTTGTATAGGAAAGGGGATGCATTGGGTATTAAGAATTTAAGAGTAATGGTGGTGATTGTTTTTTATAATTCTAAGATTATTGTGATGAATGTATATTTTTTTAAGTAAGAAAGATACCAAGAATGATTATATGTGAAACATAGTGGTTTGAATCAAGTTTTATTGTGGGGTAGCATTAGGGTGTATTCCTACTATATGATGTGATTGTTCGATAACGGTATCAGTGGTGCACCATTGTGACTAAATTATCATATACTCTATTACCATAAGTTAAGTGGGTGAGTTTTTTCTTAACATGCATGGTGTGTTAGCTGAGGTAACCTAATATTAACTTTGTTAGGGTTAGCTTTGAGATTTAGTGGGTGTGTTCAAATTGGGAATAAACATGGGTAATTTCAATTGTTGGATTCTTAGAGATCTCTTGGATATATATATTAATTTATATAGGGAACATGACTTTTGTGGGGTGTAGCTATGATGATGGATGGAAATAAAATATGGATTCATGTGATGCCTTCCTAGCATGTGTGGGTTGGCCCATTTTGAGATGCTTTTGTTTGGTCCCTTGAGACCTATTGGGGGTATGTCCTTAAGAGTTTTCTATATGTTTTGCTGTCATCTATAACCCATTAGTTCCCTAATTGTATATAATTAATTCATAGGTTATCATTGGGTTTGGTGGATGATCAGACATGGATGGTGATTGTATATGAGATGATAGTGGAAATTTGTGAGGCACCTTTCTCTAATTGTAGAATGGAAAAAAGGTAGTTGGACCTTGATGTTACATCATGTGTTTGTCGAATTAAGGATTTATTTGAGGATGGTCAAGTGGTATTTACTATTGAGAACCATTCCATCATAATATTAATGGTGTGTGAGATGAGTTCTATCTAAGGTGATGATGAAATAAATAAGGTTTCATGAGGTTGTGCATGTGTTATGGTGATCAGCACATATGATAGATGAGTCATGTTCTATAGAGGAAATTCAAAGGAAGTATAATAACCATTTATAAAGATGATACACTGAGGTTTTTAGTATATTGGTTGGTGATTAAGGAATCAATAGAGTTCTTTGACTATGGTGAGTTGGGAACTAGATAAATTGTAAGTTTCTAGTGGGATTTGGTGGAGTTTTTAGTATGTTGGAACATGAAAGTTTCATGGTAATGAGCAAGGTAATGAATCTTGAGTAAAAAATTTCAACACTAGGTTTTATAGAGATGGATTGTTAGTATCATCAAAAATTGTTTACTTGGGAAATAGTGGTTTCACTGGACCCTAGATAAAGGATTTGGGTGTGGACTTATTCAAGAAATATAAGCGGGTTTTGTGTGTGTCAATGGTTG
Organism: Viscum album; assembly: GCA_963277665.1. Lineage (NCBI taxonomy): Eukaryota > Viridiplantae > Streptophyta > Magnoliopsida > Santalales > Viscaceae > Viscum > Viscum album. The sequence continues at coordinate 1,065,484,367 of OY728135.1, read as the reverse complement.
GATGTTGAACAGTAACAGGCAGGATCATGCTCATTGATTGATTATAAGGTAAATTATATGGAGGGGAGTGAATCATGGAATGTATAAGTATGTTAAACTCATTTCAAGATTTTTTTGATAAGCATCAGTGGTCATGTGTTAGTGGACCCAACCCATAGGTTGTTTTGGTTTTGGGATATTGCTTGGATGTAAGTGGTTGGGTTACAATAAGTAACTTAGAAATATATATTTATATATAAGTGGATATTTATTTATTTCTATTATGTAGATCCAATATATTTGATAACTAATAGTTATCAATTGAAGGATTCAATCTAGTTGATGACTAGGTAGAAATTTTAGGAAATGAACCAATAGTTTGATCAAGTCCATGGTTTGTCGGTACTCCCAAAAGAGTGAAAAAACGGTATTATGTAGAGGATATTTGTGTTGTGGTTATGGTATTAGGAATGAGACTATGGTTCTTAGTGATAATGGTCAATGATGCTTAGGTGTGAAGAGAAATGGGTGATGGTTAAATATAGACTGGTGGAATCAACTAATGATGTATGAATTCAGTGAATTGGGAAATCATGAATATCATTGGGAGTATGGAATCATCAAGGAATTGGTGAAATTAATCAACACCTTGATACATGATCTAATTGATTCTCAGGAATGATTTGTGTGGTGGAGTAATGGATAGTGTGTTTTGAAAATGATTGACTTTGATAGTTAAAATGGGAATTAAAATGCATCATTTGGGGAATTATAATCACTTTAAAAGGCATTGGGGCAGTACTACAAGACATGCCTTTAATATACCTGGCCTTTATCATCACTAGAACAAGAACATATAAAAAGTATATTTTATCATCATTTTTTAGCGCTGATAAAAGGTGCCCGTTTTCATTGCTTTTTTTAGCGCTGATAAAGCTTACCTTTTATCAGTGATTTTTTAGTGCCGGTAATTGGGTCCTTTAACAATATATTTTTAGCACTGATAAAGGTTCTTAAAAAAATAAAAAATAAAATGAGATTATTAAACAAATATAATAGAATTTTTATTAATTAAATAATTATTGATACAAAATTAATAAATTGATTATACTATATATAAATTATAAAAACTAATAGATTGTATATATATAAATATATTAATATATGTAAAATGAAAATTAAACAAATAAAAAATAAAAATATATAAATTGAGAAAATTTTAAATATTTTATTAATTAAATAATTATCGATAATGTTAATAATTAGAATATATTAAAAATATATATATGAATGTATATAAATATGATTTATATAATAAAAAATATTTATGTTGTGCATTAAATAGTAGTATATTTAGTTTGTGAATAATGTTTTATCATTAAATATTAATATGAATTAAGAATATTTACTAATTACATCAACTAATGGAATAATTGAATGTCATTTGATTTTTAAATTTAACATAGATTAAAATGTGTGTATTATTCATTTCACAAATATGTAATTAATGATTTTTTATACGTAATGCACACACACAAATATTTACGTAATTAATGAAATCTTATATAGTAACACATAAACCTAATATCTATGTAAACTATTCAAATTTTAGTATTCTTTTTATAATTTCATTATAACATGATACATTTAATATATAAGGTTTTTAATCATAGTAAATTTTAATTATTTATTTTTAATTTTATTATAGTTAAGTATTAGTTCATTTTTAATATTATTTTCTTATTTATTTTGGGAATTAAATCAATTTCTATTATTTATTTTATACATTTTTATTTGCAATGTTTTAATATTTTCAATATGTATTCATCTTTATTTCAATATATGTCCATATTTTTTAATAATTTATATTTAATTAATAATACTTATCCATTTTTAAAATATTTTTAGTGTACTCACTTTTCATTATTCAATTTCACTCATTTTTAACATCCATGCACTAAAGAAAAAATATTCATTAATAATGTTAAAAATGTATCTATAAAAAAAATATTTGTAAATAAAAATATATACAAATAAATATATTTATAAATGTATATTTACTATATTTATACATTTATATATTTATAATTATAAATAAATAAATAATATTCTTTGAAAAATAATTATATAATTATTAATATATAATTATATATATTTAAATAATCATAAAATTAAAATTCATTTATTTAAATAAATAATATATTTACAATAATTATATTTATATATATTTATTAAATATATATATTTATATATAAATATATATAATGATATAAATAAAAAAAATTTAGAAGAATTTATATAATTATAAATAAATAATCATATATTCAAATAGTTATAAAATTGTAGTAAATATATTTAAATAAAGAATATATTTACTATATTTATATTTATATATTTATATATTTATATATTTTTATTAAATGTATATATAATTATATAAATATATTTCCAAAAGAAATATAATTATAATTATAAATCATTTATCAACGCTTAAGTTATAAGTACTGATAAAAGAAATTTTTATTATCTCTTTTTTAACATAGATAAAGATAGAGATTTATCAACGCTAATTAATCTAGCACTGATAAAATGGGTCTTTATCAGTTCTTTTTTGAAAGAATCGATAAATGTATCCCGATCTATTTGAATAACTCAAACGAGTCGCAAACTCGTTGCGATATATGAAGCTTTCCAAAGAAGCCAACCTCTACTTTCGCTCCTCCTTAATGAATTGAATCTCGAATCAAGGCTTGAATAATTTCAATGCTCAAATACATGGCTCAAATGATTCAATGGTTGAACGAATACAAGGCTCGAAAGTTTTCTGTGTTTTCAATGGCTCTACTTTCTCTCAGACAATTCAAAGCTTCAAACAAAGTTATCTTATTTTCTCCTCATCCTTCTCACTTATTGATAGATTGTTTGGAAAGATTTATTTACATTTTTTATCATCATTCATTCTTTACCATCAGCCTATTCCTGTGGTCAGCAATGTTTATTGGGGATGTTTGGTTGAAAGGAGATAGAGATGTCATTCCTTGCACTCCCCCACCCTCACCGCTTGCTGATTCTGTACAACCTGCCCACCCTAACACCACAGAATCTTGCTACATGAGATCATCGAATCCCTAAATTTTTTCATAATTTTAAAATGGAAGAAATTTCATCTTCATTGTTCCCTCCTTTTCACCTGATTGCCTCCCCCACTCCCATGTGCTCACCCCTACTAGCACGGGCGATGAACACAACCCTTCTACACACAGAAAACACCAAACAAGAAATTCTCTTCCTATTAGACTCGACCATAGGGTCTATGGAATGAAATCCAGGTTCCTTCCCACCTCACCTGACACATATCAATATAATGATATATATATATATATAATGATAAATTTATAATATAATTATATTTACATACACACACAGATCCACAACATATTTATAAATACATTTATATTTATGTATGTTAATATATATATATGTGTGTGTGTGTGTGTGTGTGTTTACATATTTATATATATATAATTTTTTATTAAATGGATTTAACATATGGCATATATAAATATGTTAAATATTTATATATTTTTATGTATAAATTTGAAAAAATACAAATATATAAAAAATACAGATATGTATTTATATATTATACATATACATATAGACACACACACACATGCTATTTTAATAATATATATATATATATATAATATTGATATATATTATTCCAATACATTATCAATATATATATTATACAAATACAAATATATATTATACTGTACAAATATATATTATACTATACAAAAATATACTATACTATACAAATATATATTATACAAATATATTATACCAATATATTACGAATATATATTATATAAATATATTATACAATTATATTATAAAAATATATATTATACACATATTTTATATAAATATATTACACAAATTTATTTGTATACAATTAAAAAAACAAATTTGTTATATATTTATATATATTATATTTATATGTAATTTAGTATATTTTTAAATACTATATATTTATATATGATAAAAATATTTTATAAAAATATATATATTATACAAACACAAATATATATTATATTACAAAAATATATAAAATAAAAATATATAAAATAAAAATATATATTATAAAAATAAAATATATATTACACAAATAAAATATATATATATATATATAATTATATTATAATACAAAAATATATGTTATTAAAATATATATTACATAAGTATTTTATAAAAATATATTTTACAAATATATTATACAAATATATTTCTGTAGAGTTTATTCAATTGTTAAATGGGAGGAATTTCCAATTTTAGTGAACACAAATTAGTACAAATTTCATCCTTATCAGTTTAATCTCCCAGACAGTTATTGCATTTTGTTGCTTAAGACTCATCCCCCATATCTTTTATTTTTTTATACTACTGAGAGAATTATTCATCCCATGGATGACTATTGGTTTTATTATTTCAAGATACATATGTGAATGTCCACAAGAGATGGAGGATGTGTTTCAAACAACAAAAATGCAATGATTGTTGTTTAGGAGATGAGATAATGAGTATGAAATTTGTCTATAACTTTCACCTTTGAATGAATTTAGAGGATAACACCAACCATAGTAGAGTAATTCTTTTTTTAAATCCAATTACCCATTTTCCTCAAAGAATACTTAAATTATTTGAATAATTAAATGTTGGGTTTCCTTTCTTAGAATTATCTATAACTTTTACTTTTGATAATTAATATATTATTTGTGTTTATTTATTTATTGTATAAAATTAATATTTTGTGAACACAATAGGATGGATATGAATCAAAAATGGATGCACACTAATCGTTTGACAAAATAGTGTGAAGATAGAGTTAAATAGTACATCAATTTAGCAATAGAGCATGCATATGACCCTTCTCAAATCCTTTGTCTGTTTTTATTTTGTTATTATTCAAGAATAATTAGTCCTAAAGAGTTGGAAGAACATTTTATTTGTCATAGAATATATCATAGCTATAAATTTTAGACTAGACGTGGGGGGAGATGAACATACACATTGATTGGGATGATACTACGGTTTATAGATTATTTGATATAAATACCAGTGTAAATTTTGATGAAGATCACACGGAATAAATGAAAATAGAAATTGAAGATGACCTTCTTGATTTTCCAATGTTGTTTGAGAGGTTAAATTTTTTTTCTAAGAAACCATTTTATATTGGTTTTACTAAATACATAACATTTTCATTTGTATTAAAGCTATATAATTTCAAATCCGGTAGTGTATGGAGTGACACAAACTTTACAAAACAACTTGGTCTCTTGAATGATATGCTACTAGAGAAAAATGTACTACCATATAAAACATATGATGCTAAATAAAGTCTACATTCAATGAGAATGATATCTAAAAAATATATTCTTGTCCAAATAATGTCATATTGTTTCTCAAGGACCATTAATGACTCATAAAATTTCCTAGGTGTGGCATGGACTGATACAAAAAAATGAATCAAGTCATTCGAAATATGAATGTCATTTTCTTCTAATTCCTTGGTTTATAAGACTATATAGATGTTAGGAAACTACAAGACAATTTACATGGAGTTCATATACAACAATTAAAGATGGGAAACTATGTCATCCAATATATTACCCTCAGTGGAAGAAAATTGATTATGATTATCCTGAATTTTGAAATGATCTGAGAAAAATTAATCTTGCTTTATCTATAGATTTAATAAATCATTTTGGTTTATAGATTATTACTCAAATAACATGGCCTGTCATGTTGTTAAATTATAACTTTCCACCATGGTTATGCATGAAGTGCAAATACATTATGTTCTCTCTACTTATGTCTGGAACAAATTAACCTAGTAATGATACTGTTGTCTATTTGGATCTATTGATTGATCGTCTGAAACTGGTGTAGGATACAGGTTTTACAATGTATGATTCTCATATAAGGGAAGAATTCACATTGTGGGACATGTTGTATGGGATGATAAATCACTTCCACATTTATGGAAATTTATCGGTCTGTAGCATTAAATTAATATTGGGGTGTCCCATTTTTGAAAAACTCACAAACTTAATTATGTGGAAACATTTTTCAAGAACTATGGTTTTAGGGCATCGAAAATTTTTACCTCGATAACATAAATATTGATCCTAGATGATGGAATTAGATGGGAATATGAAACAAGGTACAATATTGTCTCTAATAAAGAGTGATCGACTGTTTGATAAAGTAAAATACATTGACACTATTTTTGGTAAGACATTTTCAAAAAAAATATTACAAAATCAGTTTGGGGAAAGAGATCAATTTTCATTGAATTATCCTATTGGGATTTTTTATATATCAAAAATTTTCTTTATATTATTCATATGTAAAAAAATGTATTCAATAGTGTTATTTTCATATTAATAAATGTTCATGGAAAACGAACTATGGAACCAAGGATAGGTTGGACAAGATTGACATGGGTATAAGGGAAGAGTTGGAACTAATGAAGGGTAAAAGGTGAACATTTATTCCTCTAGTAGCTTACACTCTATCGAGATAATAAAAATTACAACTTTTTATTTTTTTAATAGTTTAAAATTTCCATGGGGTATTCATCAAATATAATGAAATTCATTTAAATGACTAATTTGAAGTTACGAGGACTAAAATCACATGTTTTTCATGTTTTGATGCTTGATTTGATTCTTTTTTATTTTTGTTGCATTCTGCCTCAAAATGTATGACATACATTAACCCTACTATACATATTTTTCAAAGCCATATGTAGTAAAGTTATAGACCCAATGCAGTATCCAATCAAGAATAAGTATTTATCGTCCATATAATGTGAATTATAAATATTCTTCCCAGCATCATTATTTAATATAATGGTCCACATGATGGTTCAATTAGTTAGAGCGAATCAACTATATAGTCTTATCTATTACAGATGGTTAGACCCCATTAAATGGTGTATGTATATTTTTAAAGGGTATGTCAGGAATTGAATTCATCTAGATGTTTGTATTGCATAATGATATATTTTTGAAGAAGCTATTGAATTTCATACTGATTGCCTATAGGATTTTGACAATATCGGTCTCCCAAAGTCTAATCATAGTGGACACCTTATGGATGAATGGATTTCTATAAGAGATGATTTTACAAAATTATTTACAATGTAAGAGGAATAGAATATTTACATTTTACATAATAGTGAAGATGTTGATTTATACATTGAATCCCAAAAAAAATTATTAGAAATGTGAATCCATCAAGGGCTAGAGGATGAATATCAAATAATCATAATAAATAGTTTATAGGATGGTCCTAAGATCAAATTTATAAAGAGTTATCTAAAAATAAAAATTCAATTTTCAAACAACTTCAATGACTAGTTAGGGGACCAAATTAAAATATTATATCTTACACTGGTTTTGTAATAAATGTTATACATTCTATAAAAAATAACATGATGAATATAGTATGATGCATGACAGTGGTGTTACGCTTTTAGAGGAATTGATGCACATATCTTGTTCTAAGGATAGAAATCCAATTTATGAAAATATGTCATATTTTTGCATTATTTAATAGATATATGAGTTTTATTATAAAAAGTTTCAAGTGGATATTTTCCATTACAAATGGGTTGAAAATATACATTCCTTGAAAGTTGATGAAATGGGATTATTGAAGGTGAATTTTAGTGTAGAAGGTTAAAAAATACAAGTCGTTCATAATAGAATCACAATAAGTGAAGGTATTTTATATCTATGGTCTGGAAAAAAAATAATTAGTTGATTCTCCTACTGGTGAATAAAACAAATAAAAATTTAGATGAAAATTTAATTAAGGATTACCCTTTCCTTAGAAGATCACAATCAGTTCATGTCGATCCCAATACAATGTCTTGTATTTTATAGGGGACCATATAAATGGGATTTAGATTCTCTATATAGGAGCCAAATCTTTAAAACCTTCAAAAAATAAATAATGTTCAATGATAAGGTAAAAGTGTTTCTTAATATGTTATATTTTCTTTATAATATTATATGTTCTCTACTGCATTAACATAATCTAAATTAAATTGTTGTATAATCATATAGAAAATGTCTTCTACAAATGATAATGTTACCAATCCCTCATAAGAAAAAACTATAATGAAGAAAACCTTTGGGAATATGTGAAGGTAATGTTACAATATACTTCCTCTATTTTACCGAAAAATTATATATTGAAACATAGATTTATTTTCTATTATTCCGTGAAGAGTTTATTTATTTTAGAATATTTTTATCCATAATTAATGTCTTTATTCACCAAAACATCCATATACTTATTCTCCATCAAAACCTTTCTCCCATTTAGTGTTTCATTTATTACTTTTTTTCATGTTCCCTCCAATACCTTTACAAGAAGATCAATAAAAATACCTATGCTAAATCAAAGATGTTATCCTATTATTTTCATAGTAAAATAATTATTCATATAAGTAATGTAATGTTTCATATTTATGTTTAATTTATTTATTTTCATTATTATTCACATAATAATTATTTTCTCATACATGTGGATTCTTTTTTTTCAAGTTGGGGTGGTCTATCTATTTTTCATGCCTTTATACACCAAAACATACAGAGAAGTCTTTTACCTAAAAACATTTTCACCCTACAGTTTTGGCATTTGTTACTTTCCTTCTAGTTCTCTCCACTTCTCAATAACAGAGGTATTCTTGATGTTTGCATAATAAATTCATTTTCTATATAATTCATGTATTATTTCATATTTTGGTTTAATATATTTCCTTTTAGTTTTACAAAAATAATAATTTTTTTCTTACACATGTGGATTCATTTGTTTGAGTTGGGGTGGTTTGTTCAGATCTTCTCATGCTCATGAGAGATTTGAATTTGAGCCTGAAAGTGAGATAATTATAAAAAGGAAATACATCATGAATTCGTATAACCATCATGAAAAGGTGAATTAACACTAATTTTTTAATTATTTTTTTTATCATTTGATCAACTATTTGTAAGTTAATATCCTTATCATTTTTATCTAATAATTGTTTAGTTTTTTTACAGATCTTTTGTGAAGTCATGTTTTCCTTTCTTCTAATGTTACCACTCTTTACATTTTATTTCTTTTTGAAAACTTCCAACACTGCATATTTACTCAATGTTCTTAGATAAAAAACCTTTCATGTTGTTGAAATGCATAAGGTTATAGGAATCTCATGTTCCTACTGTGGGAACTTCTTTATGACATAATGGGCACATATGATTTGTCCACTCTTCTTGATTTCAACATCAAGAAATGTTTTGCAGCTAAGAACATTGAGTCAATATGAAGTGTTGGAAGCTTGACCAAAAAAGGAAATGGAAATCATGGAAACGTTGGAAATTAGAATTTTCTTGAGACTTTGTGACATATAGGAATCAACTACACCTCAATCTGACACATGGTGTGACCAATATGACTAAATGATTATTTTTATTTAAAATTGACAATAATTTTAGTGAAAAAGACAAATAAAATACTCAAAACTAAGAAAAAAATATTCTGATTGTTTTGATAATTTTTGAAAACAATCCGTAAGTTAGTTTTTTTGTATAGAAACCAACCACACCTCAATCTGATACACAATGTGCCTAGTATGACACAATGTGTTTGTTATTAGTTTAAAATTTACATTTTAGTTCAAAAAGTTTCACTCAATAAAAACCAAGAACATGCAGTTGGATTATCCTGATAGCTTATTAAAATGATTTAGAATTAATTTGTGACATGTAGGAATTGTTATCATGTAAAAATGAGATACAATGTTTCCGTTATGATTTAAAGTGTGTGTTTTCAGTTTAAAATGACATTTTAATAAAAAAGAAAAGTGACGTACTGAAACTGAGAAACTGCTTTTGGATTTTTTTGAGAATTTTTTTAAAATGATCCAAAATTTATTTTAGACATGTTGGATTCAACCAAACATCATTTTTAGACATGGTATAACCGATATAACTCCAATTGTATCTTTTTATTTAAAATTGTCAACAATTTTAGTAAAATGAAAAATTGGCTTACTCAAAACTGAGCAAACGCATTTAGATTATTTTTATACTTTAGTAAAATGATCTATAAGTCATTTTTCACATTTATTAATCAGACAAACCTCAATCTGATACATGATGTTCCTAGTATGAATAAATGTGTCTGTTATCAGTGTGAAGCTAATATTTCAGTTCCAATATTTATCACTCACTGAAAACCATGAAATCATGCTCATATTATCTTGATAATTTTGGAAAACCTTTCATTAGTCATTTTTTATGTTTAGGAATTGGTATCATGTCAAACTGAGATACGATGTGATTTGTATGAAACAAAGTGTGTTTTTCTTAGTTTTAGATGACATTTTAGTAAAAAAGACAAGTGATGTACTAAAAATGATGACATGAATTTGTATTGTTTTCATTCTTAAGTAAAATGATCCATAAGTAATTTTGGATGTTTTTCACTCATATTCACCTCAATCTGATGCACGATCTGACTAGTATGACACTGAGAGTGTCATTTTATATAAAATTAACATTAATTTTAGTAAAAATGATAACTAACCTACTCTAAACCAAGAAAACGTACTCAAATTGTTTTGAAACTCTAGAAAAATGATCCATATATAAGATTTGACATGTAGGAATTAACATCACCTCAATACAATAAATTATGTGCCATATATGAATCAATGTGTCCGTTATGAGTTTAAAATCAACATTTTAGTTTAAAAAGTGTCACCCACTGAAAATTAAGAAAAGGCACTCATATTTTCTTGATAATTTAGGAAAATGACTCATAATACATTTTTGTCATGTAGGAATTGTTATCAATTAAAACTTCTGACATGATGTGACCGATATGATTCAAAGTGTATGTTTCTAGTTTAAAATGAAATTTTAGTAAAAAAGACAAGTGATGAATCAAAACCAAGAAAAAACATTTTGATTGTTTTGATACTTTAGGAAAACAATCTGTATGTCATTTGAGAAATTTTGGAATTAGCCAGCCCTCAATACGATATATGGTGTGACTAGTATAACTCAAAGTATATCTTATTATTTAAAATTGACATCAATTTTAGTAAAAGTCTGTTAATTTATTTATTTACATTATTACTAACATTAGAATTTTTTTCTTATACAGGTACATTATTTTTCTCCAGTAGGGGTGGTTTTTTTAGCAATAGCATGAGTCAGGGTCAGGATAAAAAGACAAAGGAAAATTGATGTTTTTAATGTATGTGATAAATTGTACTTATGAATCTAAGTACATATTTTTATTAAAAATTAACATCTAGTAAAATTAACACTTTCTGGTGCTATGGTGTGTTGTTACAGCACATTGCACTAGTGTTGCAGTGTACTGTTACAACACACTAAAGTATAACCCTTTATCAGTGCTTTTAAAAGAATTGATAAAGGTAGTATTTATCAGGGCTAAATTAAAGCACTGATAAAGGACCACTTTATCAGTGATTTTTTAGAACTGACAAAATACTAGGGATTTTAATCTAACTATGGTAGTCATCCCTTCTCTATCACGGATAAAGGCCACTTTTAGCATTAATAAAGGCATATTTTTTAGTAGTGCGGTGAGAGGATCGTAGGGTTTTTATTAGTGGAGTAGGTTCGGGTGTAATTCTAACACAACCATAAATAGATGGAGACTTGGAATTGAAGCATGAATCTAATATCAGTAGAATATGTAGTCTATTATAGATAAACAAAGAGATTTATCATGGAAGATATGTTTTAATAGTGCTGAGGTTATAATGTCCCACATCAGTTTGGGTCAACAGAGTCTGAAATAAACTAGGTTCTAAAGACAGTGTAAAAATAAAAAAATTTAATTTTTGGATTTTGATAAATAATTTTAATTTAGGAATGTGTTTAAAATGTTTTAGAAAATATTTTTGAGGTGGTTTCATGGGTGGAGGATCAGGTCGAGTTGTAGGGGTTTATGGTCGAAAAAGGTTGTTGAGTGTTTCCTGTAAGCCACCTAGTACCTAGTTTGGTGGAACTAGGTACCCAATGAGGTGTCCAAGGAAGGTTCCCCATATGTAGCTATACTATGTAGCTATTACTAATAGATCTTGAACATAGTGTTACTTGGAGCCATTTTTTAAAATGGAGGCCAATTTCATATTTTAGGGTTTTCATTTTAAACTCCACCTGAGGTTTCTCCTCTACACACAATGGATTATAGGGATTTATTTCCCTTATACGTCATATATATCTCTCTATCTCGTCCCTTGGATTGGGAAGGTTTTGGTTGGTTCTCTTAAATGATTTAAGGAAGGTTTTTATCCTTTGTTTCTTTCTCGTATTTGTTCCTCCCAATTCCTTTCATTTCAATGGAATGTTATTAAGTTTATTATAGATGTTCCACTGGATAATGGTATAGCCAGTCTAGGATGAAGGGTATTCCATTCTTCTTGGATATGGGGAATATTGATAGGAGAAACTTTCAAGGTTTTGGGTTTTATTTATTTAGGTTATCCTCTTCCAAGATTCTATTTGGATTTTTATCAAATAGGGATGAAATTAGTTATTAAATTGTTTTCAATTTTTGGGTATTTGGATAGAAGTGAGTTCAGGTATGTTCCAAGTGTTTATTTCACACCCTTAGAGGATATTTTTGAATTGTTTTTCCTTATAGTCCTTGTGTTGATAGACAATGGTCAGTTGATCTTGGAGTGGGATAATGAAAATGGATAACTCTATTAAGGTAAGTTGACTTTAAACATGTCCTATTGTTTATGTATTTGTTATGTGACATGTCATATGTAATGTTTTCCCTCATATCTATTTGACCTTTAAATAAAATGAATTATTCCTCTTTGACCCATATAAATAAGATGGTTTTTTATAGGGATAATAGGAACCCTTGATCACTAATCCTTAAAGCCTCATCCACTATTGGTCATGTAATCATCTAAAAAGTATGGGGTGAGTGTTTCTCCCTTATTAGAACATGGTATATAAGATATCATACCTTAGAGTGGCCTTATATAATGAGATTACTAAACTATTGGTACCTTAGGATTGTCAATAAAATTAATTCATACATTATATAAATTATTATATTTCAATGTTTTAATAAAATAATAAAAATACAATGTGATTGTAGTTTGGGTCGAGGAATGTTATACCCATTTTGTTATAGATTTTATATTGGTGTAGGGAATTATAAAGGGGGAATGGTGGTGTCTTGTATATGTTATAACCTAGTGGACTATGATAGGTACACAAGGTCACTTCTTTTAAACTTAAAGGATGATAATAAAAGGATAAAATTTTGGTATCCCTAAATGAATGGGAATATAGAGATATATTGGGTACATAGAAGGTCAACCTAATAATAAAATGTATGTAATTGTTTTTTTCATTTCCAAACCATATTAACCTCATGATATATGTTTATTTTTTGAACTATTTTACTACTTAAATGTTTTACATAAGAAATTATTTATATCATATGAATAGTTATAATTGGTATGAAATAGTTATGAAGTGTGATACGAGTTGGGTTATTCTTCCAACTATTCTCTCAATATGTAATATTAATGTGGGTTTAGAGAGCTTATCAACCACGTATAATGGATGTGATGGGATGAAATATTTGTAATGGGATGGGTGAGAATATTGACCAAGGTGGTGGGTGATGCTATAGATTGGATTGTCTTATGGGTTGGGAATCAAGAATACTATAGAATGATTGTGATATTAGTGTGTGATTATGCAAAACATGAATATTTGAGTTTTTATGGAATGGATATTTTCATGTGGGTTGGGAAATATAACTAACCATGTATTTTCTTAAAGGATGAGTTGGGTGTAATGATAACTATCACTAGATGTGTGTATTGGGTTGGGTGTTCATTCCACTAATGGATGATAAATGACTTTGTATTGATGTGTGGTATTTTTCAATAATTCATAATAACTATAGATGGGTGAGGCTTTTACAAACATGTGTATAGGTTGGATGTCATGCCAACTGAATATGGATTTTGTTTTGGTTGATTGACTATGATATAGTGTATTGGATGTTATTCCTTTCAATTTTGTTGTGATAAAATGGGTTAGATCTGATGTATCTCAAGATAATTGTAATTTGGCAGGTTAGACATGATGCCTCATGAGTATCTTTTGATATGGGTTGGATTTGTTTCCACATAAATATTATAGTTTATTATCTTTTGGGATAATATTTAATGTTATAAGGATTTCTATGTCATGACTAGTTGGTATTCTCAGGATATTCTTAGAGACATCCTAACATAGGATAAACCATATATGGTCACTCCATGGTGACATAGGAATCACCTATGGTCATGATAAGTATTATTTTTATAGTTTTTTATCTATTTATTTTTATCATATCATGTTGTTTGTGAACTTTATATACTATATATATTAGGTGCACCACTAGTGGGGGCTTACTTAGTTGTATTCACACCCTGATCAGGTGGACCTTTCACATTGGTTCCTGAGAAAACATCTTAATTGCATGTATAGGTAGTACAGAGGATTTATGTTGTTTTCTTGAGATATATATCTTAATCAGAGCCAAAATACGAGACTAGGTTTGGACTTAGGACTAGGTTGTGGTTCTTTTAGATTTTATTTATTTTCTTCTAGGTTATATATAATCTAGCCACATGAGATCATCTTCATGTATTCTATACTCATGTGACTTTTAGATATATTATCTTGTTATATCATGTGGTATTTTACTTATTATTATAAGGTGTTTAGATGTGGTACTTAATTTATACTTTTTATATTGTTTTAAATAATTTTTTCTAACTTTAGCTTTGTATTATAACTATTTGTACTATAGGGTATAATCTTTCCATGGTATAACCATAAAACCTCACTATTATTCAATAGACTCTCACATATAGATCGTATAAACTAGAATATGATGGTTATATGAGGATTCAGAAGATCAATTTGTTTCTTTGTTTCAATAAAATGTAACTTTGTAGCAGATAGAGTGAAAGAACTATTTCCTCCCAATATACTTTACATGGTAGGTGTAATATTATTTAGAGATCAATATCAAACCTACCTTGAGTGATCATACTAAAACCTGATTGAAATGATTACTATGACCTGAATGTTCGTCTTCCACTATACTAAGATTCTCTAATTTAGTTTAATAAATAAGTTATAAAATTAAAAAATAATTTAATTGTGAATTTGTTATGTTGATTGAAAATATAAATATTCTTATACGTTTTTCTATCATAAGAGGATTAGCTATATTTCCACCCCTTATATTTTGACTATAGAAAATGATTGGGTATGTGGTACCCAAACATCAATATTTTTTATTTTATCATATTAAATTTCTATAATAATATGATAAATATTAATATTGTGTGTGTATATGAAAAAAACTAAATCAATAACTACCTAATTCATCTCATGTTTAGGCGTACAAGTGCTCCCTAGAGTGTGAAAATATTTCAACATAGAATTATTTTATTATTATTATATAATAAATCCTACAATGAAATATTAATTGAGTAAATTTTTTTAAGAAACAAAATTAATTATTTTATATGGTAATATGTTTATATTGAAAATGTAGTACTCGACCAATACACCATCATTTTAGAATACTAACTGATGAGACAATCACTATGACTTTTAAAACACCCTTGGGTGATTTATTCTCTCTCTATTTAACCCTATTACAAGTCATATTTATAAGACATCTATAGCTCACCTACCTCTGTAATGAAAGTCTCCCTCACATTCTCACATATAGAAAAATTATATCACAACTATATAAATTATAAAATTAGATTTATATGAAAATGTATAATAATTTCATAGAAAAATAAAGATATATGTGTTCCCAAATATCTATCCACACTTTATATTTATCTATATCTCCCACCTAACACTATCCCATTGATAAGGATTCCTATGAAACATTTACAGTCATCTATATAATTCTAAAATCATTTTTCGATCAATAATATTGTTGACCTTGATTTGTTTTTATCTATTCCAGAAATAACATATTTGTGTACGACTAAATTTTTTAGAACTCAAAATGTCATTAAAACCACTTATGTATAATAATTGGTTGGTAACAAAATAATCAAAGAAAATTAATGTAGCGACCTAGACCCCAATAGCCTAAAGCTCATGCCTGCTACCATTTCATTAGCATAATTGAAAGTAAATCTTATCCCAAGGAACTGAATAGTTTATTAATCTTGTTAAACTAAATACTTACTTGATTCTTTCATTACACTTGAATACACAAATTACAAAATATTTTTTTTAATATTAAAATTTTCCCATTAGAATTTCCTCTCATATCATTCATAGTAAACATCATGGAATCTGAGTGAAAGGAAATAAAATAAGGGTGGGCTGAAATGATTGGTAAGGGTATGTGTACAATGAGAATTATAAATAAATAAGGCACAATCAAAATAGAAAGTTAAATAACTAAAAAAATTCCATTAAATTAATAACTTGATCATAATATGGTTGGAAAAAAGGTGATCAAATAATGCCAAATAAATAATCACATGATCATGAAACTAAACCAATGATTTTATAACTAATTGAAAAATCAATTAGAATATCAATAAGTAAATTCATAATGATGTAATTCATAAATATAGATATCTAAAATATACTAATGAGGAATCATGTCAAGAATTATAATATTGTTGAGGCTTCATTCCAAGACATCTAATATAATCAAGGCTTCTTTCCAAGACATCTATTAACTATGTAAGGCCTCAACAAAAACCATATCTATTTTTTCTCATTAAACCTACTGATACATCTAGGATCTATAGTGGGCCCCACCATTCATATACGAAATAAAATCCATTCCTCATATGGAATGGGTGAAATATACTCAACATAAAGATTAATATTCAAAATAGTATATAAAATTAAAATAATTTCCCCAATCAATAAAAATAATCATAGACCATCCAGAGTAAAGTGAATAGTATCAAAATAGTACAAACCTGGTCAAACTGATCATAAACCATCCAAATAAATAATAAGGATGATATCATTACAATATAAACCCATTATAGTAAAGGAAAAGGTTCATTTTTGTTGATGAATATAAATATCAGAAAAATATCTTTAAAAAATATTATTAAAGAATATATCCTTTTCATTTTGAAAAAAAAATTGAATTTTTTTTCTTTGAAAATAACTTTTAAAAACATTTTATTTCAGAAGATCCAGGTAAAATTGCAATGGAATATTCTAAGAAATTATCTCCATGTCGATAAGTAATTTTGTACAGGCCATAAAGAATATTTCTTTTGCATGGTAAAGTGGTTAGGAATGTTCCCTGTTTAAAAAGCGGTAATAAGATTCCTTTGAAAAAAATTGTAAAAAGAAAAAATGGGTAAAAAGTATTTTAATAAATCATTTTGAAATTTTTAAATAAAAAAGTTTCTAATTTTTTTTTTGAAAACATGGTTTTATAAGTAAATGAATTTCTGACTGATGAGAGAAATGAAGTCATGTTTTATTAAAACATTTTCTCAATAATTTTGAGTATCAAAGAGTGTAAAAATTATAATAACACTTGAAAAAAGATCATGAATAACCAAAGGATAATAAAATTTAAGGTTTTATTAAACAATAATCATTTAATTTACTTTAATGTAAATTGAGGAATAAACAATCTCGATTAGAATAAAATTGTGAAATAAATCATTAAAATGATCATAATGTTGAAATGAAAATTAATCAATGAATCGATTATGGGAATAAACTATAAATCCACATAAAAGAAGTTAAAATAAAAAAATAGATATTTAAATTTCATTATATATATAATCATATGATATTATAGACAACAAGGAAGTAATACAACCCAATGAAGAGGAATTGAGTTATGAAATTCTTTACCACTTGGTAATATTTAATTTAAATCCCCTTAGATGAAATAATTCAAGATGAAACTTAAAATACCAAGAAGAATGAATTATTCAGGATATTAAATGTCAAGATGTAATATATAAACTACATAAAATAAACTAGGTAAATAAAATTTCAATTTTCCTCAATGAAATGAAAATGATATTAAATCCCTTACTCCATGCTTCCATTTGGTTGAATGTGTTTTAGCCTCCTCTTCTTTTGGTATCCTCATTAGGTTTTCATTAAAGCCATCAAAGTATTACATTATTCCAAAAAAACGCTTATAGGATGAGGTCAGGTAATTTAGGGAGATATTGTACTAGGTATTTGATGAACCAAAGTGGTTTTAAGGTGTAAAGATACGAGGATATGGGTGGCCTTTTATAAGTGGGGTGAGTGGAACACTTGTAATTTCTTTAAAGAGTAAATCCTACCCAAACTTTTTTCATGTCACCAGGACCCAATAATGTTCCATTATATATAATATAAGTTTATATTACAATTTTTTCTAGATAATGTGTTTTTTGGGTCATTTTTTGCACTGTATTTTCTAAGTTTAACCACCGTGTAAACTCATTTTTATCTTAACGACTATAATTAATTTTAACAATTTTCACTAATAATTTTGGTCAAGAATTAATTTGGATTTTTAGAAACTATAAATTAGGATTATTTAAAATATGGACACCATTTTTGAAATTCAATTCATATAAATGGTGAAAAATAATTTAAAATTTATCCCATGGACGGAATAAACGAGTTTTTAATGTTAAAATGTTCAAAAGTTTACTAAGTTTTTATATCTAAATTATATAAAATAACTATTCTAATTTCCTAAATTGGATTAATATATGTATAATTGGTGAAATTTTACTTTAAAATTAATTTAAAATATAATTTAACATTATAAATTATTTAGATGAAGAGTCAGTTTTCCATTAAAATTGAGTATTTTTTCACTATTCATAAAAATGAAACTTATCAAAAAAATACCATTAATTCACCCTAAGATAATTTTTACATTATAATTTCAAAAATGAAGGTTAATTTTTTGAATAAAATTTATAAAAGTTTCAAAATTTAGTTTTTAAATAAGTGCGCCATTAAAAGGCAAAAAAACTACCTTTAAAAAATACGTCTTTTATGCATAAAATTGGGTTTGTTATTATCTTATTCCTATCAAATATATTGGATGATTGTAAAAAATTATTTAATATATAATATAAAATTTTAATTAATATCATCCACTGATAGTAATTAACTTAATTTATTAAGATAAACAACCTTTTTCATATAAAAATAGTTTTTTTTATAAAAACATTTCCTTGATATTCAATTGGTTATTAATATTCATTTCAAATTAATTGGTACCCAATTAATTCAATAATATATTTTAATAAGTTATTTAATATTATTTACAACCTCCAATTTAATTTCTTGGAGGTAATTTTTATTTTAAATAATAATATTAATAGTTTGGGTAAAATATGGTCTTGCGTGTAATGCAAGCCATCAAAGAAAGTAATTATTATGTGTAATGCAGACTAACACAATTTTCATGAATTGAAAGATATAGAATATATTTAATTTATATAAAAAAATAAACATATCATAAATAATTGGGTAGTTATATTACTTTCTATGCTTGGTGTTGCGTGTCATATACACAACTAAATATGATGTTCACATCTTAAATTTTCGAGGTGTTACATTCTCCCCACCTTAAAATAAATTTCATCATCACATTTTAAAAATAATCTTGGTAATCAAGTGTTAGAAATTTTTAAAAAAATGCATTATTTAAAAACCCACATCATAAAAGAGTTAATAAAATATCCTCTTAATAATAGATAAAAGAAAGTGCAAAAGTCATCTAAAATAACACATAGATGGGTTTATAATTAGGAGAACATTAGTGGAAATTGATGATATGGACATGAAGAAAAAAAGAAAATATTTATAGAGAATTATTGAGTTCAATCATCACAATAAAGTGAGTCAACAATGTATATTTTAGTGGCTCAAAACATAAATATATGATGATTTAAAAGACCATCAATTCAACAAAAATAAGGGTATTATGATAAAAAAATATCAAAACCCTATTTCCTAGAGATGAGAAACTCTTACTTCCAAAGAATATAAGGAAATATAATTACTTGATACATTTCCCTTTTATAATAAAAATTCCATCCTTTGGTCATTTTTAGACTACTTACTCCAATAAATGGGTATCCATTAACAAATTATTCATAAAGCACTAAAATTTACTTTTAATGTATCGTAGGATCCATAAAAGAGTGACAAGTATTTTCGTCTGTCTCTAACAATTGTCCAAAACCGATATGGTTGAAAAAAAATTCCCAATATAATAAATTAATATCTAAAACCTCATACAATTTTCAACATAACACATTTCATAAATAGTTAACCTTACAACCCTTCTAAAATATTAAGATTCATAACTTTATAAAGAAAGTTACTAAACTTCCAAAATTAACTTATAATTAATAAATTCCAAGGTAGTTAGTAAAATCCAATTCACTTTATCTATATCAGTCATCTATTTATCTCATCAATAGGAACATATTAAGGGTTATATTTCTATCAATCATGTTTTATATGTTATCTTCAACTCAATATTAAATCATTTTTTTTGGACATCGACACCATTAAACATAAGCTTTAAAATCCTTTAATTACTATAGTACAATCCTTATACATTTCATATTTCTTAAAATAAGAATATCATTGATTAATATACTCTTATATTATAAGTATTTAATCCAAAATCATGAACATTAACTATTCCACTTCATCATTAGTAAAAAATAATCTCGACATTGGTCCCTTAGCTTCCTCTAGGGTATATTCCCATGGTTATTGAGACATTCATTTACATAGTTCCCCATATCCATATAATTTAATCATTTAAAATTGGAAAATTCATTATTTATCTTGAAATCCTAAGAATGGTGGCCTTTTTCTCCACACTTGAATTCAACTCCTTTTACTTTTAATCATATGACAAGGTGTTTCCTTAGATAAGTAACATATGTTATAAAAACCTTCTTCCCCTTCTTCCTCTTATCCACATTTTTTCCTAATGTCCTCTTCTTCTCTTACTTCCCTTCAAATCCATAAGTATTGGAGAATTATTTATCTATCTTAATAGCGCATGATATTATATCTTTGTCTGATAAGAATGTTTGGGAGTCAAGTTACTTTCAAAGAATTTTCTTAATCCCATCAAATAAATGTTCATTATTTCTCTTTATATTACATACATAGTCTACAACATGCCTTGATAACCTTGTAAAGTTATATTCTAACTTAGCAACATTTCACTCTTATTTATATCTTATAATCAAGAATTGTATATCTATATACACTCATTGATCATGAGGAAAATATTTTTTTCAAAAATATTACCTTGAAATTATTCCACTCCATGCTTTTTATTTCTTCTTCATCCTTAGTGTTTTGAATCAACGAACACTATTGATCCACATATATTGAGAGATGAAGAAATTACATGAAAATATTATCCCTATAAAAACATCTCATAGTGATAAATATCTTCTCTAATAATATTATCAATTTAATAGCTAAAAAGGATTTATAGTCCCATTGAATAATTGAGGTTTCTAACGGATGAAGCGGTCTAACATTGTTACACCACGTGGTGGATTAGTATGTTACTCTATATGGGAAAGTTTTTTACTCATAACCTGATCTGACTAACCCAATATGGTTATAATTTGATCAGTTCCACCTACAACTCTAGGTCTAACTTCATTATCTTTCCCTGGAGAAAAATACCTACATGGAGTGAGTGCGTTGATATAGTTCACATTCCTTCCATTAAGTTTAATTTATAAATAATTTCATATACTATATTAGATTATAAAATTATAAAACATAATTTATAATCCGGAAACTAGTAAAATACTTAGCATAGATAACTCATATTCATAAATTTGGTTTCTTTGGGGATGTTTTTATTTTCAACTATTTCATAATGGTTTGAAAAGAAAATGTGAATTATCTTAAAAATATCCCTCAGGAGTTTCAAACTAGGTGTGATTTCAGGCTGGTTTTTCGGTACCAAGTAATGCTTGTGTCAAGACCAATAGGCCTTTTTTGGAGTTATTACCCTTAAGTACCTCTATACGAGAACCACTCCCACATGTACTATCCATACATGGATGTACTTCTAGAAAAAACCAAAAAATCTATATATTACCAAAATATTAGGTTGTTCTTATATACATCTCCTAAAATTATATCATAGGGTTATGTTACCTAATCTATGTTTCCCTAAATCTAGTTCTTAAGGCTTATAATAAAATTTCTCCTATACGAACTCCAGTGAACCTCCCCCAGCAGCCTGAAGCCTGTGCCTACTACCATTTCATTGTCATAAGATACAAGGAAATCACATCCCAAAGGACCAAATCATTTAGTAATCTTGTTAAAATAGATACATACATGAGTCTTTCATTTAAATATAATACAAAAATTAAAACATAATTTATTTCAGGAATAACAATATTACATCTATTATATCCCTACATAATTGTCATATTAAACATAATGGAATACTAGTGAAAGGAAATAAAATTAGGATGAGATAAATTCTCAATAAGGGTAATTGTACAGTGGAAGATATGAACAAATAAGGCATAATATAAATGGAAAGTTATATAACTGGAACATATGAAATGAAATTAATAAATTTAGTATAATATGGGAAGATTAAAAGGTGATGAATTAATTCAATATAAATAATCACATGAGTGTGAATCTTAAATAAGGATACTCTAACTAAATGAATAATCCTAGGGAATATCAATAAATGAATTCATAATGATGGAATGAAATATGATGAATATCTAAAACATATCGTCAAGGATTTGTTCCAATACATCTAATATTATAGAGGATTCATGCTAAGAATTATAATACCATCTAGGCTTCTTTCTAATATATCTAATTAATGGGTAATGCCTCAACCAAAACCATATTTAGTTTGTCACATGAAACCTACTGATGCATCGAGGGGCTATAGTGGGTGTCGGTCATCACATATGAAATCCAATACATTCCTCATATGAAAGGGGTGAAGTGTACCCAACATAAACATTCATATTAAAACTAACATAAAAATGTAAATACTTTCCATAATCAATAAACATAATCATAAACTATCCCGAGTAAAGTTAATGGTATCAAAATAGTACATCCCCTTTCAAACTGATCATAAAAAATCATGAGAAATAATAAGGATTACATCATTACAATATATATCCATTGAAGTAAGGTTAAAGGGTTGTTTTCATTAATGAATAAAAATACCAGGAAAATATCTTTAAAAAAATATTTTGTGGAAAATTTCGTTTTCATTTAGAAAAATATTTTGAAAGACCTTTTATTTGAAATTCACTTTTAAAAAAAAAAATTAAAATACCCCCGTAAACATTAAAAGTGATCTTTAAATAAATTATAGCCATGTCAACACGTAATTATTTACATTTCATAAAAAAATTTATTTTTGTACGGTAAAAATGTTAGAAAAGTGCCTTGTTCAGAAAGCGATAAGAAGATTCATTTGAAAACATTTTATAAAAAATAAAAATGGGGGAAATGTATTGAAATATATAATTTTTAAAATGCTGTGAAAAAATTAAAAAAAATCAGAAAACATGGTTTTGTTAGAAAACATATTTCAGATATAATAGATAAATGAATTTGAATTATATTAAAACATTTTCTCAATACTTTTAAGTACCAAAGAGTGGAAAAATAAAAATATAGTTGGAAAAGACCATGAATAACTGTAGGAGAATAATGTTGAAGGTTTTATTAAATAGTGGTCATATATTTTTTTAATGTAAAATTAATAATAAATAATCTCAATTAGAATAATATTGTGAATTAAACACTTAAAATGATCATAATGTTGATGTCAAAATTAATGATTGAATATATTATGTGCATCATCTATTAATCCCCATGAAACAAGTTGAAATACAATAATAGATAGTAAAAAGTAATTATACAGAAAATTATATAATATTAATGAAAATGGGGAAGTAATATGACACAATACAAAGGAATTGAGTTATGATATTTTTTACCACTTGATAACATTTAATTCAAATTCCCATAGATGAAATAATTCAATTTGAAACTTAAAATTCAATGAAGAATGAAGTATTCATGATACTTCACGTAAAGGGTTTATATATACAATATATAAAAGTAATTAGGTGTATAACAATTAAATATTCCTTGATGAATTGAAATTGAGATGAAATCCATTACTTAACTCTTTATTTTTGTTGAATATGTATTAACCTCCTCTTGTTCTGGTATCCTCCTTCTAATTTCAGTAAAACCTTCAAAGTTTACATTTTTTCAAAAAATAAGGCTTGTAGGATTAGAGGATGGAATATAAGGAGTTATTTTGATAGGTATTGTCTTAACTAAAGTTGTTTTAAGGTGTGAATAGAGGTGTAGGTTGTGGCCTTTTATAAGTGGGGTGAGTGCAAAACTTGTGGTTTTTTAAAAGAGTGAATTCCACCCACGTTTTTTCAGGTCACCAAGACCCAATAATGCTCAATTATCAATATTATAAGGTATAATGTTTAAATATGGATGTAAAATTTGTTTTAGACATGTTTTTTTTTCATTTTTATACCTTAGTTTATATGTTTATACACTAAGTAAACATGTTTTTAACATAATTGTTGTAATTAATTTTATCTATTTTCACTAATAATTTTTTTTAAAAGGTTAAGTTTAATTTTTAGACATTATATAATGTTGTTATTAAAAATATGGAATTTATTTTCCGAAATTCAATCTACATAATTGACAAAAACTAATTTTAAATTAATACCACAGATGAAATAAGAATGCGGGTTTTTAAAGTGAAATGTTAAAAAGTTTACTATGTTTTTGTATCTATATTCAATATAAAATTTATTAAAATGACCTAAATTTAATTAATAGATATATAATTGATCCAATTATACTTTAAATCCAATTTAACATATAATTTATCATTATAAAGAATTTAGATGAAAAGTTAGTTTTCAATTACAATTCAGTATTTTTTCACTATTCACCAAAAAATGAAACTTCTCATAAAAAAAACAAAAGTTCACCCAAATATAATTTTGAAATTAAAATTTCAAAAAGGAAGCTTATTTTTTCAAATAAAATTTAAAAAAGTTTTAAAAAATATTTTTAAAACATGTATGCCATTAGAAGGCGGCAAAACTACCTTTAGAAAAAAAATACAACTTTTTAGGCAAAAAAATTGGATTTGTTATTATCTTTTAATTATCAATGATATTTAATGAATGTAAAAAATTATGGAATATATAATATATAAATTTCATTAGGATAATCCACTAATATTAATTTATTTAATTTATTTAAAAAAATTCCTTTGGCGTATAAAAATAGTTTTTTACATAAATATTTATTTATATTTATTTTTTTTTATTAATTTATAAAAAAAATAGTAACCAAAGAATGAAAACATATATTTTAATAATTTAGTTAATCATATTTATAACCAAAAATTTAATTTCAAGGTAATAATTATCTTTTTAAATAATAATATTAATTGTATTTTTTAAAACTTGGTCTTTTATGTAATGCATTCTATCGAAGAAAGTCATCGTTGCATGTAATACAAGATAACTCAGTATTTCATGCATTGTACTCTACATAATAGATTGAATTTATTTAAAATAGTAAATGTATTTTAATGTATTAGGATTTTGTATTCCTTTCTATTCTTGGTTTTTATTTTCACATACACAATTGAATATGATGTTCGCATTTAAAAACTTTTGGGTTTTAAAAATAATTACTGATTTTTATAAAAAAAACATTAAACTGAGGCATGAGGAATATTTGTATATGTATCAATAAGAAGATAAGTATTTCATATAGCAACTGTGTAAGGGAGAACTGTAATGCCCTCAACAATGGTAGGAGGAGGAATCAGGAAAGTAAGGGTAGTAGTAGTTAGTGTTGATAACAAAGGAGTATGTGGAAGCTATTATGATGCTACCAGAATCAATAAATATAGATACTTGGGAAAGTAAGTACCTAGTGGAAAACAATGTTCTCTTAGAAAATATATATGAAATGGAACCAGTGTCTCCAACGATGGTGGATTATTCCAAGGATAAAATATAGTATACACATCTGATAAACTGATAAGAGATGGAGGGGTATAAGGAGGGCACTATGTCACCATTTTTTGAAAAGGTTTTAATTATGATATATAAATAAATATTCAAATGAATATGAAAAATTGTAAACTCACCAGGGTGATCAATGGTAAAATTCCCCTTTCTCAAATACATTTATTATTTCAGGAAATCATCCAGTGACTAATATATTAATAATTTTACATAACCTAAGAACAAATTTGTCATGAATTGTAACATCTGGACCCATATTACCATCAAATCAGTAGTCTGACTGGTGGGTTTCATGGCCTCAAGCACATATCCATGTACTCTAGAGGCAACCGACTATTAGCGAGGGTTTCATGAGGTGATAGTGGGGAGACTATACCCTCTTATCAGAGATACATAGTGGTATTATCAGATAACAAACAATAGATTGTCTCAGAAGCAATATAAATCAAAGACAAAGTGGCAGAAGAAATATTTAATATAACTAAAATAAAGTGACCAACAACAATTTACGAAAAGCATTCATGATGGATTATGATACATAATTTAAAATAGCAAATAAATAAAATTCTTTAGAATACATATAAAAAATAATGAAACAACAAAAAATCCCCAAGGGTGATCCCCATGAGTATCCTAAGGTCTAGCTCAGTATTTTTCTCCTAACTATCTAGTAAAAGCAAATAGTATAAGTACTTAACCATGGTCTGTAGTCCTATGGACAAAAAAGTCTACCCTAGTGCCCTACTGCAATGGAAGCCTGAGTTGGGAGTGACATATAATTCTCAATTGGTCGAAACCCACGTTGTCTAGCCCAATCTAGACAGTGTAACATAATTTAAACCATGAGTGGGTATAGAGAAAATATAACATAACTAAATAAATAAATAACCACATGTCCAGGTTCCTAAGGGACACCTGACAGTTATACTAGCTTCAGATCATTTCCTAAATAAGAGTCTGAACATGTCACTATATATACATAGTATATATAGATACATAAATATATATATATGTGTGTGTGTGTTTGTGTGTGTTTGTGTGTGTGTGTGTGTTGGAGTGGATCGGGACATAAAAGGTAGGCATCTAGCACCAGTCTACAAGATAATAAGATCTACTCTTGGGGTAGTAAGCCCTAAATCCCAATAGAGTTAGGGAAATCATTCCCAACACTCAGTATAGTGATATTGAATTACATGGAAATACTCTAGATGGAATATTTCACTCAAAATCCCACCTCCCATATTGAATCACTAGTGAGGGCCACCATTTTCAACACTCTATATAAGGGAGCGTGAGTTTCCATGCCCATTAAAAACCTTACCATCATTCTCAACACATGTATAAGGTATAATCATTTATAATATATAATTCATGAGGAATTAACCTCTCATGCATCCCATTATCCCATTTCATTTATATCACAAGGCATGAGGCATAAACCTCTCCTGGTCTTATTAATCCATATCTATATAAGAGGCATATTCATTTATCACAATTTTACTTAAGGAAAAAATCATAATCATTTTAATTAAAACCTTATTAGAGGAATGGTCACATTTAGTTAGATGTTCATAATGAATTACCTCTTATAACATGTCAATAATCATTTTCAATTCCATTTCAAGGAAACTCTTTCATTATAACCATTTGATTAATTTTAAGAACGATGTTATTATCTATCTCAATCCACCATATACGAACCACTTATCAAGGCCATTTCATTCCCTTTTTATAAACATGGAAAATTCATTTATAATATTCAAAGGGTTCAAATGGAAAGGTTCATGGTGATAAGGCATACACCTTCTCGAAAATTTCATTTAAACTAGTCATGCATGATAATTCAATTCATAACTTCAATAATGGTAAGGTCTTCACATGCCATATACTAAACCCTAAAGTCAAATCACAAAACAAAAACTAAGGAAATAAGGATGAAAAGAATAAAATTATAATCACTAATTTTTATCTTGAATATAGTGCACCTATTTTAGAGGGGTTTTATTATAAAATCATGATATTTATCTCTAAGAAATTCATTTATCATATTTAAAATTTCAATCATGAAACATACTCAATTAATATTTAAGAGGAATTTAATCAGAATAACATACTACATTAATTAAAATATAAGGCAGGTGTGATAAGTAATAAATTAATGAATTATCTAAATTAAAGGTAAAGTAAATTGATCTTACCTCAGGAAGTAGACTAATCCAAGCCAAACACTTGGCACTTTACAGTTTTAACTTGATGTTTCTTTATACATGCATGCACATTGTAACACCCCAAGATTTCATAGTGTGTTATTTCTTCAAAATAATTCAATAACTTGCACTACACGCAACACCGAGTTCAATCACACCATGACTTAAAAAAAATCCATTCAAAAGAGGTTATGAATAGTGTTAACTAAATTTTAAACTTTATATAATCCTTATAATTTTAGAATTCATATTATGAGTTTCTTAGACATAATGTAAGAACAAATTCATTTTCAGTATTGCACTTTTACCAAATTTTAATAGTGAACCCTTTTTAGATACTATATTTTAAACTTTTTGACTAAATGGGGACATCAAAAATTTAAAATGAAACATCCCAAGCTTCCACGGTACGCTAGCGTGTGTTGTACGCAACACCGAGTTCTAACACACCGTAACCAATCAAACTAGCTGTTATGAATAGTAATACCTACTTTTTGAAGTTATATATATTTTATATTTTAAAATGGACTTCATTTTTGGATTCGGAATATCAAATTTAGCCTAAGGTGAAATTTTGGTACTTTTCGGATAACTTTCATATTTTGATGAATAGTGAAAATTACTAAATTTTAATTAAAAACAACTTTTTTAATCAAAATAATTAATAGTGATAAATTGTGAATTTGAGTGGTTTTAAAGTATATTTAGAATATATTTTTACCATTTAATATAATGTTGGTCATTGGACATAATTTTACAATTAAACCGAACATAAAAAAGTGTCAATCTTTTGATAGTTATTACCTCTTAAAAACACGCTTTTTGTTTTGACAGCGGGAATTAATTTTAAATTAATTTCTGCCACTTCTATGTATTGAATTTAGAAAAATGGATTCCATATTTGGAATCAGGATGTCCAAATTGTGTAAATAGGTAACTTTTATTTTTAGACATTTTGAATAATTACTGTGGTAAATATTTTATTTACCATGGTTAAGGGTAAATCCGGTAAATAAGGGTTAAAAAATAATATTATAATAATAAAAAATTACCCAAAAACATGTCCTAACCTTATTGGTGGACACATACCCGACCATGAGCATCCTTGGGTTAATTTGGGGACCCCTTGGAGCCACTTGTATGTGGTAGGGACACTTTATATTAATAAAGTTAAAATAAAAATAAAAATGGCATAAGCTTACATCTTTTAGAAGAACAATTTTTACATAGGGTTATACATGTTGGATTTTCGATTATAAATATTCATTAGAAAGATAAAACGATTTCCTACATAATGATATTTTATTTATAATTTTTAGACATCAAATAATTTAAATTATTAATGACACAATAATGATTCAATGTTTACCACATTAATAAATCATTTAAATAAATAAGATTATAATGATTAATATATTATCTAAAACCTGTCCAATTCTTATTGGTTGATGTTATTTAGAATATTAGTCATCTTATATTCGACCTCAATGATTTTTGGACCATTATAAACCGAATATAATTATATTATAAAGTAATACTTTCTCTCTTTCCTAAAGAGCCCCTCTTCTCCCTTATAAAAGGAGACCACTTCTACTCATTCCTCACACCTCTCAAGCCACTTGGCTCGTCCAAAATCTGCCAAACTAATCTCCCCACATCCCTCTCCTCCTCCTTGAAGCTTCCCCTTAGGCAGAAATTATTTCAAGTAGTCCTTTGGTTCCAACCAAAGTGAGTTACCTAAATTAAAGGTAACGATTTCTCTTAAATTATTTTCCTTTATTTTGCTTCTCCAACCCCCAGACTCTGTTTATTTCCTTTCTTTTGTAACAACACCAGTATCCTCAATATACTAGGATGTTGTTATAAGAATGATTCAAACTACACATACACACAACTCCATCTAATGGATGATGAACATAATGTTTCTGTGGATGGCAAACTAACGCCTCACGAAACGATGATTGTTCAAATACATCTTACCGCCTCTCATGGTGGCCATTATGATGGCACTGTAATTAAATATGATATTAATGATATATATTTTATATATAATCTTCTGTAATTCCATTTTATTTCATACCATTATTCGTTTCATGTTGTATATACATACGATAATTTCATTTGAGGAAGTGCGGACTACCGCCCCCTTAAAATGATATGACTCGTTCATACCACACATGGAACGTATAAAAGATGGTGTTAATGAACTTAAGTAACATATATAAAATATTATATTATACTGGAATAGTAATATACCTATGTATCATTTGGATTCAATTCTTTTAAAATAAAAATTAAATGGAAGTAGCGTTCATGCGTACGTACGGACTACCGTCTCCACGAACGCGGTGAGATCCATCCTCCATCGTATCCATTCAAGTCTTATTCTCATTTTAGGGTTAAAAATAATGTTAATATCATTCTGATTATGAATAATATTTAATCTATCCATTACAAACATGTCTTACGTAACCAAACATTTAAGAAGAACGAATCGATTATCACCTGAAACGATGATAATACTAAGATATTATTAATAAAGCAATGTTAAAAGATCATATATGATATAATATTAATGTATATGATTCTTGTATAATTTAAAAACAATTATTTCACCATTATACATGAGGTTAACCGACCCCAACAAAGGAAAAGTACAAGGTAAGGGTTATTTCACAATCTCTTCATTATCCGAGGTTGTTTATACGTAATAATCTACTGGGATATCTTTATCATCCACATCCATGTTTCTTAAAAATGTATTTCAAAACATTTTTACTATTTACAAGAATATGGGTTAAAGTAATTTATACCCTTGTTTGACTTTTTATAAGAGGTTTATAAAGGAATCTTTCCGTCGTTTTCAAAACAAGGTCCTTTTTAACCTTTTCGACAGAATTGAGGTAAGAATTTTTTTTTAACTTATACGGCGGGTGCGGTTATTTTACGCCGTTATAAAATCTTCAAAGCTTTCCTTACAAGCTTATAAGAATATTTTCAAAGAAAATGTTTTATTTTATATGGATCTTAAATGATTTCAAAATAAAAGGAGATATTTCTTTAAAAAGAATTTTGATTTCATCTACGTCAACATCCTTTGATGGATTTTAAGATTATTTGAAGTTGATTTATTATGATACAAAACTTCTATATTGTATTGAAGGTTTTGTGATATGTTTGACTATGGATGTGCTATTTTTATACCATTCATAGTTTATGGTGAAATTATTGACATTTCGTATGCTAGTTTTAATACGAATGTTTATGTTATGTTTAAACCTTTTCATATGGGAATGCATTGGACTTAATAAGTGACGGGTGGAGCCCGCTATAGCTCCTCGATGCATCGGTAGGTCTCATGAGACAAACTAGTGTCTTGGCACAAGGCCTTGACAAAATCTTATTTGTAGTCTTGGCACGAGGCCTTGGCTATGTGGTTATGATAGTCTGGCATTATGCATTCCAACATTATGAAAGTGGTTATTGATTTTTGCATGTGATTATTCGATTAGTAGAATATCCATGTGAATAAGTAAATGGAATTATTTCATTTTATTTATGCCATACCATGTTGAAAGTTCATGTTTGAAAGGCTTTTGTTTTAGCTATACATTGCCTTAAAAGTTTATTCTTATTTATGAAAGTTTCTGCTATTTTGTTATCCTTACTGGGCATTTGAGCTCACCCCTTTTATATGTTTTATTTTTCCCAGGAAGTGAAGAAGTAAATTATGAATGACCTGCAGGGATATTATGTGGGGATATGAGTGTGGATTATGGAGACATTATGTTGTTGTAGTAGTTTTTCATTTTATGATGTAATGTAAAACCTATGAATATATCTAGTGTTTCCAAGGCTACTAAACCAATCGGTCTTTCGAGATTTGATCTTTCTTGTGGTCATGCCAATGTTATGAAGTAATGCACCGACTCTGGGTAGCTGGGGTCGGGGCGTTACAGTTGGTATCAGAGGAAGTTTAGTACAAACCTTGGAAACTAGATTTAGATAAACTCTGATTAGAGCACGTAGACCTAAGATGAACTTTGAGGATTAGTATAGAAGAACTTCCTAGAATTTTGGTATTGTAGAGATTTTGTGAGTTTTCCGAGCAATACATCCCTGTCTGGATACGAGCAGGTAGAGGCGGCTCTGGCACAGATGTACCTAGGGGTAAAACCCGAAAACACCGCTTTGAGCTAGACTCGAACGGGAACTGGTGCACGACAACGGGCCTTGCTGCACTCTTGGTTACGACACTCCCGGGGGATATGCTTAGGATAACTCTCATTTTCTTTACAAATCATTTTGAAGGGATTATGAGTATATACTTACTCAAAGAAAACATTCTTATGATTATGGATTATATCCATAAATAGTTCAATTTATGTTAAGTGTTTTATAAGTATGGGATTATGTATTTTGATTCATAAACTGATCTAGTGTATGCCATTGTTTAGAAATGGCGCCCAGTAGAAGGAATGAGAACTCCAGAAATGCACATGATCCAAAGTGAAGGAATGATCATATCTTTCATGGTCTTAAGCTAGAATTTATAAGAGAAATAGTCTCCCATGTATTATCATCATATGAAGAAATAATATCATGTGTTGATAAGATAAGTAAAGAGTTTACTGAGTCCTATGGCTTTGAAGGGAAGCAAGAGAAGAAAAGGATGGAAGAGAGAAAGATGGATAAAAGTAAGAGGGAAAAGAAGAATTTTCCCATATGTGGTAACTGTGGAAAGAAACACCCTGGAACTTTCCTGAAACGAATGGGAGTTTGTTATAAGTGTGGAGGAAAAGGGCACAAAGCACGTGACTGCAAGGGTAAGAAAATGGTTTTAAATGTACAATGATTCATTTGCAAGGAGTTTGGACACTACGCGAACCTATGTCCCAGTCATCAGACTATGCCGCAAATGATGCTATTGGATAATAATCAAGTTATGATACTACCACAGATGAAGAGGAATGATTAGAGTTCTTATGTTGATTATGTCAATTGAGTGTTGTATCAAAAAGTACTTGTTATAATAATTATGGAGTATATAAGGATTGTACTGCAGTACTATTTCATTAAGGACTTGAGATTGTGTGGAACAAAGAAAAGTGACTCAATAGAAGGTTAAATTTTTGGAAAATATATGGTTGAGAGAATGATAAATCATAATATTGTTCTGATACTGAGGTAGTGATTTTGGAATAATATGTGATTATTTTGGATAAATTATATTGGATATTCTTGACTACCTTGGAACTGATTAATGATTTGTATATTCCATCATTTTTGGGGTTTAAAACATTTTTGGATTAATGAAGTATATCCAGCATTCTATATGGAATAAGGGATCATGAATGTAATCAATAACGAATATGGTAATACATGATGAAGGTATTCATATGCTATTACGGGGTAAAAAGGATCTATATTATTTTTACCTTCCTTATGAATGTTGGACTGTGAGTTTGGACAGAAGTATTTTGGATAGTTCTAGTTTGGATTATTTTGGTTTTCCATAAAAGGACAACCCGGAGGTCGGACGACAACCCGTCGCGTCCGGCAAGGCTGCGATACTTGAACCCGCAACCGAAGGGAGACAAGGGTGTATCACCTACCACTATCCCACGAGATGTCCTGGATTAAATAAAGTAGTTTTTTAAAAGATCTGGTAGATGAATTATAAATTCATTTATTTTGGAACCCTCTATGAATAGTATAAATAGAATTTTTTTTACGAGTGAATGATGAGTTTTTGGTAGAAATTTATTAATGGATAAAACTCTAATTATAAACTAAGTATATCTCCTTATGATCTTAGCCAATATCATAAATAAATTCCTCATCATTAATAAAAGTAACTTAGAACAAAAATGTTGTCCTAGATGGTACCTTAAATCATCACTAATTTATGGCTTTGGGATTGTCGGCCTTTTCATAGCCATGTTCTCTACCACTCTCCATCAGATAATTGATGGCTATATTTTTCTTCCATATCCATATTTTCTTACATGGAACCCTAGTATGTGTTATTTTCGGTAATCTTCATACTTTCCACTCTTTATTTAAAATAGAGGCCTCATTAATTAATTTTTCGATGTGGGATTTCAACTAAGATATTTTGAAATGTCAAAAATGTGTTATCCCAATACCCTATGTTTTGTTGAACCGATGGTATTTCAAATCATCATAGATTGATGATTTTAAGGACCTCAATTTTATACTTGTTTTTGATTGATGACCTCAATCACTACCTATAAATATTTACGTTTTTCCTCCAATTATATGTCTCTAATTGCCACCAATGTTCTCCTAATCGAGATCATAATTTAGTGGTGACCCTTTCATTTCTCTTTTCCTCATATTAAGAATAAATTTTAGTAACCCAATTTCTGATGTGGGTTTTCCCATAAAGATATTTTTTATTTTCAACCTTTTATTTTCGAAGAACAATTTCAAATTGCGAGGACGCAATTTATTGAAGGAGGGGAGAATGTAACACCCCAAGATTTCATAGTGTGTTATTTCTTCAAAATAATTCAATAACTTGCACTACACGCAACACCGAGTTCAATCACACCATGACTTAAAAAAAATCCATTCAAAAGAGGTTATGAATAGTGTTAACTAAATTTTAAACTTTATATAATCCTTATAATTTTAGAATTCATATTATGAGTTTCTTAGACATAATGTAAGAACAAATTCATTTTCAGTATTGCACTTTTACCAAATTTTAATAGTGAAACCTTTTTAGATACTATATTTTAAACTTTTTGACTAAATGGGGACATCAAAAATTTAAAATGAAACATCCCAAGCTTCCACGGTACGCTAGCGTGTGTTGTACGCAACACCGAGTTCTAACACACCGTAACCAATCAAACTAGCTGTTATGAATAGTAATACCTACTTTTTGAAGTTATATATATTTTATATTTTAAAATGGACTTCATTTTTGGATTCGGAATATCAAATTTAGCCTAAGGTGAAATTTTGGTACTTTTCGGATAACTTTCATATTTTGATGAATAGTGAAAATTACTAAATTTTAATTAAAAACAACTTTTTTAATCAAAATAATTAATAGTGATAAATTGTGAATTTGAGTGGTTTTAAAGTATATTTAGAATATATTTTTACCATTTAATATAATTTTGGTCATTGGACATAATTTTACAATTAAACCGAACATAAACAAGTGTCAATCTTTTGATAGTTATTACCTCTTAAAAACACGCTTTTTGTTTTGACAGCGGGAATTAATTTTAAATTAATTTCTGCCACTTCTGTGTTTTGAATTTAGAAAAATGGATTCCATATTTGGAATCAGGATTTCCAAATTGTGTAAATAGGTAACTTTTATTTTTAGACATTTTGAATAATTACTGTGGTAAATATTTTATTTACCATGGTTAAGGGTAAATCCGGTAAATAAGGGTTAAAAAATAATATTATAATAATACAAAATTACCCTAAAACGTGTCCTAACCTTATTTGTGGACACATAACCGACCATGATCATCCTTGGGTCAATTTGGGGACCCCTTGGAGCCACTTGTATGTGGTAGGGACACTTTATATTAATAAAGTTAAAATAAAAATAAAAATGGCATAAGCTTACATCTTTTAGAAGAACAATTTTTACATAGGGTTATACATGTTGGATTTTCGATTATAAATATTCATTAGAAAGATAAAAATATTTCCTACATAATGATATTTTATTTATAATTTTTAGACATCAAATAATTTATATTATTAATGACACAATAATGATTCAATGTTTACCTCATTAATAAATCATTTAAATAAATAAGATTATAATGATTAACATATTATCTAAAACTTGTCCAATTCTTATTGGTTGATGTTATTTAGAATATTAGTCATCTTATCTTCGATCTCAATGATTTTTGGACCATTATAAACCGAATATAATTATATTATAAAGTAATACTTTCACTCTTTCCTAAAGAGCCCCTCTTCTCCCTTATAAAAGGAGACCACTTCTACTCATTCCTCACACCTCTCAAGCTACTTGGCTCGTCCAAACTCTGCCCAACTAAGCTCCCCACATCCCTCTCCTCCTCCTTGAAGCTTCCCCTTAGGCAGAAACCATTTCAAGAAGTCCTTTGGATCCAACCAAAGTGAGTTACCTAAATTAAAGGTAACGATTTCTCTTAAATTATTTTCCTTTATTTTGCTTCTCCAACCCCCAAACTCTGTTTATTTCCTTTCTTTTGTAACAACACCAGTATCCTCAATATACTAGGATGTTGTTATAAGAAGGATTCAAACTACACATACACACAACTCCATCTAATGGATGATGAACATAATGTTTCTGTGGATGGCAAACTAACGCCTCACAAAACGATGATTGTTCAAATACATCTTACCGCCTCTCATGGTGGCCATTATGATGGCACTGTAATTAAATATGATATTAATGATATATATTTTATATATAAGCTTCTGTAATTCCATTTTATTTCATACCATTATTCGTTTCATGTTGTATATACATACGATAATTTCATTTGAGGAAGTGCGGACTACCGCCCCCTTAAAATGATATGACTCGTTCATACCACACATGGAACGTATAAAGGATGGTGTTAATGAACTTAAGTAACATATATAAAATATTATATTATACTGGAATAGTAATATACCTATGTACCATTTGGATTCAATTCTTTTAAAATAAAAATTAAATGGAAGTAGCGTTTGTGCGTACGTACGGACTACCGTCTCCACGAACGCGTTGAGATCCATCCTCCATCGTATCCATTCAATTCTTATTCTCATTTTAGGGTTAAAAATAATGTTAATATCATTCTGATTATGAATAAGATTTAATATATCCATTACAAACATGTCTTACGTAACCAAACATTTAAGAAGAACGAATCGATTATCACCTGAAACGATGATAATACTAAGATATTATTAATAAAGCAATGTTAAAAGATCATATATGATATCATATTAATGTATATGATTCTTGTATAATTTAATAACAATTATTTCACCATTATACAGGAGGTTAACCGACCCCAACAAAGGAAAAGTACAAGGTAAGGGTTATTTCACAATCTCTTCATTATCCGAGGTTGTTTATACGTAATAATCTACTGGGATATCTTTATCATCCACATCCATGTTTCTTAAAAATGTATTTCAAAACATTTTTACTATTTACAAGAATATGGGTTAAAGTAATTTATACCCTTGTTTGACTTTTTATAAGAGGTTTATAAAGGAATCTTTCTGTCGTTTTCAAAACAAGGTCCTTTTTAACCTTTTCGACAGAATTGAGGTAAGAATTTTTTTTTTTAACTTATACGGTGGGTGCGGTTATTTTACGCCGTTATAAAATCTTCAAAGCTTTCCTTACAAACTTATAAGAATATTTTCAAAGAAAATGTTTTATTTTATATGGATCTTAAATGATTTCGAAATAAAAGGAGATATTTCTTTAAAAAGAATTTTGATTTCATCTACGTCAACATCCTTTGATGGATTTTAAGATTATTTAAAGTTGATTTATTATGATACAAAACTTCTATATTGTATTGAAGGTTTTGTGATATGTTTGACTATGGATGTGCTATTTTTATACCATTCATAGTTTATGGTGAAATTATTTACATTTCATATGCTAGTTTTAATACGAATGTTTATGTTATGTTTAAACCTTTTCATATGGGAATGCATTGGACTTAATAAGTGACGGGTGGAGCCCGCTATAGCTCCTCGATGCATCGGTAGGTCTCATGAGACAAACTAGTGTCTTGGCACAAGGCCTTGACAAAATCTTATTTGTAGTCTTGGCACGAGGCCTTGGCTATGTGGTTATGATAGTCTGGCATTATGCATTCCAACATTATGAAAGTGGTTATTGATTTTTGCATGTGATTATTCGATTAGTAGAATATCCATGTGAATAAGTAAATGGCATTATTTCATTTTATTTATGCCATACCATGTTGAAAGTTTATGTTTGAAAGGCTTTTGTTTTAGCTATACATTGCCTTAAAAGTTTATTCTTATTTATGAAAGTTTCCGCTATTTTGTTATCCTTACTGGGCATTTGAGCTCACCCCTTTTATATGTTTTATTTTTCCCAGGAAGTGAAGAAGTAAATTATGAATGACCTGCAGGGATATTATGTGGGGATGTGAGTGTGGATTATGGAGACATTATGTTGTTGTAGTAGTTTTTCATTTTATGATGTAATGTAAAACCTATGAATATATCTAGTGTTTCCAAGGCTACTAAACCAATCGGTCTTTCGAGATTTGATCTTTCTTGTGATCATGCCAATGTTACGAAGTAATGAACCGACTCTGGGTAGCTGGGGTCGGGGCGTTACACACATAGATTACTATATATACATAAACCTTAATCCAATGTACATATTTCCCTCACCATGAGGAAATATGTACAATAAAGGCATATAAATACATGTACCTATGTACATTAGTGTAATCCTTTAAGGACTCATTAAATGCTCATAAAAAACTATTAGGGACTCGAAAACATCGTTGAAAGGTTCAACGCACTCGAAGAAAAAACCAGGAACTCATAAACTATTAAATCCCTGAAAATTAATTTATTTAAAATGAATAAAAAAGGAAAAACTTTCCACAACCTGTTGGCGGAAAACCAAAATGATTTGAACCACTTTTCCTTTTGTCAGTGTTTACCGAAATACGCACAAAGAGGTCCTCAAATACCCTTCACATACACTAACATTAGAAGAAAACTGAAAATTGGATCGACCCAAAACCCTAGGGTTTTGACCTTATGAAAATATGTTGATAAAGAGAAGGATAAATAGTTAACAGAGGAAGGATAAGTATCTATAATCCTTACCTCAATGATTCAAGTGAAAATCACTAAGAAATCTAGTGGATTTCATCGAACGAGAGGGAACTGTGGAGAGGAGTTCACACAGGCCTAGAGGGAGAGGGGGTAGGGTGTCGCACGAGAGGGAGGGGGGGTTATTTATTATGTTTAGGTTTAATATAATTAAATTAAAATTTTTAAATAGGGACACGACACATAGTTTTCACCACATGGTTTGGTGAATTGTGTGCTAACTGTGTGCCCACAATTTGGCACCTGGGGCACCTCGCACGGGCTGGCTACACAGTTCAGTATCTGTGCACAAACCATGTAGTGAATAGTATTTAAGTGATTCCCAATTTCCAAAAATTTTGTGATATAGGAACAAGGTTTGGAAAACCATTCATATCCCATGTGCCAACCTCTGTCCACCTACATAAGGTCCCATGGTTTCCTGTTATGGGCCGCATGATTTTAGACAAATCGTGCACCCACTATAGGTCTTTTAAAATTTTATTTTCTGAGTCCAGCATTCCCAAAACTCCTTGATACACTTGAAAAACTTATTGGTCCTTCACCCAAGTCCAAAAAAATCACCTTGAAGCGTTCTAACTCTCATAATTTAGTTTTGAAGCTCAGTTTAAAAAATGGTCCATCTAGAAAATGATAATTTCAAATTCCTTTTCATTCTCGTTCGGTTCAAAACACGGATCGTTACTTGTATATAATCAATTGTATATTAATTTATAAAATGTATATAGTCTATATTATATATAATTTATAAGGAATTAAAATTAAATAGAATAGAAAAAATTATAAAATGTATATATAAAATTATAAAATAATTAATAATTTTAAAAATTATACAAATTTTTTAAAATATTATAATGTATTGATTGATATTAATTATTATACGTTAATTTATTTATGTATTTATTAATATTTAAAACCAAATTGATTCATACTTATTAATATTTATTAATATTTATACATTTATAATGGAATTTATTAATTTATTATTAATATTGATAAAATGAAAAAAATATAATATAATTTTAAAAGGTGAAAATAAAATTAAAATTTATAGAAGCATATAAATTGATAAAAATATAAAAATAACAAAGGAATATATAATTTAGAAAAGTTTATATATAATTTGGAAAAGTATAATAAAATATATTATACAATTTATAAAAGTATATAAAACAATAGATATATATATATTAGTATAAAATGAAGAAATTAAATTTATATATATTTATATTAATATTAATATTTATATTTATCTTTATATTTATATTTATTAATATATTAAATTTTTTGAAACTATATTTATTTTAAAAATATAATAAAATATAAAATATAATTTATAAAAGTATATAAAACTAAAAATATTATATATAAAAATATAAACATATAAAGTATAATTTTAAATATTACAAATTTATATTAATTAATATTTATAATGTTATAAAATTATTCATTAATATTTCTAAAAACATAAGAAATCTCCAATTATAATCCCCAAATACTACCTAATTTTAGAAACAAAAATTGTTTCCAACCTATGATTGAGACAATATATATATATATATGTACAATTTCAATCTCTAATAAACACCCAATATTTTAGAAATTAATGTGAAAAAATTATATATATTAATAATCAGATACTTTGACTCTAACAAAAAAGGCATACATGATGGTGAGATTGAACAACAACAGCTAGAGAATGGAAGGATAATAGTGATAGAATAGAGGGGTGCAAACTAGAGAATATAGGGGTGATGTCCAGAGAACAGAGGGTTAACAATAGTATAAGTTGAGATTATAAGGGGTGGGATTTAGTCGAAATTAAGCTATATGGGATGAGGGATAAAAATGAGTAGCCTCAAAATTTAGTATTAGTAACTTAAACCAGAGATTGGATAGATATTTAACATGAAAGGTTGTGTACTTTGACATTCATCTTATATCATTATTGACTTTGACTTAATAATGGGTAGTTTGATATTCTGCTATTCATGTAGAGAAGACTATATGAATAAAAAGGGGATTTTTCACCTATAATAAATGTAGATATTTTAATTTAAAACATATTAAGTGTATGTCTATACCATGATATTAACATGGTATTTGAGATTCAATGTTTTACTTGTCTACATGGAGTAAATTTCAAGAGCATGGTAATGTATGATCATTGTGTGTACATAGTGGTAGATTGGATCCAAACAAAATCACTTATTGTTTGGATAACAATTATGTGTTACAATACGCCACTTGTTTTTATAGTATTTAGATATTATTTTAATCATTTTATGAAGTCCTTCATTGGTCACACAAAGAGAAAAAAATATTTGAAGTATTATTCAGCGCGATTGAATAATGTTTAATTAATTTATTTTATAGTATTTAATTAACTAATTAAAATGATATATAATATTTTAATTACATTTTATGTGATAAATAATTATATTTATTTAAATTTTATCTAAATAATCATGGTTGGAGGATATATGTTATGCATGTAACTTAAATTAGTAAAATTTGTTATTATTTCTATTCTTGAGTTTGAATGGGTCAAACATGAGTTGGAATCATGTGGGAGATGAATAAATATAATTTATTTAACTCAATAAATTAAAGAGTGTATATCTTATTTTAATAAATTTATCAACTTCTCTTAAACCCTCTATAAATTTAAGGGTTATTGGGGTTTGTAATCCTAGATATCTTATGTGGAATTATTATATTTTCAATAATCCATATTACAATCAAAATGGGTGTATATCCTTTTCCATTTCATATTACACAATTTTATATATGTGTTGATATAATTATGAGGAGTATATCAAATACAACCATTCCATAATGATATTTATCATCTCGTGGATACCCCTAGATAAATCACTCATAGATTGGTGTTTAATCTAACTCAAATAAAAAATTTCTTCATTAAAAAATATGAAACACAAGAGGAAATGTCAAGGTTTAAATTATATTTACAAATTTTAAATTATATTTTATTCTTTCATGGTCCAGTGTTGAGTGAATGTTTTTTCATAATGGTTTTATTTTTCTAAATCATGAAAATAAAATATTACTGACACCACTAAAACCTTCATTTTAATTTTATTACCTTTGGGAATTATTTTCAAAAATTGAAGACAATGAATATTTTCCCCCTTTTCTACCATATTAAAAATACATTTTATCAGTGAATGTCAGGGATTCTCTTTTCCCAATATTAATAGAAACAATTACAGTCAAACTAAGAACTTACAAATGAAGTGATAAATATAAATTTGGTTTTCTTTCCACACATGATAAGTATTATCATAAAAAGTTGGAATCCTTTGTTTTTTACTAGAGTTTTTATTCTCCATGTTTTATTACTCATGTGCTAATTTATTTCCCAAAAAAACTAATCTAAAAAAAAATTACAAAAAATATTCCCAACATTTTTTTAAAAGTTATAATATAATAACCTGGTGATCTAATTCAAATTTATGTACCCAATAAAGATTCATATACAATGCTGAAATTGAGGATGAATTAGTTATCATCAATTTTTTAATCAATTATTAATGAATATATAAATATTCATACTTCATGGATATTTTCACTTTATATATGAATCAATAAATATAATGAAAATAATATACGATTAAAAGCATATAAGAACACTTCATAATTTTTACAAGGTTGCCCCAAAATGGTGACTATGTCATTCTTGGGATCAATCACATTCAATTCACATATAACCCACTATTATCATTTCTCATGTTATAATATATGTGTGGGGAGGGATTATCCTTTTACCATGTTATATGGTATCACAACAGATTATAAAAAAATTAATAAATATTATCCATTACTCATTATAAAATCCCCTATAAATAACAAGTATTCTAGATGAATACTATATAAAATGAAACTATATGAATGAATAAAATTTTAGTATTTATAAAATATCTAAAAATGATATTCTTTTATTTTATGGAGAATATTTATTTTCTTCTAAGAAAATGAATCTCCATGATAAACAGTTTCCCCCGAAAAAATAATCAAAGACATTATTTTATAAATCACATATTATTATTATCATTCAAGAAATGGAGTGATTAAGTAATTTCATGGATTTATTCTCAAACTCAACTACTCACAAAGTTATTCTTGTTATCTTTAAGTCTCTGTTGAACTTTTTATTCACATTTATAACTCCAATATATTCTTCAATTATCATAAAATTTCCCATCCATTATACCCCATTTTACAGTCTTGTCTCATTTTTGAATAATAATTTGATAATCTTGAATAAAATTTATTATAATATTATATAATTCACTATATTAATACATGTGTAATCTCAGGAGTCCTTGAATTGTCCTTCATTAAATAACCATGTTCATAGAATTTGATAATAATAACTTGTTCTTCTTGTCAAAAAACCTTTGAAATAAATTTGAACTATTAGTTTCACCAAATTTTTAGAAGTATTTTATTTCAAATATACCATGTCATTTTTCTATATGAACACAAGGATTTTATTTATAAATAATTTTGACTAAAATTACATTTGAAATATTCTATGCATTTTCATTTGTGTTAGATTTACACTAAAAGGGGGTATTATATTATATCATATCCCCCAATATTGTAGTCAGTGATATTAATATGATAAATATCAGGATTAAAGATATTTTGTTATCCAATGTAACCCTGAGAAGGATCTTAAAAGAAAATTATTACTAACATAATGTGATATCCATGTGATATATATCTAAGGGTTATGTTTCCCTAACATATCATGAGATTATGGTTTTGATTTCAAGGAACACGACATAACTCCCACGTGGTATTATTATTTATGAATCAATTAGTTCAATTAATTCATGGCTTGATAAAGTTATTAAAACATTTAAACATCGATAAGAATCAGTGTGTAGTGACATATATTTTTCCATCTCATGGGAGACAATATAGTTGAAGCTCCATTGCATTGACTCTCTTAATTTATTGTAGAGATCCTAAAAAATAGATAAGATCCCAACCATTGATTGTACTCAATTATTATATTCCATAATCTAATACTCTATTCATCTTGACTCGCTATTTTTATTTGAGAATAAGGCACTAGAAACCCTTTGGTGGTTTGGGATGCTCTAATTATGAATAAGGATCTATAAGCCTGTATAATCCCTTAAAGGAAGGATTTATTTGGTTAATTCTCTCATGATCTCCATCAAGTTTACTCCATCGAATAGTCAAATATAGATCTTGATACTTTTAAGGTATATCTATTTGCATTCTTCATTGTTTCATATTGAATCGGCTAAAGATATATTAGTAATTTTATGGGTTTGTTTCCACTCCCAAAGTTCATATGATGAACACCCAATACCCTTAATAGGTAGATATATTCTTTCTTATAAACCATAAAAATCATAACCATATTTGATCAATGAAAACATTTTCATTGAGTAGAATTTAATATATTTCATTGGGTAAAAACATGTGTCTACTTATGATCACTGAGAAGGTAGTTTCTCTCTTGTGTTGATTATTTTTTCATCCATTATCTTTTAAAACCAATATAAGTCACATC
This sequence comes from Viscum album, assembly GCA_963277665.1. Taxonomy (NCBI): domain Eukaryota; kingdom Viridiplantae; phylum Streptophyta; class Magnoliopsida; order Santalales; family Viscaceae; genus Viscum; species Viscum album. The sequence continues at coordinate 1,065,439,477 of OY728135.1, read as the reverse complement.
AAAATCAATTTTTATTTCACCCAAATTTATTTATATTTCATGAAACTTGGTTTTTTATTCATGAAACTACCAAAAACATTTCATGTAATATATAGTTTTTCATTTCATTATTTTTTACCGAAATATTTGATCAATGTGTCTAATGCGTCATTAACTTACCAAATTTCCTACTTTTTTCACAAATAAAATTCTTTAAAACATTCAAAAAAATAAACCATTGAAGCACCAATCATAAAAATCATCATTAAATGTATTAATATTTTCTCAATATAAAATATTGACTGAAATGGGATAAAAAATATTTAATTGAAATAAAAAATTACCTTATCCATAAAAAAATTTATAGTTCAACCAAATTCTCAAAATATATATTCTATGGGTAATTCAATTTCCTATAAAAAATATTGTTAATAATAAATAAATATTTCATTCCATGGTTACTTCATATGGTAGAAACATTGGGGATAAAAAAATATTGTGATCATAGTACTTGTGAACTTTACTTATATAAAGAGTGGATATGGCGATTTTCAATCAGAATATGAATAAAAATGGAATAAACAAGAATTAGTTAGATCAATTTTAGGAATGAAAAATATGGGAGATTACATGATACATGTTAAACCATCATGGATGTAGATTAATGTTAGTGATATGGTTTTGAAAAGGAATATTCAAGAAAATTATAATTTTGAGATTTACTGCATGATTAAAGAAAGAGTCATATCATATACATATAGTTTAGACATAAAAATATTGATTTAAGGAATATCAACATGATTTTAGAATATCATGGGAACATATGGACAAGTATAAAGTTTTAATTTTTGGATATAAATAATTCATGTTGTTTTCTAACATGTGATTCTTGGTGGAGGAATAAAATAAGAATATAAAGATCATCTCCTAATAATGAGTGATTTTATCTAGTTCATGGATAAAGAGATTAAATATTAATAAAATGTTGATTTTTTTTCTATTTCTAGAGTGAAGATGTTATTTAACCTTAGAAGGAAAACAATAACCAAATCATGATTTGGACCATGTATTCATGGTTCATAATTTACTTTAATTTTTTATAGACAGTGAGTCTCCCTAAATTTCATAAGATAAATGATCCTTTGTTAACAATTGACCTTCTTAAATCCTTAATCTATCACTTCAATAAGTAATTATAAATATAGAAATAGAGTGTTTCTCTGGGACTTGATAGTGGATTGATCATTAACATTGTAATAAATAAAAAAGAATTAGTGATTCATGTAAAGTGATAGTGATTCATATGTGATCCTTGGATTAGACACCATATTAAATTTGAATAAAGAAAATCATCTATGGTAGTGTGTATAAATTATATTATACATATTTTTAGGAAATAATCAAATATTCAAATAATGTAATTAGTGATCCAAAGAAAAAATAAAAAAATAGTTAATATTCCTAATTGATAAAAATAAAACAGAGGAAAAGGAAAAAATATAAAGAATGTAATTAATGATTCAAAAAATAATAGGACTAAGATTATATTAAAAGGTTGAAAACATAAATTGAATTAAAAATGATCATATCCTATAACATCCTAATTCATACTAGATTGGTATTATTCACGTTTTTCATTCATATTTGATAATTTTAACATGATGAATGTTGTTTGGAAAATATTAATATAATATATAAATTATACAATAAAAAAATAAATGATATAATATATATGTGTGTGTGTGTGTGTATTTCCTATTTGTTAGGGTGTATAATAAATCCTAATTTTTAAAAGTATTTTTTATGAAAAGATAACATCAATTGTTCGTTCGATCGTTTATTGATAAATCTAAATGGACTAACATATATATATATAAAATAAATATTTTATTATTTTTCATTTATAATTTATTTATTAAAATATTCTACATGATTTTAATTTATTTTTTATAATATATAAAAGTTCCTATAAACACTAAATAAAACAATTTTTTTGAAAATTTAATAAAAATTAAAAAAAATATATAATTAAAATTAAATAAATAATTGATATATAATCACAAATCATATTATCTACTACTAAAATTTATATTTATAAATAAAAAACATGTTTTATTATAAAAAAATAAAAAAAAGGAGATAATGTATAATATTCCACTATAAATAAATAAAGAAATATAAAATAATTATATGTAATATTCAACTACATAATAAAAAACACATGAAACATATGTTTAATTATTAAATTTATATGTTAATTCTATTGAAAATACATAATTTATATTGTGTTCAAAAAATATAATCTATTTTCTAATATTAAAAATGTAAAATATAATGATATTGCACATATTTTTATTAAAAACCCAAAAATTAATAGTATGATAGGTATTTCATTTTAATGATGTGAAATACATATTTTTTTAGAAATTAATAAAAAATATTTTTTGGTATATTTTATGTAGAAATTATAATATTATTATCACTCAAAATATTATATTGATGAAAAAAACATTAATAAAAAATAATCATATAACATAAGTTATATCGTTTAAATGAAGTAAAAAAGGATAAATATTGATGAAAATAGTTTAATAGTTAATTTTATATAAACAATTCATTAAAAATATATAAAATATGTTATTTTAAACATAATAAAAATAAACAATTTTATAGCATATATAATGTCATTAAAAAATATTAACAATTTAATATTAAAACTATTGTTTTATTTAAAAAAAATAAAAAATAATATGTAATATATTTTGGTTATTTTTTCTTAATAAAAAAAATTAGTTAAAAAGTTCATAAAAATATATAACATATGTTATATTCTTATACCATCTCTAACTCACTACAAAATGTTGTTAAAATACCATTTTTATGTAAAATTTTCCCTCCAACTGCGTTCCATTTAGGAGGGGAGCTACTTTACAACACAATATTTAGATTTTTAGTGTCGAAATGATATTATGTTTTTTTTTTTTTTTTTTTTTTATTAATTTTATTTATATAATAAATGATTTATATTTATTTTATTATTTTAAAAAACATGAATATTTAGGGAATAATTTTTTAAATATTAAAATGATTTTATTGGTTAGAGAATATTTCACTATAGATACTATATTTTAGAATTGGTCCACTCTAATTTGTAGTTTATTATTGAAGATGAATTTATATTTAAATGAAATTTATAAAAAATTTAAAAAAAATATTTTATTTCAAACAAATAATTAAAATTTATTTTAAAAAATTATTTGTTATAAATATTATGGGTAACGTGGACATAATTTAGAAAAAAATAATCAACTTCCAAAAGACTGGGGATTTCAAATAGAATGGAAGTGGTGTCATCTAATGCTCTCAAACTCCAGTCACCATCAAAAAAAATTATTCCTCTTCCCTGATTTAATCTACTGTTATTACCTCATATTTATCTTCCTATTTTAATTAAAGAAGAATCAAGTATGATATGGATGTGTATTTTACCTTTTCCCACTGTCAAAATCCTTTAATCCTTCATCTCTCATGCATTGAGAATTATAAATCTCTTTCACCAATTTAACAACCTACATCATTAAGGGTTATTAATTTTAGAGGGAATTTAAACTTTTCATCTCGTGGAAACATTGTTTAGAGAAAAATTTCTTGAACCGAGATGACTCTTATTTAAAAAACTTGAAGAGGTATTTTCAAGCATAAATAAATCATGTTGGGAAACTCAAAGCTTGGTGGAATGTTCAAGGATAACTAGTCTGTCGTAGTAGCATTTTCTTTCTAATAATAGGATAAAAACTAGCCAGTGATATTGGTAGTATCCCGTGAACCCTATGAGGCTCACTTACTAGTAGGTGGTGCATGTTGGGTAGATTTTTAATTGGGGGATTTGGTTCCTTTTTTTCACTTATCCCCTATAGGGTTTAATCTACCTTTCTCGAATTTTATAGATCAATTTTTTTAGGTTATTTTATTTTCCTACCTACATGAGTCTCCCTTGATCTGAGATGAATCTTGATGAAATTCATTGGAGAATATGGATAATTTCATCCATTCATTGATCTTTACTCCCTCTTCTATGTGTGGTGGTGGATAATTGTGTCATTTTTCTTGGATGATTCCTCTTGGTAGGTCCTAGCCCTTGTGAACCCTTGATGTCTTAATTAATCACCCTCCCTAATCATCTTGATCATCTATTTAGCTTTTTCATGATCTATGTTAGATAATGGATGAAAATTACACTAGATCTTGGTGGAATTGTCTAAGAAAATTGGGGCTATCAATTATCATGGCTAGAGAATGTCCCATAATAATTAACATGATTCATTAATTAGATTTTCGTTAAAGGTATGTACCATTGTGTTTATTTCAATGATTTTTTTTTTGATTTAGTAAAACTAGACATCATATCATGGAGTAGAATTTGGGAATTTACGTGCCTTGGGTTTAACAGTGTGTCGAGAGTAACCAAACTCCATTGGATGACATTATGGATAAGGTACATCACCTAGTTGAATTCTATAATATATTAAAATCAAATTTTATTAAATTTTATTCTGAATTGTTTTTTCTGATATGAGTTTTTTCAGTAATGATATTATAATAGTTTTGCGGACCTTCCATGGGTGCACTACTAAATATTAGTCCTTTAACAGTGCTAAAAAAGGCCTTTATCAGGGCTAGAGAATCACTGACACTTTTTGACCCATATCAGTCACATAATGAGCCAGGTTTATGTGATATTGATTTCTATATTTCATAAATTATTTATATATTATTTTCTTATATTATCAAGACAATATGAGTGTGTTTTCTCGATTCTCAGTGAGTGAAACTTTTTGAACTAAAATTTGGATTTTAAACTGATAACAAAGACTTTGAGTCATACTGAGAATATCGTGTATTGGATTTAGGTATGTATCAAATTATTTATGGATCATTTTCTTAAAGTATAAAAATAATACAAATGTGTTTTCTTGGTTTTGAGTAGGTTAGTTGTCTTTTTTTATAAAATTAATGTCAATTTTAAATAAATAGATGCACTTTGAGTCATATCAGTCACACCGTGAATCGGATTGAGGTGTGGATGATTCCAACATTTCACAAATGACTTATGTATCATTTAACTAAAGTATCAAAATAATCTGAAGATGTTTTATTTGTTTTTAGCATGTCACTTGACTTTTTAACTAAAATGTCATTTTAAATTGGAAACACACACTTTGACTCATATCAGTCACATTGTGTATAAGTTTGATATCAGACTGATTCATACACGTCACAAATTATCTATTAATTATTTTACTAAATTATCAAGATAATCCATGTTTTGTTTCTTAGCTTTTCATGAGTGACACTTTTTGAACTAGAATGTTGATTTAAAACGGATAACGAACCCTTTTAGTCATACCAGGAACATCGTGTATCGGATTGAGGTAAATTTGATTCCTACACATAAAAATTGAATTATGGATTGTTTTCCTAAAGTATAAAAATAATCTGAATGTTTTTTGCACAGTTTTTAGTAGGTCAGTTGTCGTTTTTTCTAAAATTTATGTCAATTTTAAATAAAAATACCAACTTTGAGTCATACCGGTCACACCACTTGTCATATTAAGGTGTGAATGATTCCTACACATCCTAAATAGATTATGGGTAGTTTTAAAAAATTATAAAACTATCCAAATGTGTTTTCTAGGTTTTGAGTATATTGCTTATCTTTTCTACTAAAATGTCATTTTAAACTAGAAACAAGCAGTTTAACACATATCGATCACATATTGTGTCAGTTTGACTTGAGAAAAATTACTACACATCACATATGATTTAAAAATAATTTTTCAAAATTATCAAGACAATCTAAGTTCATTTTCATAGTTTTTAGTGAGTGAAATATTTTGAACTAAATTGTCAATTTTACACTGATAATAGACACTTTTAGTCATACTGATCATATCGTGTATTGGATTCAGGTGAGGATGATTCCCACATATCACAAAATAATTTTTGGTCATTTTACTAAAGTGAAAAAATAATCTAAATGTGTTTTCTCAGTTTGGAGAAGGTTAGTTTTCTTTTTTACAAAAATTGATGTCAATTTTAAATAAAAAGACGCACTTTGAGTCATACCGGTCACACCATGCGTCGAATAGATGTGTGGATGATTCCTACACATCCTAAATGAATTATGTGTCATTTTAATATATTATCAATATAATAAGAACATTTTCTTGGTTTTGAGTATGTTACTTTTTTTTTACTAAAATGTCATTTTAAACTAAAAACACCTAGTTCATCTCATACCAATCACATTGTGTATCGGTTTGATGTGAGACTAATTCCAACACATAAAAATGATTTATGAATAATTTTCCTAGATTATCAAGACAATATGAATGTGTTTTAACATTTCTTAATGAGTGATAGTTTTTGAACAAAAATATCATTTTAAAATTGATAACGAACACTTTGAGTCAGACCGAGCACATCATGAATTATATTAAGGAGAGGCTGATTACTACACATAAAAAATTACTTATGAATTTTTTTACTAAATTAATAAAACAATCAGAATTTTTTTTCTTAGTTTCTTCTAGGTTAATTTTTTTTAATAAAATTGATGTCAATTTTAAATACAAAGATACACTTGGAGTCATACATGCCACATCATGCATCATATTGAGGTGTGGCTGATTCTTACATGTATTAAATGACATATAGATCACTTTTTTAAAGTATCAAAATAATATGAATGTGTTTTCTTAGTTTTGAGTCATTACTTATCTATTTTACTAAAATTTCATTTTAAACTGGAAACATGTAATTTGACTCATACCGATCACATAGTGTATGGGTTTGATATGAGACAAATTCATACACTTCAAAAATTATTTATTAATCATTTTCCTAAATTATCAAGACAATTCGAGCATGTTTTTTCAGTTTTTATTGAGTGACACTTTTTGAACTAAAATGTATATTTAAAACTAATGAAAGACAATTTGAGTCATATTGGGAACATCATGTATATGATTTTTGTGAGTATAATTAATAAACATCAAAAATGAATTTTGGATAATTTTCCTAAAGTATCAAAACAATATGAATTCATTTTCTCATTTTTGAGTAGGTCAGTTGTTATCTTTTACTAAAATTGATCTCAATTTTAAATAAAAAGACACATGTGTAGTCAAACCAATCACACCATGCATTAGATTGGGGTTTTTATGATTCCTAAACATATAAAATGACTTATGTATAGTTTTAATAATGTATCAAAATAATATGAATGATTTTTCTCAGTCATGAGTACATCACATATATTTTTACTAAAATGTCATTTTAAACTGAAAACACACACTTTGACTCATACCAATCACATAATTTATCATTTTGATGTGAGACTAATTTCTACATATCACAAATCATTTATGAATATTTTTTCCTAAATTTTCAATACAATATGAACATTTTTTCTTTTTTTTAGAGAGTGACACTTTTTGAACTAAGATATTGATTTTAAACTGATAAAGGAAAATTTGAGTCATATTGAGCATATCATGTATTGAATTGAGGTGAGACTGATTTATAATTGTCAAAATAAATTAAGGATCATTTTATTAAAGTATCCAAACAATTTGATTATGTTTTATTGGTTTCGAGTAGGTCGGTTTTAATTTTTACTAAATTTGAGTTCTATTAAAAAAAGACGCACTTGGAGTCATACTGATCACACGGTGTGTCGAATTGAGGTGAGGAGAGTTCCTAAATGACTCAAATGAATCATGGATAATATTAATAAATTATGAAAACAATATGAACATGTTTTATTGGTTTTGAGTATTTCACATGTCTTTTTTACTAAAATGTCTTTTTAAACTAGAAACACAAACTTTTACCCACACTGATCACATCATGAAACAGTTTGGCAAGAGATAGATTCCTATACATCAAAAATAATTTAGCAAACATTGTCCAAATTTATCAATAAAATAAGCGCATATTTCCTCATTTTTCAGTGAGTGATATTTTTTTAACTAAAATGCCGATTTTAAACTGATAACAGACACTTTAGGTCATACCGAGAACATTATGTATCATATTGAGGTGCAGCTAATTTCCTAAACATAACAAATGACTTATAGATCATTTTATTAAAATATAAAAACAATATGAATAACTTTGTTTGGTATTAATTATATTAGTTGCCTTTTTTACTAAAATTAATGTCAATTTTAAATAAAAATAAGTATTTGGAGCCATATTGGTAACATCGTGTATCAGATTGATGTGCGACCGGTTCCAACACATACCAAAGTATAAAAAAATTCCCAATTTCCAATGTTCTATTCTATCCATTGGATTTAGTTTTTTAACTACCAACACTGCATATGGACTCGATGTTCTTACCTGAAAACCCTATTTTAGTTAAGAACATTGAATTGATATGTTGTGTTGTAGTTTTATAAAGAAATAAAATGGAATGCATGGAAACACTACTAAGAAGGAACATTTCATCTATTTTGTGGATTATTGTGGATAGTTGAAATCAAAATATGACTTCCCAAAAGACATATGAAAAAAACTAAATAATTATTAGATAAAAATGATAAGGGGATTAATATACAAATAGTAGATAAAATGATAAAAAAATAATTAAATTAGTTGTAGGAATTATCCTTTTCTAATGTTTTTATGCATTCTTAATGCATTTACTTATTGTCATTATCTCAATTGCAGGCTCGAAGTCCAATATCTAATGAGCATAGTCATCTATGGACAAACTAGACCAACACAAAAAAATGAATTAACCTACATAAAAATCAATTATTTTTATGATTAATACTAAAACCATTAAACATAAATATGAAAAAATACATTATTTGTATGGAAATGATTTTACTGTACAAACATCAAGATTACCTATGTGATTGAACAGTGGAGGTAACTTGAAGGAAAGTGATAAATAACAACACTGCAGGGGTGAAAAGGTTTTGAGGGAAAATAATCTGGTGGAATTTTTGGTGTATAAATTCATAAAATATGGATCGAACACCCCAAATCAAACAAGATAATCCTCCTTTGTAAGAAAAAAATTATTATATTTGTAATACAAAAAAAATTAAACATAAAAAATAAAACAATACATTAATTCTATGTAAAATGATTTTACTATGAAAACATCAATATTGTCTCTATGATTGAGTAGAGGCAGCATTTTTTATCTTCTTCAAAAGGAACTGGAGGGAACTTGGAGAAAACTGATAAATTCCAACACTATGGGGGTGAAAACGTTTTAAGGGAGAATAATTTTGTTGAAGTTTTGGTATAGAATGGAATGAGAGACGGATAGAACATCCCAAATTGAAAAAAATAATCCCCATGTATAAGAAAACAATTATTATACATGTAATACTAAAAATAAATAAATAATACATAAATATGAAATAATACATTTATTCTATGGACAATGATTTTACTTTGAAAAAATCAAGATTTCCAATGTGATTAAGCATAGATAGAATCATTGATCTTTATACCAAGGAAGTAGAGTGAACTTGAAGGAAAGTAATAAATTCTAACATAACATGGGTGAAAACTTTTGATGGAGAAGAAGTTTGTAGAAATTTTGGTATATAAAGTCATGAAATATCCACAGAACACCCCAAATCAACCAAGTATGGGTAGGATGTGTACTCACTTCAGCAGCTACCAATCGGGTCTCATATCTAAGGATTCAGTTCTTGATTCTGAGAGGGAACCGGATGTTTTTATAGGTATGTATGAGTATAATTTTTGGGTTTAACTTATATCCCAAGTATTTTCTTTTCCATGAGTGTGACCATTAGTTTCTCACTTTTTCCTTAAAAGTGTTTCTATAATAAAAAAGTTAATTTTCAGTCAGTTAGTCAAATTAGAATTTAATTATATAATTTTTCAGTAAAATAGAGAAATTATATCATTAAAATACCTTTACATATTCCCAAAGGGTTTCTTTCATTATATTTTGTTCTTCCAAGGGATTATTAACATCATTAGTTGAATAAGAGATTTCAGCATGAGTAGCCTATTTTTTTAATTTTATGAAAATACACTTAAAGGTTAAGTGAGAACCTATAAAACCATTCCTCTAGCATCGAGACACAACCTCATAAAACCCCCATTACAAATACATATTTCAAAATGTAAAACAAAATCATTCATTATGCCTTGACCATCAGATGCAACATGATTCAAAATTCAAAAGATACCAACATGAAAAACCCACATAGACTCAACAAAGATGCCACCTAAAGAACCATTTAAAAATTTGAAAATCAAAAAATAGTGAACCATCGTCACACCATTGTCATCGTCTCCTAAAGATTCACACACTAATACTGAATCCATCAGATCATTGTATCATTGCAAACCCCCATCATTTCCATTGAAAGAAACCATCAGATACAATCACCATTGATGAGTAGTCATCATCGTCGCCGCCAGGAATAAACTTGTTATCAACATGAAAACAAAACCTGAACCACTAAGTGGAACACCAATTAATAAGAATCAAATAGATTGACTTCTAGAAAGTATCATACAAACCTTCACTGATAACATGAAGAAGAAAACCGAAAAAACAAAGACAATGTTAAGGAGCTCGTGCCTGGAACATTAGCAGTCGTCAAACCACGCATCTAAAAACTCTACTATAATAAGAAATCAGCTCTTGAGATTTTTATAATAAAATTTGTACATTTATTCAATAATTTCAAAATATTACATATTTTTATAATTTGGATTTTTTTACTTTCAAAATAATACATGAATCACTTACTCCACAAGTATAACACCAGTATTTTTCATCATACTGTTGTAATCATGTTCTTTTGTATATAATATATAACCATTGATTAAAAAAATAGTATAAGATATAAGATTTTCATTTAGTCCCCTAGCTATCCATTTAATATATTCAACAATTGAATTTGTATTTTCATACACCTCTTTAAAAATAAGATCTTGTAACCATCATATAAAAAATTGATCATGTGTATTTTATATCCATCCTTTAGCCCTTAATGAATTCAAATTTCAAATAATTTCTTTGGGGGAATCAACGTATAGATCATCATCATTACTATTATGTAAAATGAAAATGTTTTCTTCCTCCCACTCTATCAAGGTAATTGTAACAACATCTCTTTCAAAAATCCTTTCGCTCACATGGTGTCTAATGTAACATAATTTTTGGAGATAGATGTTGTCAATATTTGATAGGTAATAAGTAAAAAATTAAATTACTTCTTTAACAAAATATATCATTCTACAATACAACCTTATGGTCGACATCAATTCTTGACACACCCTTTCAAAATATTCACATATTGTTCAATGAGGTATATCTATTTATAATGTACAAGACCAAATAGTTTAACATCTTTAACTAAGTGAATCATCAGGTGGGCCATTTTATCAAAGAATTATAGAGTTAAGAACATATCTAATTCACATAATATGACTGAAACATCCTTATTCATGATTGGAAACTTCTCTGAGTCTATAAATTTACATTATATGGATTTGAAAGAGAAATATATTTTGGTTAATGTATGCCATAATTTTTTTGGCAGAATATAATGGAAAGAAACAGGCATAATATCTTCAATCAAAACATGATAGTAATTTGATTTAGTCCTTATAACTTCAAATTAGTCATTGAAACTCTATAATTAATATTTTGATGAATACCCCTTTAAAACTTTTACACTATTAAGGAAAAGTCAAAATTGAAATTTTCTTATTTGGATAGAGTGTTAGATGATGGAGGAAGAAAATTATACCCTTTACCCTTCACCGATGCCAACTCTTCCCTTATCTCCATGAAAATCATGTCCAACCTAGCATTCATGACATCATTTGTTTTTATTTCAGGAACATTACTAATGTTCCAATAACACTATCAAATAAAAAAATTCAACATGCATGGAATCAAGAGAATTTATAACATGCAAAAAATTCCAATAACGTAATTTAAGTAAAATTTTCTCTTCTTCCAACCTGATTTTGTAAGGTTTTTTTAAAATGTTTTTCTAAAAATGGTGTTGTAATCTTTTTATTAATCGAATAGTTGATTGCCTATTACTGGAGACAATTATGTACCTTATTCAATATTCCCATCGAATGATGTCATCCAGGATCGGTATTTATTTCTTCCAGATAAAAAATTCGTATTTACTAGAAACACGGTCATCAAGGAATGTTTTAACCAAACTGAATGTTTTCATTTTTAAAAAATGGGACACCCCAAAAATTTCCAAAAGAGGGTAAGTCATTTGTTGTCCCATACAACATGACCCTCAATGTGAATTCTTCACTTATTTGATCTTCATACATTATAACACCTATATCCTACATCAATTTCAGATCTTTGATCAATAAATCCAAATAGACATCAATATCATTACTGATTTTGTTGGTATTAATATAAACAAAGAAAACATAGTGTATTTGTGCTTCGTGCATAACCATGGTTGCAATTTATAATTTACCAACTTGAAATGACATGTATTGTGAGTACTACTCTATACAATAAAAGAATTTATTCTATCCATATATATTGAAAGATGAAAGTTTCTCATTTCATTTCCAAATTCAAGACAATCATAATAAATTTTCTTCAGCTGAGGAGAATCTGTTAGATTATATAGGTTCCCCAATTTACTTTTTATTTCAGAATTCTATGTCAATTGTCTTGTGGTTTCCTGACATCTATATAGTCTTTTAAATTGTGGAATGTTAGAAAAGTACCATACATATTTTTAGGGGCTTGATTTATTTTTCCTTTATCTTGTCATTCCAAATTTATGGAATTTTATTATTGTTTCATAGTCCATACGAAACAATATAAAATCATTTGGACAAGTATGAATTCTTTTTAGAGATCATTCCCATTGAATGTATAATTAGTTTAGTGTTGTATATTCAACGTGGTATTTCATTTTATTTTAGTATCATATCATTCAGTAGACCAAGTAGTTGTGTAAAGCTAGTGTCACTCCATCTTCTTCCATCTTTCAAATTATATAACTTAAATATAACTAAAAATGGTGTGTATTTGGTACGATCGGTATACAATGTTCTCTTAGACTAGTTATTTAACTTCTCAAATAATTTTGGGAAATCATGAAGGTCATCTTCAATTTCCATTTTCATCTCTTCCATTTGATTTCGATCATCATTTACATTAGTATTCCTACAAAATGATTCATAAAACATAGTATCATCCCAATTGGTGTGTACGTTCAATTTTTTCTCATATTTAGTCCAACATTTATTGCTATGATCTATTCCATGACAAATAAAATGTTCTTCTAACTCTTCCAAAATAATTTTTATTTAATAACAACAACTTAAACATAGAAAATGTATTTTAGAAGTGTTTTATGCATGCTTTATTGCAAACTTGATGAACTCTTTAACTCCATCTTCAATCTCTTTTGTTAAACAATTAGAATGCATCCATTTTCAAATCATATATATCTTATTGGGTTCATAAATTATTAATTTATTACAATAAATAAATAAATACACATAAGGTATTCATTATCAAGGGTAAAAGTTATAAATAATTCTAATAATGGAAACCCAACATTTGATTATTTCAAATAATTTCAATATGCATTGAATAAAATGGGTAATTGAACTTGAGAAATGAATTACCCCACTATGGTAGGATTTATCCTCTAAATTCACTCAAAGGTGAAAGTTATAGATAACTTTCATCTTCATCATATTATCCCCCATACATTTATTATTGCATTTTTTGCTTGACACACATCCTCTATCTCATGTAGACATGCAATAATGTTTCATGAAACACTCTAATTAGTAATCATCATTAGGATGAATAATGATTAAAGAAGTGAGAAAACATAAAATATATGGGGGATGAGTCTCAAGAAACATATTATAATAATGATTATTCAGGAGATAAAGCTGATGAGGGTGAAATTTGTACTGCATTGTGTTCTATAAAAGGTGTAACGCCTCTCATTAGTGAGAATTACACCATTGGAAGTAGTTATTAACTTGTAGCCTATTAAAGGTGAGATTTAGGGGGGAAACATTATTCTCTTTGATTAAACGTGTCTTGGTGAGGACATGTCATGATATATGAACCTTTGGGGCCTATATGAATTCTATATTTTTTGTATAAATCCCAATTTTAATAATTTAAATCCTCTAACTACTACTAGTATTACCTATATTAAAATTATTCACCAAGTATTTCTTAAATCCCCTAAACAAATGAAATTATAATATAGGAAATTAAGAAGTAATAAGAAACCCAAATGTGATAAATAAGAATAATAAAATATCATTCAATCAACTAGAAGATATAAAAATGTATTGATAAAAAATTTAACAAATAATGATTTATTTCCTATACATGGATAGTAATCAAAGATTTCTAGGGTTGGAACCAGTACATTTAGACCTAAAATAATGAATACCTAAAAATAATTTCTAATAATTGTTCCAAACTATATATAATTTGATAACCTCCATTCTATTTTTTGGAACAAGTAAGGTAATAACCTAAGGAATTATAAAAGTTAATATTAATGGTGTATAAAATATTTGAAAACATCTCAAAATTACAATTTCAATTAAAAATTGATAAGGAATGGAAAAATAATTTTAGGGAACAATATACCTAATAACAACAAATTCTTTAAACATCTCAAAATTATTAGTTGATAAATTGATTCAAGAATTATGTCTTGATAGGTTGAAAATGAAAGAAACATCCTTTCATATTATATATTGGTTTTTCATCTCACATGATAGGTAAATTTATATAATGAAATATTTTTTTGACAATTTCAAAGGGTACTTATTATTTTAGAAATAATGGATCTCTTAAAATAAGTTTTTTACATTTAAAAGATGTTGGAAATAAAAGGAAATATTAAAAAATGGTCTGTTTTTTTGGATTAAATTAAAATATCCATATTTTTTATTATATGTTTGATGTGGGAAATGAATTGATTTTCAATAAGTATTAATGAGTGGGTTATCATTTAAAATATGGCTATATTTTTACAAAGTTTTATAAAACTAGTTAAACTATATTCAAATTTGGGGTCAGTAAAAATTTATGGTAATTGTGTTTGAAATGGGAAATACATTTTTGGTGGTAAAAAATGTATCATATTAGATATTGAGTCATTTAAATACTGACTTAAAAAGGGTTTTTTGAGATTTTTTATGACAAAAAGATAAAATTTGAATATATTTTTTACTAATTAGAATGGGGATATTATTGAAAATTTAAAAAGTAAATTAGATATTTAAATGAAACAACCCTTGGGTTTCCCCTAGTGATACTTCCTCCTGGTTATGATTTATTAGGTGGTTGTGGACATTTGATGTAAGTAGCGATCTTCAAATGTGAGCTCTCTCTCAACTTACTCACAAGTTTTAATTAGAATTTCTAGAAGAGATATTGTAAGGTTCGAAGGAATATGGGAATTCCCTAAAATGTTATTTCCATTCTAAATTTTCATTTCATTTATATTTTATCATCATCTCACATAATATTTGGCTAGGATATTCAAGCATAAAGGAAGAAAAACCTTAATAGAAGGTGGAATCTTGAGGGTTTAAAAGATCCTCTCAATTTTCTACACCAAATACTCTATCTCTTTTGGATCATGTTCCATTGAACGTATTGAGGTTTATAGTGAAGAAACTCTTGATCAGGATTCCTATCTCCATAAAATGTTCAATTAAATCAAAAGAAAATTAATATAAAAATTCATGTTACTCTATATAATATAGTGAATGTACATAGTCCATGGCCCAGATCAAATGGAAGGATTAAATAATCAGCCCTTAAAATATTATTTGCAACATCACTTGGAAACTCAAGGGAGGATCCTAAGAGTTCTAGATAGACACTCCTTCATAACTATTACTCAAGATCTGAAATCCCTCTCTCATTTAAACCAAACATCCCTAATAAACGTTGTTGACCACAAGGATATATTGATGGTAAAGAAATAATTATGATTAAACAATATAAATAGATATCACTATATAATCAATCAATAAGTGAGGAGGAGGAGGAGGAGGAGAAAATAAGATACCTCATATTGAATCTTTGAATCATCTGAGAGAATATAGAGATATCAAAAACATGGAAAATGTTCAAGCCTTTGATTCTTTTGACCCTTGAATCATTTGACCCTTGGATTTAAGCCTTGAAATTGTTCGAGCATTGATTTGAGTCTTGATTTCAGCTTCGATTCACTGAGGAGGTGTGCAGACATTTGGTGGATTCCATAGAAAGATTTGAATAATGTGATGAGTTCAAGACTGGTTAGGGTTTTTTAAATAGATCGTGACACTTTTATTAGTGCTTCCAAAAAAGTGCTGATAAAGATCCATTTTATCAGTGCTTAAGTAATGAGCACTAATAAAGGATTTATAATTATAATTATAAATAATTTTTTTAAAAAAAATATATTTATATAATTATATATATATTTAATAAATATCTATAAATATAAATATAGTAAATATATTCTTTATTTAAATATACTTTTTATAATTTTATAATTTTCTTAATATATAATTATTTATTTTTAATTTTATAAATTTTCCTTTAAAAAAATATTTATCTAATTATATATATATATATAATAAATATATATAAATATAAATATACTAAATATATTCATTATTTAAGTAAAATTATTATAAAATTTATAATTACTTAAATATATATAATTATTCATTTAAAATTATATAAATGATTTTTTAAAAAATAATATTTATTTTTTATAATAATAAATATATAATTGTATAAATATTGTAAATATACATTTATAATTTTTTTTATAAATAGTTTTTTACTAATATATTTTTACAAATATATTTTTAACATTGTTAATGAATATTAAATCTTAAGTGCATGCATGTTAAAAATGAGTGAAATTAAATAATTAAAAATGAGTAAACATTAACAATACTGAAAAATGGATCATTTTTATTAATTAAATATATATTATTTAAAAAACTATGCATATAATTGATATAAAGAATAATACATATTAAAAATATTAAAAAATATAAAATATAAAATATATAATAATGGAAATTTAGTAAATTCCCAAAAAAATAAAAAACAAAACATATTAAAAATGAATTAATACCTAACTGTAATAAATTTTTAAAAAATAAATAAAATTTACCATGATTAAATACATGATATATTAAATTTATCATGTTATAATTAAATTCTAAAATGAAAAAAAATTATATAAATTATATAAATATTAAGTGTATGTTTTTTTAAAGGTCGGGGTTGAAGCCACATTTTATTATTAAATCAAAGAAAATACTTTTTTTCACTCTGTAGAGGGAGACCCATTACATAGCCCGAAGGCCTAGTGGGCTTGTAGCTTATTTCATAGCCCGTAAGCCCGCATTTTTGGCCTAATGATCATTATGTGAATAGTAACCCTTCATTTCTATTAGGTGTATGTGTTTCTATATAAGATTTCATAAATTATGTAAATATTTTTGTATGTGAGTTTTATATAAAAATGCATTAATTAAATGTATATGAAATCAATATAACACATGTTTGATCTACATTTAATTGAAAAATAAAATGACATTCAATTATGTCCATTAGTTGATGTAATAAGTCAATATTTTTAATTCATATTAATTTATTATTATAAACCATTATTCACTAAATATATAACTATTCAACATGAAGCATAAATATTTTTTATTATATAAATATTATTTATATACATGCATATATATATTTAATATATACTATTTATTAACATTTTAAAAAATGATTTAATTAAGAAAATGTTTATTCGTTTTTATCAATAATTATTTATTTATTTATTTATTTAATATTTTTTAATTCACATTTTATTTTTTAATTTAATTATTTAATTTTATGGGGAACTTTATTAGTGCTAAAAAATCACTTATAAAAGATTCCTTTATGAGTGCGAAAATTAAAAGCGCTGATAAAGGGTACCTTTTATCATCTAAAAAACACTGATAAAAGGCACCCTTTATCAACACTTGTTTTAATGAGGATAAAGTTTCCCTTTATTAGTGCTTTTTTCTAGTGCTAATAGAGGCCAACGTTGTTAAAGGATTGTTTTGTTGAAGTAGTATTTGGTCATGGTTCTGAGTAAATACTAATATCCTATAAGTATTTCAGTAAGTATGGATTTATCCTTTGGGTGTGAGTTTTCTTATAATCATTTAATTAACTATAACTTAGTTATAAATAACTAAATTGGAATGATTGTACATTATTTAGGACCTCATGGCAATTTATGGATGTGGAATGGTCTTTTATAGCTTAGAAAAAGTTGTTGGGATTATCATGGATGGTAGTTGACTCCATTTTGAGATAGGCGGTCTGAAGTACTCTACCCCATGCTAATATGCATAATATATTAGCATGTGATATGAGATATTCTACTTTTGGAAAATGATCCTTAATTTATAATCATTATATGAATGACATGCAATGCTTAAATAGTTTAATGAAATAAAAGTATAAACTAATTAAAGAAATTCTACCAAAGAACAAACAAAGTGTTGATGGTCAAAATAAACCCTTGGAAACATGATTGATTTCTGTTATCAACGGGTGAGGCTTAAATATCTAATTTATGCCTTAGTTGTAATACCGTAGATTTTTTATAAAAAAATAAAACTATGTTTGATAGCATCCATGACACGCAACATCATGCCTAAACAATAAATATTTTTTTTAATATGACCATTATAACCTAGTTGTTAAATTGGCGAGTCTGAATAGTATTAAATAATTTATGAAATATATATAAATTTACTACTAAATATAATAGTATTGTTAAATTCTCATTAAATAGTCACTCAAATTTTTTTAAATTCATTTTATTCTTCAAAACCACTTTTTCTTCAAAAAAATATTTATTTATTTGAAAAAATATTATAATTATTTTTTGAAATTTTAAAAAATATTATTTTATAATATTAACATCATTTTTGAAATCATCATGTCAAAATTACCCTAATATTATTTTTTTATTTTTCTAAAATGAATGATCTTTAAGTGAATAGTGAAAATTATTGATTCTTCAAATGATATATTTTATTCTTATTAAATAAAGTAATTTAAATGCACCATTATATTTTTGTGTATGGAATTATAGTTACATATGAACCATTTATTTATAATGATATAAATAATTTCAATTGAATCAACTATTTTCATTATTTTTCTATAGGTTTATTTTTATGCATACAAACACGGTTATCTGAAAACAATTTTTTAAATGCATAAAGTTTATCAATTTTAATTAAATAACCCACTAATAAATAATTAATTAAATTAAATTTATAGATTTTATTTCTATTTATATTAATTTAAATTAATTTAATGGTTATTGTTAGTCATATAGTTAATTTAAAATCATCTATTGCTTGAAAATGCATTTTCGTGAAAGAATTGTTTTTCATCGTGCTTATTAGGATACATATAAAATGAATTTCTACCACTTTAAAAATTAAATTTGGTAAAATGGAGTCAATATTTATAATCATACTGATTAATATTATTTAAAAAGTTCAACTTAAATTTTTTCCATAATAAATAGTAAAAAAAAGTTGAATATTTGTTACTATGATAAAAGGTAAAATGAGATATTTAAGGGTAAAAATAATTTTATAAGGGATAAATATTAACCATAAAACATGCGATATTTTTATTTTAGGAGTATATATCATCAATAATCATAAAAATATGAATAAAATACCTTTTTCTATATGGACATGATTTTGACATTTATAATACATTATGTAAAGAAAAACTAAAAATACCCCTTTCTTGCTTCAAATAACAGTAATATTTTTTGAAATAGATAAAAATAACCTAGCTTTGGTTCTAAAAATAAATTTTAAATATAAATGATTTTTTATCATCTTAATTTATCTATAATTTTTAATAATGAAATAATTACCTTAAATTCTTATTCAACATCGACATAGTAAATATTTAATTATAATGAAAATAAAATAAATGGTTTTAAGAAAATTAAACATAATATAATTTGGATAAAATTTTGTGTTCCACAAATTTTCCAGATAATTATAACATTTTATATAAGATTTACATTTATATATTTTAATTGAATACTTTTCTTGATATTTTTTAATTTAAATTAAATGAATAGTTTAAAAATTGACACTAATGATATTTTATCATAAATAATGTTTTATTAAATGATTTAATTTTTTTAAAAATCATAAATTCATAAATGTGAGGAGGGAAATTGTCACAAACCAACCCTGTTTGACCCTAAACCGGTCTCCTGAGTCGGTTCGCTACATGTTCTGAGGGGCATTCCCAATCCCCACGGGCTGGCAACCAGTGTCGAGCATCAAAATTTAACCATTGTGAACAATTTTTCCCATGAACAAAAGATAAAAAAGACAAATAAAACCTAATTATAAAAATAAAAATAATAAGAAAAAGAAAATAAGTTGCACATACCTCCATGTAACCTAATAGGTCACCACCCAACTCAGAACCAACCTTGGTCCAATAATGAGCAACTCATTTAGGAGAACCTGAGTAAAGGGAACCTACAACTGAAATGATAAAGTAGGCGTGAGATTAAAAATTCTCAGAAGGGATTCCAAAATAAACCACCCCTGATTCCCCACCTCTAAAATGAAAACCATTCATACCAATTTGAAAATAGGATATATAAAAATATTTTTTCACTCCTTAAAAAAAAGGTAATGAGCTTTTACTTTTAAGAAAAATCACTTTTTTTTATTTCATTTTTATAAATTAATTACCAAAGCATATAAGTCATTGCAGAGAATTATTTGTAAATCCAATGAGTTCCAAAACAGGTTCTATATTATAAAATGATAAGTAAAAGTGTCATGAGATCAAATAACCAAAAGTGTCATAAAATAAAGCAGGAACATACAAGTATGTAACCATGGGACTTTCCTAAATATCCCTAGAGTGATCCCTGGATGAACATGGTTCGGAACCACCTATCTATGTATGGTGAAGCTCCTAAGTCAATAACCATCTAGCTTCCCTAAACTGGCCTCAATAGTGGCGCAGCCCACCTAGCCTAACCGCAAATCCAGAGGGTACCAACCCATCTAATCAGGGTTGATCAGAAACTGTCACTTGACCCTCTAAAAGATTCTCATGAACCCATGGTGGTAATAATACTATGTATGTAGGAGGACCTCACATGCATGACTCATCTTACATGTCGTCATCTCACTTGCCTACCCTAAACATAGAAACCCTATATGATAACCCATAAAGGGATATCCCTCCTATAGAGGTGCCCACTGGATATATATGTGTGTGTGTGTGTGTGTCTATGTATATGTATAAACATGTACACACCATATCAACCAAGTTGCCAACCGGGATATCACATCACACAAACTTTTAAACTATTTCACAAAGCACATTAAGTTTTCAACCGGGTGTTCAAACATTCAAAGTGATATAAGGTGCCAACCGGGCCTTTAACACTATCATTCCAATATACCATAAAAATATTCCAAACCAAATTCATTTCATAAATCCATTTCCAATTCCAGGTTAAAAACACACAACATACTTAAAAATTGTCAAATGGGCCTTCATGTCATCCATCTAAATCAAATTTTTATTCAAAATCAATCAAGAATTACAACCCAAGGGACCCCAGGGGTTAGGGAGGGCTGGAGTAGTGCAATTCAACTTAATCCCCTCTAAGTAAGTTAGAACACTCTAGTTTCAAATGGGCCTTAATGTCATTGAATTGTCAAAACACGCTTCAAGGTGTCAAATAAGTTAGGTTTTAAACAACACATTTGACAAAATACTTTTAGTTTCGCAAAATAAACTTAACAACTAGGTAACTTGCAGTAAATAGTTTTAAAATACTTAGGACACCTTCATAATTAAAAGCCATTTGTAAACAAACTTGGAAAAGTTATGAAGATTTATGGGAAACCAATCTCCAAGAGGTTTAGTCCATTTCACCAAATAAATATACATATCTACATATATAAATATCACATGAATATGTAAACACATTTTTTTTAAATGATAAGCAATCATGGAATTCAAATTAAAGGCACAGGCATGGAGGACCTACCTCAAAAGGAAGCAGGCCAAGACGAGATACTTAGGCTCTTGAAGCTTTTAACAAAAATTTCCCACACCAGCACACTCATACATTCTCATACATATATATACCCTTAATCCAATGTACATATTCCCTGCGCCATGAGGGAATATGTTCAAGGAAGATATATATATATACATAGACACATACGTACCTAGGTATGTGTGTTTCTGCACCACCAAGGAGCCACCAAAGCTTTCATTAATTAACCTAGAGGGACCAACACCACATAGAAACCAAAGAACCATTTAAGATGCCAAGTTTTTTAAAATAACATCATTTAAAAAAATACCATATTCATTTGAAAACACTCTCTTGTGTTCACTTAGTGAACCCATGGGTGTTCCAACATGCAATGGAACACCAAAGCATCTAAAGATACCTTAAAATCACTTCCATATAAACCCTGATTACTCCAAAACATAATCCAACCTTTCAAATCATTTAGAAAACATGAAAACCCCCTTTTAAAACCATAAAAAAGTTTTCAAAATATTTCACAACAAAATCCAAGCTATGACATTACTAAACCATACACACCAAATTAATTTCATGTTAAAATAATACGCACACCAAAAAAGTCTCCAAACATATTTCTCATCATTGATGTGATTTAATAAACCATGGAATAAATTTATAAAACAATTCCAAAAGGGTATCATAAGTCTTTACATGCTAAACCCGCACTCAAAATCCCATTTTTGAATTAAACGCACACCAAAAACATACCAAAACACAACACACACCACTTTCACAATTGAATAAACAAATTTCACAATTCGTGAAAAGACATTAAACAACACAAGATGGTTTTTTATGAGAGACACACTTTTTTCATAAACATGCTACAAATATCAAATGTAAAATAAATTCCTTTAAAAACAAATTTTTTTCACCAAATTAATTAATAATAAAACACTCTAAATTAATTACTCATATAAAATAATTCATTAAACAAACACAATTCTCAGCAAACAAATTAATTAAAAAACATTCTGAATTAATTAAAAAAGAAAATTAGTTCATAAAATAACATTTTCACATGAAACTACAAACCTAAAAGGCATTCGAACGCAACGCCGCTTCAGTGGAAGGAATAAAAATTCCATGCAGGCCAAACTCACAACCTAGATAGTGAGAAAGACACATGAAACACAGTTTGATATGTTAGGGTTTAGGTAAAAAGAGTTAAAACCCCCAAAAATTGAAATAACTAACTAATGGAGGGGGGTTCAAGGCCATGAATAGAGTTTATAGTTAGAGAGGGGCATAAAATGGAAGGAGGAGGTGGCGGCCAGAGTGGAGACCACCGGAGAGGAGGGAGGCCACCGGGAGCCGAGTTAGTTTCACCGAAGCAAGGGAGTTAGCTGGCTGGTGCAAGGAAGAATAGCGAGGGTGGAGTTGGCCTCACCAGAGGCCGGCTGGAGTAGGGACCACCATGTGAACTGGGAGGGCATCACTGGATGGGGTCACGCCAAAGACAAGGATGAGGCCATCAGAGCTCTAATGGTGGGTGCTGGTGGCATCAGGAAAGAGCCAGGAGGGTGGGGGATTACAATCCAGAAGGGGGGAAGGTGGTGGCACTGTGCATGCTGGGATGTGGGGTCCGCGGGTAAAGTTAGGTTAAACTTTTTATAATAATAATAATCGTCTTCGTCGTCATCGTCGTCGTCATCATATAACAATTTGAATATTGATAATTATAATTACAATTAAATTACAATTTATTAAAAATTATATTAATATAAAATTTTAAATAATAAAAATATTATTAACCATTATGAATAATAACATTATTATATACACAAAAAAAAAGTATTATTATTATTATTATGTTTTAAAAATTTTACTTATTTCATTTCTATAAATCATTATTTCTTTCTAGCGATAGACATCTTCACAAGCTCTTGGGCCAATAAAATTTTTGTGTGGAAAATAATGTTATTATTCAGAATGGTTAATAATATTTTTATTATTTAAAATTTTCTATTAATATAATTATTAAAAAATTGTAATTTAATTGTAATTATAATTATCAATATTAAAATTTTTATATGATTAGTATTATTATTATTATTGTTATTATTATAAAAATGTTAAACTAGCTCTACCCCCCCCCCCATCCCAGCGTGCACAGCACCATCCCCCTTCCCCCTTCTGGATCGCAACCCCCCCCCCCACACGCACGCACACACACCCTTTTGGCTCCTCTTTGATATGGCCAACCCCCCCCCCCCCCCGCCCCACGCATGCACACACACCCTTTTGGCTCCTTTTTGACGTGGCCAAACCCCCCCCCCCCCCCCCCCCCCCGCCCTCGCAAGTGCTCTGAAGGCCTCCTCCTCCACTCCAGCGTGACCCCATCTGGCGGTGCCCTCCCTGTTTGTGAAGCAGTCCCCGCTCCAGCCAACCTCCAGCTAGGCCAACTCCACCCACGCTATTCCGCCTTGCGTCAGTCAGCCCGTTCCCTTACTCTGGAAAACCCAACCGGGCTCCTGGCGTCCTCCCTCCTCTCCAGCAATCTCCACTCCAATCGTTGCCTCTTCCTTCCAACTGACGCCCCTATCTCACTGGAAACACTCTTCATGGACCTGAATCCCCCCCCCCCACCTCTGTCATTGCGTTATTTCAATTTTTAGGGGTTTTCATTCATTTTACCTAAACCCTAACATCTCGTACTATGTTTTTCATGTCTTGATCACTGTCTAGGGTGTGTGTTTGCTCCACAGGGCATTGTTCTTCCTTCCGCTAAAGCGACATTGCATTCAAATTCCTTTGTGGTTGGTGGTTTTGTGTGAAAATTTTATTTGATGAACTAATTTTCTTATTTAATTAATTTAGCTTGTTTTTTAATTAATTTTTTTCTTAGAATTGTGTTTATTTAATGAATTATTTTACCTACGTAATTAATTTAGAGTGTTTTTAGATTAATTAATTTGGTGAAAAAAATATTTTTTAATGGAATTTAGTTTTTGTTTGATATTTGTAGCATGTTTATGAAAAAAGTGTGTTTTTGATAAAAACATATCTTGCGTTGTTTAATGGATCTTCATGAATTCTATAATTTTTTTACTCAATTATGAAAATGGTGTGTGTTGTGTTTTAGTATGGTTTTGGTGTGTGTTTAATTCACAAAGGGGGTTTTGATTGGGGGTTTAGCTTGTAAATCCTTGTGATACCCTTTTGGAGTTTTTTATATAATTTTTAAATTGTTTATTAAATCATTTCAATGGTGAAAAATATATATAGAGACTGTTTTGGTGTGCATATTAATTAAAAATAAAATTACTTTGGTGCGTATGGTTTAGTAATGTCATAGCTAGGATTCTGTTGTGAAATGTTTTGAAAAACGTTTTCTGGTTTTAAAAGGGGTTGTTCATGTTTTCTAAATGATATGAAAGGTTGGATTCAGTTTTTGAGCAATTGTGGTTTATATTGAAGTGATTTTAAGGTCTCTTTAGATGCTTTGGCATTCCATTGCATGTTGTCACAGCCATGGATTCACTAAGTGTACACATGGGTGTGTTTTCAAATGAAGATGGTATTTTTTTTAAATGATGCTCATTTAAAAACCTTGGTCTCTTAAATGGTTATTTGGTTTATAAGTGTTTTTGGTCCCTCTAGGTTAATTAATTAAAGCTTTGGTGGATCCTTGGTGGTACGCACACACACATACATAGGTACATATGTGTATGTGTGTGTATATATATATTCCATACACATATTCTCTCATGGCATGGGGAATATATACATTGGATTAAGGTTGTGTGTGTGTGTGTGTGTGTGTATGAGAATGTATGTGTGTGCTGGTGAGGTTGGTTTTCGTCAAAAGATTCAAGAGCCGAAGTATCTCGGCTTGGTCTGCTTCCTTCTTATGTAGGTCCTCCATTCCCACACCTTTAATTTGAATTCCATGATTGCTTAACATTTTAAAAAAATGTCTTTATATATTCATGTGATATTTATATATGTATATATGTATATTTTTTTGGTGAAATATATTTCACCTCTTAGAGATTGGTTTCCCATTAATTTTCATAACTTGTCCAAGACGCTTTAAAAATTTCTTTTTATTGTGAAGGTTTCCTAAGTATTTTAAAACAATTTACTAAAATTTCTTTAGTTTTGAAGTGTATTTTGTGAAACTAAAAGGTTTTGGTCAAATTTGTTGTTTAAAACCTGACTTGTTTGACACCTTGAAGTGTGGTTTCAAAATTCAATGACATGAAGGCCCATTTGGCACTTTTTAAGTATGTTGTGTGTTTTTATACTAGAATTAAAAATGGATTCAGGAAATGAATTTGGTTTGGAATATTTTTATGGTATATTAGAATGATGGTATTAAAGGCCTGGTTGTCACCTTATGTCACTTTGAAAGTGCGAACGCCTGGTTGGAAACTTAAAGTTATTTGTGAAATGGTTTAAAAGTTCATGTGACGTGATGGCCCGGTTGGCACCTTGGTTGATATGTCATGTACTTGTTTATACATACATATATATATCCAGTGGGAACCTTTATAGGAGGGATATCCCTTTATGGGTTATCCTATAGGGTGTCTGTGTTTGGGGTATGCAAGTGCAGTGACGACAAGTAAGATGAGTCACGTGTACGAGGGCTTCATACTTACATAGTATTATTATCACCATGGGTTCTTGGATGTCTTTTAGAGGGTCGAGTGATTGTTGTTGATCAACCCTGATTAGATGGGTTGGTACCCCCTAGACATTTTTTAGGCCAAGCGGGTTTTTCCACTAGTGAGGCTAGGTTAGGGCAGCTAGTTGGTTATTGACTTAGGGGCTTCATCATATGCTGGCAGGTGGTTCCGAACCGAGTACGTCCAAGGATCACTCTAGAGATGTTTAGGAAAGGGCCATGGTTGCATACTTGTATGTTCTTACTTTCTTTTATGAAACTTTTGGTTATTTGATCTCATGACACTTTAACTTTGCTTTTTATAATATATAACTTGTTTTGGTACTAGTTGGATTTATAAAGAATTCACTATAATGACTTATATGATTTGGTAATTAATTTAGAAAAATGAAATGAAAAGAAAGGGGTTTTTTAAAAAAATTAAAATCTTGTAACATATTTTGATAATGGAGTGAAAAAAACATATTTTTATATATCCTATTTTCAAATTGGAAAGAATGGTTTTTATTTTAGAGGTGGGGCATTATGCATGGTTTATTTTGGAATCCCTACAGAGAATTTTAATGCTCATACCTTCTTTATCATTTTAGTTATATGTTCCCTTTTCTCATGTTCTCCTAGATGAGTTGCTCATTATTGGAGCAAGGTTGGTTCTGAGTTCGGTGGTGACCTATAAGGTAACATGGAGGTATGTGCAACTTATTTTTTTTCGCCATTAGTTTTATTTTTATTGCCAGTTTTTATTTATCTATTTTTGTTTTTTTCATAGGCTAAATCATTCCCAATTGTTAAATTTTGTTTCCCAACACTGGTTTCCAGCCCATGGGGATTGGTAATGCCCCTCAGGACATGTTGCCGATGGGCTCGGGTGACCAGTTCGGGGTCGACCTGGGTTGGTTCATAAAAAAATGATATCAAAGGAGGATTTTCTTATTTGGGGTGTCTGGTAGATAGATATTAGGACTGTTGGGACTCGAGAGGTAGGTATGAGAAGTACGTCATGAATCCTCACTCATTCTGAACCTCGAGTCACCAGGGGTAGTCTAGGAATTGAGTCATTTTCTCATTCTGGTTTGTTTTATATTGAGGAATGACAATGGAGGCAATCCAATGTTACATCGTGATTTCAAATTGGGTAGTGACCCAGGTGGAGCCCAAGTACATAGTTTAAGTTCCTCCTAGTTGTTGATGCTTACTCGGGGCATGGCCTACTACCATACTGCTAGGTTAAGCATGACTATTAGTCCCTCAGTCTGGTACTTTGATGCAAGTTGATTGTCATCTTGGTTCTGTTTGGTGTAAGTTCACTTTTGAAAATGAAAATGGGTTTTTGAGAAGGGAATTTTGGGTTGTGTATGTATTTGTTTGGTTTTTTGAGATAGTTGTTTTTTGATGATGGCGCTTTCAGTGATGTTTCTTCATCTTGATATTGTTTTTGGATTTGTTTTTTATATGTTGTTTAGAAAATCTTTCCCAAAAAGATCCCCAAGGTTTCTGATAATTCATGCCCAAATTTATGTTCTTCTCTGAAATTGTCTATCCTTCATGGTGATCGGAGTCCATTCGAGGAAGTAGAGTGGCTTAAATAGGTTGAATTCATATTCATGGTATTGGGAACTCCTAAAGATGTCAAAGTGCATGTTGTTTTGGTTCTGTTTGAAGGTTCAGCTCTGGATGAATGGGAGTTGTTCTCCCCAACATCAATTTATGGTGGGATGGCATGGGATTTCTTTAAATATGTCTCCATATGATGGTTTATACCTGAAGAGGTGAAGATGAAGAAAATGGAAGAGCTAATTTGTATTCAACATAGCCAACGAATGGTGAAAGAATATGTTGAAAATTTCAAGGAACTTGTGTCATTTTATCTGGAAGTAGCATGACAAGATTTGTTTAATACTTCTCTCTTCATAAGGAGATTTTTCCCATATATCAAGGAGATAGTCTTCCCTTTTAATAAAAGTCATTTTGAGAAGCTATTGGATGAGGTGTTCCTAGGTATGTTGGTCCCCATAGTGCATATGGTTGGAAATATATCGTATACAATTGCTCATGGAGGTTCCACATCTAGTGAGCAGAGTGTGCTAGAGGGACCTGTTTATAAAGAGTCCTCTATAGTGGTTCTAGATTCGAGTTCATCGGAGCATTCAATGGTGTTCCATCAGTGTGGATGCTTAGGTCACATAAATCCATTATGTCACATCCCTCTGAAGATGTGCCATTGTTGTGGGTGTTCCTGTCATCTAGAGTTGTTTTGTAGGAAGAGTCACCTAAATAAGATGTTGTGACCAGAAGATTCCAGTTTATGACTGTGAGGTAAGAGATGCTTCATCCATCGAAGCCTCATCCACAGGTCTTGGGTTGAAGCTCACGCACATTCATGATTTTTTGGGGGTGTAAAGCCTCAATTCGGTTATTGTGTTCCATGTTGTATGTAGAACATTTAAAGTCTTTATGTTCTTGTTTTTCTGTTGTTAAAGTTTTGACGTTGTTTTAAGTTCATTGTTTTATAGTGAAGTTATGATGGACTCATTCTATTTTAATCTAAGCCGTCATGTTTGTGTGTATGTCGTCATCTAGGTCGTTCATTTTCTTAAAAGTGTGTTTGTCCCCTGTATGGGTTGATATCGGTTTAGCTATGTTTGTTTGGAGATGTAAGTGTTTGTGGAAGAATCGATGTTTGTGGTTATACTCAGGTTCAATTATAGGGGTAAGTTCTTCTCATAGGTGTAGTGTTTGAGGTTTTTTTATAGGTCTAGAGTTCCAAGTTTCATCAGAGGTATTATTTCTCTCATGTTATAGATGTTAGTTTGGATCAGTTGGGAGTTCCCATGTTGGCCCCAACATGCCCTGGGTGGTATGTTTGGGTGTTAAATTTCCATGCTAGTTGAGTTTGTCTGGTGGGTAGAACCCCCCCATGTTCTCCCATTCTCTTGTTTGGTTTTTTCTTTCGATTTCAATCAGACATGGATTCTTTTTTTGTTTATTGTTCGACTGGGTGAATTTATGGGGGTAGAAATTGTTTGTGGTGGGGAGAATTGTCACACCCCGACTTTTTAAAATTAATTTTTTTTATTTTATTATTTCTTTGCGTTGGGCTATCGCACTGAGGTTTGGTTTGAGTCTCAGTTTAAATTTTTTTACATTTAATGATTTTGGTGGGTTTTAGACAGATGCGCGGGCAGCACACGGTTGGCAGTAGTCGCGCGATCGGTCCAGGTTCTTTTGCAGATGTCTATCGCTCGAAAGAAATAATGTTTTACCTAAATTAAATAAGTAAAATTTTTAAAATTTAATAATAATAATAATCATCCTCATCATCATATAAAAATTTTATTATTGATAATTATAATTAAAATTAAATTAAAATTTATTAGTAATTATATTAATAGTAAATTTTAAATAATAAAGATATTATTAACCATTCTAAATAATAACATTATTATCTACACAAAAATTTTATTATTATTATTACATTTTAAACATTTTACTTATTTCATTTTCGTAAAACATTATTTATTTCGAGCAATATTCATCTACACAAGAACATGGGATGATCGTGCGGCTACTGCCAACCGTGTGGTGCTCATGCACTGGTCCAAAACCCACTGAAATCATTAAATGTCAAAAAATTCAAACCAGGATCCAACCCAAACCCTGGCACGAGAACCCAAAGCCAAGAAATAAAAAAATAAAAAATAATAATTTAATGAGTAAGGGTGTGAAAAAAATGGTTTATAATACTAAAAATGGACCATTTATGGGCCATTTATGGGCCATTTTTTTAGATTAACTTTCTTGACCCCTAAAGATTA
This sequence comes from Viscum album, assembly GCA_963277665.1. Lineage (NCBI taxonomy): Eukaryota > Viridiplantae > Streptophyta > Magnoliopsida > Santalales > Viscaceae > Viscum > Viscum album. The sequence goes on along the minus strand of OY728135.1, from coordinate 1,065,408,803 downwards.
AAAACATTAATACCACAGTAATTGTCAAAAGGGGGTTAAATAGGGTAAAAAAATATATATGTAAAATCATCACTTAAAATTTTCTAATTTTTATTCTATTAGAATATTTTGACTCACCCTCATATTTTTCTATAAAATTCTCAATTTGGAACCACTTGAACTAAAGAATTAATTTATTTTAATTTAATACTTTAAGAAATTTAAATAGTTCCCCTCTCTTCTCTTATAAAATAGAACCTCATATTCTATTTTATTAACACATAAAAATCATTTTGGTTTGACCAATACGTTACCAAATAAATAATTTACATCTATCCCCAAATACTAGAGTATTTGGTTTGATAAAAGAACAAACCTAGGAAATCTTTTGGTGTAACCATAAGAGGTTGTCTCAAGAATATGTATGGATTTTAATCAAGAGTTTTAATTTTCTTTCTTCTTATACCTCATTAAACCCTTCTTGAAAAATATTTAAACAATAAAACTAGTATCTTAAATATAATTATAAATTTTTATGTTTATTTTAGGACTTATATCCATCTCCTTCTTCAATCAAATGGGAAATGAAACCATCATTCGTGTGTATGGTGGACTACTCCCTCTCACGAATCATTATAATGATTAATTTAAAGTGTATATATATATATATATATTATTCATGATGTTTTTTTATTATATATAAATAATATTCCATCTCTTTTCTTACCTTTACACACACTTAAAAATGATAATGTCGTTTGTGCATACATGTGGATTATCGCCTTTACGAAGGGATGTGACTCATTTTTCATCACCAAATCACATGGATTATATATATAAGTATATTTAAAGGAATAATATTATATTTTTTTATATAATTATCATTATATATAGATAAAATAATACTTACCTTATTTCAAAAATGATCGTTGGAAAATGAAAACGTTACTCATGTGTACGTACGACCTACCATCTTTATGATTGTAACATACATAATTTTTCAAAAACAACTTTAATGATTGTTTTGAAAAGAATAATTGATGTATAAAAATATAATTATTTATTTATTTATTATTATATATGTTTTGAAATAATAATTTCTTTTACTATAGTCAATCTATTGAACCCATTTTGGATATATCATTCAAATATCATCAGAACTTATGATGTGAACTTGATTGATTAAGTAATTGATTATAACATGAAAATATAAGGAATAATAAACTTGAAAATGGTTATTAATAAATAAAATAATTAACATAATTTTATTATTAAATAATATAAAGAACATAATTTATGACACAGACTCAAGGTAAGGGACTTTATTTTTTAAAGATACTCATTTAAAGATTCCACTTCAACTCATTTTCTGATATGTCTATGTTTCTAAAATTACATTATGGATGTATTTATATAGAAATAAATTAAAAATGATCGAAATTTCAGGTCTCTTTTTACATTATTTAAAAGGTTTTAAAAATGAATCTTTTTATCTATTTTAAATGGAACATTCTAACTTTCATTACAAAAACAAAATCAATGTTCTATTTTAATATATATAGTAAAAATAACTTTTACCCCCAATGTAACTATTATTTGGATTACTTTATAATATTCCATGTTTTCTTAAAATAAAAACCCTATTTAACTTTTGTTCCGATAATTTTAGTTTTAAAAGTGGGGCTTTAAAAAATGAAAGGGTATTTTGATATCAGAAAGTGTTTTACATAAGGGTTAAAAAGAGTTTTCAAGGTATTTAGGATAAAAAGGTGAAAGATTAAATTTTTTTATTCATGATATGGTCATTTTATATTTTTAATGATAATGGGTGATCTAGATATAGATTATATGATGGTTTGATCCCTATTATAGATCACGAAACACTTGTGAGCCTAATATAGCATATATGATGGGTGAGCCCCATTATATCTCTTCAATTCATTAGGTAATGATTTCATTATCTAGAGAATTATTTTTGAAGTTGAGAGTATAGTTATGAAACTTTTAAGGTTCATTGTAAGGGTTCTATGAAAATGAGGTCCCAGGTCACATATATGATTTTTCTATGCTTGTAAATGAGTTTTAATAGAACCCGTTTGTTTTTAAAAGGTAATAAAATGATATTTTTTAATGAATTATTGTTCCATTTTAGGGTAAAAATTTATATTTTAGGAAAATTTATTTTATGGGTTCTCATTTTTTTAAGAAACCAATATGATTATAATTTTTCCATTATTTTTTATTATAGTTTTTTTTATGAAAATCATTGGGTAGTAAAGGAGATTTCATTTGATATTGAAGTTTAATGGTAATATTTTTTTATGGTCTAATGGTTTTAAAATATACTAAAGAGTCTATACCTTTAATTTTATATAAATTATTGATATTTGTGTTCTCATTACATGTTTTTAATTTTTTTCATAGTGTTTGATGATGGTTGAGAACAAACATAAATCTAAGTTGAAAGTCGTGATTGTTTTTCGTGTAAATAAAAAATGTTTCTTTTTAAAATTTCATCTTGTGGGAAATTGGATAATAATCAAAAGTTTACACATTTTTAAAGTATGTTTTTTTATTTATAATTTATGACCAAATTATCTAGAACTATAAACCTAAAATAATCCTTGAAAATAAATAAAATTAATTCTTAACTAAAAACATGATATTATGAAATGATATAAGGTCTGTTCCATGTAGTTGGTGTTAGAGGAAAGGTTTTGATTACTATATAGGATTGGATTTTATTTGAGAATGAGTTAAAAGTCCTCTATAACAAAAAATGAATATCATTTTAGAGATAATTATAGTTATTTGTGATAAATCAAATGATTTTAAGATAACAGGGTTAAGGATATCATGTTGTTTATCTCTCTTATAAGATAGTTTATTATGATTTTGTTGATATACTAATAATAAATTTTTTGGAGTTAGTAAATTTTTGGATCCAGTATGAACCTAATTAATAATGGATGTGAAGGAAAATTTAGTGATTGTATAAATGAGAAACCGAATGGAATGGTAGCTATAGTGAAAGCTATTACAGTTATTCTTAAACAAGTATCATGAGTTATGATTGAAAATATAAACATAGGTGAGATACAAAACCCATCAAATGAGAGAGAATTTTGGATCATTATAAGTTCAGGTGATAAATATCATAAAGGAAATATTATTCAATGACCAATGTGTCAATAATGTGGGAAGAAATACCTAGTAAAATGTATTAAGAAAATGGGAAGATGTTTTAAAGGATTGAATAAAGTAATACTCCAGTAAGGAAAAAATAAAGCCTTCAATTAACTCCATAATAGGGAATAAAATTATTTACAATATATCAATTGATTGTTTTAAATATGGGGAGTATGGGCATTATGAGAATTTATTTCCTTTATGGAAATCTCAAGAATCTAATTGAAAAGATTGTATAGATAAATTTCTAGTAATTCTTAATGCCATTATAGTTGAATATTAGGAAACTGAAAATGAAATATGAAAGGTATGGATTATATATTGGATTATGTATTTAAATTTATGAATATAAAGAAATGATTCATATTATTTTCTTATGAATAAATTATTAATGAATAAGATGAAAAATTAGGGTTAATATATATTATAAAGAACATTGAATGATTAAGGTATCTAAATATAGGGATCTAAGAGCTATGACGTAGTGGTGAATTTAAATATTATCATAATTCTAAAATCATTAATACTCTTTTTATGTTTTATATGATAGAAGTAATTTGGGAGACATTTATTAATTCTTAATATATTTTTGAGGTATATATAACCCTTATATATAAAATGGGAAACTTTTATTTTAGGAGGAATTCACTTTTCATTTTGTGGGTATTGATAACCTTTAGTGTTTATATAATCCTTGATGTTTAAAGTAATTTTCCAAGATTTTTGTCATATTTTAAGAGATTTATAGGAATTATATTAATTTATTTTTAGTAAAAGGTCTTGGACCCACAACTGAATGGCGATAAGGGTGCATCACCTACCACTGGTATATGTGATGTCCTTGTTAGCAGGAAATTGTTTTTTTAAATGGTTTGACATATAATGATAAATTTCCTTTTTGGAATATATTTTTTTATTATATAGATAACCATGGAATTTAAAATCGATTTAGTGATTGATTCATTAATGATATTTAGGAAAACTTTTACTATTTGGTAAACTTATATGATTAAGGTAAATAGAATATTATAGTTTTTCATTTTAGTATTGAAGGTTGAATTATATTTTAAAGGTATATATGATCATAATATGTCTTTATGGTAATTAAGATCATTTATGTGAATCATTATAATATATTGGATATTATATGATTAGGGCATATGAATTTTTGGGTATAAAACTTTATGAGTGACTAATATTATTTAGTGGTAAATGTTAAATTAATCTTGGAACAATATGTTATCAAATAATTTTGTTTTTTTTTGGATTTTGAACTTGTTCAAGAATATTTTGAATGATATTCAGCTTATTTATTTATAAAATTATTTATTTTAAAATTTATGTATTACTGGTTAGTTTTAAAGAATAATATATTATTTATTTATGTGACGGTTTATTCATTTTGGGAATTATCTTACCTTATGGTAAGCATTTTGATTTTTGTTAATATCAAAATATTAGAGGAATATATTTTGATACTTTTATGGGATCATATGATTTTTATAAGAAAATTTTAGTGCTTCCGGCATTAACATTTAATCACGAATACTCATTATTTGGAGAAAGAGATGAGATTGTGGTAGAAATTGATTAAAGGGTGAAATTATACTTTTAATTAAGTATATTTTATTAATTTTTTTCATCTATACAGTAATGGAATTCTTAAACTCTAAGAAAAATATCTTGATATGTGAATGGTCTTTTTTACACCTCATTAATTTAAGGTTTTTTTGTAGTTAACTTTATCTTAATCATTCACATTTTTTGTTATCAATTATCTTAATCAATTTATATAATGATTTAGACATTATTGTTTCTTTACTTGTTCATATTTTCACTTCCCACTAATGTTATACTATTTGGAAACCTATTTATGTGTTATTCCAGATTACCTTCTTATTTATTTTTCCATATTTTCAAGAGGAAGTTTTATTAACCATTTCTCTAATGTGATATTTCAAAAAATGTATTTTAAAATGTTAAACCCTTCATTAATAAGATAAATTTAAAATTGTGAGGATTTAATTTATTAATGGGTGTATAATGTAACACCCTAATATTTTAAAAAATAATACTATTTTTGATATCATATAAGACACGCAACACCAAGCCTAAATAAACTATGAAATATTATTATTTAAATATGATTGTTATAACCTAACAATTAAATTGGTGGGTTTGAATAGGATTAACTTAATTTTGAAATTTATGTAAATTTTTTACTAAATATAAATTTATATTTAAATTATTAATAAATAATCAATAAAATTTTTGTAAAGTCATTTTATTATTAAAAACATGTTTTCGTCAAAATGTTTTTCATTGATTTTTTTGAGAAAATATTATAATTAATATCTAGAAATTTAGAAATTTTATTTTATAAAATTATAATCATTTTTTAAATCATTATTTCAAAATTATCATGAGGTTAGTTTTGTGATTTTTCTAAAATGGCTTAATTTTTAGTGAATAGTTAAAATTGTCATTTTTTCAGATATTTTTTATTCCATTCATTAAATAAAGTGATTTAAAAGTGCCATTATATTTTGTATTTGTAATTAAAGTAAAATATTAATGGTTTTATTTATAATTATATTATTTATTTCATTTTAATCATCAATTGTCATTATTTTTTATAAGATTATTTTAAAGCTTAAAAAAACAGTTTTCAAGAGACTGTTTTTTAAAATGCATAAATTTTATCCATTATAATTAATTAAAATAACCCCTAATAAAGAAATATTTAAACAAAATTTAAATATTATATATCTATTTATATGTATTCAAATTCATATAATTATTATTATTAGTCATAGAGTTAATATAGTATCAGTTATTTACTGAAAAATGAATTTTTTGAAAAGAAACTATTTTCATCACTCTTATGGATATACTTATAAAATGAATTTATAACCCTTATAGAAATATAATAGGAGAAAATTAATTCAATATTTTGAATCAGGGAAATTAATATTATTTAATAAGTTCAGTTTAGTTTTTTTCTTAATGAATTGTGAAAACACTAAAAAAATATCCCTACAGTAAAAAAGTTAAAATGGACTAATTAAGGGTACAAATAATTTGGTAAGGACTAAAAAGTAACCCTAACACTTATTTTATTTTTATTTTAGGATTATATTTCATCCATAATTATCCAAAATTTTAATACATGACTTTTTGGTTCCATATGACCATGAATGTGACATTTATAATACTTTATGTAAAGAAAACCCTAAAATATCACTTTCTTGCTTTTAATTACTATTTTTTTTTCTAACAGGGGTAAAAATAACCTTTTTCATTTTTTAATATTAATTTTAAAAAAATAATTTTTTTATCATTTTAGTTTATTTCCAATTTTTAGTAATGAAAATATTACCTTAAATGATGACACAATGTCGACAAATTACTTTTTTAATTACATGAAAAATAAAATAAATGATTTAAAAAATATTAATTGTAATATAATTTTAAAAAATTATTTTATTGAAAACATTTTTAGATTTTTATTAAATGTTAGGTATGTTTTAAAGTTATATATTCAAATTAAAACCATATCTTGATTTTTTTTAAAGTCAAATTAAATTAATAGTGTCAAAATTTACATTAATGATAATTTATCATAAATAATATTTCATTAAATGATTTAAAATTACTAAAATATTATATTTGTCATATTGAATTGGAAATAATTTATAATATCAACCATAATTTATTTATGGTCTGTTATTCCTTTTATATGATCTTTATTGACCCCTAAAGAGTAAAAATTTAATACCCCGATAATTATAAAAAAGGGTTTTGAAGGGGGTAAAACAAAATGATATGGGGTAAAATATCATCTAAAATTTTCTAGTTTTTATTAGATTATGTTATTTTGAATCAATGTCATATTTTCCTTGAAACATCTCAATTTGGGTCCTTTTATAATGTGAGAATTAATTTATATTAATTTAATACGTTAAGAAATTCTTAGAGTTACCCTCCCCACTCTTATAAAAGGGGAAATCCTATTCTCATTTATTCACACTTCAAAATACTTTTTGTTTGGAAAATAGATACTATAATACCTTTCTTGAATTACTAAACACATACCAGAGTCCTTGGTTTTATCATAAAACCAACCTATGAAATACTTTGGTGTAAACCTTAAGTGTTTGTCTGAAGAAGTGGTATAGTTCTTAATCTAGCATTCTTATTTTATTTCTTCTGATACCTCCTCAAAAAAATCCTAGAACATGATAAATAAATAAAAATTATCTTTCATATATGTATTTTTTCATTTCAAGACCTATTTCCATATCCTTCTTTCATCAAATGGTAAATGAAACCATCATTCATGTGTACAGCGGATTATCGCCTCGCGAACTAATGTAATAAATTTTACCTAATCGAATCTCAAAGATGGTTATAATTATGGTTTTAATGTATATATATGATATTCATGAAATATTTATCATTATATTTAAGTAATCTATCTTATCATTTCTTACCTTTACATTCATAGAAAAATGGTAATGTTGTTCTTGAATACATGTGGACTATTGCCTCGATGAAGTGATGTGGCTCGTTTTTCATCATCATGTCACATGGGTGATATATATAAGTATATTTAAGAAAATAATATGTTATTTATTATATTACTATATTTATAGAAATATTAAATAATACATACCTTCTTTCTATAATGATCTTTGAAAAATGAAAACCATACGCATATGTATGTACGACCTACCTTCTCTATGATTTTAATGTTTATAATTTTTCATAAAAAAATTTCATAATTGGTTTTAAAAGTATAATTGATACATAAAAATGATAATAATTTCATTATTATTATTATTATTATTATTATGTTTAAATTATGAACTCTTTGACCATAATCAACCTACCAATTTCATTTTGGACATATGATCATAATATTATCAAAACATTCAATGTGAACTTAATTAATTAAGTAATTGATTATAACATGTAAATAAAATCAATAATAAACATAAAAATTTACTTGAGAAATAAAATAATTAATAAAGTTTTACTATTTAGGAAGATAAATAACATACGTGATGTTCCGGAATCAAGGTATAGGAATTTCTTTTAAAAAATACTCTTTTAAAGTTTCCCTTATTACTCTTTTTCTTCTATGCCCACATTATTAAAATGATTTTATGGATGTATTTATATGAACATAAATTAATTATTATGTTTATTTTATATCTATTATTACTTTATTTCAAAGGTTTTCAAATGGAATATTTTTATATATTTTATATAGAATTTTTAGACTTTCTTTTCAAAATACAAAATGAATAATTTATTTTTAACGTATATGGAGACAATGATTTTTCCCACCATCATAATTTTTATTTTGATACTTTTATAATATTCCACGTTTTCATAATATAAAATCCCTCTTTCCCTTTTTTTTATGAATTTTAATTTTGAAAGTTTGGTTTAAAAAAAAGGTGTTTCGATATCTGATAGTGTTTTACATAAGGGTTCAAAAGAGTGTTTCAAGGTATTTAAAATTAAAAGGTGAAAGATTAAATTGTTTTATTCATAATATAGTACTTTGAAATTATTAATTATAATAATTTATCCCATTACATCTTATATTATGGGTTGATCTCCATTATATATTATGATAAATGGGTGATCCAGATATGACGTATACAACAAGGGAGCCCCATTATAGCTCTCCAATGCTTTGGGTAATTATTATATTCTATGGAGAATTATATTGGAAGTTAACCTTGTGGTTATTCCAATTTTAATGTTTCTTATAAGGGTTCTATAAAGATGATGTACCAAGGAACCTTCCTGACTTTTCTTTTCTTTATAATAAGTTTTCATGGAAATTTATTATTTTAAAAAGGTAAGATAGTGATTTTTTTAAGGAAGGATTATTCCCTTTTAGTGTAAAAAATATATTTTTTAAGATATTTTTTTATGGGTTATCACATTTTCTAAGAAACCCTCATGTTTTTATTTTTCCATTATCTATTATTATAAAGTTTTTTTTTGAAAATTATTGGTTTTTAAAGTCAATTTCAATTGATCACAAAGTTTAAAGGAATTTTTTTATGATTTTGGAGTTTTAAAATATATTAATGGGTTTTCCTCTTTCTTGTTATGTCCCTTGATGATATTTTTTGTCTCATTATATGTTTTAAAATATTTTATATTGGTTTTAATGATTGTAACTAAAGATAACAAGTCAAGATTAAATTCAAGAATATTTTTCATATAAATAAAACATATTTATTTTTTAAAAAAAAATATATTATAGGGAAAATGGATACTGATAAAAAGTTTCCACTTTTTAAATTATAGTTTTTTTGTATTAATTACGACCTAACTCTCTAAAACTCTAAACCTAAAAATATCCTCAAAATTTAATAAAGTGATATCTTGACTAAAACTCAATATTATATAATGATATAATTCAAGGTCTTTACAATATATTTCATAAACCACTTTGGGAATATTTATGTGTATGTAACCCTTGATACCCATGCATGAGTTTGATTGCATGTGTTTGTATCCTGTGAATCTTATTCTTGAGTTTTATCTCATGTGTGTGTGTGTAACGACCCATAATTTTATCAATGGAATTTTCCTTATGAATATATGATTGTATCCCATTTAGTATTATTAAATTATATAACACACACATACTACATTATGAAACCAATAAAAAATTATTATAATTTGAACATTACATTTAGATAAAAAATATAGACATAATAATTAAAATTATTATAATGGGACAATACATATAAAATAAAATAATAATAATAGGAAAATTTGGATCTTCTCAATTCCCTAGAATAATTGCACTCATGAACAACAATATAGAAATGAAGAATAATTTAGTAATAGAATATCCAATTTGAATATGAAAATATATATAACCATGAGAGAAAGAATATGTTAATGAATAATTAATGAAATATTAGGTATTTATATGAATTAAATATCTCATAGGACTTTTACAAATTTTACCATTGGAATAGTATTATGACCGTTAGAATAGTGACATGATCATTGGAATAATAATCTGATTATTAAGAATAATAACCTGCTTGTTAGAATAGTAACCACACTTTTGAAAGTGTTAAATAATTTTTATTCATCTTATAAAATAAAAATATGACATATTTATATGATGATATAGGTAAATAAATGGTTTAAAAATGATAAATTAAGTGTTGGTATTTTTGTAAAACATAAATGATTTAATTAAAATATTATAATTAATATAATAATTTAAAATAAAATTTATTTTTTATTATTGATTCATAAATAAATATTAATTTGTATAATAGTGTTAATATAGTTTTATGATACTATAAGTAATGTTTCAAAGATCCAGAAAACTACTTGAAATATTAAAATTTGTATTTTTCAAAAAAAAATATGGATTTTTAAAAAAATAAATTATTATATTTAGAAAATTATTTCCATAAAATGGATTTCATTTTTTGAATCGACATCATTAAAATTGGTTAGGGTGATTTTTTTATTTTTTTATAAATTATTTAAATTGATGGTGCATATGAAATACAGTAAAATACGATATTTAATATTATAAGAAAAATACTTGAATTTTTGAGTTACGGATGATGTAATGTAGTGACCCAAACTTTTACTAATGAAAATTACTCTTGATCTGATTAAATTTATTATTATGTAAAATCTCTGTATAAAACATATGCACTTCTTTGGTTTTATGTTTTTGGATTTTAAAATACTATTAATAATTATAACTATTGCTAATATAGTCGTTGAACAATGATCACATGGTTAGTATAAATATAGGGATTTAACAATTCAAATTTAATAAGACAAATGAAGTGATGGCCTCATCTAGTATAATTTCTTAGTACGAATCCTATTTGTTGGATCTTGGAAAGGAGGTGGCATCACTGGGCTTCGCTCTTGACCGAGACCAAGCCGAGCTTCAACAAGTTATTCTTAAAAGGAATCGCCAATAGGAGAAGTGGAAGTTAAGAGAGATTACCACCTGAACTATGTTATCTGATCCACCCCAAGAGTCTATCACCATCGCACACTGTACCATTGTGTCATATGCAGGTTTTATAAGGGGTTATGTAACAATACCCTAGCACTATGATTATGTACATTATTTTTGTATAGAATAAATAATATAAATTCATTTTATTATTGTTACTTTATAAATAGTTTTTAATAAAAATAATAATAATTTTAGTTAATATTCCATTAAGAAATCTATTTTGATGAATTAATTTATTTTTAAATTAAAAAATATTAAAAAAAAAATTAGTACAAAATTACTCTTTATTAAATATAAGTGATCTTTTAATTTCTTATGGATACAATTGTAATTTTTATTAAGGTTTAAAAGCTATTTTTGTCAAAAACCCATGAATTTTCGATAAATGTCTGTTTTTATTTTAAAAGTAAAACTTCACATAATTATAACATTATTTAGATAAAATAAATATTATTTTTGGAATCTGGACCTCAAAATTATCCAATGGTGAATTTTTCATAATTTTTTGAGACAGGTGAATTTTTGAAAAAAAAATTAAATATCGTTTAAATATATAATGTGTTTTATGACATCATAATGACCCAATAGTGAAGTAATAAAATACTATAAATAGAATTTTCAGAAAATATATGTTTTACCATTAAAATAATGTTATTTTAGGTTTGTTTGATTTATTTTACAAAGCCTTAGTGGACCCTCCAAGACTTATAAAACATTTTAACATTTTAAAATAATTTCCTTGAGAGTGTGACTTACCTTCATATAAGAAATACTAATATTTTAATAATTTAAGCCATTAGACTTGTTAAATAATATTTTACACTCCACTTTGGCAAAACCAGGTGCAAAACACATGGGATGGTATGTGGTTTTGATTTTTTTAATGTGTGGTGTCCAAAACCTAAATAATAAATAATTCCCCCTCCTTTCCTATATAAACCCACTCAATGCCCCAATAATCTTCACTAAAAACATTTTTATCTCGTCCAACCCATGACCTCCTCTCTCTATAATCCTACCAAGGTTCCCCAAGATCCCAATAATCCCCTCTCAAACCTCTCCCAAGCCTTTGGGATCACACTTCCAAGTAAGGGATTTCTTCCCCTCTCATTTTTGTCCAAGTTTCATTCTATTTGTATACCCTTGTATATTCAATTAAAAATGTTGGGGTTTGATTTCCCACCTCCACAATACTTCCCTAAATATTTTTTAATGATTATAGACCCATTTCTCTCTCATTAATTCCTCACATGTATACTTATTACCGTGCTGAAATTACGTAAGGGATTTCTTCCATTCTCATGTTGGTCCAAATTTATTTATGTTGTTATTCCATTTTATTTTCAATTAAAAATTTTGGGGTAGGATTTAAAAACTCCCACATACTTCCCTATTTATTTTATAATGATTATATACCTCTTTCTCTCTTATTAATTCCTCCCATTTACACTTTTTACCATGTCGAAATTGTGTAAGGGATTTCTCTCTCCTCATTTACATTCAAGCAATTCTTTTGTATTATGAATCTAAATTCAATTAAATATGTTGGGACATGTATCTGTATTACCCCCTTACTTTACATTTAATTGAAATATTATGAGACACACCTTTCTCTCTCGTCAACCATTTTTATGAATTCTTATGTCACGTCATTATGCTACAGAAATTACATCGCGATTTTCCAAGACAAAGTCATTGTATAGTGAATACCATTCTCATTTATCTATCAAGGGAATTCACCTTTATGAACATTTAATAATTTATTATAGTGTTTCATGTATTAATTCTACATTCCTTTATCTTGGAATAAAAGATAATGTTTAATGAATCCATGTTATATGATCCATGTGGCACACTTATGCATGAAATGAAATGATTAAGAAGGGTGCACCCTGAGAGCACTCCAATGCCTCGGGAAAAGAATATTATCTTGATATGTCAAGTGAAATGAGGGTATACTCATTCTAATTCAATTTAAATTAGGGTTTACTTGTGTTCCATGTGCAACGAACCATAGCTCGTGCTAATATCATGTTTAATGTTGCTGTTGCATTACCATGTTGTGATAATCATGCTATATCATGACTTTATATTTATGTCTCTCTTGTGTTCCATTGATATGATTATTAACTAACATGTACTATATTCTTCATGTTATTCCTTTTTTACCCACTTACTGGGCTTTATATCACACTCTTTTCTTATGCATGTCCTTAGGTTATGTCATGCAATACTAGGTATGGAGAAATGTTGTGGTCATGTAAAAGTAGCTCTCAATAAAGATGTTGTGTTTTATGTTATAAGTTTTTATGTAATGTTACTAATTTCCCAAGACACTAGACCTCTAAATCCTCATAGTTTTATTAAGTGCGATTTTATGTAATAAATCATGTTTCAGTGTGTAATAAAGAGCAGGGTTGTTATATGTAATAACCCATTAGTTTGAACTCACTTTCACCAATTACTCTATATAGTCACAAGATTCATCACTATTAATATACATGATACAAAATAATAAACTGATGATTATAATATTCAAAAATACCCCTCTCCTCTCCTTAAAATACCACCCTATCTTCTCTCACCTTTCAAGCCTTGTAGCTTGCCAATATTCTACCTCACTCTCTTCCTAAACATCTTCCCCATGTTCAAGTGATGCTGGTATCACCAAAAGACCAATTATATGTTCCTTACGATGTGTTTCAAGGAGGAAAAATTCAAGAGTATGTTAAGTGTAAGTGCGGATAGAATCTGTACATAAGGTAAGGGATCTCTCTAAACCACCCTTTTTCTTTGAGTTATCATCATTCACTCTCTAAATCACATTATCTCTCTATTTAATGTTATTTAATGATTATAACTATATATGTGTGTGTCTCTTACATATATATTAATCTTATTCTATATTAATTTTATGGGGTAATACATGAAATAATTTCTTTTATCAAATTCCATAAGTTTATGCATTTGTATTGATTCCCTTTTGTAGAGAACATAAGAATGCACAAGTTATGATGGGTGCATCCCGAGGGAACTTCAATGAATTGGATAATGTTTTATTCTTAGGATATTTTATGTATGGGATTAGGTAGTAAACCTAATCCATTATGGGACTTATTTCACCATGTGATATTGTCTTGGAAGTTATCCTTAACTCATTTTTATGTCATGTTTTATGTTGCGTCCAATTTCCCATGTTTCCTTGATCATGTGAAACCATGTTCTTAATGTCATTATATCATATGATTATTCTTGATCCATGATTTTTTATGATATCAAGTTATTCCTGTTGATAGATATGTTATTCACCTCTATAATTTTTATTCCCTTACTCAGATTTATAACTCACCCCTTTCTTTAATGAATTCCCCATGTTATCTTATATAGTTTTAGGATATCAAAGAGATTTTAGGAACTAATTATAAATAATAAAATATAAATGTTATGTTTTAGTTTCCCTTTTTTGTATTATATAACTATTATTCTAAATACACTATGCTTTATTGATTAGTTTGTTTTATTTAATGGATATATATGATAGAATTCATGTAACAGTATATGTAAAAGGTTTGGGTCACTATAGTGTGTGTGTATTTATAGTTCATGAGACCCATGTTTTGTTTTGATCATAGGTGTGTGTGTGTGTTCATGGATAATGATACTCATGATTAATATGTTATGTTGTTCCTATATGTTTTATTCCCTATTGTGTGTGATTTTATGAACTTTTGATGTTTTTATTCTAGTATTAAGTGAAAAATCGATCATCATGGATTGGTTATCCCTCGGAGTGGGGTCATATGATATAGGAAAAGATGACGATGATGGACTGATACACATGGAAGAGGTATTATGGATTTGTGTCTTGACCCATGATAGAGGCAGTGCTGGGATATGATGGCCTTGTGGCCTGACCCATGATAGATAAGGGGCATGATGACCCTATGGTTGGACCTGTGACTCATTTTACTTGTGGATTCTCATAGATAAGTGAGGTGGACTTGTGGTTGACCCATGATCCATAATTATAAATATTGTTATGACAATTCTTCTAGAATAGTGCTGAAGCAGATATGTATGGGGTTTATGGTATCTTGGTTACCACATGAATGCTTTGAATATGGTTGATTGTTTTTTTCTTATTCATTTTTTCGTTCTTACTATAATTTTAGAATTATTTGTATTAACTATATAATTTTACTATTGATTTTATCACATGCACATACACTGCATTTTATTAGTTAGGTAATGGACTATGTTGTCGGTTCCCTATTGAGTTGTAATCACACACTACTCTGGTGGTCATGGAACTTGGGTACCCGAGTAGCCCTCTCTTGATGTTAGTATAGGTTTGGATGATTCCTGGGTTAGATCGTTGAGTAGGACAACTTTCTAGGATTCTAGAGACTGGGAAGAGGAATGTATTTGAGTTAGGAGAAGATCCTCTTGTAATTTTATTCTTTTTCTATCTTTTATATGTGATCGATCTGGTGAGTGATCAGTGTCCCCGTATTGAGACCAAAATATTCAATTATTCTATTCCTATAGTGACCCATTAATAATTGTATCTTTATTAGATTTTGTGTACTATATTTGATTATTGTTACTTGTTTGGTTATTTATTTGTTATTACTCACTCTTATTGAGGGTATAGTCTCCACACAATTTCACATTACACATTCTTTGTGAGTCAGTCCCCTATGGAATATGGGGAGGTGTGTGTGAGGTCATGTGTCACTCTAGATTAGAGATAATGATTCAGGTTGGGGTGTTGTAACCATGTAGGACAGATTTTCCACATCCACGTCAACCTCTATAGATGTACCAAATATTTCCTCCCTATTCTCAAAAAATCATTGGTGAATAATTTGATACTAATCTATATCAATTTTCATCACATGTTTCATATGAATTTTCAATCCATCCTTTCAAAATCGGAGAATTCCAGCTAGCTTGAAGGTGGAATGTTGTGCACATAGAATCACCAAAATACGACTTCCGTAATAGATACTTAACATTTTAAGAGTTTATAATATTGTTTAGTTGTAAACCATGGTAATTTTCAAGGGGTGGTTGGGTATAGGTAGGGATTTGTAATAGTTGTATCAAACTTGACAACTCCCACCATACCTATTCAGAGAGTCCTGGGGACATAAATTTCATTGAAATCGTGAAAATTTAAACCTAAAAACTATAGTATAGTATAAATATCTATATCTATTCCATATGAAAGATAATTACGAGTTAAGATCAAAGAAGAAAATTAAAAGAATAAAACAAAAACACCAATGTGTAAACAATAGTGATGAAAATTGTTTTTAGGAATATAGATGAGAAGAGGATGATTATATGAAAAGGATGAAGATATAATGGATAAATGAAAATAAGAAAGTGAAAATAATAATAAATGATAAAAATTAATAAAAATTTCAACTTCTTGGTTTAAGATATGTTTCTTCGTTAATGGGATATTAATAGAATTCACTTACACAAATTAATTAGGTTAATCTCATTCTACAATTGATTAACATGCATAGGGGATATTCTTATTTCTCACCACTATCAAGGTTCATCCAAACACAATAAAAAATTATGAAATTTTAATCATAATTGATCTCACCTAAATATTATGATGTTTTGGAGATGAATTTATAGAGGTATAGAGAATTTGTTTTGAAGAGGTGACATAAAGAAGTGAAAAGATGAAACCAATAAATTTAAATTACCCAACAAGAATTTTATTCGATTTTGTTAATGATTTATAAATAAATATTACACAGAAAGAATATAAAAAAAAGAATAAGAAGAAGAAGAAGAAGCTTCTTACCTTAATCATTTACTGTTGAATGAACTTTCACACTACCCACTGCTCCTCTATCACTCTTCTCCCCCAGTCTCTTGAAGAAGTGTGTCTCCCATCATCTCCTTTGAATATATTGAAAATCTACATTAATTATTATTTTAGATCTAGAATTATATTAAACTTCCTCAAAATAATCATCAGATACCACCTGAAAAACCTCCATGTAGTAGAGTTCATCAGGGATCCCCAACTCAGCCGTGACAGGGGAAGAAATATTCAACTTCATGTGACCAACCCACATGTGTATCTCAACAATATTTCACTGAGGTTCTAGCTCAACACCTACCTAATATTTAATCCCTATATGACATGAATTAGGGCATGAAAAATTCCCCAACTAAGGAAACTGGTGGGATTAGGCTATGTGGAAAATTGATAGTAAGGACAATCAGTTACATCATCAATCAGTTACGCCAACCTCCTTCAAAAAATCACACATTGAAAATTTATCCATGTCGATGATAATCCCACTAGATTCAGCTATGTCACCACTTAGAATCCAATAATCAGCTACATCAATGGAGAAATTGGTTACATAATGTTAATTGTCTATGTTTATGGAAAAATCATCTACATAGCTTGAATTAGCTAAATCAATGGAAAAATCTGTAACATAGCTTCTCTAAATTGTAAAATCTGCTACAAGACATAAAGATAATTTACAAAAATAAATATTTATTAATTAATTTACTTTGAAAATTTAAAATAGATTAATAAAAATATAAATTTAAATGAAAAATAAAAAAATAATGATTAAAACAAAAAAACTTAAAATTAATATGTCAACAAAAAAACTCATTAATTTAACAATTTGAAAAAATAACAATTATAATAATTTTCTAATTAAAGAAATTTTTTAACACTAAAAAATAGTTTAAACTAAAAAAATTATGTGTAAAATTAAATAATTAATGGGAAAATCAAATTTACTCAAACTTAAGATGTTTATTTTACTCAAGAAAGCACTTTGCATAGATTTAGGGGTAAAATTGAATCTTAAGTTAAAAAATAGTAATGCTGAAATGAATTTATTTTTAATAATATTTTACCTCAAGGATTCCCTCAAGAAGAAAAATATGAATTCCATCTCAAATTAAAAATCTTTAGTGAAAAGTTGGCTACAATTTTATAAAAAAAATATTAGAAGTTGAAAATTTTAAAGTGATTTCCAAAAAATTTAAATTGCATCCAATTGGAAGTCCAAAATTCTCTTTACAAAAATGAGAATGGACTCCATAATTTAAAAAGAAATAATAAATAGACACACTATTGAATATATTTTAGTGATAATTTATTGATGGGATAAATAACTCATCCAAAAATAAATGAATAAATAATAAAATGGTAAAAGAATAAAGACTTAAACCTAGATTAGGATTTTATTTTCATAAACCATTTAGAATCATATATTATTAGTTAATTTCAAATTAAAAAGTTTCAAATTCAATGATTATTATATAACATTTTCCCAAAAATTTTATCAAAATCTATTTTTTCAAGAGGGTAAAAAATTTATTTTCCAAATTAAATCCTTAAGTTAATGAAAATTAATCTCTTCAAAGTTTAATCATAACCTTCAAATTTAAGAAAAAAAATCACCCACTAAAAAATCATAAATGATTATTAAAAATCACAATTATAAAAAAATAAGGGGTTTTTAATGAGTTCTACTTTGAAGAATAGTTAGCCTTAATTAGAAGACTCATAACCTACACTTAATATCTAAAATGTATCCATTGTTATTCCTTATATTAGAAGAAAAAATATAAGAAGTATAGTTAAAAATTATTTATAATTGATAAATCTTCAAGGTATATTTAAGGTTAGAAGATATTTTAAACTATATGTTTAACGCAATTTTGAATAATGCAATAAAAAATTATATAAAAATTACTTGAATTTACCTTTTTTACAAACACTATAAATTAAAATAAACTTCCAAACTAGTATTATAAAAATCATTGGGAATTACATAATTAAAAAACTTGAAACTATTCACATTTGATGGTTCCAATAAAGTTTTAATTTTGATTCAATTTTGATTTTCAACAAGCTATAAAACATTCTGCTAAACACCCAATAAAAGATGAAAAATAAATTCAACAAAATAATCAGGGGTTTGATTCCTCCACTCTTAATTTCACACTATGAGA
This sequence comes from Viscum album, assembly GCA_963277665.1. Lineage (NCBI taxonomy): Eukaryota > Viridiplantae > Streptophyta > Magnoliopsida > Santalales > Viscaceae > Viscum > Viscum album. The sequence goes on along the minus strand of OY728135.1, from coordinate 1,065,389,581 downwards.
AAATTTGAAAACTGTAAATCTCAATTTATAGATAACATGCAATGGTAGCAGCATCAGTAAAATAAAAAAAGTTAAAATACAAAATAGTAAAACTAATACTCCCCTAATTTAAGAAGATTTCTCCTTTGATTTAATCCAAAATAATATTCACTATAATCATTGAGTAAATCCATTATGTTTTATTCTAATTATAGTTCCTATAAATTAAAATAGGCTAACATCATACCTTAAAAGATTAATATCACAATTAATGAAACCATAGGAAAATGTTTATTTAAATTTTATCCAGAAAATTTCCAATATAAAACTTCTATTTGACTTGAAAACAAATGGGACTCTTCACTTCTCTTTTCACCACACCAGTAACCATATTAATTAAAATCATAGGAATTATAAGGATTAAATCTATGTAGAAATTGAGAGTATCAAATAGATCATAATAGCATGTTATTCTTTAAAAAAAGAGAAAGAACACGTAAGAATGGCCATGGGTTGACTACAATGAAGCCCTAAATTTAAAGTCTTTAGTTTGAATTTATTGAAAAGTAAATTTTCAAGTACTAATATGGAATTCAATCCATTTTTATAACCTTAAAATAATTTTTTATCCTATGAACATTTACTATAATTTTTTTACTTTGTCCACTAATAATTTCAACAGCTCTATTTTTAAGAATTCCAAGAATAATAAAAGGTCCATAACACTTGGAATTAAAATTTTGTAGAAAGATATTAGGTAAATAATTAAAGAGAAGAACATTTTTACTGGTATTTAATTATCTATTTTTAATAATAAAATCATTAATAATCATAGACCACTCTTTATAAATCCTAGAATTTTCATACCACTCTCTTGTAATCTCATCTAGCTTAATCAACTCAAGTAGTATCCTCTCTCCAGTAGTCTTAAAATCAAATTTCAAAGCCTTCACAACCCATAAAGACTTGTGTTGTAACTCTGTAGCTAAATGAAAATATTTTCCAAACAACAACCTATATGAAGATATACCTATTGGGTTTTTTTAATTCAGTTTTATAATCTTAGGATGTTTCATCTAGTTTCAAGGACCGATATATCCTATAATTATATATAATTTTTTTAATCTATTAGGCATCCTATTTGAAATTTCTACCTTTAAACTAGATTATGGATGGTATGTTGTACTATTTATATGAGTAAACCCATAATAATATGTCAATTATTTTAATTTGAAATTATTTAAATGGGTTCTATTATCAATGATAAAAGCCTTAGGCACCCAAAAACTTATGAAAATGTTCTTTTTTATGAATTAGATCACACTATTATCATTGATTTTTTTCGAAATTACATAGCCTTAAACTATTTGGAAATATAACCATCAGCCACTAATATATACTCATTCCCATGTGAAGATCGAACCAATCTCATAAATTCTAAGCCCCAAACATCAAAAATCTCAACATCCAAAATACCTTTCAGAGGTTTCTCTTGTTGTCTGCAAACATTACCTAATATCTAAAACCTATAAAATCCCACAATTAAACTCCTAGTATCTTTATTAAAGTAGTAACATAAAATACATCTTGTAAAACTTTTTGATTTTTTCTCTATCCTCTATGATGACCTCCCCACGGTGAGAATTGAAAATTCTTTAAAATTGGTAACATCTCTCATTCTGGAACACCCCGCCTAATCATCTCATAAAAACACATGATAAATATAAAAGGATCATTTGAAAATTAATAATTAAGGTAATAAATAAATTTATTCCTTTTATTTTGAGTAAAATCTTTGGCCATCACTCTCTCTACTAAATAGTTTGGAAAATTTTCATTCCAAGAAATTTTAAAAAAAAGTGAGTTATTTTTCATCAACAAAGGATGATTTTATCTCCCTAATATCATCAATTTGGGTATTATAAAGCCTAGATAAATTAAAATCCACTGAATCTCCAGTGTGTTTCTTTTTCTTAATCTCAAAATCAAACTCTTGTAGTAAAATATCCATCTAATATGCCTCGTTTGGCCTCTTTTTTAAATAGTATGTATTTAAGGGGTGAATGGTTAATGATAATAATTACTTTGTACTATAAAAATATTGCATAAATTTTTCTAAAGCAAACACAACGGCCAAAAATTCCTTCTCAATGGTAATTATATCATCCTAGGTAAATAAAGAATATCACTTTTTCATATTTATTAATATTTTTGAAATAAAATATTAATATTACTTTAAAGGGAACGCTATGCTCGATGGCGTACTCAATACGCAACAACGAGTTTCTATGAAATCTTACGTTGCACTCTAATAATAAAATAATATTATTTTAAATGGTAGTTAAGGCCTAGCCGTTATATTGGCATGAATGAATAGAAATAACTAAAATATGATTATATATGTTTGTTAAATGCTTTTACATTTATCCAATAAAATATAAAGTCTTAAAATAAGAAAATAATTCAATTTTAAGTATAAATACTCTAAAATTCACTAAAAGGTCAATTTATCGCCTTTTGATGGTGAACCCTCTTTAATATAGTTTTGGTCACTCTTCTGCATTCTATAGGACCAAATAAAATTCTTCTTTAGAATCAAGACATAAAAATTTACTTTGTGGAAATTTTTGGTATTTTTCCGATAAAGTTCGTTTTTTTAATGAATAGTGAAAAATGTTGTATTTTAATTCAAAACCTATTTTTAATATAATTTATTAATATGATTAGATTATCTTTTGAATTGGTTTTAAAGTCCAATTATAATATATGTTTACTATTTAATCCAATATTGGTCATTGGAATTAATTTCACTTTGAAATTGGACTTAAACCAGTGTCAATCTTTTGATATATATTTTTTCATAAAAACACGCTATTTGTTCTGACAATGGGAATTAATTATTAAATTAATTAATGAAACTTATATGTTTTTAATTTTTTAAAATATACATCATTTTTGAATTCGGAATATCAAATATAGATTAGGGTGAATTTTTGTTATTTTTCTGAAAAACTTCAATTTTTGATGAATAGTGAAACCACTAAGTGGTAGTTAAAAAATTGATTTTTTGTTTAAACAAAACTTTACCACTTCTGTGATTTTAATTTCAAAAGTCCAACATACATGGTTGTAATTAGGATGTAAAATTTGGTTCAATGGTATTTAAATAATTTTTGGTGAATAGAAACTTTTAAGTTTTATTAATCGTGATTAAAGGTAATTAATGTAATTTAAGGTAAAGATAATGTTATAATAATATGAAATGACCGTGAAACATGTCCTACTCTTATTTTATGAGTCATGTCCGACCATGAAAATCCATGGGTCATCTTTGGGACCCCATGGAGTCACTTTGGTAGGAAAATGACATTAATAACTTTTTATTTAAAGTTAAAATTAAAATGTCACAAACATGTATTATTTTACTAAAACTATTTCTAAATGGGGTTATAAAAGTCATATTTTTTACTATAAATATTAATTAGAAATATAAAAAGATTTCATACATCATGATATTTTTTTATAATTTTTAGACAATAAATAAATTAATTTATTTATGACACCGTGATGACGCAGTGATTACCCCATAAATGAAAGATTTAAATAAAATGAGAAGATAGGGTAAAATATAAGTCTTAAACTTGTAAAAAAACTATTGTATGGGTGTATTTAGAAACCTTATCACATTATCCTATAAATATATATTTTTGGGACCTTTAAAATCTGAAAATAATTTTATAATAAATTAATATTTTATAACTTTCCAATAGTGCCCCTCCTCTTCTCTTATAAAAGGCCCCCACCTCTACCACCTTAACCACACCTATAAAGCCTTTGGTTCGAACAAACCCTGCCCATTTCATCTCTACACATCCCTCTATTCATCATTTAATCCTTATCTTAGGCAGAAAGATCTTTAAGTAACCATTTTGGTTCAAACCAAAGGGAGTTGTCCGATTTAAAGGTAATGTATTCTCTTGTGTTCTTTTGTTTTATTTTGCTTTTCCAACCCCCTAAACTCTTTTTATTCCTTTATTTTGTAACAAAATCAGTATATTAAATATACTAGGATTTTTTTATAATAATTATTCGAGCTAAACTTACACACACATCCGTCTAATGGTTAAAGAACATACTGTTTCTGTGGATGGCGAATTACTGTCTCACGAAATGATGATTGTTCAATATTCTTTTTACACCTTTAAAGGTGGCCATTATGATGTCACTGTATTTTATATATGATATATATGGTATTTATGTTTCCTATATTCTTCTGTATTTTATATTTAAAACATACCTTTATTCTTTTTATGTTGTGCAAATGCGATAATTTCATTTGAGGAAGTGTGGACTACCGCCCCCTCAAGTGATGTGACTCGTTCATGCAATAAATGGAATATATAAATAGTGAAATTAATGAATTTATGTGACCTATATAACATATATATTATACTGCAATTATAATATATATATCTATCTATTATTTTTAATTCCATTAATATGACAAAGAAATGAAAGTAGAGTTCATGCGTACGTATGGCCTATCGTCTCCATGAACGGTGCATTTCATTTCTTTTTATCTCCAAATGTTATGGAATAGTATAAAATAAATATGTACTGGATATATATTATATTTAAATCATTAATACTATTCTATAGAATATTTACTTATAACTACAGAGACAATTCTTTTCAAACAAGTTCATTTTTGACTCATGTACCAAACATCGACAAAAACATCTGATATGAACTCACATAATTAACTAATTATTATAACATTATAATATGTGATATGAATTGAATAATAAACTTTAAATTAGTTCCTTAAGAAATTATAAATTGAAAAAAGTTTATTATTCAGGAATATAATGTAATGAACAAGACAAGTCGTACTTGAGGTAAGGGATCATACCTCTCTCTTTCTTTTTAAGTACTCTCTTTTATGTCATTTCTTTTAAGCTCATATTTCTTATGTTTGGGGATGTTATTTTATATTCCTAAATCTGTAATTTTTATGTTCATATTATGAGAGACCATATTTGATCTCATAAATCCATTTTTTTATGTTTTAAGTGGCGCTGTTAGGCTGCCAAGTTTTCGTAAGGGATTTTTCATCTCACTTTTATTCCCGTGAGATTTATGATACATTTGCCACCATTTCCATTGAGTTGTGTTTGTAATTCCCATTATTTTACTATTTTTGTAATATAATTTTGTTTATGAGTGTTTACATCAATGTTTTATAGTCCTTCTATCATGGGGTGTACGTCTCGAAAGTTACCCGAGTCGGTAAGGGAACCTTTCACCCTCCTAATTTTAAAAGACCTTTTTTTATTTGTCTTTTAAATTACATCTTATTATGTTGGGATATGTTCTTATATATCATTATTAATGTAAATTTTATGTCCAAGTGATGATATACCCTTTATCCCTCTCATCAACTCTTTTTCTAAAATTTGATGTGACGTCGTTGGGCTATCGAATTTTTACAAGGGAACTTCTTAACCCAATTTCAATTCTTTGGGTTAAACCTCTAATTCTTGATTTTTTCATGCTATGAATATGTGTGGATTACATATTATTGTTTTACACTGAGTATCCACTTATATTTGGTGTATTTATATTTTTCACACATAATTATTTCATTTCTTTATCCTTGTTCTAATGGCCTGATCCTTGATTGGGATTACATCTCAATTTCTTCTCATTGAGACATTTCTTAATGATATTCATTTTTATTCTTTTATAAAGTGTATATACATCCCCTTTGACATTTCTTGTCTATATTATTTCTATACTGAAGTCATTTAAATGTTTTTAAAATTGTCTACTTTCTTGTGGCTTATAATTTAAATGTTCAAAATGGAAAAGGACTCTTTTATTAAAACATTGTTTTAAATGGTTTTAAAGATTTATTCTCTTAAACATTTATCATCCATGTCCATGTTTTAAAAATGCTTTTAAGGATTTATTTATAGGTACATGAATGTTTTAAAACCCTTTAAAAAGTTTCGAAGTGGTATGGGACACTTTGATTCTAAAATCTCTTTTAAATATCTTCTTTTAATATTTTCAAAGTATAAAGGGATTTTTCTCTCATAGAGTTTTAATTATTTTATTAGATGTTTTTATTTATGATAATATCCTGATGTGATCTCTTGTGATTGAAGTATGGAAATTTTATGTTTCTTTTATGCATGTTTTAAGTGTTATGATTATGTTATGGTTCTTGGGAAATTCTTATGAAATCAGGTGGTTCGGTGTTAAACTAAGGGTGGGTGAGCCCGATATATCTCTCCAATGCATTGGGTAACGCGAAGGAGTTAAACGCTATGGTTTCTCCAAAACGATTTAGGGAATATTCTGTTATGGGTATTCCAAATGTAACCATGAGGGTTACTCCCTATATAAGAATGTTATGAATGCCTCAAGTAACCTTTATGTCTTATGATTTCTATGATTTATTCCTAAATCTTATGATTTAACGAGGTATGTTAAAGTGATTATGTTTTATGAGAAAATTACAATTTCATTGATTCTTATGTATACATGGACTGATGTTTTCTTTCCATTTTGTTATAACCCTTACTGAGATTTTTATGCTCGTCCCATGTTTTTTTGAAATGTTTTCCACAGGACTTAAAATAGAATACGATCAAGGATGGGATCAAGGAAATTTCATGATGTCTAAAACATGGAACTAGACATGACTCTCTTTTTTAAGAGTTTATATTTTGTGAAAAAAATGGAAACTGAGTAGATGTGTCTACCTTGTAATCTTTGATATGTAATAGTTATGTCCTAATTCTCTAAAACTCTAAACATAAAAAGATCCTCAATGTGAATTATTCAATGTAATTCAATATTAAATAACGTTATAATTCCGGGTTCTTATAGTTGGTATCAGAGGTCGGTTTAGATAACTTTATAGGTTAGAGTGTTGTTTAAGCATAAGTGACAAGTTGTGTATAATCACATTGGTTATTATATTAGATAGAGTCATTGTTATTTATGAAAGTTGGAATGAGTTATACATAACTTGGATAATTATATCTTAGTGTTTTTATTCCTCTTTAGTACATGATTAATTATGTTGATATACTCACACTGACATTTTTGGTTTTAGTAAATGGATGGATCTAGCAGGAACCAAAGTGACAATGGGTTTGAAGGAAACTGTGGTGGTTCTCTGATTAAGATACTGGATGAAATGGGGGATTCAATGAGGAATCTCATGGTTATTATAAACCAACTATCAAGGAGTCATGATCAACCACTTAAACCTTGGTGATTTCTCTAATACATCATGTACAAGAGAACCAACTCGATGTGTAATTTTAGGTAATAATTATAAAGGTAACCATTAGTGTTTATATAATCCTCACTTTTGAGGTAATTATGGGTTACTATGTGCTATGATGGAATATGAATGACATGAGATAAACATGAGGTTAAATTATGTTATGGTTATTTTTGAAGATTTTATCTCTTTTTCGGAATGTTTTAAGAATTATATAGTTTTGGAAAAAGGGACAACACACAGACCTTGTGACAACATGTCGCGTCGGACCAAGCCGTGGGAATCGAACCCACAACCGAAGTGTGACTGGTATTTATCGCCTACCACTGGACTACGTAAAGTCCCTGGTTAGTATGAAAAATCTTTTTTTAGTTAGATGATCTTATGAATCTAGAATAAGATGATTTTGGGTTATCAATGGAAATGATTAACCTATCATGGATAATATGGGATTAGGTTTATTACTTTTCAATACGAGACTTTAAGAGAAACTGATGTTATTTGGAGATAAATGCTATGATTTAACTTGGAAGATTATGTGATCAAATCCTTCAAAGATTTGGGTTTCAATCTTAGTTTGGTTTACTTTGAATAATTTTATGTAAAAATTGTTTATCGAATGGTCTTCTTTGAAATTTGAGTATTGTTGGACAAATTTTGGAGATTAAGAATATATTTTCTTTTTATAAAGGATTATACTTTTGTGGATTATCTGATCTTGTACTAACCTTTTTGGTTTTGGTTTTTGTTAAGTTCTAAAGAAATGGGAAATATATAGTTCTTTTTTGGATTAGGTGATTCTCAAGAAGTTGATTATAGTAATTTTAATGTGAACATGTCTTCCTAAATACTCGTCTTTTGGAGAAAATATGAGTTTGTGTATGAAATCTAGTAAAAATTGAAAGTCAATAAGACAAGTATGTATGTTTCCTTATGATTTAGTTAAGATTATAAATAAATTCCTCAATTAAAGTTAACTTAAAACTAAAATGTTTTCTGTTAACTTTTACTAATGGGGAATCGAATTCTATTTAACCCATCACAAGTTTGTGATTTTCTGGTGTTTAACTTTCTCCTAAACATGTTTTCTATCACTCTCCCTCAGAACATGACCCTTTGTTTTTTCTTCCATATCCATGTTTTACTACATGGAATCCTAGTATGGGTTAACTCGGGTGACCTTTGTACTTCGCTTTCTTTATTTTAAAGTTATAGTTTTACCGACTCTTGTTCCGATGTGGGACTTTCAATGAAGTTTCTGAGCCCAATTTTAAAATTACGAGGACACAATTCCCAAAAGGGGGGAAGGATGTAACATCCCAGTTAAATAAAGAATATTACCTTTTCATATTTATTAATATTTTTGAAATAAAATATTAATATTACTTTAAAGGGAACGCTATGCTCGATGGCGTACCCAATACGCAACAATGAGTTTCTATGAAATCTTATGTTGCACTCTAATAATAAAATAATATTATTTTAAATGGTAGTTAAGGACTAGCCATTGTATTGGTGGGAATGAATATAAATAACTAAAATATGATTATATATCTTTGTCAAATGTTTTTACATTTATCCAATAAAATATAAATTCTTAAAATAAGAAAAGAATTCAATTTTAAGCATAAATACTCTAAAATTCACTAAAAGGTCGATTTATCGCCTTTTGATGGTGAACCCTCTTTAATATAGTTTTGGTTACTCTTATGTATTCTATTGGACCAAATAAAATTCTTCTTTAGAATTGGGACATCAAAATTTACTTTGTGTAAATTTTTGGTATTTTTCCGATAAAGTGAATTTTTTAATGAATAGTGAAAAATGTTGTATTTTAATTCAAAACCTCTTTTTAATATAATTTATTTATATGATTATATTATATTTTGAATTGGTTTTAAAGTCCAATTATAATATATTTTTACCATTTAATTCAATAGTGGTCATTGGAATTAATTTCACTTTGAAATTGGACTTAAACTAGTGTCAATCTTTTGATATATATTGTTTCATAAAAACACGATATTTGTTCTGACAACAGGAATTAATTATTAAATAAATTAATGCAAATATATGTTTTGAATTTTGTAAAATAGACTTCATTTTTGAATTATGAATATCAAATATATCTTAGGGTGAATTTTTTGTATTTTTCTAAAAAACATCAATTTTTATGAATAGTGAAACCACTAAGTGGTAGTTAAAAAACTGATTTTTCGTTTAAACAAAACTTTACGACTTCTGTGATTTGAATTTCAAAAATATGACATACATGGTTGTCATTAGGATGTAAAATTTGGTTCAATGGGATTAAAATAATTTTTGGTGAATAGTAACTTTTAAGTTTTATTAATCGCGATTAAAGGTAATTAGTGTAATTTAAGGTAAAGATAATGTTATAATAATATGAAATGACCTTGACACATGTCCTACAGTTATTTTATGAGTAATGGCCGACCAAGACCATCCATGGGTCAACTTGGGGACCCCATGGAGTCACATTGGTAGGAAAATGACATTAATAACTGTTTATTTAAAGTTAAAATTAAAATGTCACAAACATGTATTGTTTTACTAAAACAATTTTTACATGGGGTTATACAAGTACTATTTTTTACTATAAATATTAATTAGAAATATAAAACGATTTCCTACATCATGATATTGTTTTTATAATTTTTAGACATTAAATAAATTAATTTATTTATGACATCGTGATGATGCAGTGATTACTTCATAAATGAATGATTTAAATAAAATGAGAAGGTAGGGTAAAATATAATTATTACACTTGTCAAAAACCTATTGGATTGGTGGATTTAGAAACCTTGTCACATTATCCTATAAATATATCCTTTTGGGACCTTTAAAATCCGAAAAGCATTTTATAATAAAGTAATATTTTATAACTTTCCAAGAGTGCCCCTCCTCTTCTCTTATAAAAGGCCCCCACCTATACCACCTTACCCACACCTCTCAAACATTTGGCTCGGCCAACCCCTGCCCATTTCATCTCTCCACATCCCTCTATTCATCATTGAAGCCTAACCTTAGGCAGAAATCTCTTCAAGAAACCCTTTTGGTTCAAACCAAAGGGAGTTACCTGATTTAAAGGTAATGTCTTCTCTTATGTTCTTTTGTTTTATTTTGCTTCTCCAACCCCCTAAACTCTTTTTATTACTTTATTTTTTAACAAAACCAGTATCTTCAATATACTAGGATGTTTTTCTAAGAAGTATTCGAGCTACACTTACACACACATCCATCTAAAGGTTAAAGAACATAATGTTTCTCTGGATGGTGAATTACTGCCTCACGAAACGATGATTGTTCAATATTCTTTTAACACCTTTAAAGGTGGCAATTATTATGTCATTGTATTTTATATATGATATATATGGTATTTATGTTTTCTATATGCTTCTGTATTTTATATTTAAAACATACCTTTATTCTTTTCATGTTGTGTAAATGCGATAATTTCATATGAGAAAGTGTGGACTACCACCCCCTCAAGTGATGTGACTCGTTCATGCAATACATGGAATATATAAAGAGTAAAATTAATGAACTTATGTGACCTATATAACATATATATTATACTACAATTATAATATATATATCTCTCGATTATTTTTAATTCCATTAATATGACAAAGAAATGAAAGTAGCGTTCATGCGTACGTATGGCCTACCGTCTCCATGAACGGTGCGTTTCATTTCTTTTTATCTTAAAATGTTATGGAATAGTATAAGATGAATATGTATTAGATATATATGATATTTAAATCATTAATACTATTCTGGAGATTATTTACTAATAACTAAAGGGACAATTCTTTTCAAACAAGTTCATTTTTGACTCATGTACCAAACATCGACAAAAACATATGATATGAACTCACATAATTAACTAATTATTATTAAATTATAATATGTGATATGAATTGAATAATAAACTTTAAAGGAGGTCCTTAATAAATTATAAATTGACAAATGTTTTTTATTCAGGAATATAAAGGAACGAACAAGACAAGTCGGACTTGAGGTAAGGGATCATACCTCTCTTTTTCTTTTTAAGTACTCTCTTTTATGTCATTTCTTTTAAGATCATCTTTCTTTTTTTTGGGGATGTTATTTTATATTCCTCATTCTGTAATTTTTATGTTCATATTATTAGAGACCCTATTTGATCTCATAAATCCATTTTTGGAAGTTTTATGTTGCACCGTTAGGCTGCCAAGTTTTCGTAAGGTATTTTTCATCTCACTTTTATTCCCCTGAGATTTATGATACATTTTCCACCATTTCCATTGAGTGGTGTATGTACATCCCATTATTCTACTCTTTTTTGTAATATAATTTCGTTTTTGAGTGTTTACATCAATGTTTTATAGTACTTCTTTCATGGTGTGTACGTTTCGAAAGTTACCCGAGTCTGTAAGGGAACCTTTCACCCTCATAATTTTAAAGTATTGTTTTTTCTTTGTCTTTTAAATTACATATTATTATGTGGGGTTATGTTCTTATATATCCTTATTTATGTAAATTTTATTTTCAAGTGATTACAGACCTTTATCCCTCTCATCAACTCTTTTTCTAAAATTTGATGTGACGTCGTTAGGCTATCGAATTTTTACAAGGGAACATCTTAACCCAATTTCAATTATTTGGGTTAAACCTATACTTCTTGATTTTGTCATGCTATGAATATGTGTGGACTAAATCTGATTGTTTTACACTAATTATCCTCTTATATTTGGTGTATTTATATTTTTCACACATAATTATGTCATTTCTTTATCCTTGCTCTAATGGTGTGATCCTTGATTGGGATTACATCTCAATTTCTTCTCATTGAGACATTTCTTAATGATATGCACTTTTAATCTTTTATAAAGTGTATATAAATCCCCTTTTACATTCCTTATCTATATTATATCTATACTAAAGTCATTTAAATGTTTTGAAAATGGTCTACTTTCTTGTGGATTATAATTTAAATGTTCAAAACGAAAAAGGACTCTTTTATTAAAACATTGTTTAAAATGGTTTTAAAGATTTATTCTTTTAAACATTTGTCATCCATTTCCATGTTTTAAAAATGGTTTTAAGGATTTATTTATAGGGACATGAATATTTTAAAACCCTTTCAAAATTTTTAAAGTGGTATGGGACACTTTGATTCTAAAATATCTTTTAAATGTCTTCTTTTAATATTTTCAATGTATAAAGCGATTTTTCTCTCATAGAGTTTTAATGATTTTATTAGATCTTTTTATTTATGATAATATCATGATGTGATCTCTTGTGATTGAAATGTGGAAATTTTATGTTTCTTTTATGCATGTTTTAAGTGTTATGATTATGTTATTGTTCTTGGGCAATGTTTATGAAATCCGGTGGTTCCATGATAAAATAAGGGCGAGTGAGCCCGAAATATCTCTCCAATGCATTGGGTAACGCGAAGGAGTTAAACGCTAAGGTTTCTCCAAAGAGATTTAGGTAATATACTTTTATGGGTATTCCAAACGTAACTATCAGGGTTACTCCCTACGTAATAATGTTATGAATGCCTCAAGTAACCTTTATGTCTTATGATTTCTATGATTTATTCCTAAATATTATGATTTAATGAGGTATGTTGAAGTGGTTATGTTTTATGAGAAAATTACAATTTCGTTGATTCTTATGAATACATGGACTGATTTTTTCTTTCAATTTTGTTATAACCCTTACTGAGGTTTTTATGCTCCTCCCAAGTTTTTTTGAAATGTTTTCCATAGGACTTAAAATTGAATAGGGTCAAGAATGGGATCAATGAAATTTCATGATTTCTAAAACATGGAACTAGACATGACTCTTTTGTTCAAGAGTTTATATTTTGTGAAAAAAATGGAAACTGAGTAGATGTGTCTACCTTGTAATCTTTGAGATGTAATAGTTATGTCCGAATTATCTAATACTCTAAACCTGAAAAGATCCTCAATGTGAATTATTCAATGTAATTCAATATTAAGTAACGTTATAAGGCCGGGTTATTATAGTAATATAGATCCTTTGAGCATTATCTAGAAAACTACTCGCATAATATACCAAATGATGTTTCTATTACATTATCCTAAAACCACTCCAATATCAACATCAATATCATTGCACATGATTTAAAAAGGATATTTCCAATTGTGTATAGTGATAATGGGAGGAGTAGGTTTTTCCTTGATAATATTAATATATTCCAATCATTTTTCATCAAATGAGAAAGGTGAATCTTTTTCCAACAATAAACACAAGGGCTTAATGATTTTTGAAAAAAAAAACCTATGATAGAAACTATAATTCCTTGAAAATTTTATAACCCCCTTTACATTTTAAGGAGGAAATTATTTAATAACCTCAATTTTATCATTATCAACTTCAATTATTCTCCAAGAAACCTTGTGATAAAGAAAAATACCTTTATTACCATAAACCGACACTTTTTCCAATTAATAACAATATTTTTTTCTTAAAACCTCTCCAAAAAAAGTTGAATAATTTCTAAATAGTTAGAAAAGTACTTAAAACTAGAGAAAAATAATCCATTAATACCTCAATTATCATCTAAATCATATCATAAAATTTATCTATATTTCACCTTTGAAGGGTAGTTAGGTCACCACATAAGCCAAAGGGAATTCTTTAGTAGGAAAATATTCCAAATTATCATGTGAAAGTGGATTTTTCTTGGTCTTCCAAGGCTACAAGAATATGGTTGTAACCAAAATAACCATCCAAAGAATAAAATAACTCATTACCAATAAGACTCTTAATTATTTGATCAGTGAATTTAACAGGAAAATTATCTTTTCAAGTTGTTGAATTTATCTTTATAAAATCTAGTTTGACTATCCATTTGGTATCTTTTCTAACCTGAATTTTTTAATTTTTCTCATTTATGACAATAGTGAACCCTTCCATCTTGGTAACTACTTGGATTGGGTTGATCTAAGAACTATTTGAGATAGGGTAAATGATTACTAAATCAATAATAATTATTCACTCTTTTTTAACAACCTATTTTATGTTTGTATTTAATATTATTTAACCCACTTCTATGTTTTTGTAGTTTAGTTCTGTAGGGATCCTATACATGAAAAAGGATGGGTTAATCTACTTGATATCAATTATGGACCAACCAATTGAATCCTTGAACGTTTTTAAAACAGCCAATAATTTTTCCTCTTTATTTTCATTTATTTTAGTAGATGTAATGTCATGAAATGTAAAATTATCACCCAAAATGATTATTTTAGTTGTATAGGAAATGGTTTAAGCTCTATATGTGGTTATATATCCCTGTAAGGAATAATATTAGGCATGCGAAGTACAAGGTATTCAATATTATTCTTAAAATGAGTTTGAAAAATATAAACATTTTGAATTTTCAAACCAATTTTATATTTTTTATCACTACTGTTATATGTTGATATCTCACTCTTATGAGTTTATAAATTATATTTAAAAATGTTTTTTATAGAAAACTCATCCGAAAGTTTCAAAATATCTCAATCACATTTATCAAAAATTTATGGATTTTTTGGAGTGGGAATATCATCCTCAAGTTTTACAAAATACTATTTAGGTTTAGACATAAAAAAATCACCCTCCACTTCACATTTCATAACAAGAATATAACTACTTTTAAGTGATGTAAAACTATTATAATTTACTTCCTTAATAATTTTATCATGATAGGAAACATAATTTTACTTTTCCGATAGGATTTCCTTAGCCTAAGGTTGTTTCTCAAATTATTATATATGATCAAATATATCTTCATCGTCTAAAAAATCCACTATAGAGAATTTTTTTATAAATGTTGATTCCTTTAAATATTTAAAAATATTAAACACCTCATATTTTCCACCAATATCAAAGATCATTTGACCCTTAAATACATCAATAACAGCTCCTCAGTGGCCAAGAAATATCTACCTAAGATTATGGGAACCTCTTAGTCACATTCCAAATCTATGAAAATAAATTTACCTTGAAAATAAAAACTCACCCACTCCAACTATAAAATTGTAAACTGTTCATATGGGTCATGTGAAAGAACCATCGACCAACTATAAAATGATAGTAGTGGGATGAAACTAACACAATATCAACTACTGAAAAAATGATAAAGGGATAAGTTTGATACTAACACCATGAACAAAAAGACTATTTAATTATAACCTATTATATAAAGTGTAAGTAATGAAAAACCTACTAAGATCCTTTAATTTTTGGAAGGATATTTTTTGAAGAATAGTAATACACTCCTCAAGAAGGCTTTAAGTTGAAAATTATTCAATAGATTTTTTTTTTGAAAAAAATTATTATGTGAATGAAAATATTATGTAATATTAATAATGGATTTGATAAAATATATATTCACTTGGATGATGGTTAAAATTATAAATAACTGGAGTAGTTGAACTTTTTTATTAATTATGGGTTTCAATTTTTCATGGAAATGGAAGGTTGGGCATGGTTATTAAGGATAGAAAATATATCCCCAAATTATTTAACAATTTTCTCCTTATCTTTATTTATCTTATTTTTAGAATAATTTTGATCTATCTCTTCAGGTGTAATAATGATATTTTCTTCATTTTCAAGCCTGTTTTTATGATTTCCAGATTCACCAAGTTTTCTGATTTGAAATGTCCTAGCATCTTTTACTACTTCAGTTTGATTTTAAAACCACTTATTTTAACTACGTTAATGACATTTTCTCTAGTGTTCAATTCTATTATTCTTGTAAGTTTCCCTTTTTACCTATGACCTTACACTCTATCCATTTGACTAAATTTATTTTGAATATTGGTACTTTCATTTTTGTTCTTCTCCTCTTGAGAATCCATCCTACTCATCATTTAATCCATCATAAAAAGGTATTTTTATCAAAAAAATACCTTGTAACTTAGAAGACTCATCCCTTTGTTGGTTTTTGAATTATGGTTTAGTCTATTTATAATAACAAAGTAAAGGTTTTTTTGTTATTCCTTATTCTTTCTATGAAAGTATAGATGATTTCTATAACTATGGTATTAGTTGTTTGATAACAGATCATCCCTTGATTAAAACCAAGATACACATACTACAAAATTTATATCTTCATGTGTTTGTGTTGGAATATTGAAGTTTGGAAAAAAAAATCTTTGTGTGTCTAAACATCCCATGTTGTGAACACTTCACTCTAATAGATTGGTTTTGATTTTGATATCCCACTTGGTTTACACTTGGTTTTTCATCTTGTTTTTTATAGATTAAATTTTTTTCTTTATTTAAGCCAAATGAGAATCATTTTGATTCTAGAACTAGGGTTGTTTCCTCCTCTATTGACTGTTTTCCTCCTATAGTTTTTTATTGAGAATTCAAATCAAGAGTATTGAACATATTCCTCAAATCTTCAACAATTTTATTATTATAATTTCCACCAGTATATTGGTTAGCTAAATTCTAACCCAAAGAGGACAATCCTTCATAAAATTTATATATGAGGATATGAGGTGGAATATAGTGATGAGGAAACTTCCTAAGAGGGTCCCTATACCTATCTCAAGCCTCTTGAAAGGCTTTTAAGTCACCTTGATAACATCTTGTAAATTTAGTTCTATGTTCTCCATTAATTATATGAGCATAAAGTTCCTTGATAAATGAATTTTAAAATTGATCCCAGCTTTCAAATATGTTCTCATATAGACTCAAAAACCAGTTTATATCATTTCATGTAAGTCAAAATGGAAACAATCGTATCCTATGTTCATTTTTAGTGAGCCCTTGTAGAGGAAATTATTGCACAACGTTATAAAATTCTCTAATGAAGTCCATTTAGTCTTCATTATATAAACCATTAAACATGGAAAACATTTACATATGTTATTATTTAATATCCTGGTTTTGGGACCTGGGTTTCAATATAATGTAAGACTGATTACTAGAAACCTAATGGATTTGAAAATTCCTCATCCAAGCCCTTTAAAATTTCCATGGATGATCTTTTCTTCACACTTATTTTCATTTTCAACAATATTTATTTCTCTCAAATTTTCTATTTCAATTTTTTATATCTTATTAGATAACTTACCTATTTTTCAATTTTACACTCTATGTACTCTATATTTTGAGAAGAATATCTTGTTTGAATGTACTACATAAGTTTTAAGTAGACCACAGAAGAATGAGTTTTTTAAAAAAATAAAAGATTTTTTTGAATTTTTCTTTATTTTTTTCAAAAATAATTTAATTTTTTTTTATTTTAATATTTTTTATTTTTTATTTTTAAACCCCTTAATATAAATTATATAAAAAAAATAGACATAAATTTCACTGAAATAATGTAAATTTGAACATAAAAACTATTAGATATCAACAATCTAGTTATAAAATCCATAGAGAAGTTAATTTTGAGTTAAGTCTAAAGGATAAAACCAAGAAAACCAAACAAAAACACACACATGTAAACAAAAGTGATAAAAAAAATTTTAGGAACATAGATGAGAATATGAAGATGAATTGAAAAAGATGATGTGATAATAGATGAATGGAAATGAGAATTATTAAAGAATGAGTAAGGATGAAAAGCAATGTGAATTTCAAATTCTTGGTCTAAGATACATTTCTTCTTTCATGTCAGAATAATTGAATTCACTTCTAAAAAATGATTAGGTGTGTCTACTTCACCAAGATATTATCTTGCAGTGGCATGATTCTAATAGCTCACCGCTATTATGGTTCATCCAACCAAAAAAATTAACAAATTATAATTATATTAATTCTCTTAGAAATATTTTAATTTTTTTTAAATTCATTGTTATGGGTGAAAAAAGCTATTATAAATAAGTGATAAAAAGAAGTAAAAAGATAAAACCAAGAAATTTAAATTCCCTAAAAAAACTTTTAACTGAAAGAAATTTCATGATTTATAAAATAAAGGTTACCATGTTAGAACATCAAAAAACAAAGTAATAAGAAGAATATGGGGATTCTTCCATTGATTATCCACTCTTGAACAAGATCTTGCACTGCCTCTTATTCATTTATCGATCTTCACCCATATCTTCTGAAGAAGTCTTTCTCTCATCGTCTCCTTTGAAGACCTTCAAATTTTCCATTAATTAATGTTATATATCTAGTTTCATAGTCAAATTACTTGGAATTAGAATCAGATACTACCTCCAAAACCTCCACATGGCTTGGTTCAGTAAGGATCTCTAACTTAGACATGACATGAGAAAACTCTTCAACTGCATGCGACCAACCCATGTGCGCACCCCTAGAATCTTCTAGTAAACCTCAGGCTCAATAACTACCTAATATTAAATCCCTATATAATGTGAATTAGGGCATGAACTTTTACCCAAAAAAGGAAACTAATTGGATTATGATACATGTAAAATTGAAACCATGGATAATCAGCTACATCTCCAATAAACTACGTCAACCTCCTTAAAAATGCAGTTGTACCAATCCAACTATGATTATGATCATAGAACTAGATTTATCTACATCATGACTTTGATCTATGAATCGACTATGTTGATGAAATAATCAGTTATGTATCATGAATCAACTACATCGATGGAAAAAATCTATTATGTAGTGTGAACCAATCACGTTGATGGAAAAATTAGCTATGCATCTTGAATTAGATACATTGATAAAAAGATTGGATACATAGTGTGAATCATTTAAATCGATGGAAAAATTATCTCTATAGCATTAATTGGATAAATAGATGAAAAACATTAGCTATTTAGCTCTTCTGAATTGGTAAATCGGTTATGTGACATACAAAAAATTTCTTGTAATAAGGAATAAATAATTCATTTACTATGAAAAAACAATACTAATTAAAATAAATATAAATTAACAATAAAAAATATTAAATAAAAAAATATTAAAACAAAATAACTTAAGATTGATATTTCAACATAAAAACTCATTAATTTATAAATTTAGTGACAACTAATAAATTATAATAATTAACCAATAAAAGGCATATTTTAAGATTAAAAATATTATTTAAACTATTAAAATGATGTGGAAAATGAAATAATTAAATTCCACATCACCTAAGAGATCCTTATAGTATTATAATATAAGTAAAGAGATCTAATTGTATCCAGGAAATAGGATTGAGGCCTCTATGAGTAGGGAGAGTGGTGTTGGGGGAGTTTTGAAAAACTTTTTTCAAGATGAAATAAATCGTATTTTCTTCCCATTTTCCCCCATTCTCTTTATTAGTGATTTTATAATCATAGAAATTGGTATTTTGACACCCCCTAATTTGAGTCATTTTACTATTTTGTTGTGATTTTTTATGTTACGAAGTGGTTTGGGTTGGTCTTGAGAGGTTTAGGATGTTTTTCACTAGTTTTGGAGAGTTATTAAATGGAACACAACTGATGTGCAGTTAAGGGAAACCATGTGGGATTCCCAAATAACTATGTAAAAAGATATTGGGTTTTGGGGAATCCATATGATTAGAACATAGTTTTGGTAAACCCTATAACAAACCTTGCAGCCCTGGTTTGCTTGAAGGGGAAGTTGCATATTTAGGGAGTACAATTTGGTAAATTGTGCAGTAAAACCCTGTTGTCTAAGATTTTTTTTAGATATTATAATCATTATAGTTAGAGCATGGTTTACCAAACTATATAGACCAATCGTGTGTAGTTTTATAGCATCCTAGAAATATATTTTTAACCATAATCTTCCTCCAAAGCACTCATATTTTCAATCTTGTCTAGGGATCTCGAATAAAAGGGTTACCTTGGGTGATTTTTGTAATTATCTTCCTCATTTACCTCCCACTCTTTGATTTTTTGAGTGTTTAACCTAAAAATCAAAGGTAAGGATCCTAAAACTCTTCCTTAAATCTTATCTTCTCATTTTATCTTGATTAAAACCCTAATATGGGGCTACACTTCCTAGATATTTAGTTTAGGGTATGTTGTTAATGGGGATTTGGTCGTAATCTATCATGGAATGTTTGGGAGATCTTGGATCTGTAAGGGATTAGTGTTATTTCACCTTGGAAAGCATTTTCAAGGTTGGCAGATTCCCTCTCACTCTGTATCTACAAAAAAAATGATATATTTTTGTTTCTATAAATAAATTATAGTTTTTATTAGTGTAAAACCCTTGGTAAGATGGTGATAAAATTTCCTCATTGTTAGAAATATGTGGATAATTGGAATATGATGATAAATTATTTAAAGCCTCAATAGTCATCTTTACCATGAAACATTTCTCATTCTTGATAGATTATATATAAAAAATCATTATCGTTTAGGTATTATCACTTTTTGATGAACTATCAGAAGTCTTGGAAGTTTCACTAGAACTCAAAGAACCTAATTCTTTCAAAACCTTCTTTTCTTTTTATTTTGAAATTCTCATGGAATCTCTATCATTTTTCTTCACCTTTGGACAATCTGACCCAATATGACATGGTTTCATGCATTCATAACTAATGAAGTCTAATGAATCCTTCTTCTACTGTTTTTATCTTCCTTACTTTAATAATATTTTTTAAACATTCTTCTTACAATCTGAGAAAATTCTCATTCGAATAAATCAAAAATAAAACCATCTTAACACTACTTTGAATTAGCTTCAATTTAGTAGGCTTTGAATTATTAGAACTGGAAGTTACAACACTGTAAGTTATAGAAAAATCAAATTCATTCTTCTATTTTTTTACTTTTTTTAATTCTCCTTGGTCAATTATAATATTTCATTAAATTTCTAATCAGATCATTCAATATCAACTTCTAAATATTATCTTTATCATCTATAGTTGTCCTTTTAAATTCTCATTCCTTTATAAGTATATCAATCATTTTCTCAACTAGCTTCTATTTTGTGATATCTTACTAACCAAGATATTGAATACTATTAGCAGTCATAAAAAACCATTGATGCATTAGATATATATACTCCCAAATTAGAAAATCAAAAGATTGATAGTCATCCCTCAATATAGCTCTCTTCATCTCTAAGACTTTAGAACTTTCTAAATGAGTGACTTCACGTTTTCTAAAAATTTTGTAGGCAGTCCAATATGAAGATACCTGACTGTATATATTTTATTGAATTAAAAATAGTATTATGAACTCAAAAATTTAAATTAAATTCCAAGTTCTCCTCGCAATTAAAATTAATAATCATTTAATCTAAAATATTATAATTTTAGGTCAATATAAGAAAATTTTCAACTCTAATTTTAATCCCATACATCTCTATAAAATCTTACCAATATTATAGTATACACCATAAAAAATACATGGATGATTTATATTCTAATTATATAATGTCTTGAATGGTAAAAATCCTTCCATGTCAAAATAAATCTTTAACACCCCAAAATTTTAAAATATGAATAACATATTCGATAGTGTGTGTGACACGCAACACCAAGCATAGAAAGGAATATAACATCCCAATAATATATTATATATTTACTATTTTAAATAAATTAAACCTATTCTATAAATTTCCATGCATACAATACTGATTTATCTTGTATTACATGAAAAAACGAGTTTCATTGATATCTTTTGTTACACGCAAGACTGAGTTTTATAGAACAATAGTATATGGTTAATATTATTATTTGACATGATATTTATTGCCTAGCTATTAGAATAGCGAGAAGGAATAATATTAACTAAATAATGAAAATATTTAGTTTCCTCTAGTTTATTGGTAATTTATTGATCATAAATAATAATAATCATCGTTAAAAATAAAAAAAAGAATTTTTTTTGGAAAAATTGCATTTTCCTAAAAGACGGTTTAATAATGTTTTTCACACATAATTTAAAATTAATTTTTACCACTTTTGGAAACTTTATTTGAAAAAATAAACTTAATTCTTGAAAAATTAATAACAAAATTATATTAGGGTGAATTTATTGGATTTTTTTAGAAGTTTTATTTTTTGATGAATAGTGAAAAATATTGAATTTTAATCGATAAATAATTTTCATTTAAATAATTTATAAAGTTAAATTATATTTTTAATTTTTTTTATGGAAAAATAGTTCAACTATAAATCTATAAATAGAATTTAGGTCATTGGAATCATTTTCAAAATGAATTTTGATATAAGAACGTTGTAAACATTGGAATATTTTCACTTTAAAAAACCAGTTATCTCATCACGTATGCATGATTAATTTTAAATTAAATTTTTCATCTATTGTGAGTTTAATTTGGAAAAATTATTTTCATGTTT
This sequence comes from Viscum album, assembly GCA_963277665.1. NCBI lineage: Eukaryota > Viridiplantae > Streptophyta > Magnoliopsida > Santalales > Viscaceae > Viscum > Viscum album. The sequence goes on along the minus strand of OY728135.1, from coordinate 1,065,367,025 downwards.
TTAATCATAATAATTTATATTATATAATATGGTCAACTGAATTTTTGACCATAATTATTAGTGAAAACAGTTAAAATTAATTATTGTGATTAAGGTTAAAAAATGAGTTTACTGAGTGTTTAAAAATAGAATATAAGTTGTAAAATAACCTAAAAACTATTCAAAATCCATTTTATGAATTTATATAGAACCGTGAAACCTTAGTTTCTATTTTTATGAGTTATTTGGATACTAATACATGAAATTGATCTATATAATAGGTTGAGTAAAGAAAAAGGCAAAAAAAGAACCTTTGTTGCCTTTAATATTTATAAAGATTTTGGATAGGGAAAAAATCATTTAATCAGATATAAATATTATTTATAAAGGTAAATTATTATTTTGATCAAGATAATTTATTTTAATTTTTTTAGAGATAAAATAATTGCTTTAAATTCTTAAGAAATGCCAACAAAGTAATTATTTAGTTAATAATTAAATAAAACAAATGATAATAAAAATGTTAAAAGTGAAGAAAATTTAATGAATTATTATATTAAATTAATTTTTTAGGTGATTATATCATTTAAACAGGTTTTGAAAAAATATTTTTAATTCCATCATTGTCTTGATATTTTAAATTCAAATTAAATGAATAATGTCAAAATTGACATTGTTGTTATTTTATAATAAATGATATTTTATTAAATGATATAAAATTCATAAAAAACCTATAATATTCCAAGTGATTTTTAAATGTTAATAAATAAAAAATATTTTCCATTAATGGACCAATTTATCTTTTACAATGAACATATTGACCCTTAAATAGTAAAAACTTTGTTAGTGTAGTTAGAGTTAAAGCAGTATTTTTGTGCATTACATGCTCTTCTGAAAAAATAATTTCCAACACAAAAGGGATTTTTATTTTATAAATTTTATATAATTTTTAGAATCATTGGGTATAAATGTTTTAATATTACTCACTTAAATTTAGTTTTAAATGATAAATTACCTAGGTTTGAAAACTAGTTACCATAGTGAAAACCCAAAATGCTAAAAGTGGGGAAACATATAAGTTAAGGAATAAAATTATAAAAATGAATTTTTTTTTGTGGAGGTGTTTATAGACTATAAAATCCATAAAATCCATTATTATTCAATTTTTGATCCACATGAGGTAAAGGAGACCTCCCAATAATGAATACTTTTGAGTATTGTAAGAATATCACTCCTCAACTATAAAAGGGAACTCACTATCCCCCATTATTCAAACCTCTTAAACCACTTTGGTTCGGCCAATAAATGGAAAAATCACTTCCCCAATTCCCTCCCATCATTATAAAATCCTTATTTTGGGAAAAAGATCCAACCTTTGAGGGATTTAGTTCAAACCTAAGGAGGAAATCCAAAGAAGTGTTAATGTTCTTCAAAAAGTGTCTTTATTTTATTTCCTTCTTCACCACCTTCAATTTATAATACACCATTATTATATAATAGAACAATTATATTCCATATATTTAGATGTTTTTATGTTAATTTTAGAACCTATAACCGCACACACTTCCATAAAATGGGTTATGAAATCATCTTTTATGTGTACGATAGACTACATCCTCGTGAACCAATGTCGTTCATTTTTTCATTACAACCTCTCAAGGATAGGTTTGATGTTGAATATAATGTATATATATGATATTTTAAACATTATAATAACTATTTATTCATTATATCATATATAACTTATTACTTTCTATTATTTAGGATACATGAAAACATTGCTCGTGTGTACGGAGGACTACTGCCTCCCAAACAGGTGTGATTCATCTTTTAAAAATGCTTTACAAGGAAGGTGATAATGAATAATGTTAGTGATTATATGTGGAATAAATTACATAATTATTATATTAATTACATATTAATAATTATATAAATATAATATACAATTTTATTTCTTTCACTTAAAAATGATAACATCATTCGTGCACGTGTGGATTACTGCCTTCATGAAGAGTTGTGACTCTCTTTTCATCACCACACCACATGGATGATGTAAATAAGTATATTTAACAAAATAATATGGTATATATGATATTATTATCATTATATAAATATAATATATTACTTACCCCCTTTCCATAATGAACATTGAAAAATTGAAAACATTACTCATGCATACGTACAACCTATTTTCTCCTTTTTTTAAAGGTAGGGATAAGTCCCTTTTTATTGAATCGAAATAAAAAATAAATAAGGAGATGAGAATATAGGTTCACATGATTCATCCCTCATCATAAGGCAATGATTGTTTTCTTAATATTATCTATAATCCAAAATTCTTCATATTTCAAGGTTCCCTAGTCCATTCCTCATCCTCGCGCACATCCACAACACCTAGTGTAAAGTGCTTAAAAAAATTTATTGTTGAAGAAGCCTTTAAATTTCTGAGTCATCCAAGTCAAATTCATCAAATTGTGACTCATACTTCTTTTCATTCCATTCTACCCATCCACGACCCCACCCATGACTTCAAGGATGACGTCCTCGTTTCCATTTACCTTATTGTTAGGATCCTTCCAACTCATACTCTTCTACAGGATAATGGTGATTCTCTAATGGAGTCGCCTATTCTGTCTCATGTTGAAAGCTAGATTGTAACATTGGTGTAAGTACCAAGGCGAAAATATCCACCTTTGCCTCCCAAGTAGGATCAATGGCAGTACCCTATCTATCATATTTCCCTACATTGATATTGTGAGAATCAAGAGATCTAAATAAATTAGTGGTGGTCACCTAAAAATCATTGGGATTTAGAGATGGAAAGGATTTTCATGAAAAATCAGTCAGTACAAGTACTTGAGAACTATATGTCACGGAGATTTGATCATTGGTAACCAAAGTACCAACCTCTCATGATTTAGTCTAAACCTCCTCCATTGAGAGAGCCACATCAGGTTGAGAGAAATCAATATTTCTAGATTACACAGAAATTTTACAATTCTTACTTGGGGTAGTAGAAGGTTCATAATGATTCTACTTATGTGATGGATACATGGGACTTTTCCCAACACTTTTGTTAATAATAGTATAGAAAGGGGTAGGATCATTTTTCAGGAAATCCTTAATGCATTACAAAATATTTATAGATAAACTTTCTTTATCAGCAAAGGGATCACCTAGATCACATCCAAAAATATACCCCTCTAATTCCAAATGATCATTATCACTCTCCATAGCTAGAATCAAACATGGATCTTGTGTTTTGAGTTTTTCAGATAACAAAGCCTTACCTACTTTTCCCTACTCAACAATATCATCCCAAGATCGATTGGTATGATGACCAATGAGATCAGATTGAATACATATTTTAGGAGGATTCTATATATAACCTTTAGTGAAATTTTCCATAGGTCTATCATCAGAAGGTTCAACATTATGAGCTAAGTGTTTTCCCTTCTCCTGATTATACACCAGTTTTGTCTGGGCTCCCAAAACCCCAATCTGATGTAGCTTCTGAGAAACGTTTTTGAACTTACCAATGGTGATAGATTACAGTGATTTAATTCATTTGAATCATGATTTTGTATCATTTCCACCAATAGATAAAAACTCAAAAAATAATGGAGCTCCTACAATTTGAGATATCATGACCAATGACCCTACATTATTGACATAACCAAGGTAAATTTTCAATTTCAATTATCAAATGGATAATAATATGTTATAAAAAGATAATATATGATATCATAAATATTAATATGGTTATGTTATAATTTAATACCTTGATTAAAACCATTATACAATAGTTTAAAGGGTGTTCAACCAAAAGGAAGCATAGGGTAATGTGTTTCTTAAATCAATTTCCACTTGTGGAGTTGAACTTATATATTATTGAATGTGTCATGCTAATATTATGTGTGTGATGACTTTAGTTATAATATGTTGTATTTAAACTTATTTGATGTGTATTTATAGTTGATACAGATATTCAATTCATTTATTAATTCCCACATCAACGTTATTATCATTTTAATCTTTTATTTAATGATCTCATTCTAATTGAGAATGTTTATTCATGAATATCAGTTAAAGGAAAATACTTGACATTTCCTAATAAACCATCCCATTTTTTTTCTAATCTGTATATTAATAAACCATTTTAGGTAATAGTATCATTTTTTCACTATTTTGTACATAATTCTTTTTAGAAAATGTTTCCAATAAAATCTAACTTCATTTCTCTCTTTAGTTGGAAATATGTTTTTTGTCAAAACTATGTTTTATAAAAAAAATTTAAGAAATTTTTTAACCTTTCAAAAATGATTTATCAAAGGAATATGCACCCATTTTTACTCTTTAAATTTTTTTTTTGAGGAATCTTTTTTTTTATTTTTAAAATAATTTTTATTTTTATTTTACTAAAAAAGTGAAAGGAAATTTTTTTTAACATGTATGGTATAAAAAAAATTTCAATAGTCGTGACCACTCAAATATTTTCAATATTATTTTATAATTTTCAAAGGTAATTTTTGAAGAAAGGTATTTTAAAATTGATTTCTAAAAATTTTAGTTTTTAAAAGTGATTTTCAAAATATTCTTCAAAATGAAAAGGATATTTTCCTCAAGGATTTTTTAAAGATATTTTTATGGTATCTCTATTAATAACTAAAAAATAATCCTTTGTTCTTAATCTAATTGGTATATATTGCATTGATTTCATCCTTAATATTCCTTTGGATGGTTTATGATCAATTTGACTAAGTAAAGTATTGATATTCACTTCATTGATTCATTTTTTTCATTGACTTTACCTAGAATTATTCACATTCCAATAGACATTAAATTTTCCCTATATGTCAATATTATTTATCATGGATAAAATTATTACCTGAAACATATACCATTTTTACATATGGTTCTCACTAGATAGTTATTTGATTAATTGAGGAAACATTGATAAATTTTTATCCTTTACTCAATATGGATACTTGATGATAAGTCACATTGTTTATGAATTAAATAAATTATTCAATATATGAGTAATGATATAGAAAAGTATTTCATGGGTTGGGGATTGCTTATATAAATCCCCTCAATGCATCATTAGTCTTATTAGATGAAATCAGTCGGAAAGAAGCCCTATGCATTTAAAACCAGTATGTTTTAAGTTGTCTTGTGAAAGGTCTTGATTGTTTTATATTAAATCATATTTATAAAGGTATTGAAGGTAAAGGAATCATGTACCTGGGAAACATGGTGTCCAATATTTCATAATTCCCTTTATTTTAGTTATTATTATTATCTAGGCTATTTTCACAATTATATTATCTCTCGATGCATTTTAATTCTCATGTTATTGATTATATGGCATGTGTGCTTAGTTATTTACCATGCCATAATGATTATGCTTACTGATTTAGGATTGATTCCACTATAATTAACCCTTATAGAACATTTAATATCACCCTTATTTTTTTTATTTTCCCCAAGTTTTTATAAAGTTTATTAGGATAGATATTCAAGGATATGCTAGATGGAATAAAGATATTCTCAGGAAAAAAAATTATGTTTTAATTTGTATATTTAATTATAATTTGAGACTCATGTATATATCTAGTTTACCAAGACTAAGAAACTATTCAGTCCTTCTGTAGGTAATTAATTACAACTTATGCCAATGTAATGGTAGTAGACACTGGCTCTAGGTTGGTGGGGCCTCGGTATCTACAGTTTGTATCAAAGTATGTTTAGTAGAAACCCAAGGAACCAGATTTAGTAAAACATGGATTAGGGATCATAACCCTATGATAGAATTTGGGGATAAGTATATAAGAACACCCTAATGTTTTTGTAAGGTAGATATTTTTATTATTATTTTTCGTAATACATCTCTCTCAGGATATTACAAGTGGTCGTGGTTCTAGAACAAATGTACCTAGGGGTGATTACTCCTAAAAAGGGTGTGTCTTGTTTGACTCAAGAATTACCTGGTACGCAATAAAGTTCTTTACTATGCACCTAGTTTGAAACTCCCAGGGGATATTCTTAGGATAATTCCAGTTTTCTTTACAAACCATTGTGAATTATTTTAATAAATGATGAGAATGAATGACCTAGGTTAAACCCTATACAAAGGAAGGAACTATGTAGAAATAAAATGGATTAAGTATTTATGTATTGGGGTTCAAGAGTTAAATTGTAGAAGTATTTTTACCAATGGTATTTTGGTTACAAGAATCATAAAACATATAAGTATTATATTTAAGTTAAGAAGCAATTTTGTATTAATGAACATAAGAGTTATGTATACCATCATGGTTTAATGAGTTTAAGATTGATCATAAGTTAAAATTATTAAACACATATTCTTAGGTCTTATATGGTAATAATTTCATAATAATAAGTATATTTTAATATAAATGTATTGAAAGCACATAAATTAGTGAAAATTTTATTATAGGAATAATTACTTTACATTTTATAGAAATAATTTTAAAGTTAATAATATCCATTATGGTTAATATGATAATTAATTACAATGTAATAATAATAAAATAATATTTTTAAACTTTAAAAAAAATTAATAATAATAATTTGTATTGAAAATATTAGTAAAAAAAGTTATTCAATTATTAACTTTATTTCAAGGATGTCCATCATATTTTCGTAAAATTTATTGGAATTATATTAGTTTGTTTTATAAAAATGAAAAATTGTATACATGGTAAAAACTCATTGTATTAGGAAGGTGGTGGGGCTTGAACCCATGGCAGAAGGATGATAAGGGTTTCTCACCAAAAAATGGCCTCTATGATATCTTGGTCAATATTTCACTGTTCTTATGTATACTATTTGAAGAATAAATAATAATTATGAATAAGAAGTGCTAATTTTGAGGTTTAGAGATTAATTTATGATATTGGATAACTTTTTCTAACAATATCAGTTTTTGAAAATTGTTAGATACATATATAAATACTTATTTTATGGTTCTTAAGATCTGTTAACAATTAAATTTAGTTCTTCAAGCATAAAAAGTCATTTTTTGATATTTATTTCTTGGAATAAATGATGAATTGGAAATTGATCGAAGCACAACCAAAGATGAAAATTTTCTTATGAAATAGAAACATATCAAGTTAGTGTATTTACTTATATTCTTATACAATAAAATAATTCCTCTACATTAGAAAAATTATATTGAAATAGAAAAATGGTTACCCTATTACATTCATATCTAATGAATCATATAGTCTTTTAAATCATCACATATTTATGGATTTGAGGCCCTTAACATTACATTGATAAAACACTTGTTTGTAATAAATGAACTCAATATTCCCCTATAATTATTTATGTTTTCCCTTCATATCAGTATCTTTACTTTCCAAAAATGTTCTCCTACTTTGAACCCTAGTTATAAGTTATTCCAAGTGACCTTTGTACTTCCCATTATCCCTTGTTAATAGGATATTTTATAAACCCTTTTAAAATGTTGGTTTTTCAGCAATGGTATTTCAAAATTTCAAACTCTTGATTTCCAAGATCACATTTAAATTGCAAGGATTAAATTTATTTAATGTGAGTAGAATATAACACCTTTAGATATTAAAATATGAACAACATCTTCGATAGCATGTATGGTAGGCTACACCAAGCATAAAAAGGAATATAACAGCCTGATAATTTAGGATATATTTAATATTTTAAATAAATTCAACCTATTATATAGATTTCATTGTATTAAATACTAGATTATCTTGTGTTATATGTAAAAATAGTTTTTCAATAACTTTTTTTACATGTAAGATAGTGTTTTACCAAACAATAGTATACTATTTGTATTATTATTTAAATTGATAGTTATCTCCTAGTATTTGAAAGGGATAGAATGAATAAAATTAAATAACTCATTAAAATATATATTTTACACATGTTTATTTCTTATCTATTGATTATAAGTAATAATAATAATCATTTAAAAGAAAAATAATTATTTCCAAAAAATTATATTTTCATAAAAGAAGGTTTAATCATGCTTCCCGCATACAATTTAAAATTAATTTTTACCACTTTTATAAATTTTATATGATAAAATAAACTTTATTTATGAAATAGTAATACTAAAATTATCTTAAGGTGAGATTTTGGGATTTTTCTAAGAAGTTTAATTTTTTTTACAAGTGAAAAATATGAATTTTAATTAAAAACATCATTTTATTTTAAATAATTTATAATGTTAAATAATATTTTTAATTTTTTTTAAATTAAAAAATAGTTCAATTATAAATATATAAATACAATTTTTTTTGGAAACATTATAATATTTAATTTTGATATAAACACATTATAATCTTTTGAACATTTTCACTTTAAAACCTGCTTCTTCATCATGTTTGTGAGATTAATTTTAAATTAAATTCATAAAATTATTAGAGTTCAATTTGTCCAAGTGGATTACATATTTGTAATAATCATAATTTATTTTATTTGAGGTGTTAAACTTAATTTTTTTCCATAATGATTAGTGAAAATAGTTAAAATTAATTAGAGTGATTAAAGTTAAAAATGATTTTACTAAGTAGTTAAACATAAAATGCAAGGTAAAAAATGACCTATAAACTTTTCTAAAACACATTTTCTTGATATATTTATACCCTTACCACCTTAATATTTTTTTTATGATTTATTGGTAAAATATTCCCCGAAAGTGACATATATAATAAGTTAATTAAAGAAAAAATACAAAAAAATAACCTTCCTTGCCTTTAATATTTATAAAAATTTTATATAGGGAAAAATATCATATGCTAGGTTATTAATATTATTTTTAAATTTAAATGAGTTTTTTTTTATATTGATAAATAATTTTAATTTTTTATAGATTAAATAATTACTTTAAATGCTTAATAAACACAAACGTAGGAATTATTTAGTTAATAATTAAATAAAATAAATGATAATAAAAAAAATTAAAGTGAAGTAAATTGAATGAATTATTATGTTACATTTTTTTAGGTTATTATATCATATTAAAAATATTTTAAAATAATATATTTTAATTCCATCATTATCTTGATATTTTAAATTCATTTTTAATGAATAAAGTCAAAATTGACATTAATGTTATGTTATAATAAATGATATTTTATTAAATGATTTAAAGTTACTAAAAAACATATATTATGCACAATTATTTTAAAATGTTATTAAATATAAAATATTTTCCATTAAAGGACCAATTTTTCTTTTATAATGAACATATCATCTCTTAAATACTAAAAACATTGTTAGCACGGTTAGTGTTATAGTGTTTTTTAGCATTACTTGCACTTCTGAAAAAAAATAAATTTTCCAAAACAAATGTAATTTTTATTTAATAAATTATATATCAAATTTGAAATCATTGGGTCTAAATTTTCTAAAATAGTATCTTTAATTTATTATTAAATGATAAATTACCTAAGTTAGAAAACTAGTTACCATAGTAAAAAACAAAAATGGTAAAAATAGTAAAACATAGAAATTAAGGAATGAATTTTAAAAAAAAATTCTTTTTGTCTTGTGAAGGTTTTTCAAGAATAAAAAAATACTATCATTAATTATAATTAAATTTTGGAGCAACATAAGGTAAGGGATACCTCCTAATAGTGGTTACTTTTGAGTATTTATAATAATTTCACTCCTTCTCAACTATAAAAGGGAACTCACTCCGCCCCCTTATTCACACCTATAAATCCACTTTTCTTCAGACAATACCTACAAAACTCACTTATAAAATTACCTAATATCATCTTATAATCCTTATTTTGTGAAAAAATCCAACCTTTTAAATATTTAGTGAAACCCTAAGGTGGATACCTAAAGAAGAGGTGATGTTCTTCAATAAAAATATTTAATTTATTTCCTTATCTATCTACTTCAATTTATATTATAACATGGATATATAATAACCTAAGTATCTTTTATATACTTATATTTTGTTATATTAATGGTATGACCTACAACCATGCACACTTCCCAAAAATGGGTTACGAAATCATTGTTCCCGTGTACGGTGAACTCCTGCCTCGCAAACCGATGTCGTTCATTTTTCCTTTACGACCAATCAAGGTTGGGTGTGATGATGGATATAAATTATATATATGATATTTAAAAAATTATTATGACATTGGATTCATTATATAATATATATATTATTACTTAACATTCCTTATAATACACGATAATGTCGCTCATGCGTATGACGGACTACCACCTCGCAAATTAATGTAATTCGCCTTTCACTAATGATTTACATGGAAGGTGATAAGGAATAATTTTTATGATTATATGTGATATAAGTGAAATAATTATTATATTAATGACATAATAACTATTATTGAAATATAAAAACCCATTTTCTTTCTTACACTTAAAGATGATAACATAATTCATGTACGCCTGGACTTCCGCCTTCACAAAGCGATGTGGCTCTCTTTTCATCACCACACCACATGGATGATATATATAAGTCAATTTAAATAAATAATATGATATATATATATATGATATTATAATAATTATTTAAATATATTATATTACTTTCCCCCTTTTCGTAATGATCATTGAAAAATTGAAAACATTACTCATGCGTACGTATATCCTACCATCTTCATGATCGTAACATACTTCATTTTTCATAACCATCATTAATGATTGGTTTTAGAAGTACACATGATGTAAAAATATGATAAATATTTCATTATTATTATTTTGGACATAATATAAGTATATAATATTGGAATGAATCATAACCTTCATAACATAACACACATGAGAAAGCAAGGGAATTAATACCCGAACCAATGAAAATAGTGAAAGGTTATTCAATAATGGGAAATAATATGTTATAAAAGGATCATATATAATATAATAAATATTAATATGGTTATATTTAAGTTAATAACATTATTAAAACCACTATACATTAGGTTAAAGGGTGTTTAACCAAAATTAATAATAAGGTAAATGATTTATTAACTCAATTTTCACTCATTTGGTTAAAATTATGCTTTGTTTATTATGTCATGATAAGATTATATATGTAATGAATTTGATTATATTATTTTTTATTTACACTTTATTTAGGTTATTTATAGTTGATACATATAATAGATTCATTTATTAATTCTCGCTTCAATGTTATGATCCTTTTAAGGGAATATTTTATAATCTCATTCTAATCGACATTATTTATTATTGAATATTAGTTGAAGGAAATTACTTGATAAATTCTTAATAAACCTTTAAATTTTTATTCTATTATATTCATTAATGAACCCTCTAAAATAATGGTACTATTTTTACACTCTTCGATACTTAAAATGTTTTAGAAAATGTTTCTAATAAAATTTGACATTATTTTTTTCTTCCGATGAAAATATGTTTTTTTCAAAATACATGTTTTCAAAAAAATGCTTCAAAAAATGTTTTAAAATTTTAAAAATGAATTTTCACCAATTTTTACTCTTTTAAAAAAATTCAAAGGAATATTTATGTCATTTTCCAAACAATTCATGTTTGGATTTTACCAAAACAAAGTGAAAGGAAAACTTTGTTTTAAAATGTATGGAATGAACAGAATTTCAAAACTCCATGACCATTAAAATGTTTTCAGTATTCTTACATAATTTTAAAAGTTTATTTTAAAATAAAATTAATTTCAATTTTTTTTTGAAAAATTTAGTTTTTAAAAGTGATTTTTAAAGAAAAGTATTTTCAAAATTAAAAGGATATTTTCCTTAATAATATTTTAAAGATATTTTTATGGTATTTTTATTAATCAATGATAAAAACCCCATATTATTACTCTAATTGGTATATATTACCCTGATACCATTCTTAATCTTCCTTTGGATGGTTTATGATCACTTCGAATAAGGGAATTTTTGACATTCACTTCCTTGATTCGTTTTTTTATAGTCATTACACTTACCTTGAATCATTAAATTTTCCATGGACATTAAATTTCCCCTAACTTTAAATATTATTTATCATGGATATTTTTTTATTTGAACCTTATACCATTTTTATATACCGTTCAAACTTGAATTTTATTATATTAACTAGGGAAATATTGATAAATTGGTATCCTTTACCCAATTCGGATACTTTATGATAAGTCACATTCTTTTTGAAATAAATAAGTTATTATATATATGAATAATACTTTGGATAGGTAGAACATGTGTTGGAAACCATTTATAGAAACCCCTTGGATGAATGGGTAATCTCATGAGACGAATTTATTTGGAAACAAACCCTATGCATTTGTAACCGGCATATTTTAAACTATCTTATGAAAATTCTTGATAGTAGTATGCTAAACTGTCTTATCAAAGGTATTTATGATAAATTTATCATGTATCTAGGAAACATGGAATCTAATAATTATACATTTCCTTCATTTTATCTATTATTATATTATATAATATTTTCACAATTATATTATCTCTAGATGAATTTTCATTCTCTGCTTATTGATTATATAGAATGTGTGTTCAGCTATTTACAATTTCATATTCATTATTCTTATTGATTAATGATTTTTTTCTTCTATACTTAACCCTTACTGGGAATTGTATCTCACCCTTATTTCATTTTCTTTCCCCAAGATTCCATGTGTTTTATTATGATTGATATGCAGGGATACGATATATTGAATAATAATATTCTCGAGAAAAACTATGTTGTAATTTGTGTATTCAATTGTAATTCAAGACTCATGTATATATCTATTTTAATAAAACTATTAAACTATTTAGTCATTTGGGATGAATTCCTTGTATTTTATTCCAATTTAATGGTATTAGGAATGGTATTCGGGTTGCTGGGATCAGGGTTGCTACAAAATATTTCTTATATTACATGTTAGTGTATGGAGGCTTTATATCAAATATATCAAGGGAAAACTACCTCATAATCCAAAATTATAGTATGGTTATGATACTAAATGTATAAAAAAGTATAGAGTACTGGTTTGATACTATATGTTGTTCTAGTATGGTAGATTCAATAGGGTGCATAAAATGAATTAAAAAACATATGATTTTACCTAATCAGACAAAGAAAACTTCCTTAAGGTTAAAAACTTTAAAAATATCATAGAACAATTAATAATAAATACAGTAGAAATTGAAACACTCTAAAGTTGAAACTTAACCAATGTAATAAATACAATCACAAATGTGGACAATATAAAGTAACAATGCAATGAAGTTCTAACTAACAAAACATATACTTCTTTAAAGAATATATAAAATATATTTTCTCATTAAACTCTTCTATTTTAATTCAAAGTGGTAGGATGATGTTTGTATCCCATTAAGTATTAAAGGATTGAAGTTTAGATGGACATGGATTTTTTATCAAATTGTGTTGGATTGTTTTTATTTTGAAAAAATTGTCAATAGTGACATATTTTTCACTGGCATAAAAATATAATTTGAGTTATATAAGGGAAAGTTAAAATGATCTAGAAGTGGTGAGAATATTGAATGGTATTCCGAAAGTAGATATGGAAGTGGTTCTATGTAAATCTAGAAGATCACATACTTATAAATGTGATCTAGAAGTTGTAAAGGAGCTTACAATATCATTAGAAAGGCTGAAGAAGTACTGTAAGCATAGGATAATGACATGTGATCAGCCAAACCATGGGGAAGTGAACCATGTATGTCACGACCCATCCTCGAGGCCCGTGTCGTGACTACCCCAAGCCCACCTTCTATAGGCCAGAGGCTGGCGACTAGCACCAAATGCGTAAATCCCAATAAAAAGGGAAGGCATTGCCTTTATGAAACTAGAACACACACAAATAGAGTAAAGCAGAAGCTACACTAAGTAAGCAGTAAAACAAACGTTCTGAAAGTACAAGGGGCCGGAAATACAAGCCCAAAATAAAGGTACAGTTACAACTGAAAATAAAGTACAACTCAAAGGACAACAGCTTAAAGGTGACAAGTAGCTCCTAGATCGTCCTTCGGCTTCCTACTTTAAGGGTAGGTACAAATGTCCTCCTCAGTACTCCACATCCGTCCATCTCCTCCGGGTACCAACTCGTCGTGAGATCCACCTCCAGGTACCAACTCGTCGTGAGATCCGCCTCCAGGTACCGACTCGTCGTGAGATCCACCTCTGGGTACCGTCCAGCTCTACAAGCCTCCACCAAGATCAGTTATGTCCATCATCTGCAACCAACAAAACAAGGTGTGGGCAAATCCCGTGCAGGGGTGAGTATACGATACTCAGTAGGAACCCTGAGACCCTCAAGGTCTCACTAAATCCATCAAGTATAATCACAAGGAAAGTTCTCAACAGATAACCCTTACTTAGGTATAAGCCCATACTTATACCCTAGTTACAAAGTAACCCATCTCAGCCACGAGGTATCACACAGATATGAAGTCGATGGATAACCACTACTTAGGTATATTCCCATACATATACGTAAGTTATCTAGTAACCCATCTCAATCATGAGGAAAACACAAAGGTCGTTGACTCAGCTCAAACCAGGATTTTCATTATCGAAACCATAACTGCTGAAGAGATCCATCTCTGACAAGTACAGTGATCCTGTCACGACTCTGAGATACTGCTCACTAACCTAATACTGCTGAGGTACTCCTCCTGTCGAGTATCGTGGGTCAGCCACCTCACAAAGTAGTGCTCTTACGCTATGGGTCTGCCACCTCACACAGTAGTGCTCCCCCTCATAGACTATAGAGGTACTCCTCTTGTCGAGTAACGCGGGTCTGCCACCTCACAAAGTAGTGCTCCTCTGCCATGGGTCTGCCACCTCACAAATTATTTCTCCCTACTGGGCTATGCAAGTCACTCCGAATCAAATCGAACAAGTAGTCATCAGGTCTCAGGAAGCTACACAGTCTCTGTACTTCGTACGCTCATTTTCGGGAGGGTCTACTCCACAAGCTATAGGTTGATACTTCAAGTATCACAAACTACCACGAAGAAGTATCTCAAAGGACCACCTCGTCATAGGGGTCTCAACGCAACAGACGGCGCGTGAATCGGATGCCCGGTATGTGAGTTATTATCATTTTCGTCCCAGGGGCCCGGTTCGTTTCATGTACGAACCAACCTGACCATATCTAAACTCTACCCCAAACTCACATAGGGTATACTCATAGGGACCATTTCTCAACGTGATCACTAACACTGCTAACGGTTCGTCAAATGAACGTCCGATCTGAAAGCTATCGGCTTTTCCGTTCCAGGGGCCCTGTTGAATTTCAGGTAAAATCCAACCCGATCATACTCCAACTACATCCAAGCCTCGAGCGGAGTAAGCCAAAAGGTCCGTCTAACTAAGAGGAATCCAACAAAGTCAACGTCACATCAATCGGACGTCCGGAGCTCAAGTTATAGGTGTTTCCGCTCCGAGGGCCCGGTTGGTTTTGTGTTCCAACAAACCCGGTCGTACACAAAGTTCTCCGAAACCTTGATTTTAATATACCTAAATTACCTTCTCGATCCAAGGATCACTTCGCAACTGACGGTGCGCCAATCAGAGGTCTATAGCCAATGTTACGGGCGTTTGAACGAATCCGCCCACTTTTAGGGGGGGTTTGGGCCCAGACCGAACCGGCCCAAGACCCCCTGGGTTGGCCCGAACCGGGTCGACCCAACACGGCACGGCGCGGCCCGACTCCGCCCAAGCGGCCTGGCCCGGAGCGGGCAGCCCGGCCCGGCGCGGGCGGCCCGGCCCGGAGAGGGCAGCCCGGCCCGGTGCGGGCGGCCCGGCCTGGGCAGCACGGTGCTGGCTGAGCAGGGCGGCTCGGCACTGGCTGAACAGATGCACAAAAAAGGGGGGGTGCATCTGCCCTTGATTGAAGAAACGACCCCCCACGGGGGGGCGTGCCTCCTTTCCAGCCGGGGATTACGACCCCCGGATTTCCGATACGGCTAGCCGAGTTGTCCGGCCGGTGTGCCACCGCGGGACCCCCCACGGGTCTCGCCTTCCAAGCGTCGGCGGCCGCCACTCCCTGCACCGTCGCAACCTTAAGCTACGGCCTTGTCCAACCGGGGCGGCGCGACGGCGCCGCGCCCCTCCACCGCGGCCCCGCTTTGGCTGCAGCCTCTTCGTGGTTCTCTGGCGCGGTGCGAAGGCGTCGCCCCCCTCCGCCGCGGCCCGACTCTGGCCCGACTTCTTTCGGCCTCAACAGCGCGGCGCGATGGCGCCGTGCTCCTTCTTCACGTTCCTCCTCATTCCCGCATAGTTCCATTGCACCGCAACGCCTTCGTTCGAGCCGCAACGAGTACATCAACAAAGGGGGAGGAGGGTCGGCCATATTCGTACGGTCTAGCCCCCTCCCGTTAATTCGATATCAAGTAGCTAAGAATTTGACGTTGGACGGCAAAGAATATTCACGAACAAAACCAAACCCCTAAATTTTTCCCCGCAATCAAATATTCCCAACCCGTAAACATATTCTTTCGCGGATCAACTTGATATTGAGTTAATCTGCGTTCTTTTTTTAAAAAAGGAAACATCCATGGAAAAGATATCATTCTCAAACTAATTCCCTACCTCAACAATGGTGGAAAAAGTCAGCGTCGCGGTTGACAGCGTCGTGGGGAAAAGATTCGTTGGCGACACTAAAGTATATCTAAAGATGTGGTGTCCTCCCTCTTGTCTCGTAGAAAAGAAAAAGAATCACATCGATTGTTCTTCGTCGAGGAGGCAGTGGTTCTTCGTCGATGAAGGAAGCTCCCCTCAAATTCACCCAAAACAAATATTTCATTAAGTCTCCTTCCATTAAAAGATCTCCAAGCAAATCAAAAAGTCAAAAGGTGTGACAAGGATAATTAATAAGGTTATTAAATCCCCTTAGTTGGTTCATTAAGTTTGGGAAGTGGAGAGGCTCCTCTTTAAGAATGGAAGTTTCCATGAAATTTAACAAGGGAGGATTTAAGATGCTAAGGGGGAGTTATGGGGAGGTGACGAGTTAAGGGTTTGTGTGGGTCCCACTACACTAACCCTCCCATTGGAGGTTAGGTGGGTGTGGGCTCCACCTATAACTCCCCCTTTGTAGGATTAAAAACCACATTCCTTAAATAAAATTTTTACACAACAAATTTTATCTATTTTATTCTAAATTCCCATTTATTAAACCTCAACCCGCACAAAAAGAAACTATGGAAAAGGCCCCCCTAAGCAATTATCGGCATTGGGAGTTCATCAGTGCCCTTGGATTTCAATTCCGAGCACTGGTTCAAAAGATAGAAAAACCCGCTCATTCGTTCACTGAACGTACCCGAGCTAATCTTTGGAAAATTGATTCCGGGCACACCAGGCCTCGGAATCAGGTGTCGTCAGAAGCCACAGACTCGAAAAATTCCAAAGAAATTAAAAATAATAATTTCCTTGAAATTTCTGGGTCTTTACATTACTCTCACCTCAGGGATTTACATCCTCGTAAAGCTATAACACAAACTAGGGAAACAAAAGTGGTACTGAGCATGCATCTGAGCCTTCTGCTCCCATGTGCTCTCCTGGAGGTTCCGTGCTGCCAGTGAAAGCGCACCTAAGAAATCAATGGTCCACATAGGACATGCTCCTATCTATCCACGTTCTCTACTAGAACCTTTGTGAAAGTCACCACGTCATCGACGTCCAACCCCCTGTGGTCGATGATGTGTGAAGGATCATGCACGTATCTCCTCAGCTGAGGTACGCGGATGATATCATGCACCCGGTGCAACTGAGGTGGAAAGATAAAGTGGTAAACCACCTTTCTTACCCTGTTGAGGACCTATAAGGGTCCGATGAAGTGTGGAGATAACTTTCTGCCCCGGCCAAAACTCTGTAATCCACGTCGAGGTGAGACCCATAGGAAAACGTGGTCGCCATCCTCAAACTGTAGTGGTCTCCACCTCCTATCAGCATAAGACTTTTGTTGGCTCTGAGCTGTCTTCATCCACTATTGGATGACCTGGACCTTCTCTAGTCCTACAAGAGCTTCAAAGATTTCTTCTTTGCCGATAAAATAAATCTGGTCTCATCCTCAGGATGAACCATGTTCTTTGCCTAATACAGTCAATACCGACATGGATGATACTAATCCATACCAAAGATGAAATCGTAAGGCCTCGACGCTACTACCAAGAGATCCAACCGTTACTCTCACCTCCAAGGGTTGATTCACACTGTCGGCATCAGTGTGTGATCAATGGGTCTCCTCTAGTAGGTATCTCAAAAGTGAGGGTCAAGTCAATGGTTTTTAAACCGGAACCTCTTAGTAACAACATAAAGAGAAGATAGGAAAGCAAATTCCACAAAGAAAGGTGTCTTTTATTATTTCATCTCAAAGTACAAAGACACATACAACCACATCATCAACAAAAGAAACCTATAATCACCAAAAACAAAGGCCTTCATGCTTGTAACTAGTCCCGCTCTTGTCCACCTGCTTCCAGAGCCCACTTCCTGGTCCAACGCTTAGCTGCTTCTCAAGCTTTCATCGCTGCTTCTATCTCGGTGGCTCCTCCAACGCCTGTGGATCAATTGTGCGGGGAGTCGGACAGTCGCGTGCCATGTGACCTAGCTTGCCGCATGAATATCACTTCCTTCTCCTCGTATGACTAGCTCTGTTTCTTTTTCCTCGCACAACCGAATCTATAACCCGAGGTTTCCCACATGTAGGTCCGGTCCTCTTGGACCTCTGCATAATCCATCTCTTGCCAACAGATGACTCGTCTACTGACGAAAAAAACCTTGCGGCAAGGGCAGCAGCTCCTGATCATGCTCAGAGGGTAGAGTCTTAGGTATAAACTCCACTCTGAAGAAGGTATCGAAGTCTCCCCAGGGTACCAACTTGTCGTGAGATCCACCTCCAGGTACCGTCCAGCTCTACAAGACTCAACCACGATCAGTGATTTCTGTCGTCTGCAACCAACACAACGAGGTGCGGGAAAATCCCATGAAGGGGTGAGTATACGATACTCAGTAGGAACCCCGAGACCATCAAGGTCTCACTAAATCTATAAAGTATAATCACAAGGAAAGTTCTCAATAGATAACCCTTACTTAGGTATAAGCCCATACTTATACCCTAGTTACCAAGTAACTCATCTCAGCCATGAGGTATCACACAAATATGAAGTCGATGGATAACCACTAATTAGGTATATGCCCATACATATACGTAAGTTATCTAGTATCCCATCTCAATCATGAGGAAAACACGAAGTTCATTGACTCAACTCAAACCAGGATTTCCATTATCGAAACTGTAACACCTAAAGAGCTCTGTCTCTAATGAGTATAGTGATCTTGTCACGACTCCGAGGTACTGCTCACTAACCTAAGACTGCTGAGGTACTCCTCCTATTGAGTACCGCGGGTCATCCACCTCACAAAGTAGTGCTCCTCTGCCATGGGTCTGCCACCTCACACAGTATTGCTCCCCCTCATAGCCTACAGAGGTACTCCTCCCCAAAAATTTCAAGGAAATTATTATCTTTTAAATGTAAAGACCCGGAAATTTCAAGGAATTATTTTTTATTTATTTGGAATTTTACGAGTCTGTGGCTTCTGACCGCACCTGATTTCGAGGCCCGGTGTGCCCAAAATCAATTTTTCGAAGATTATCTTGGGTACGTTCAGTGAATGAATGAGCGGGTTTTTCTATCTTTTCAATTCCGAGCACTGGTTCAAAAGATATAAAAACCCGCTCGTTCGTTCATTGAACGTACCCGAGATAATCTTCGGAAAATTGATTTTAGGCACACCAGGCCTCAGAATCAGGTGCCATCAGAATCCATAGACTCGTAAAATTCCAAATAAATAAAAAACAATTCCTTGAAATTTCTGGGTCTTTACAATGTCTATGATGGTTGAAAAATTGTGAGAGGATTTGTACCAAGTTTTAGATGGTGTCGTTTTGATATTTAATTTTCCATTATCAACACAAAGATAGATATCTCAATTGTTGTGGAATCTATGGTCAAGGAAAAAGGTTTTTCAATTAATATAAAACTAAAGATTCTAAAATAATATGATGAAGATGGCCACACCATAGTTTAAGTCATAGTGTAAGTGATATAGGAAAATGGAGAAAACTATGCCATGGTGGATTTCCAAAGTACCTGTAAGAAATGGGGATGCTCATTATGGGTGTTTTTGTTACTATGGAGGTATAATGTGAGGCTAGATGATGTGTGATGTTAGATAACTTCTTAACTATTGTCCAATGTATATCAATCATCAAGCTACTATTGATGAGGAGGAAGTAGGTAGAAGTGCATAGTGCTAGGCTTTTGATGATGTTTTTTTCCAAGAGAATTCATTTCATTGTGTTGTGGATCCTAGGTTAGAGGTATTTTTCTATGAAAACCATAAAACCTAAATATTAAAAATGTGACCATGACATAGAGGAGGAAGCTTCATCATGGTATCTTATTTGAAAATTTGGTTTAGTAAACATACAGTATGAAGATATGAGACCTAACCTACTAAACTCAATGATTTCTCACCAAAATGATTTCATGAAAAATCTAGAAAATTTAAAGAATAAAATGATATATTATTATAATATGAAGAAGTAAAATCATAGAGAATAGATAGTGTAGAGATATCCCCTTACATAAAATATCAGATATATCCTTTTCACAATAAGATAAGGGATAAAAATAATAAATCTAAAAAGTAGATAAAAACATAGCATATTATCATATCTTCTTGAGAGAATAGGAAGAAAAAAAGGGATATTTTTTCTGTGTAGAAAAGTGGATAATATTTTATATCTGGTACAGTAATAATAGAAGGTAGATATTCCAAAATTATTTTACAATGATAAGGTGGAGTAAGCATCACTCCTATTTATTGAAGAAGTGGAAATCCATATAGAATGGAAAACAGAGGAGGAAGAGAAAAGTGAATTGTAACTTGAAAAAGATCTTTCCAAATAATATGTACTTTCTATGATGACTCATGGAAATATGATTTAGTTATAGTGACATTTATAGTAGGATTATAATGAATAAGTGAGTAAAAATTAATGGAATGAATCTATGTTCAGTTCTTAAACAACAATAATGAGGTTTTTGTGACATGGATAGTGATTATAAATATTTTACTCTTTTTATAGTAGTGATAGAAGGAGAGAATTTATAAGTAGTGAACCTTGGGTGGTAATGATCTAAACCTAAACCTTGTAAGGGGATTCATCTGGGTCATAAAAGTGACCTAACCTAAATTGACCAAAAATCAGTGTGGTTCGTGGATTTTTTTGCACAAAGCATCATTATTTCAAGCTCCATAGATTAGCTCAGTGTGGGGAAACCAAGTTAAATTCTTATTTCCTCTGTGAAAGATTGGTTTATATTCTACCAAACATAAATTTTGAGTGTGGTTTAAGTAATCATTTATAAATCTAGTAAAGGAATGAACAAGTGAAATAACCTTTGGATCATCATTCAAGTAAGATTAAAGGTTGACCCAAAAAATATTATGGTCAGGATCAGCTAGGGAAAAGATATAGTTTGAGGATAAAGTGTTCATATTGAAAAACTTTTCATACCCTGATCCCCCCCCCCCGAGTATCCTTCGCCTAAGTCCCTTGTGGTTCCTAACAATTAGTATCAAATTATAGTAACCTTTTATTATATTTTATTTTCTCAAAACTAGTTTGATTTGTTTTTTGTGTTGGTTTTTCATTATACTCTTACATCTTGTTGGTTCAATGGAAAATGAAAATAGTTTTAAGATGAATTAGAGCTCTAAAGAAATTCATTATTATGGACCCATTTTCAGAAAATGTGTGATTTGGATTGAAAAATACATCATCTATTAGAATAAAGTTATAAATAATTATAATTTTGAATATATTAAAATATTAAATAATGTTAAAATATTAGTTGTGGAGCTTGATTTTCCAAAAGAATTGGAAGTTTTGATAATGAATTAATATCTAGAAGTATAAAGGTGGAAGTTTTCCACTTATCAGAAGAACCATTTGAAAAATTTAAATAATAAAACAACCATTTGAAAGATGAGAATAATTCTCAAGATATTCAAGTTGAAGTGCTGAGAATTGAAGTCGAAAAATTGAATGGAATGGACAAGAGATTGGTAGATGTAGGGAAAATAATTATTCCCAAGTTGAATAATTAGAGGATATTCCCTCTAATTTATAAAATCTAAAATATAATTCTATGAAAAAGATTTATGATTCAAAATAGGTTCAAAATAGGAGGTCCAAAAGGGATGAATTGGATAGCCACATAGTGAAACTATTTCAATAGAAACAAAAGAAACAACTAGAGAAGGTAATAATTAAATATTACACTGCTTGAATTAACCCCAAAATGAAGGATAAAAGTGACATCATAATAAAATACCCTTGAATTAGAGGATGATATTTCTAAGATTAATATTATTAAGGAATACATAAATACTTAGCTTGATTCAGGAATCAAAAAAATTGGCAACTTGAAGTAGAGTTGGTCATATTGAAAAATTAGTTGTAAACACTTTGGGTATTAAAGCATAACAGTGTGTAGGTTATTAATTATTTTTAAAGGTTACAAAATTTCACCTTATTAGTCTTATTGAATGGTATTAATTTAAATATATCCCTTTTTTAAGAGTCTACATCATATATAAAGAGTAGGGGTATTTTTATAGAATTGACAATGAATTTTAATCAATATGAGTAGAATTGGATTTTAATAGGTGACTTCAATTCTATATTTAAACCTAAGTAAAGGATTATATCAAACATGAAAAAAAAATATCAATTGAATTCTCTCTCTATATTGACCAGTGAAATCTTGTTGAAGTTCCTCCTGTAAAAGCTAAATACACATGGTGTAAACACGTTGTGGATGGAAAACAAGCTAGAAGGATTAAAGGGTAATTCTATAGTATTGATGATAATAGATATTTGGTGGAGGTGTTATGATTCACCATTCCCAAATTTGATTTTTGACTATAATCCAATCATTTAAGAGGTTAATTTTAATAAACCAAGGTCACATATACCATCCATTAAATTTATTAATTCATGGACAACCATTCCTAGATTCAGAGAAGTAGTCATTGATGGATGGATATATGAACGAAATAGAGGCCCTATTCAGGTGATTATTGGAAAGCTCAAAAAATTAAAGTATTTGATAAAAAATAGATTAATAAATCCTTAACAAAACATGATTATGATATTAAGGAAGCTGGTGAAGATTTACCTTGTTTCCAAATTAGGAATAAAGAAAATTTCACACCCTATCATGAGAAAATCCAAAATCAATATAGAATTGATGATATGATTTATATAAATGAAATATTGATAACAAATAGATGTAATTTCAAATTTCTTTAATATAGTGATAGAAATTCCAAATTCATCCATCGTCTGATGAATGTTATCTAGATTAATGGTTTTCTTCTAACTTGGGATGATTATATTTCTAATGTTGTAGTGGATTACTTTCAAAACATATATAGTGATGGGATGATTCTTGTGGCCCTCATATTATGTATAAAATTACTTATTACATTGAAGACCCTTAAAAATGATATCTCATTATGGATCTATTGGAGGATTAGATTAAATTTTTTACTTTTCACCTAAAATAAGGATAGTGCATTTGGTTTATATGGATTAAGAAATGAATTATTCATACTCTATTGGGATATTATTCATGTTATACTTACCAATGTGGTGACTAGATTCTTTATTGGTTCCTCAATTACTTATATAATTAACTCATACTTTATTCCCTTATTCAACAAATGATTATTCCATTGACATCAAGGAATTTAGGATAGTTTTTATTGGTAATATTTTTTCAAATATCATGAGTAAAACTTTTCTAGTGAGATTTCCAGAAATTGTTAGTGATTTCATAACCCCCTCCCCCCAATGAAATAGATTCATATCTAAATGTAATATTAAAACCTATGCATTCACCACTTAATAATATGTCAATATCCTTAAGAAGATGAATAAGAATGGAAAATTGTTCTTGAAAATTATTATTTCTAAGGATTTGACGCAATAAAGTGGATATTAATTATAGATATTTTTAAGAAGTATGGATTCTCTATAACTTTTATTAATCTTATTAACATCATTATAAGGATTGATAGACTATATATTCTCGTCAACGGGTCTCTAAGAATATTTTTTGAGTGTTTTAGAGGTATCGGGTAAGTACATCCACTGTCATGTTTTCTTTTTTTTTCTATCACTAAAAATTATTTGAGTAACTATATTATTAATATTGCATATATTGGAATTTATAAGTAGATGAGGGTTGTAAAGAATCTCTTAACTCCCTCTCATATTTTTTATATGGATGAAATCCTTCTCTTTAGAGAATCTTCCTAGTAGACCATTAATTATATTAATTCCACTTTAATCATTATGAATATATGGATGTTAAATCCATCATTTAGAATAAGTATTTAATTGTGTTTGGAGAGGGGTTTTGACCTCTAAGAAAAATATAACTACAAAATTTGATGGTGTTAAAAGAGTATTGTTTCTATTTTATTACATAGGAATCCATTTATTCTAGGGGAAAGTAAAGAGTTATCATTTATAGAATACTTTTACTAATATTATAGAAAAATTGATAACTGGAAGGGAAAGAGTATGTCACATTAAAAGAGAAGTTATTTGGTTAATTTGGTGAAATAATTTATGATTTTTTTACATATAAATAGGCCTAGAACCTTGGTAATAAACTCTGTAACATGAATAGAAAAACAAATTAGACTGAGTGTGTCCATGAAAGAAAGTTTATTTCTATTTCTTCGAAAAATATATAAAACCCATTGATTTGTGTGGCCTTAACATCAAAGAATTAAGAAAATTCAATGAATATATACTTGATAAATTCTCTTGGAGTCTTAGTACATTTAATAGTGTGTCTTTGGATTTCTTATATAGTAGGTTTGTCCCAAAAATTAATAATGGATATCCTTATTATTTTACATTATCTAAACAGATATCACTAAAAGAATCCTATATATAATATAGGGATAAATCAAGATGGATTGTATACAAGTAATATAACCTCCAATGTTGGAATACCAATTGGATTAATAGAATGATTAAATACTATGTGTTGATTCTATAGAACCAATAATAAATCTCGATCACTGATGGGGTTCAATATAAAGGTGATTATATTGGACATCTCCCATATGAAATCATGTGTAAATTTAAAGATACTCTTTCATTAATAGAGATACCTTTGTTTCGACACAAAACATCACTAGACTCTTGAAACCCAATTAGGAGTATAGACTGAAATATAGCACTGATATATACACTCCTAGATGTATTTTTAAATTCAAAATATTTTTCATCCAACCATCCAAATTTATTCTTCTTTGGAAAATATGGAGAAAAAATTACTGCATGATTAATAGATTAAAAATTCTAGTATTTAAATGGTTTCATCTTTTACTAATTATTTAAATATGTTAAATAATATTTATTACCTTTATATTGAATGATTCTTCATGATGAATCTATAAAATTATGTCTATATGGTTTTCAAATTTAAATTTTGTATGAGAAATGAGTGTTTTGGATTAATGAAATCTAAAATAAAAGCTTATTGTAGTGATAGAATCCTAAATATGATATTGGTGGAAACTACAGTGGTTGTGTATTATATTTGAAAGGAGTGTAATAAAATTATCATTGATAACAAACCATCCTCATTTAAGGAGGGTGTCAGCATTATTCACAAATATATTCATGAAGCCTCTAATATTTAGACATATTTGATGAAAAATGATGTTTCTAACTTAATTATTCTAAACACTTTTGGTGTGACTAGAAAGTGTAAGAATCTTTTAGTGGTGAGGTATATTTAGTGGATCCCACCAATTCCATTATGGATCGAAGTGGATGTTAATGGATTGAACTTAGTTACTCCATGTCCCTCATGATATTGATGGGTATTTGAGACAAGTCTTTGCCTCATTAAAGGATGTTTCAACCATTACATTGATAATGGTCTTGCACATGAAGTTGATATCTAGGTGATGATCTGATTAGTCATGTATATTGTACACTTTGGATTAAATTTCTTATGGATAGAATCATATTCACATATTTTAGTAGAAATTCTAAGAATCGTATCAAGGAATGTCTCGTGTATACTTTTACTTGATTGGTAATAATGCCTCCAATATATTAATGGGATTTAATTTCATGTTTCATGTTTTTATTGGGAGGAAAATCAATTTTCATATGCACTATTAAAAAGGGAAATTTTTTAAGTTAGTTCAATGGGTTCCTTTGTTTTACAAAACTTTTTATCGCCTCTATTTGATTTTAATGCTAGGGAAAAAACTTTTACCCACATTTTTAGACCCACCTTGTAACATCTCTTTATATTTTTTTTAATATGATGTTTAGAGTTGGGTATTATCGGTTCTTGAACCTCTTTTATCATTAAATAAGTTATGAATTTGTAGTTTGATTATACTTTGGTGTTTGTGCTGAAATAAAGAACAAGTATCATGTATCAGAGGAGAATCGTAAAAGAACTATTATTTTATAACAGCCTCATTATATAAGGGAATTCATCCTTAGTTATAATGGAACCTTTTAGAAGGATTAGTATAATAGAATTATGTGTTTATCCTAGAAGGTAGGATTATTGAATGGTCGAGAGTGGGTGAATTGACCTTTTTACGAAATTTTAATGAATTATAAAATTTAATATAATTTATCCATGGAAAATAAAATATAAAAATTAGTATTTTATAGAAATTTGGATCAAATGTATGATATATACACTCTTCAAAATATCAACATGAGAGTATGGAACCAACTAAATATTCAACTAACTTTTGAAAGGAGTCACAACCAATTACAATTGAATTAGTCACCCCTACAGTAATAACCACTATCCAACATTGTTTCTCACCTAGAGGAACAACCCAAGAACCTTCTTTTTGAAGTAAAAGAAGAACTAACATTTAATTTGTTCAAACCAAGGCACAACTAAAACCCCTACCCTCTACTAGACCAAGGCACAATGGGCCAATATTCTTTTAAGGGGTAGTATAAACTAACACTAAAGTACTTCTTTTGAATGAAAAAATATAAACCAAAAATAATCCACATTTATAAGATAAGAAGAATATAGTAATACTAAAAATATAGTTAAATAGTGAGATCTAGAGTTTTGAGGTAGAAAGGATCAATTTTGCAGCATAGGTTCAATATGTTAAAGTTTTCCACAACAAACATGGTTACAACATTAGTTATCAAAAAATTTATAGTTAAAGTATCCTTGATAGTTATTATATCCCCAAAACATTGATTATTTTTCACTAGTTCTACCAAACTTTAAATATATAGAATTCACTTACGCACAATATCTTTCAAAATTATAATCACATGTATATCCATTGTTGATTGTCTTTTAAATGAAACTGATAATTTCTCTCTTAATAATAAAGAACATCATCAAAGTTTTAAGTAGCTTCGATAATCTGTAATCCTAAAAATTGTTTCACACCTAAACTCAACAAAATATTTAATGAAACAATAAATTTTTACATAATAATAAATATTAAATTCCTTCTAATTCTCCCAAAAACATGTGATACATGCTCTTCATATTACAAGAAATTCTAATTTTAATTTCATGATTTCCATGAATGTATAGAAAATATTTATACATGATTTTATCTTTATTATTTTCAATTAATTCAACATAAAATGCTTCCAAATCATTTCTCATAATATCTAAATAATTAAAAAAATTATATAATAATTAAAAAAATATTATGAATATGTAGTGAATATAAATATGAAAAATAATAAAAAAATAGATCATATTTTGGATTTGTGAAAAATAAACTATTGAATCATGTGTAAGAATGAATTTTAAAATCTTTTTAAACATAATTTTATGTTATATATAAATATAAATTTCTATATAACTGTGAATTTTTTAAAATTTCCACCATTCTGTCCAAGTTCAATTTTCTTGTTTAGTGTATCCTTAATAGGTCCCTTCATATATATGAGGATGTGTGTACGAGGGGTATCTCTATTGTATCTCAGTAAAACTGCCACTGTAGTCTGAAGGAGGAGTCCTCCAATCACCTTTTCATCGAGGGGGAGTGGGAATCTGATGTTTGTAATGGTCTAGGTTCCTTTTGTTGATTCAATAAGGTTTTCCTTATGACTTTTCCATTCCTTCTTGTTTTGAAAATCACAAACACCTTATCTTCATGGAAAATCGCTTTTATAAGGAAAATCGCTTTTATAAGGAAAGTCACTTTTGTAAGGAAAATCGCTTTTATAAAGAAAATCGCTTTTATAAGGAATATTGTTTTTATAAGGAAAATCGCTTTTATAAGGAAAATTGATTTTATAAGGAAAATTGATTTTATAAGGAAAATTTCTTTTATAAGGAAAGTCGCTTTTATAAGGAAAATCGCTTTTATAAGGAAAATTATTCTAATCATATTTTCATTACCTATATCCATATTTTTCTTAAGTATAGGAATCAGATTCATTTCTATATTCTCAGAATCGTTTAAAACTTTGATATGAAGCAGTCTGTTTTAGGCTCCGAATTCTGGATGAGAACTGTAATAAAGTTCCACTCCGAATTCTGGATATGAACTCTAATAAAGTTCTACTCCGAATTCTGGATACGAACTCTCATGAAGTTCGACACCGAAATCTGATGACAAATCCTGATTACGAATTCTCATTACGAATTCTAATGACGAATTGTCATTCCGAATTCTCATTCCGAATTCACCTATTAAACAGAATCTGATCATATTTGCTTTATACACTCCAAATTTATTTAGACTCCAAAAATTATTTTTGGTTAGACTCCGAAATTTCATTTTTCTTACACTTTTATAATTTTTCTACTCTTTAATATTTTTTCTTACACTCCGAACCTTCACTCCGAACTTTTGTGTTAGACTTAAAACGATGTCATACTTTCTGTTACACTTTTTTGTTATAAAACGATGTCATATATTCCGTTATAAACTAACCATTGGCTAAGTGACATGTGTACAGGTCCCTCCGAATTTTATGGAAGATATGACTGTTGGAGGAGGGAGCCGACCTTTCCTATAAATATAAGATCATTTGAAAGAGCTCTGGACAACTTATTCTACATTGTTCACACATGTTGTTGAAGTGATTTCTAGAGAGAGAGGCTCTTATTAACTCTCATCTTCATGCAGAAAGTTTGAACTGCTTGTTCAAACTTTTCCTTGTGCAGATTTGCTTAGTGCGACTCCGAATGTTGGTGATTACATTCAAGGACTTCCGAGGATAGGAAGACAGAGGTGCCGACTACCTTAAAGTTTGAGGGCTTCCTTGCTGAGGAAGACAGAGGCTCCAACTACCTTGAAGTTGAGGGCTTGCGGGGATAGCAAGACAGAGATTCCGATCTTCGTATCGAGGGCTTACCCTGGTGTGGGTAAGACAGACTTGCTTGAAAATATAAATCAAGGGACCTTTATCCAAGGTTGTTGGATACACTTCTCTTTGGGTTAAAAGAATTATATCTTGTTATTTGTAGTTTTACTACCTGTTTGTTTCCGCTACATATTGTATTGTAAGGAAAGTATAACCTTCTTATATTTCCTTACACTTGTACTTTGATAATTTTAGATTCTATATGCTTTAAGGTAGAATCTCGTATTGTAATCTTTAGTTAAGTTTCAATTTCCGGATCTATAGTTTCGGAACCTACTTTCAGAATCTCTTTCTAGTTTTAAGCAAGTACATAGAACTTGAAGTTTATAACTTCATTCCTTATTCCGATTTTTCAATTGGTGTTAGAGGTGTTGTGAATTTTCTTAATTTAACTTTGTTAAACATAGAACTTTCCTTATCTAAGGAAAAAATAGTTATTCGTAATCAACTTTAAAGGTTCCAAACGAATTTTTTAAAGTGTACAATTCACCCCCCCTCTTGTATATTGAGCATCTACATCATTATTTAGATCCTACAATTGGTATCAAAGGAGGTCTCTGAAATACTTATACTCACGTATAAGTTTTTCTTGTTCATTTTCCTTTATTCTTCATACTTTCTTAGAAAGTTCTTTTTCATTCCGAACTTTGTCATTCCGAACTTTTTCATTACGAATTATCATTCCGAACATTGTGATTACAAACTTGTTCTACTAACAAGTTTGTGTATCCAAGGTTATTTTAAGTATGGCAGGAGTTAATGTTGGCTCTATTGATAATCTAAATCCTACAAGACCACCAATCGTTGATGGTAATGACTATGAGTACTGGAGAGATCGAATGAAGACTTTTGTTATCAATACTGGAGTGGACAACTTTGTTATGCTTAACGGATATTATAAAATTCCCGATAAGGAAGTAATAACTTTCACTAACCAGGAAAAGCAAGAGTATCAACTCAATTATATGGTACGCAATACCTTACTTTGTTCAATGACTAGAAATATATATAGCCAAATTTCTTCTTGTGAATAAGCTAATTGTATCTGGAAGAAATTATAAGTTACACACTTTGGAACTTCTAAAGTGATTGAGACTAGGAGAGCTATGCTTAGAGCTGAATACCGTGGCTTCAATTTTATTTATGGTGAACCAATTTGTAAAGTTCAACAGAGATTTATGACTATAGTCAACAGTTTATAGTCTATGGTAGATAAAGGGTTAGATGATGAAGCACTTGTGGATAAGATAATTGATATTATGCCCAATGAGTGGGAATCAAAGAGAACTGCTATAGATGAGAAATGGAAGGTCACTCAAATTTATCTTGATGAGTTATTCGGAACTCTTCTCCAACATGAAACTAGAATGAAGAGAGATACTGACAATATCAAGAAGAAAAATGGAAATGGTATTGTTTATTTTTCAACAACATCAAATAAAATTAAAGCTAAGACTCCTGAGAGGGTAACCAGATCCAAGTCTAAGAACATTATTTTCCAATCCGAATCTAGTGAGAGTGAAGTCTCTAAAAATGAGTTAGAAAATCTTGCTCAAAGGATGAACAAGATAGCTGGAAAAAGAAGTTTCTAATCCAAGTATAATAAAAAGGAAAGGAAAGATAGGAAAGATGGAGAAGTCACTTGTTATGAATGCAAGAGAGCTGGACATATTAGACCAGATTGTCCTTTGCTCAAAAAGAATGAAAGGAAAGAAATTCATTCTGAAAGGAGCAGAAAGAAGTACTATAAAACCAAAGCTATGAAAGTTTTGAAAGCAAATGACACCTGGAGTGCCAGTGGTGGTGACTCTTCAGATGAATCTTCTGATTATGAATCTTTAGGAAAGAAGAATCTTGGTCTTATAGCCAGAAAACCTATTAACAATCATTGTTTTATGGCTAAGGTACGAAATTCTGAATCATTTACCAATGTATCTTTAAATTCTAATGATAGTAAGTATTATAACTCCTCGGATGAAGAATCATCTTTTAATGAAGAAAATACTTCACCTACCTATGAAGATGTTTCTAGGTTTGCGGAACTTCTTGAAATTGAGAATTCCAAAATCAATAAAAAACTTGATACGGAAAACTCTAGGAATAATATTCTTACAAAAGAAATATCAGATCTTTCTAAAGATCTTGATAGGAAAAATGATGATTTTTAAAGTATTTCAAAAAATCCTGAGGAAGTAAGTTATGAGAAGAAAACTTTCTATGGAGTTATAAAAAGTAATTTCTAAGAAAAATGTTTTCGAGCCTAACTCTAGTTCTAAAACTAATGATTTTGGGGATAAAAACAAGGTTATAAAACTCAAGTCCGAAATTTTTTATTTAAAGAAGTGTTTATCAAACTTTACCCATGGTAAAAAAAAATTGATAAAATGTATTCCCAAATACGACCTTTAAGAAATAAATCCGGATTTGGTTATACCCATGCAAAACCAATTTTTATTAACAATTATTTTGTTCCTCAAAGTGCCCCATTTTGTACCAACTGTCCATGTGGTGGTCACTGGGTAAAGAATTGTTCCTTAAACAAAACCCAATCTCTAGGATTTCACAAAGCTTATTTCTCTAAGAAGATGTGGGTACCTAAAATTTTGTTATCTGGAAATCTCGGATACAAACAAGTTTGGATTCCGAAAGTCTAATTCTCTTCTTGATTTCAGGAAAATAAAGAGAGTACTAGAAGCAACACATGGTACATGGATAGTGGATGTTCCCGGCACATGACTAGTAACAAAATCTATTTTGAAAAGATTATCAAAACGAAAGGAGGAAAGGTAACTTTCGGAGATAATGCTAAGGGAGAGATTTTTGGTATTGGTAATATTGTTCTTCTAGGTAAAACTTTGATTCGAAATGTTCTTTTTGTTAAGGGTCTTAAGCTCTACTAAAACTAAAATTTTGTGTGATAACACAAGTGATGTTTCCCTAAGTAAGAACCCTGCACATCACTCATGTGAAAAACACATAGATATTAGGCATCAATTTCTTAAGGATCATACACTAAAAGGAGATATTATTCTTCAGTTTATCATAACGCAAGATCAACTTGCTGATATTTTCACAAAATCTTTGGCTTCTGATAGATTTGAATACATTAAACAGAAGTTAGGAATGATAACCGTAAGGTAATCTTTCTTAATTAACTTTCTATTGAAAAATTCTCCTTACAGTAATAAACTCCTTTTCATAGGGGGAGTACATTTGATTGTTAGAGTAACTAAATTTTTCAAAGTTAGTTTTTCAAACATTTTGGAACTAAATTTCCAAAATGGGAATTTCTGGAACGAAAATTTCCCAGAATGGATATTTTCGTATAAAAAACTTCTGGAATGGAAATTTTTGTATTGAAAACTTCTGGAATGAAAATTTTTTACTGGTGTTTCCATAACGATATTTTCGTACCGAGACTTTCATAATGATCTTTTCATATTCAAACTTTTGTAATGAAATTTTCATGCTGAAAATATTTTAATGAATATTTGTTTTCTTTGTTAATTTTTTTCGTAGAGAATTTTGCGAACTATGTCTTTTTGTAGTAAAAATTTTTCGTAGTCATTTTTTTCTTCAAGAAAAATATTACCCATTACGAATAATCCTCCTAAGAAAATTTGAAAGGTATGATTTCCTTACTCAAGTTTTCATAATCATACTTTACCAGCTGTTGTTTTATTATATTTTGTTTTCAGATTTTAGTTTCCTTAAATCATTGTTTTAATAAAAACCTCAAAAGATCGGATTCAAGTTTTCTTGAGAATTGGTTTTCAACCGTCAGATCTGATCTCCGTTTTTTTTAAACTGTTCAATCAACCGAGTAAGATGAACCGTCATATCGTTGCCTATTTAAAGGGGACCCAAAATGTTCATCCCACATTGGTTTTTCAAGATCTAGCATCTTGAATCTCTATCTCTCTGTTTTAAGGCTGTTCCAATCTTTAGCAATCTCCGTTCTGAACTTCTCAGAAGTATTCAAATCCGAATGTCTGTGGAAGTAGCTTCTCAGGACATGTCAACCTATAAGCCGATTTCCAAGTGGTTAGTATATAGAGAAAGGTTGGTTCATCCTGATTTCTTCAACAAATATGATTCTCTTATATCCAAGAACATAAAGCTTAATAAATGGGAATATGTTGTTGTGTCTAAGCCCGGGAATCAAGATGAAGTATATTCGGAGTTGCTTTTAGAGTTCTATGAGACAGTTTCCTTCTTTAAGGAAGATGGATGGGAGTAATTGTCATTTAAGTCTTATGGAAAGACTTATAAGATTTCTTATGCCAAGGCAGCCAGCTTGGTAGGGATGAACAATGAAGGAGAAGCCGAGTTCATCACTCATGTTTTGCCGGATTCAAAAGGAAGTTTCAACAAGGAAAAGTCTTTGGAGACTCTCGGACTATCAGATGACAAGGCTCCGAAGATTTCTAGTCTGTCTACGAATTTTCGGATTCTAGAATTATGGGTACAAGGCTTTATCATACCGAGAAAGGGTGACAAAGACAGTTTGAAGAAGATTGAGATCTTTATCATAGATTTTTTGATAAATCTAAGGAAGTTTAATCTGATGAAACACATTCTTATTACCATTGAGAATGTTAAGAAAGGGAATCTAAGAGCTCAGATCATAATGTATCCAGCAATCATCTCTAATTTAATAGTTCGGTGCCTTGAGTCTTTCAAGGAGGCTTGCAAGTTTAATCCAAGAGTTTGCAAAATTATGTTGGTGAGTGATGTTACCCTCAAAAGGATGAATGTTTCCTTCGACAAGAAGACTGGTGAGTTCTTTGATTTACTAATTCAAGAAGAAGTGGTTCTGAAATTTGCGGAACTTGAATCTTCTAATCCAGTGAAGAAGAGAAAGTTGAAAGAAGTTGAAGTTGAAGCAGGGAATCCCAAATCTAAGTAAGTTCATTCCGCACCTCCAAACTGAAGAATAATAAAGCTTATCCTGAGGAGTTAGTTTCTAAGTGGAGGGAAATCAAAGAGAAAAGAGTGCAAGGGGAGCCTCAGTTTGTCTTGGATCCTGCGGAGGGTAAGGCCTTAAAGGAAAAAACAGCAGATGAATTAGAAAAACAAGTGAAACAAAAGAAGCTTAAGAAGAAGATGTCTGAAGCTGAGGTAGCTCAGACTTTGTTGAAGTTTAATGACATGGTTTCCGCAAACATTCCAGTTCCGAGATCTTTATGTTTGGAATATCTACTTGAGACTCCAGGAAGAAACTATTTCACTCCAGAGGAGGTAGTTCCTAAGAATGTTGAGGAAGTTGAGAAGTTTGAGGAAGTGCAAGAGGAAGAAGCAGTTGCTGAAGGTAGTGGTGAGACCGGAAATTTATTGAAGCAAGTAGATGATTATAAGGGGATACCTTTGGAACATTTTTCGCTCTGAACTTCAGAATTTGAGTCCTCTAAGTTAGTCACTCCAGGAGAGGATGATGAGAAAGGAGAACAAGAAGTATCTTATCATGCAGAGGAAGAACAACTTCTACATGATATTGCTCAAATGCATAATGTAGAGGATGGTGCTCAAAAAGTTATTGATGATGAAGAAAATATTGTTCAAGTGTCTGGTAGTGATCAAAAAACTCCAGAACAGCAATCCATTCTGAAAAGGGACAAGGGAAAGCAACTTATTGTCGATACCCCGAGATCAGTGGCTGTAAAGAGAAGGTAATTCGTTGATTCTTCTAAGAAGAAAGATGAACAATTTGAAGAAGAAAATTCTCCAAGAAATGTCTTGTATTTGGAGTCATCTTCGTTGGGGCATGACTTTGTTGTTAATTCATTAAAGAAGTTGGTGGGTTCTATTCCGACCTTCTCAAGTATTGATTCAAGATGCCAGATACTCCAACATACTTTGAATCAGAAAACAGACTTCGTATCCATGGTTATGGACAAATTTGTTGAGATGGAGGCTTAGTTAAAAACTTTTTTTGTCGGCTATGAAGCCCACAAAAGGACTTGTAAGAAAATGACTAGTTGGTCGAGGAAAACTGTAGAAGAGATGAGGCTCTTGGATGATTTCCAAGATAATGTTAAAGATGCATTTGAGATAGAAGATAGGAATCTAAATGATCTTACTTCTTCCTTTGAATAAAATTTGACAGCTGAGAAGAATTCCTGGATTCAAGAAGATAGAGATCTGAAAGGGAAGTTGAATTCTGTTGCTCAAAACTGTAGGAATTAAAGGTATCGTTGGATTGAGATTGAAGAGAAGTTTTTAAAGAAAGAACAAGTTTTGAAAGCATAGTAAGAAAAGCTTGTATCCCAGGAAGAAAATATAAAAGCTCAAAGTGCAAGAATAGTTGTGTTAGAGAAGCAAGCCGAGGAAGAACATAAATACTTGAAGAAGATAAAGACTATTCTCAAGGGTCTCATGTCGAAGGAAAAAGATCCAAAATAAACAAATCCGATCTTTTGTTGTATCTTAGCCTTCTATGTTTTTGAACATTCAAACTTAATGAAAATCTTGCTTGCTTGTCTCTTTTGTTGTTGTAACTAATTTTTCAGGTACTTTGTTATATTTTCAATTCCCTCGAATTCTTTTTGAAAATCACATAGAGGAGAAGGAAAAAGAACCCTAACAAATGGGGAAAAAGAAAAAGAACCTTAACAAAGGGGGAGAAAGAAAAAGAACTCTAATAGAGTTTATCTAAGGGGGAGTTTTTCATTAAAGAAGACATTCTTATTCTTAATGAAATGCCATTCCGGAAATCTAGAATACGATCCTTAGAGTTTCAAAGCCAAAGGGGGAGTTAGTCGTATTTATCAACATCCATAAGCAAAGGGAGATAAGCCTTAATGTTTTTTTTCTCCTTAGTCTTTCTTTTTCGTAAGGATGTTTGTGCTTTCCAAAAAGGGGGAGATTGTTGAGTCAATAAGGTTTTCCTTATGACTTTTCCATTCCTTCTTGTTTTGAAAATCACAAACACCTTATCTTTAAGTAAAATCTCTTTTATTAGGAAAATCGCTTTTATAAGGAAAATCGCTTTTATAAGGAAAATCGCTTTTATAAGGAAAATCGTTTTTATAAGGAAAATCTCTTTTATAAGGAAAATCTCTTTTATAAGGAAAATTTCTTTTATAAGGAAAATTGCTTTTATAAGGAAAATTTCTTTTATAAGGAAAGTCTCTTTTATAAGGAATATTATTCTTAACATATTTTCATTATCTATATCCATATTTTTCTTAAGTATAGGAATCAGATTCATTTATATATTCTCGGAATCGTTTAAAACTTTGATATGAAGCATTCTTTTTTAGGCTCTGAATTCTGGATGAGAACTGTAATGAAGTTCCACTCCGAATTCTGGATACAAACTCTAATAAAGTTCTACTCCGAATTCTGGATATGAACTCTCATGAAGTTTGACACTGAAATCTGATGACAAATCCTGATTAAGAATTCTCATTACGAATTCTGATAACAAATTGTCATTCTGAATTCTCATTCTGAATTCACCTATTAAACAGAATCTGATCATATTTTATTTATACACTCCGAATTTATTTAGACACCGAATATTATTTTTGGTTAGACTCCGAAATTTCATTTTTCTTACACTTTTATAATTTTTCTACTCTTTAATATTGTTTTCTTACACTCTAAACCTTCACTCCGAACTTTTTTGTTAGACTTAAAATGATGTCATACTTTCTGTTACACTTGTTTTGTTATAAAATGATGTCGTCTATTCCGTTATAAACTAACCGTTGGCTAAGTGACACATGTACAGGTCCCTCCGAATTTTAAGGAAGATATGACCGTTGGAGGAGGGAGCCGACCTTGCCTATAAATAGGAGCTCATTTGAAAGAGCTCTGGACAACTTCTTCGACATTGTTCACAAATGCTGTTGAAGTGATTTCTAGAGAGAGAGGCTCTTATTAACTCTCAACTTTGTGCAGAAAGATTGAACTGCTTGTTCAAACTTTACCTTGTGCATATTTGCTTAGTGTGACTCCGAATATTGGTGATTACATTCGATGACTTCTGAGGATAGGAAGACAGAGGTGCCAACTACCTTAAAGTTCGAGGGATTCCTTGCTGAGGAAGACAGAGGTTCCAACTACCTTGAAGTTGAGGGATTGCGGGGATAGTAAGATAGAGATTCTGATCTTCGTATCGAGGGCTTACCCTGGGGTGGGTAAGACAGACTTGCTTGAAAGTATAAATCAAGGGACCTTTATCCAAGGTTGTTGGATACCCTTCTCTTTGGGTTAAAAGACTTATATCTTGTTATTTGTAGTTTTACTACTTGTTTGTTTCCGCTGCATATTGTATTGTAAGGAAAGTATAACCTTCTTATATTTCCTTACACTTGTACTTTGATAAGTTTAGATTCTATACGCTTTTAGGTAGAATCTCATATTGTAATCTTTAGTTAAGTTTCAATTTCTAGATCCATAGTTCCGGAACCTACTTTCGGAATCTCTTTCTAGTTTTAAGCAAGTACATAGAACTTGAAGTTTATAACTTCATTCCTTATTCCAATTTTTCAATTGGTGTTAGAGGTGTTGTGAATTTGCTTAGTTTAACTTTGTTAAACTTAGAACTTTCCTTATCTAAGGAAAACATAGTTATTCGTAATCAACTTTAAAGGTTCCAAAGGAATTTTTTAAAGTGTACAACTCACCCCCCCCCCCTCTTGTATATTGAGCATCTACATCATTATTTCGATCCTACAACTTTTGTATACAATATGGTCAAGTTATATCAAGGTATGATTTCCTTTATTTCTGGTTTCTTGGGTTAGATATTAACCATCAAGAATGCAGGGTGAGAGATTTTTTCTCGGTTTTCAGTTTCTGGAGTATTTAGAGTGCTGGAAATAGGGTTTTATATGAAGGATACATGATTTCACCTCTTGGTGTGTTAGTTCAGGCCCTGTCCTTGGTGATTGAGTTGGTTCCCCTTATCAAACAGTGGGATCTCTTTCCAATGATGTATATGAAATGGTCAATTAGTCCACCTTGTCTCATAGGGATATTTCGCATGGAAGTTGGGTTAGCTGGACCCCCTCCCCCAGATCATGGAAACAAGTTAAATGTGGATTGTTCTTATATCAATGGTAGTATGTGTGACAGAGGGGTTGTTCAGAACTAATATGGCTCCATCCTTTTTTCTTTCAATGCATTGTTTAGTCATGGTGATTATCTTCTTGTTCAAGCTTCCACCATGCATAAGGGGCTGGACATTTGTCTCTCTCATGGATTCTCTCTTGACTAGGTGGATACAGAATCCTTGATCCTTCATAGATCCCTCAAAGAGGATGCACCTTCTCCATGGTTTATCACTTATCTGGTTCATTAGTGAAAATCTCTCTTTACCAACCACTAGGATATTACCCACACGTTGAGGGAAAGGAATATGGTTATAGATTACGTGGCCTCCTGGTCCTCCCCTGATAGTCCTTTATCTCTTTTCACTTTACCAAGATCCCTTCCCCCTGAATGTGTTATCCTTGTTGGGTATGATGCTCTCGAGCTTCATTACTTTAGATCTTCGTGACTTATTTGGGGATTTATCCCCCCTTATTAATAAAATTTTGGTAATGTTGGATGGAAGTGTGAATCTTTTAAAATAATAATTCTATATAATCATACATATGTGTAAACATCATTATTATGTTCTACATAAACATGGTTTAAATTTTTTCAAACATAATTCTCTATGTAAGAATCATTTTTATGTTCTTCATAAGTATGATTTAAATGTTTGAAAACATGAGTCTCTATGTAAGAATAATTTTTATGATTTGTATAAAAATAAATTTGAACTATGTAAATATTATTATAGTGTAAGCATGATTACTTTGTGAAAATTAATCGTCTTAAGAACGAATGTATTGCTGCATAAAAATAATTTTTCTACGGTGTAAGGATAATATTAAAACATAAGGATCAAACCTAATACCCTAAGGATAATTATAATTAATGTAAGGATCATTTAACACTTATAAAAATTCCAACATATGAGTTATAACCTAACTCATACAAACATGAATTTTTCTCCAAAATTAGTTTATAGAAAACATAAAAAATATCTAGAACAATGATAAAAGAAATAAATATTATTATTAAGAAACTCATGCTTCAAATAAGCTTATTACTTCATGTTATATAGAATAAAATAATAAATGTTTGTAATTATCAAAATATAATGAAGTGAAGTGTTAATAATCAGCTAAAAAATCTCCCACTTTGTTAATAATTTTAAAACCAAAAAATATTTTCAAAAATTTATCCCACATTTTGAAATTATCAAAAAAATTAAATTAAAGAATATGATAATATATCTCCCACTTTTCAAAAATAAGTTTTTATTAAAAAATAATTGCTTATCTCCCTATGAAAAAATTACAAAAACTATATTTTCCCTAAAATAACAAAGATGACTCCCCCTAAATTAAAAAATATTGAACATAGAGTTAAAAATGAAATTTTAGATTCTTTATGAATTGAATATATTTAAAAAACTATCTTAGAATTAAATTTCTTAGTGACTCCTTATCAATTCACTTATTTTTTTAATAATTAATAATATATATTCTATTTTTTTGGGTTTTTATAAATTAAAAATATCTCATATTATTCCCTATAACATGAGTGAATAAATGTATTATAATATTGAACTACTTATGTAATAAAACATTGTTATTAATATTTTTTATTTAATTATTATTATTTTTCTTTATATGTTATAGTAATTTATTTTGATGAAAAATCCATCTCTGGGTGACTTAAGTTATAACTCATATAATTAAATTTTTCTATGTGACAAATGACTTACATGTTGAAGGAATATGACTCATACATGGGTTTGTTTACTTAAATTTCCATAAGTGTTGAATGAAACATATGAAGAATATATGACACACACATAATTACTCATATACAATACAAATCACTCATACATAGTTTATATGAATCATATGTTGAATCATACATAGAAAGTAAGAATGACTCACACATAAATAAAAAATACCTCTATGTATGGAATGAATCTTATGAAAATATGGAATGAAACTTACATAGCCTCAGTAAATGAAACTTTCAAAAATATAAAATGAATCATGTGGACTCAAAACTTTATTTTTCAAAAACATAAAATATGATCTATTTGATATATCTCAATTTACTTCATTTTCATATTAATTATTTCCATTGATTCAATCATTCTATAATTACTTGTAAATTATTTTAGTGTTATTAAAATATATTTAGAAATATTTTATGTAGATTTAAATAAAAAACATGAAAAGGTGAATTAGTTTTAAATATTCATGTTACTTTCTCAGATATTTACAGTATTCACATTTGAATTATTTGATATATTAATAGTTTGTCTCACATAATCTATGGGAGTATTCTAAGTAATTTAATACTGATATCCATTATGGTATTATATGTTTAAATGAGTTATATCATATAGATTTTTCTTATGTTTTATAGTTTTTCAAAGAGAACCCTTGTAAACATTATTGTTTATCATTTATGATAGAATTAAACAAGAATATCTTTCTAAGAAATCAGTATAGACAACTCTAAAGTGGTTTCCTGAACTCACAGGTACACATCCTGCTTCATGAAAATATAAAAATAAAAAAGTTATAATTTTCAAATTTTTTTGCATGAATTTACAATTTTTGATGGTTTTTGTGCATAGTGGAACTGAATTTAAAGAGTTCAAGTAAACTAGCTCAAAATGATAAAATAATGTAGTTGAGAATATTTTCACTATACTGTGTGAAAATATTTAATGATCATTACTCCAAAAATATCAATTGAACTTTATCATTCTAATCATTTACTAATGAATGGGTCATATTTCCTTAACACTGAAGATTTCATATTTATTTTGGTTTCTATAGTTCTTAATTTTTTATTTATTATGTGTGTGTACTTTGTGGTTTATGATTTTGCATACAAAATAAAGACCTTATTGAAAGGGTTATATTACTCCAAAAAAATGTATGTTTGGGTTGTGCCTCCATGATGAAAAGTGTGGTTTCTTGATTTTACCTTTATCCAGTAAAATCCATTGGATTTTTTTTGTTCCTTGATTGAAATAAATGCAAGTTTGGTTTTTCCTCCACTTCAAAAAGAAAGTTATTTGGTTTTGATTCCAAGTAACAAAAAGGAAATATGGTTAGGTTGTAAATTCATGTGTAAAAAATGAATTATAAAAAGGTTTTAAATCTTTTAAATATATATGTCACTATTTTAGTGGGATTCATAATCTCACATTGAAAGTGAGAAGAGTAGGCATAGGTTCACTTTGATCCGAACATGTAACACCCTGAGTTTTTATGAATTTAATTTTTTTAATTAAATTAAATTTATTTTATGACTTGATATAAACACAACACATAATTATTTTTTTATACACAAAACCAATTTTATCATTAAATACATGAAATACTATCTTAGATTGCGTTACAAGTCACATTGAGTTTAAAAAAACATGATATATTTTTTTTAAACGCTACTATTATAACATAGAAATTAATAAAAAGTGAAAAATACTAAATTTTAATTGAAAATTGTCTCTTCATTAAATTTATTTATAAAGTTAAATTAAATTTTAAATTGGATTTAAGTTAAATTATTTCAATTATATATCCATAAATAAAATTTCGGTCATTTGAATTAATTTCATATAAAATTTTAATATAAAAACTTTTCAAACTTTTGTTCTTTTTGACTTTAAAAACTTTCTTTCTCATCACATCTGTAGGATTAATATTAAATTAATTTTTCCACTTATGTGAATAGAATTTTTAAAAATTGATATCTTATTTTTAATCATAATAATATATAATGTCTAATAAGTTAGACTTAACTTTTTATTGAAATGAATAGTGAATACAGTAAAAATTAATTATTGGGTTTAAGGTAAAAATAGGTTTACTAGGGATTAAAAATAATAATATAATGGTAAAAATATCCTATAAACATGTAGAAATACTATTTTATTTCCATATTTCTACCATTAAACCTATAAGGTTCTTTAATGGCCTAATTTGGACCCTTTTTATATATTAAAACATGGGAGAACATATTTCTTTTCAAAAATATCAAGTGTGTCCTCTCCCCCACTTAGAAAAAGGTCACCCCCTATCCTCTCTTATTCACACCTTCACACATTTTTGTTTGGAAAAAACCTACCAAAATAAATTCCAATATTTCCTCTCATCATTCTATAAGTTTTATTTGGGGCATAAATCCATCCTAGAAAGGCTTTGAGTTCAAACCTAAGGAGGATACCCGAAGAAGATATAATGTTCATGAGTGAGAATCTTTTTTTTATTTATTTCTCCACACCATTAAATTATTTTTTTATCATTATTATATAGTAAAATAAGTATATTACATATAATTGGATTTTTTAGCTTAATTTCATGACCTATAATCATCTCCACTTCTATCAAATGGGTTACGAAATCATCATTTGTGTGTACGGTAGACTACCACCTCGCGAACCGATGTCATTCATTTTTTCATTACCACCTATCAAGGATGGTAAAAATGATGGATTTATTATTTATATATTATATTTATAATTTTATTATTATTATATAATTTTTATATCACACATACCTTCATACTCTCTATTTTGTGGGAAAATGATATCTTCGTTTGTGTGTACGGAGAAATATTGTCTCGTTAAGTGATATGATTCGTTCACACTTTACGTGGAATATATTAAGGATGGGTTTAATAAAAAAATTGAAATATATTAAATTAAAATGATTAATGTAACACCCCGAGCTTCCATGATACGCTTCTCATTCAATAATGCAATAACTTGCATTGTACGCAACTTCGAGTTCTAAAACACCGCGACTAATCAAAGTAGCTGTTATGAATAGTAATAAACACTTTTTAAAATTATAGAAATTTATATTTCAAAATGGACTTCATTTTTGTATTCTTAATATCGAAATTATCCAAAGTTGAATTTTTTGTAATTTTCTGAGAACTTCCAATTTTTTATGAATAGTGAAAATTACTTAGAAACAACTTTTTTAATCAAAATAATTTATAGTGATAAATTATACTATTTAGTGGTTTTAAAGTATAATTAGAATATATTTTTACCATTTTATCCCATGGTGGTCATTATAATTAATTTAACATTGAAATTGGACATAAACAATTGCCAATCTTTTGATATAAATTGTTTCTTAAAAACACGCTATTGTTGTGACAGCGGGAATTAATTATAAAATTAATTAATGCAACTTATATGTTTGGAATTTTTTAAAATAGACATCATTTTTGAATTTGGAATATCAATTATAGATTATGGTGAAATTTTGGCATTGTTCTGAAAAACTTCAATTTTTGATGAATAGTGAAACCACTAAGTGGTAGTTAAATAACTGATTTTTCGTTTAAATGAAATATTACCACTTCTGTGATTTGATTTTCAAAAATCCGACATACATGGTTGTCATTAAGAAGTAAAATGTGGTTCAATTAGATTAAAATAATTTTTTGGTGAATAGTAACTTTTAAG
This sequence comes from Viscum album, assembly GCA_963277665.1. Classification (NCBI taxonomy): domain Eukaryota; kingdom Viridiplantae; phylum Streptophyta; class Magnoliopsida; order Santalales; family Viscaceae; genus Viscum; species Viscum album. The sequence goes on along the minus strand of OY728135.1, from coordinate 1,065,323,028 downwards.
TTCTTAATCGCGATTAGAGGTAATTAGTGTAGTTTAAGCTAAAAATAATGTTTTAATAATATGAGATGAGCTTGACACTTTTCTTACTCCTATTGGATGATTCATGGCCGACCAAGACAACCCATGGGTCAACTTGGGGACCCCATGGAGCCACTTTCATTGGAAAATGACATTAATATATATATATTTAATGTTAAAATTAAATTGACACAAACATGAGTTGTTTTACTAAAACAGTTTTTAAGTGGGGTTACACAAGCCCAAATTTTGATTATAAATATTCATTAAAAATCTAAAACGATTTCCTACATCATAGTATTTTTTTTATAATTTTTAGACATTAAATAAATTAAATTATTTATGACATCATGATGATGCAGCGATGACAACATTATTTAACGATTTAAATAAAATGAGAAGATGATGTAAAATACAAGGCTTACACTTGTCCAAAGCCTATTGGATGAGGATATTTCGAACCCTTATCACCTTAGCCTCGAATTATACAAGTGTGGGACCTTTAGAATCCGAAAATCATTGTATAATAGAATAACATTTCATTACTTTCCAAAAGTGGCCCTCCTCTCCACTTATAAAAGGCCCCCACCACTCCCACCTTATTCACACCTTCAAGCCATTTGACTCGGCCAACCTCTGCCCAAATACTCTCTCAACTTCCCCCTCTTACTCCTAGAAGCCTCACTTTGGGCATAACTCTTCCCAAGGAAGCCTTTGGCTCAAATAAAAAAAGAGTTACCCGATTTTGAGGTAATGTCTTCTCTAATGTTGTTTTGTTTTATTTTTCTTCTCAAACCACCTAAACTCTTTTTATTCATTTCTTTTGTAACAACACCAGTATCCTCAATATACTAGGATGTTGTTATAAGAAGGATTCGATCTACACTTACACACACCTACATCTAATGGTTAAAGAACATACGGTTTCTGTGGATGGAAAATTTCTGCCTCACGAAACGATGATTGTTCAACACTCATATAACACCTTCAAAGGTGGCCATTAAAGATGTCACTATATTTATATATGATATAAAATATGTTTATGTTTTACTTATGCTTATGTATTTCTCATTTATGGCATACTTTATGATTTCCATTATGGGTAAAACACGATAATTTCATTTTAGGAAGTGCGGACTACCGCCCCCTCAAAGTGATTTGAATCGTTAATGCCATATACGGGATGTATAAAGGATGTATTAAATGGTATTATACACTATATTATACTTTAATTATATTATAAATTTATATCATTATGATTTCATTCCATTAAATACGAAATAGAAATGAAAGTAGCGTTCATGCGTACGTACGGCTTACCGTCTCCATGAACGGTGCATTTCATTTCTTACCTCTAAATGTTACGTGAAATTATGAATGAATGTATACACTGTATATATATGATATATATGATATCTAAATCATGAATATAATTCTACATATAATGTATATTTCACCACATGAAAAACTTGTAATTATAAGAAGTTTATTTTTGACTCAAGTACCAAAGATCGACAAAACGACCGTTATTAACTTAAATAATTACATAATGTTCATAACATGGTAATAAGTGATATAAATGGAATAATTAAAATGAAAAAGGTTCTTAAGTAAATAGAAATTAACTCTAGTTTATTATTCAGTAGGTTAAAGAATGGTCGAGTCAGGACAAGACGCAAGGTAAGGGAACTTCTTAACCCAATTTCCATTCTTTGGATTAATCTCCTACTTTCAAATTATGTCATGATATTATTATGTCATGTATTGTATTTTTACATTATTTATGTTTACTTATAGTGAATACACATTATAGATGTACTTTATTTAAAAAAATGATCTTTTTAAGGACATCGTCTCAATCCCCTTTCATTGAGGCATATTTGGTTTTATACACAACTTTCTTTTAAACGGTGTATAAACCCCTTTAACTTTTACGTTTATTCAAAAGGAATATTTTTTAAACAAAGCGTTTTGCTAAACGACAAAAGGGAATGTTTTTCTTTCCGTACTTATGCGGCGACAACAACTTCTCCGCCGTCGTGACCATTATTTGAGTTTCGGCTTCCTCTACAAGCCATCATTTTTTTAATGAAAAATAAATACAAAGTTTTAACTTTCTTTTATTTTGGTATTGAAAATGCTTTTGAAAGAATTTTTATTATATCAATGTGTTGTATTGATATCTTGTTATTGAAATGTGGAAATGTTATGTTTCCTTTATGCATGTTTTATGTGATACTATTATGTTATGGTTTATGATATGTTTAAACCTATTCATATGAGGAATGTATTGGACTTAATAAGCGACGGGTGGAGCCCGCTATAGCTCCTCGATGCATCGGTAGGTCTCATGAGACAAATAGACGTGGAATTGGCCGAGGCCCTTTCCCATTTTGATTTATGGTTTTGTCCGAGGCCTTAATCATTTTAGACGTCTTGGTCGAGGCCTTGACAAAATGTTTCAGAATGTCTGGCATTATACATTCCCTCATTATGAAAGTGGTTATTGATATTGCATGCGATTATTCGAGCAGTAGAATATCCATGTGAATAAGTAAATGGCATTATCTCATTTTACTTTTTCCATATTATGTTGAAGTTCATGTTTAAAAGGATTTTGTTTTAGTTATACATTGCCTTAAAAGTTAATGTTTATTTATGAAAGCTTCCGCAATATTGTTATCCTTACTGAGCATTTGAGATCACCCCTTTCAATGTTTTAATATTTTCCAGGATGTGAAGAAGTATTTTATGAATGACTTGCAGGGATAGTCAGAAGAGGATATGAGTGTGGACTATGGAGACTTTTTTTATTGTAGTTTTTCACTTTATGATGTAATGTAACGTTTATGAATGTATCTAGTGTTTCCAAGGCTACTAAACTAATCGGTCTTTTGAGACTTGATCTTTTGTGATCATGCCAATGTTATGAAGTAATGCACCGACTCTGGGTAGCTGGGGTCGGGGCGTTACAGTTGGTATCAGAGGCAGTTTAGTACTAACCTTGGAAGCTAGATTTAGATAAACTCTGATTAGAGAACATAGCCCAAAGATAGACTTTGAGGATTAGTATAGAATAACTTCCTAAAAATTTTGGTATTGTAGAGATTTTGTGAGTTTTCTGAGCAATACATCCCTATCTGGATACGAGAAGGTAGAGGTGGCTCTGGCACAGATGTACCTAGGGCTAAAACCCGAAAACACCGCTTTGAGCTAGACTCGAACGGGAACTGGTGCACGACAACGGGCCTTGCTACACTCTTGGTTACGACACTCCCGGGGGATATGCTTAGGATAATTCCCATTTTCTTTACAAACCACTATGAAGGGTTACGAGTATATACTTCCTCAAAGAAAACATTTTTATAACTACGGATTATATCCATAATTAGTTCAATTTATGTTAAGTGTTTTACAAGTATGGAATTATGTATTTTGATTCATAAACTAATCCAGTTTATGCCATTATTTAGAAATGGCGTCTAGTGGAAGGAATGGAAACCGTATCAAAGCACACACTCCGTGTAGGGATTGCCCTCCTGCTCAAGATAATTATGGTGGAGCTAGTGATACAACTGGTGCTGATCAGCTTCTCACCGTACTGGGACAACTCACGCAGGTTATGAATAATAACCTTACTCGTATGGAGCACCCTGATCCGAAACGTGGAGGATCAATGCTAGACCGTTTCATGAGGCAACAACCACCAACCTTCAATGGGAGTACAAATCCTATTGTAGCTGAGCAATGGATAAATTCCTTAGAGAAAATATTCCATGCCTTGGGGAGTAGTGAAAGGGAGAAAGTTGTCATGGCAGTTTACCGCCTCACTAGAGATGTCGATCAATGGTGGTCACTAATTCAAAACACAAAGGAAGATGATGAATTAACAAACATGTAATGGCAGGAGTTCAAAGAGCTATTCTTAGAAAAATACTTTCCTCGAGACCATCGAGCGGATATGGAAAGGCAATTTTTGAGTCTGAGGCAGAAGGAGGATGAGAATTTCGCAAAGTATGATGCTAACTTTACAAGGTTAGCGAGGCATGCTGCAGATTATATACGAAACCCAAGAAGTAAGATTGATCGTTTCTTTGATGGGTTAAAACCTTTTCTACGTCGAGCCTTAGTCTCACAATCTTTCTCGTCGTACGAAGACATTGTCTCATGTGCTATAAAGACAGAAAAAAGAATTCTCTAAGTCTTATGACAACAAAGTAAAGCAAGAGAAGAAGAGAACGGTGGAATAAGAGACCGATAAAGGGAAAAAGGGAAAGAAGGATTTTCCATTATGTGATAATTGTGGGAAGAATCACCCTGGTACTTGCCTAAAAGGAATGGGAGTTTGTTATAAATGTGGGGAAAAAGGTCACCAGGCGCGTTATTGTAAGGGAAAGAAAGAGGCTATCAATGTTGAATGCTACAATTGTAGGGAAATGGGGAATTATGCAAATGAATGTCCTAAGCGTCAGGGAAACTTACCTCAGAAAAGGCCAAGGGATCAAGGACAATCTTATGTTGTTACTACAGTTGAAGCAGAATAACTAATGTATTGGTGCTTTTGGACTCATGGATTATATTATGGTTATTAGAATAATGTGATATATATATATATATATGGATTGTACTGCAGTACTTGTTGATTTCAATAAGGTTTTAATATGATGAAGGTAATTATATTTTTAGTATGTGACAATAAGAGAAACTTTACTTTGTTTGGGGAATCTGATAAATTGATTTTGGAATTAAGAGACCTTTTAGAGAAAGTCTGGACAGAGTTATTTTGGATAACTATAAAGGTTGGAGTGGATTAAGTTGAACCTTGGATAGTAAATTTAAGGTTAAAAAATTTCTGAATATTATTTTTGGAATACTGTAGTTTTAGGAAAAGGACAACCTGCAGGGTGGGGCATAAACTGTCGCGTCGGAAAAATCTGCAGGAATTGAACCCACAACCATAGTGCGACAGGCCTTTATTTCTTACCACTAGCCTACAGGAAGTCCCTGGTTATTACAAAATAATTTTACTAATCTAAATGGTATGTGTTAACATTTGGAACCTTATACAATTAGGATAAGTATAATATTTTTGAGTTCTATTATCTTTTTGAGTGAAAGATGAGTTGAAGGTTGAAACTCTAATTGTCAAGCATAAAAATATATATACCTATCTCTTATTCAATGAATAAATTAATTATTAAACTTTAGTAAAGGGATATTAAAACAAACAAATGTGTTATCCTAATACCTTATGTCTTGTTGAACTGATGATATTTTAAATCAACATAGATTGAAGGCTTTGAGGCCCTCAATTTGACAGTTGATTGTTATTGATGACCTCAATCACTCCCTACAAATATTTACGTTTTTCCTCCAATTATATGTCTCTAATTGCCACCAATGTTCTCCTAATTGAGATCATAATTGGGTGGTGACTCTTTCATTTCCCTTTCCCTCTTATTAAGGCTAAATTTTATTAATCTTATTTCCGATGTGGGTTTTCCTAAAAGGTATTTTCTCTTTTCAACCTTTTATTTTCAAAGAAAAATTTCAAATTGCGAGGATGCAATTTATTGAAGGAGGGGAGAATGTAACACCCCGAGCTTCCACGATACGCTTCTCATTCAATAATGAAATAACTTGCATTGTACGCAACTTCGAGTTCTAAAACACCGCGACTAATCAAAGTAGCCGTTATGAATAGTAATAACCACTTTTTAAAATTATATAAATTTATATTTCAAAATGGACTTCATTTTTGTATTCGTAATATCAAAATTATCCAAAGTTGAATTTTTTGTAATTTTCTGAGAACTTCCAATTTTTTATGAATAGTGAAAATTACTTAGAAACAACTTTTTTAATCAAAATAATTTAAAGTGATAAATTATACTATTTAGTGGTTTTAAAGTATAATTAGAATATATTTTTACCATTTTATCCAATGGTGGTCATTAGAATTAATTTAACATTGAAATTGGACATAACCAATTGCCAATCTTTTGATATAAATTGTTTCTTAAAAACACGCTATTGTTGTGACAGCGGGAATTAATTATAAAATTAATTAATGCAACTTATATGTTTTGAATTTTTTAAAATAGACATCATTTTTGAATTTGAAATATCAATTATAGATTATGGTGAAATTTTGGCATTGTTCTGAAAAACTTCAATTTTTGATGAATAGTGAAACCACTAAGTGGTAGTTAAATAACTGATTTTTCGTTTAAATGAAATATTACCACTTCTGTGATTTGTTTTTCAAAAATATGACATACATGGTTGTCATTAAGAAGTAAAATGTGGTTCAATGAGATTAAAATAATTTTTTGGTGAATAGTAACTTTTAAGTTCTTAATCGCGATTAGAGGTAATTAGTGTAGTTTAAGGTAAAAATAATGTTTTAATAATATGAGATGAGCTTGAAACTTGTACTACTCCTATTGGATGAGTCATGGCCGACCAAGACAACCCATGTGTCAACTTGGGGACCCCATGGAGCCACTTTGGTTGGAAAATGACATTAATATATATATATTTAATGTTAAAATTAAATTGACACAAACATGAGTTGTTTTACTAAAACAGTTTTTAAGTGGGGTTACACAAGCCCAAATTTTGATTATAAATATTCATTAAAAAGATAAAAAGATTTCATACATCATAGTAGTTTTTTTATAATTTTTAGACATTAAATAAATTAAATTATTTATGACATCATGATGATGCAGCGATGACCTCATTATTTAACAATTTAAATAAAATGAGAAGATGATGTAAAATCCAAGGCTTACACTTGTCCAAAGCCTATTGGATGAGGAGATTTCGAACCCTTATCACCTTAGACTTGAATTATACAAGTCTGGGACCTTTATAATCCTAAAAGCATTGTATAATAGAATAACATTTCATTACTTTCCAAAAGTGACCCTCCTCTCCACTTATAAGAGGCCCCCACCACTCCCACCTTATTCACACCTTCATGCCATTTGGCTCGGCCAACCTCTGCCCAAATACTCTCCCAACTTCCCCCTATTACTCCTAGAAGCCTAACTTTGGGCAGAACTCTTCCCAAGGAAGCCTTTGGCTCAAATCAAAAAAGAGTTACCCGATTTTGAGGTAATGTCTTCTCTAATGTTGTTTTGTTTTATTTTTCTTCTCAAACCCCATAAAATCTTTTTATTCATTTATTTTGTAACAACACCAGTATCCTCAATATACTATTATGTTTTTATAAGAAGGATTCGAGCTACACTTACACACACCTACATCTAATGGTTAAAGAACATACGGTTTCTGTGGATGGCAAATTTCTGCCTCACGAAACGATGATTGTTCAACACTCATATAACACCTTCAAAGGTGGCCATTAAAGATGTCACTATATTTATATATGATATAAAATATGTTTATGTTTTACTTATGCTTCTGTATTTCTCATTTATGGCAGACTTTATGATTTCCATTATGGGTAAAACACGATAATTTCATTTTAGGAAGTGCGGACTACCGCCCCCTCAAAGTGATTTGAATCGTTAATGCCATATGCAGGATGTATAAAGGATGGATTAAATGGTATTATACACTATATTATACTGTAATTATATTATAAATTTATATCATTATGATTTCATTCCATTAAATACGAAATAGAAATGAAAGTAGCGTTCATGCGTACGTACGACTTACCGTCTCCATGAACGGTGCATTTCATTTCTTACCTCTAAATATTACGTGACATTATGAATGAATGTATATACTGTATATATATGATATATATGATATCTAAATCATGAATATAATTCTATATATAATGGATATTTCACCAAATGAACAACTTGTAATTATAAGAAGTTTATTTTTGACTCAAGTACCAAAGATCGACAAAACAACCGTTATTAACTTAAATAATTACATAATGTTCATAACATGGTAATAAGTGATATAAATTGAATAATAAACATGAAAAAGGTTCTCAAGTAAATAGAAATTAACTCTAGTTTATTATTCAGGAGGTTAAAGAACGGTCGAGTCAGGATAAGACGCAAGGTAAGGGAACTTCTTAACCCAATTTCCAATCTTTGGATTAATCTCCTACTTTCAAATTATGTCATGATATTAATATTTCATATCTTGTATTTTTACATTATTTATGTTTACTTATAGTGAATACACATTATAGATGTACTTTATTTAAAAAAATGATCTTTTTAAGGACTTCGTCTCAATCCCCTTTCATTGAGGCATATTTGGTTTTATACACAACTTTCTTTTAAACGGTGTATAAACCCCTTTGACTTTTACGTTTATTCAAAAGGAATATTTTTTATACGAAGCGTTTTGCTAGACGACAAAAGGGAATGTTTTTCTTTCTGTACTTATGCGGCGACAACAACTTCTCCGCCGCCGTGACCATTATTTGAGTTTCGGCTTCCTCTACAAGCCATCATTTTTTTAATGAAAAATAAATACAAAGTTTTAACTTTCTTTTATTTTGGTATTGAAAATGGTTTTGAAAGCATTTTTATTATATCAATGTGTTGTATTGATATCTTGTGATTGAAATGTGGAAATGTTATGTTTCCTTTATGCATGTTTTATGTGATACGATTATGTTATGGTTTATGATATGTTTAAACCTATTCATATGAGGAATGTATTGGACTTAATAAGTGACGGGTGGATCCCGTTATAGCTCCTCGATGCATCGGTAGGTCTCATGAGACAACTAGACATGGAATTGGCCGAGGCCCTTTCCTATTTTGATTTATGGTTTTGGCCGAGGCCTAAATCATTTTAGACGTCTTGGCCGAGGCCTTGACAAAATGTTTCAGAATGTCTAGAATTATACATTCCCTCATTATGAAAGTGGTTATTGATATTGCATGCGAGTATTCGACCAGTAGAATATCCATGTGAATAAGTAAATTTCATTATCTCATTTTACTTTTGCCATATTATGTTGAAGTTCATGTTTAAAAGGCTTTTGTTTTAGTTATACATTGCCTTAAAAGTTAATGTTTATTTATGAAAGCTTCCGCAATATTGTTATCCTTACTGAGCATTTGAGCTCACCCCTTTCAATGTTTTAATATTTTCCAGGATGTGAAGAAGTATTTTATGAATGACCTGCAGGGATAGTCAGAAGAGGATATGAGTGTGGACTATGGAGACTTTTTTTATTGTATTTTTTCACTTTATGATGTAATGTAACGTTTATGAATGTATCTAGTGTTTCCAAGGCTACTAAAATAATCGGTCTTTCGAGACTTGATCTTTTGTGATCTTGCCAATGTTATGAAGTAATGCACCGACTCTGGGTAGCTGGGGTCGGGGCGTTACAGTTGGTACCAGAGGCAGTTTAGTACTAACCTTGGAAGCTAGATTTAGATAAACTCTGATTAGAGCACATAGCCCAAAGATAGACTTTGAGGATTAGTATAGAAGAACTTCCTAAAAATTTTGGTATTGTAGAGATTTTGTGAGTTTTCCGAGAAATACATCCCTATCTGGATACGAGAAGGTACAGGCGGCTCTGGCACAGATGTACCTAGGGGTAAAACCCGAAAACACCGCTTTGAGCTAGTATCGAACGGGAACTGGTGCACGACAACGGGCCTTGCTGCACTCTTGGTTACGACACTCCCGGGGGATATGCTTAAGATAATTCCCATTTTCTTTACAAACCACTATGAAGGGTTACGAGTATATACTTCCTCAAAGAAAACATTTTTATAAGTACGGATTATATCCATAATTAGTTCAATTTATGTTAAGTGTTTTACAAGTATGGAATTATGTATTTTGATTCATAAACTAATCCAATTTATGCCATTATTTAGAAATGGCACCTAGTGGAAGGAATGGAAACCGTATCAATGCACGCACTCCGTGTAGGGATTGCCCTCCTGCTCAAGATAATTATGGTGGAGCTAGTGATACAACTGGTGCTGATCAGCTTCTCACCGTACTGGGACAACTAACACAGGTTATGAATAATAACCTTACTCGTATGGAGCACCCTGATCCGCAACGTGGAGGATCAATGCTAGACCGTTTCATGAGGCAACAACCACCAACATTCAATGGGAGTACAAATCCTATAGTAGCTGAGCAATGGGTAAATTCCTTAGATAAAATATTCCAGGCCTTAGGGAGTAGTGAAAGGGAGAAAGTTGTCATGGCAGTTTACCGCCTCACTGGAGATGTCGATCAATGGTGGTCACTAATTAAAAACACAAAGGAAGATGATGAATTAACAAACATGTAATGGCAGGAGTTCAAAGAGCTGTTCTTAGAAAAATACTTTCCTCGAGACCATCGAGCGGATATGGAAAGGAAATTTTTGAGTCTGAGGCAGAAGGAGGATGAGAATGTCGCAAAGTATGATGCTAACTTTACAAGGTTAGCGAGGCATGCTACAGATTATATACAAAACCCAATAAGTAAGATTGATCGTTTCTTCGATGGGTTAAAACCTTTTCTACGCCGATCCTTAGTCTCACAATCTTTACGAAGACATTGTCTCATGTGCTATCAAGACAGAAAAGGAATTCTCTAAGTCTTTTGACAACAAAGTAAAGCAAGAGAAGAAGAGAACGGTGGAATAAGAGACCGATAAAGGGAAAAAGGGAAATAAGGATTTTCCATTATGTGATAATTGTGGGAAGAATCACCCTGGTACTTGCCTAGAAGGAATGGGAGTTTGTTATAAATGTGGGGAAAAAGGTCACCAGGCGCGTTATTGCAAGGGAAAGAAAGAGGCTATCAATGTTGAATGCTACAATTGTAAGGAAATGAGGAATTATGCAAATGAATGTCCTAAGCGTCAGGGAAACTTACCTCAGAAAAGGCCAAGGGATCAAGGACAATCTTATGCTGTTACTACAGTTGAAGCAGAATAACTAATGTATTGGTGCTTTTGGACTCATGGATTATATTATGGTTATTAGAATAATGTGATATATATATATGGATTGTACTACAGTACTTGTTGATTTCAATAAGGTTTTAATATGATGAAGGTAATTATATTTTTAGTATGTGACAATAAGAGAAACTTTACTTTGTTTGGGGAATCTGATAAATTGATTTTGGAATTAAGAGACCTTTTAGAGAAAGTCTGGACAGAGGTATTTTGGATAACTATAAAGGTTGGAGTGGATTAAGTTGAACCTTGGATAGTAAATTTAAGTTTAAAATTTTCTGAAGATTATTTTTGGAATACTGTAGTTTTAGGAAAAGGACAACCTGCAGGGTGGGGCATAAACTGTCGCGTTGGACAAAGCTGCAGGAATCGAACCCACAACCATAGTTCGACAGGCCTTTATTTCCTACCACTAGCCTACAGGAAGTCCCTGGTTATTACAAAATAATTTTACTAATCTAAATGGTATGTGTTAACATTTGGAACCTTATACAATTAGGATAAGTATAATATTTTTGAGTTCTATTATCTTTTTGAGTGAAAGATGAGTTGAAGGTTGAAACTCTAATTGTCAAGCATAAAAATATATATACCTATCTCTTATTCAATGAATAAATTAATTCTTAAACTTTAGTAAAGGGATATTAAAACAAAAAAATGTGTTATCCTAATACCTTATGTCTTTTTGAACTGATGATATTTTAAATCAACATAGATTGAAGGCTTTGAGGCCCTCAATTTGACAGTCGATTGTGATTGATGACCTCAATCACTCCCTACAAATATTTACGTTTTTCCTCCAATTATATGTCTCTAATTGCCACCAATGTTCTCCTAATCGAGATCATAATTGGGTGGTGACTCTTTCATTTCCCTTTCCCTCTTATTAAGGCTAAATTTTATTAATCTTATTTCCGATGTGGGTTTTCTTCAAAGGTATTTTCTCTTTTCAACCTTTTATTTTCAAATAAAAATTTCAAATTGCGAGGATGAAATTTATTGAAGGAGGGTAGAATTTAACACCCCGAGCTTCCACGATACGCTTCTCATTCAATAATGTAATAACTTGCATTGTACGCAACTTCGAGTTCTAAAACACCGCGACTAATCAAAGTAGCCGTTATGAATAGTAATAACCACTTTTTAAAATTATAGAAATTTATATTTCAAAATGGACTTCATTTTTGTATTCGTAATATCAAAATTATCCAAAGTTGAATTTTTTGTAATTTTCTGAGAACTTCCAATTTTTTATGAATAGTGAAAATTACTTAGAAACAACTTTTTTAATCAAAATAATTTATAGTGATAAATTATACTATTCAGTGGTTTTAAAGTATAATTAGAATATATTTTTACCATTTTATCCAATGGTGGTCATTAGAATTAATTTAACATTGAAATTGGACATAAACAATTGCCAATCTTTTGATATAAATTGTTTCTTAAAAACACGCTATTGTTGTGACAGCGGGAATTAATTATAAAATTAATTAATTCAACTTATATGTTTGGAATTTTGTAAAATAGACATCATTTTTGAATTTGGAATATCAATTATAGCTTATGGTGAAATTTTGGCATTGTTCTGAAAAACTTCAATTTTTGATGAATAGTGAAACCACTAAGTGGTAGTTAAATAACTGATTTTTCGTTTAAATGAAATATTACCACTTTTATGATTTGATTTTCAAAAATCCGACATACATGGTTTTCATTAAGAAGTAAAATGTGGTTCAATGAGATTAAAATAATTTTTTGGTGAATAGTAACTTTTAAGTTCTTAATCGCGATTAGAGGTAATTAGTGTAGTTTAAGGTAAAAATAATGTTTTAATAATATGAGATGAGCTTGAAACTTGTCCTACTCCTATTGGATGAGTCATGGCCGACCAAGACAATCCATGGGTCAACTTGGGGACCCCATGGAGCCACTTTGGTTGGAAAATGACATTAATATATATATATATATTTAATGTTAAAATTAAATTGACACAAACATGAGTTGTTTTACTAAAACAGTTTTTAAGTGGGGTTACACAAGCCCAAATTTTGATTATAAATATTCATTAAAAATATAAGAATATTTCCTACATCATAGTATTTTTTTATAATTTTTAGACATTAAATAAATTAAATTATTTATGACATCATGATGATGCAGCGATGACCTCATTATTTAACGATTTAAATAAAATGAGAAGATGATGTAAAATACAAGGCTTACACTTGTCCAAAGCCTATTGGATGAGGAGATTTAGAACCCTTATCACCTTACCCTTTAATTATACAAGTGTGGTACCTTTAGAATCCGAAAATCATTGTATAATAGAATAACATTTCATTACTTTCCAAAAGTGCCCCTCCTCTCCACTTATAAAAGGCCCCCACCACTCCCACCTTATTCACACCTTCAAGACATTTGGCTCGGCCAACCTCTGCCCAAATACTCTCCCAACTTCCCCCTATTACTCCTAGAAGCCTCACTTTGGGCAGAACTCTTCCCAAGGAAGCCTTTGGCTCAAATCAAAAAAGAGTTACCCGATTTTGAGGTAATGTCTTCTCTAATGTTGTTTTGTTTTATTTTTCTTCTCAAACCCCCTAAAATATTTTTATTCATTTCTTTTGTAACAACATCAGTATCCTCAATATACTAGGATATTGTTATAAGAAGGATTCAAGCTACACTTACACACACCTACATCAAATGGTTAAAGAACATACGGTTTCTGGGGATGGCAAATTTATGCCTCACGAAATGATGATTGTTCAACACTCATATAACACCTTCAAAGGTGGCCATTAAAGATGTCACTATATTTATATATGATATAAAATATGTTTATGTTTTACTTATGCTTCTGTATTTCTCATTTATGGAATACTTTATGATTTCCATTATGGGTAAAACACGATAATTTCATTTTAGGAAGTGCGGACTACCGCCCCCTCAAAGTGATTTGAATCGTTAATGCCATATGCGGGATGTATAAAGGATGGATTAAATGGTATTATACACTATATTATTCTGTAATTATATTATAAATTTATATCATTATGATTTCATTCCATTAAATACGAAATAGAAATGAAAGTAGCGTTCATGCGTACGTACGGCTTACCGTCTCCATGAACGGTGCATTTCATTTCTTACCTCTAAATGTTATGTGACATTATGAATGAATGTATATACTGTATATATATGATATATATGATATCTAAATCATGAATATAATTCTAGATATAATGGATATTTCACCACATGAACAACTTGTAATTATAAGAAGTTTATTTTTGACTCAAGTACCAAAGATCGACAAAACGACCGTTATTAACTTAAATAATTACATAATGTTCATAACATGGTAATAAGTGATATAAATGGAATAATGAACATGAAAAAGGTTCTTAAGTAAATAGAAATTAACTCTAGTTTATTATTCAGGAGGTTAAAGAACGGTCGAGTCAGGACAAGACGCAAGGTAAGGGAACTTCTTAACCCAATTTCCATTATTTGGATTAATCTCCTACTTTCAAATTATGTCATGATATTATTATGTCCTATATTGTATTTTTACATTATTTATGTTTACTTATAGTGAATACACATTATAGATGTACTTTATTTAAAAAAAATGATCTTTTTAAGGACTTCGTCTCAATCCCCTTTCATTGAGGCATATTTGGTTTTATACACAACTTTCTTTTAAACGGTGTATAAACCCCTTTGACTTTTACGTTTATTCAAAAGGAATATTTTTTATACGAAGCGTTTTGCTAAACGAAAAAAGGTAATGTTTTTCTTTCCGTACTTATGCGGCGACAACAACTTCTCCGCCGCTGTGACCATTATTTGAGTTTCGGCTTCCTCTACAAGCCATCATTTTTTAAATGAAAAATAAATACAAAGTTTTAACTTTCTTTTATTTTGGTATTGAAAATGGTTTTGAAAGTATTTTTATTATATCAATGTGTTGTATTGATATCTTGTGATTGAAATGTGGAAATGTTATGTTTCCTTTATGCATGTTTTATGTGATACGATTATGTTATGGTTTATGATATGTTTAAACCTATTCATATGAGGAATGTATTGGACTTAATAAGTGACGGGTGGAGCTCGTTATAGCTCCTCGATGCATCGGTAGGTCTCATGAGACAACTAGACATGGAATTGGCCGAGGCCCTTTCCCATTTTGATTTATGGTTTTGGCCGAGTCCTTAATCATTTTAGACGTCTTGGCCGAGGCCTTGACAAAATGTTTCAGAATGTCTGGCATTATACATTCCCTCATTATGAAAGTGGTTATTGATATTGCATGAGATTATTCAACCAGTAGAATATCCATGTGAATAAGTAAATGGCATTATCTCATTTTACTTTTTCCATATTATGTTGAAGTTCATGTTTAAAAGGCTTTTGTTTTAGTTATACATTGCCTTAAAAGTTAATGTTTATTTATGAAAGCTTCCGAAATATTGTTATCCTTACTGAGCATTTGAGCTCACCCCTTTCAATGTTTTAATATTTTCCAGGATGTGAAGAAGTATTTTATGAATGACCTGCAGGGATAGTCATAAGAGGATATGAGTGTGGACTATGGAGACTTTTTCTATTGTAGTTTTTCACTTTATGATGTAATGTAACGTTTATGAATGTATCTAGTGTTTCCAAGGCTACTAAACTAATCGGTCTTTCGAGACTTGATCTTTTGTGATCATTCCAATGTTATGAAGTAATGCACCGACTCTGGGTAGCTGGGGTCGGGGCATTACAATTAAGGAATTATAATATATATCATTTAATTTCTTTCTTTCAACCCAACATGAAAATGAAAAAAGTAGTGTCCATGCATACTCACGGCCTACCATCTCCGTCAACTGTGTATTTCATTTCCTATCACTAAATTTAATCAATATATATATATAAATATATGATTAATATAATTTATATTTATATCATGGTTAAAATTTTTGGAGATTATGGAACCATGATCAATATAAGAGGGAAAAAAATATAACAAATCAAAACATGTATGAAAAACAAAGTGATTATTACATGAAACATAACTTTAACATGGAATTGTTAATAATAGAAAATAAAAGTTCATAAGAATATCAAATATGGTATGATATATATATATATATATGAATATGGTTTTTTATATATTTATAATAAACATATATTTATTACAGTAGGTCTTAACATGTGCAATGGAAGTCAAGACTTAAAGTAAGGGTTTTTTGTCGTAATTTTCCTTATTTGAGACATACATTATGTTATGCACCAATATTATTTCATGAGGTGTATATACAGCCACTTTGACATGTAATATCAAGAATTTATTCATCCTAATGATATTTTTTATGTTTCATTTTATGTTATTTATTCATGGGGTTTATGATTCAATATTACCGAGATGGTAAATATTTTATGTTACAATCTCATTATTTATCAAAATTGGTTATGATTAAGTATATAATGTTGAAGTCTCATGATATACCTTTCAATAATTCCAATGATTTTTATTCTACTAATTTTATTCATGATATAATCAAATAATGTTACCATTTTTTCACTCTTTGTTACATAAAAATATTAATAAAATGTTTTTAAGAAAATATTAATTTATTTCTCTCTTTGGTCGGAAATATGTTTTCTTCGAAAACTATGTTTTGTAAAAATGTTTACAAAACTATTTTATTACTCTATTATGATTTTTAAAATACATTTTTACTCATGTTTTACTTTTTCAAAAAAAAATTAATGGAATTGTCATATTGTTTTTCAAAAAAATGCTCGTTCGGATTTTATAATAAATGTAAAAGTAATATTTGTTTTGATGTGTACAGAATAAAAAAATCTGAATTCATGGCCAATAATTTCTTATAGGATTCATTTTTACATTTTTTGGTTTATTTTAAAATAAAAAAAATTCAAAATGGTTTATGTTTTAAAAAATAAAAGTGGAAAGGATATTTTTCCTAATAAATGGTTAAATGATACTTCAAAATTATTTTCCATCTAAGATGAAATTCATTGGGGATATATTTTTCTTATTGGGGATATTATCTAAGGATTCCTTTCATATTATTTCTCTTAACGGTTTATATTTTCTTGGAATGGTTTTTATGAAACCTATTTCTCTTCCACGGGTTATACCATGATAAAATGCTTATGAAACCCACCTCTTTAATGGATTATTCTATTATGAAATGATTATGAAACATGTATCTTTTATATAGGTTATGATATAATGAAATTTTTATGATGCCCATTTCATTTCATGGATTATTATATGATGAATTTTTATGATATTTTGGAACACATAAATATGGTTTTCATTTTGTGATGGGTGGGACCTATATCTCTCTCCAATGCATTAGGTAAAGATTTTTATATCATGAGATAGATAAAACTGTAATGGGGACTGAACTCTATTCGGTAAGATAGGTATGGGGTAGAGACTGATCCCGGTTCAGAAATACATGGATGGAATAGAGATTGAACCCTATTTATTAAAGCAGTTTTTCACTTATGATGGTCTTGGTAGTGAGACTTGACTAATATGAAAATGATTTTATATGCTTTTTTCTATGACACAAATTCCATGTCTTATGAAAATGTTATTCTCTCATGGATCATGTTCTTTGAATTACATTTTGATTCAGATCTTATAAAATGTTAATATTTATTCTATAACTCTGGTTTATGGTCTTTGATATGCAGGGTATAGTTTTCAAATGTTATGATCATGTTGTCATACCCTTATGTTAATTTTATGCTTACATATCTCACTTTTTTACCCTTACTAAGAATTTGGTCTCACCCTTTCATAGGTTTCCTTCCCCCAAGTTATGAATACAAGTATTTCATATGATATATCTAAGAATGGTGATAGTTTTAGAGAATATATTGGTAGATGATGCAATTAATATATGGACTAGTGTTTATGTTTCCAATTTTCCAAAGTCACTAAACTATTATATTTCTCGTGTGTATGTTTATGTAATGTAATGAATATTCATAAAAAATTTATGTAATGTTAATGTAGTTTAGGCCTGGGTTACTATAGTTGGTATTAGAGGATAGGTTTAGTTAACCATTGGAAACTAGGATGAGAAAACCTTAGTGAGATCCCTAAGGACATGTCTACGGATAAGTCTAAGGATGATTCAAAGTATAGGAAAACATCATAGAATTTTGATAAAGGATGTAGAAATATGTTTCAAATAAATACATCCCTTTATATATACTATAATTGGATATGGATCTATCATATATGTACCTAGGGTAACTACCTCAAAAACATCGTATTAAGCTGGACTCGATCAAGAACTGGTGCACGACAACGGGCCTTAATACACCGTTGGATTGACACTCTCAGGGGATATGCTTTAGAAATTAAAAAAACCTTTATGAACCATCATAAAGGATTTAAACATATGATGACTAGGAAGAACCTAGTATAAAAATTAGGTTTTATGGATTAAAAATAATCTTTCATTATTTATAAATTATATAAGTTATTTTTTCAAGATTTTGTGGTTCCCCGCAATGATAATTGTTTTTGAATGTATGATTTTTTATTTTAGTCAATGTATGGAACCCGAAGGAACTATGTTGATGTTAATTATGATGTAAAATGTAGTGATTATTTTCTTCAGAATCCAAACTTTATGGGATATTTAATAAAAAATATTTTTGTTATGGTCACACAACTTTCTCAACCTATGAATCATATTGGACTTCCAAATTAACAAAGGAGGGCATAACATTCTATTGATTCCTTTATAAGGAAACATCAATATTCTTTCATTGGTTATTCTAATCCATTAGTTATTGAACAATGTTTTAATACCACTAGAAAGTTATTTTCCATTATCTAATGTTTAAAACATTAAAAATTCATTTTTGTTTATCTACCATTTAGACGTTTAAGCAGATCAATGGTGGAATCTTATCAAGAATATGATGCAACATGAAGAAATTGACTCCATAGATTGGGATGAGTTCAAGAACATATTTTTTTATGATTAATTTCATTATATTTTTCATAAAAATATGGAAAAATAGTTCCTTGATCTAAGGAAAAAATGATGATGAATCGGTTGGTCCCTATGAGGAAAATTTTACAAGACTTTCAAGGAATACATCTGGTATTATCTTCCAACCTAAAAGTACGGTTGATTTATTCTTATGTATCTTTAAACCAAATATATAAAGGGAGTTATACATAAAATAATTTAGTATAAATAAATACATTTTTTGATTTGAAATCAAGGTTGAAATAGTGATTTTAGTTATGTATCAATCTGATCTTTTTGATAAGAAAATGAAGAAGGAGTTCAGAGGAAAATATAATAACTATACAGAGAAGAAGATGAGATTTTATTTATACTCAAAGTGTGGGAAGAAGTATGGAGGAAATTTCCTTAGGGGGACTAGTAAATTTTTTAAGTATGGAAGGAAATTTAATTGGGTAATTGATTACTAATGTGATTAAAATAAGTTAGGTAATGATGTGAATAGAGAGGAAGCTGCACAAGATGTATCACCCACACTTTATTACTTTAAGTGTAAGGAGAATGGGAATTATTCTAACCAATTCTCAAACCTAAGGTTTATTGATGATGATTGATGTCAGTAACCTCTTAATATGATGGAAAAGGGTAAATCTCATGGGATCACTATTTCTGATGAGGGATGCGATAATGACATGGTTAAAGGTACACTTATCATCCACTCTAGAATTGCTAATGTCTTATTTGAATCTGAATTTTCCCATCCTTTCATATCTAAAAAACTTTTTGTGGGTATCAAGATTCCACCCAAAATATTATATTTGTAATTATCTATAAAATACCATAATGGTATGATGATCACATCTTAAGATTATGATTCCTCTCCAGTTGATGTTGGTGGGAATGTGCTTCCTACAAATCTTTTCATTCTTCCTATGGATGAATTTGATGTCATCTTAGGCATGGATTGGATTTTTCTATATAAAGAAAACATAAATTTTCTAAGAAGTTAAGTTATATTTGATATTCAAAAACAACCTATGATCATCTATCAGTGTAATAATAAGTATAAACTTCTTATTGAGATTAGATCCATTGTATGTGTCTTAATTCCCATTCATAAGTGGTGTTTATCTCAAATGGTTGGGGAGAAACTTGACATCGATGATATTCTTATTGTGTAGGAATTTATTGATTTCTTTTCTAAAGAGTGAACTAGTATTCCACTATAATTTGAAGTTTATTTCTCAACAAAACTCATACCTGGTTCCACACTAATTTCAAAGACTCTCTATAGAATTACTTGATTGAGTTGCAGGAATTGAAGAAGAAACTCCAGAAAAAACAACACAATGGATTTATTCAGTCAAATGTGATACCTTGGGGTGCATTGGTTCTTTTTATAAATAATAAAGATTGACCAATGAAACTCTATATTGATTATCAGAAGATGAATAAGATCATAATTTACAACAAGTTTCCTCTTCCCCATATTGATGACTTGTTTGATCAACTGTGCGGTGCTAAATACTTTTCCAAGATTGGACTTGATTATAAATATCATCAATTAAGGTTCAAGAAAGAGGATATACTCAAAATGTAATTTTATACAAGTTATGGACATTATTAATATATTCATGGATTTAATGAAAAGAGTCTTTTGATATTATCTTGATCATTTTGTGGTGGTATTTATATAAGAAATTATTATTTACACAAGGATTAAGGAAGAGCATAAAGACCACGTGATAATTATTCTAAAGACCCTTAGAAAGGATAACTTGTATGAAAACATTATAAAGTATGATTTTTTTCTACAAAAGGTTTCATTTTGGTTTCATATAATCTCAAGAGAGGGTATATCAGTAGATTCATCAAAGAAAAAGGCTATTAAATGTTTCCCAGACCAACCATGGTGACTCAGATCCATAGTTTTCTTAATTTAGCTAGATATTATCGACAATTTATGGATAATTTCTCACAAATATCTAATACTATGACTAATTTAACATAGAAGGGTACTGAATTTCTATAGATGGATGAATGTGAGGAAAATTTCAAGTAACTAAAGAGAAGATTAGTCAACACACCTATGCCTACATTACCTTGTAGTGGAAAAGGGTTTGTAATCTATAGTGATGCATCCAAGAAGGGATTTGGATGTATTCTTATGAAAAATGACATTGTTATAGCTTATGTATCATGACAACTGAATATTAATGATCAAAATTAATCAAATCCTGGTTTGGAGTTAGCTGCATTAATTTTTGAATTAAATATATAGGTGCATTATATTTATGAAGAGAGGGTTGATATATATATATTGATCACAAATGTTTAAAGTATATATTCACATATAAGGAGTTGAAAATGCACCAGAGAATATGGTTAGAGATGATTAGGTATTATGATTTCTAAATACATTACCATCCTAGGAAAGCAAACAAGGTGGTTGATGCTTTAAGTCGAAAGGATAATGCTAAATTATCCATGATGAGGATTACCAAAGATCCAATATTTCTAGATTTTCAAAGGATATATTTATAAGTCCTGAAGAAAGGGGGAAATCTTATATTTATTAATTAAATGTTCAACCATATTTCCAAGTGAAGATTAAAGAGGTGCAGAACAAAGATGTAGATCTGTAAAGGATGGTGAGAAATGTTCATGAGTTTAACCTTGATCATGATAAAATGATAAGGTATAGTAATCAGGTATGCATTCTTTCCATATCAGATTTGAAGAAGTAGTTGTTAGAGGAATATCATAGTTATTGATTATCTATTAATCCTATAAGTATGAATATGTATAGATATTTGAAATAATACTTCTGGTGGGAATGAATGAAGATAGATATTTTAGATCTTGTATATTGGTGCTTGGTATTTCTGTAAGTAAATCCTAAAAGACAAAAGTCTAAGGGGATTTTTCCTATATTACCCATACCAGAATGTAAATGGTAAAACATCACCATGTATTTTTTTTTGGAATCCCCCAAACCTCTAAAGGGAATAATTATATTTGGGTTGTAGTAAATCTCCTTACTAATATAGCACACTTCATCGCTATCAAAGAATACTTCTCTCTGGATCATCTATCTGAGATATACATTAAGGAAGTGGTAAGGTTTTAAGGAGTACCACATTCCATTGTATCTAATTAGGATCCTTGGTTTAAATAAAATTTCTAGAAAAGTCTTCAAAAATATATTGGTATTAAGTTGAATTTTATTACTGTGTATAATCCCCAAATAGATGGTTAGTCTAAATGAACAATTAAAACCCTGGAGGATAAGTTGAGTTCTTATTTATGGATTTAAAAGGTTCTTGGAATCAACACCTTCTTCTAGTTGAGTTTTCTTATAACAATAAATTTCACTCAAGAATTTATATGGCTACTTATGAATCCCTATATAGAAATAAATATAGATCTCAAATGTTCTAAAAAGAAGTTAGAGAAATAAAGCTATTGGGGCTTGAGATAGCTGAAGAAATTACTGATAATATTAAATCCATTTAGAAAAATATCAAGGAAGATCAGAGTTAGTAGAAAATTTTTGCTAATAATATTTAGTGTGATTTAGAATTTGAATTTGGTGATAAGGTGTTTTTAATAATTTATACATGGAATAAGGTTATGAGATTTAGGAAGAAGGGAAAACTAATCCCTAGGTATATCATTCCTGTTGGATTTTTTAATCATATCGAGATGGTAGCCTATCACTCCATGCTACCACTGAACCTCTTTCAAGTTCACGAAGTGTTCCATGCATCTCTTAATTAATTACATACCTCACCCTTCACATGTACTAAACTTAGATGTCATGACAGAGGATAAGGATATGTCTTATGAGGAACAATCAGTGCAGATTTTGGATCATATAGAGAAAGCTCTATAAAACAAGACAACTCACCTGGTCAAAGATTTTCTGGAAAACCCACCAATTGAGGAATATATGTGGGAACATGATAACATTAGGAGGTAGAAGTATCCTCATTTTTTGTATCATAAGAACAAATTTTAAGGGATAAATTCATTTTTATGGGGGTAGAATGTAACATTGTGAGTTTTAAAAAATTTACTTTTTTCAATTAAATTAAAATTATTTGATTAATTTTGATACATGAAACACTAGTTTGATCATGTGTTATATGAAACACCTATTTAATCTTTCACCACATGCAACTTCAGCATATATTTCATTACACATAACACTAAGTTTTAATAAAACCACAATGTATTTATTTAAACACTTTCATTATAGCCTAAACATTAAACATAGTGATATGAATAGTAATAAACACTTTTTAAATATAAATTATAATTATTTTATATAAATAAAACATATTTATAATAAAATACTTAATTTTCGGTAAATAATTTATCTATTTTGAAAATAGTATTTTCTCGAAAAATTACTTTTTATGAATTTCTTTGAACAGTAATAAAATTAATTTTTTGACACTTTTTTGAAATTTAAATTGATAAAATAAAAATATTTTTTTTAATTTATAGTTTAAAAATTATCTTAGGGTGTATTTTTTGTGATTTTTATGAAAAGTTTCATTCTTTGATAAATAGTAAAAAAATACTGAATCTTAATTGAAAACTACCTGTTTTTTAATTTATTTATAAAGTTAAATTATATTTTAATTTTTTTTTAAAGTTAGATTATTTAAATTATATATCCATTAATATAATTTATTTCTTTTAAATTAATTTCATATAAAATTTTATATAAATACTTTGTAAATTCTTGATCTTTTTTACTTTAAAACCTCACTTTGTCGTCACGTCTGTGGGATTAATATTAAATTGATTTTTTACACTTTTGTGAATGGAGTTTAGAAAAATGTATTACATATCTATAATCATAATAGTTTATAATTTATAATTTATAATAAGGTCCACTTAATTTTTTACCAAAATTAATAGTGAATGTTGTAAAAATTAATTATCGAGGTTAAAGTAAAAAATTGTTTTATCAGGTGTTAAAATAAAAATATAAGGTTAGAAATATCCTACACACTTTTCTAGGAATATTTAAACCATTACACCTTTAGGTTTTTATAATTTTCTAATTTCTACCCTTGTGACATATGAAAAATGTGGGATCACTTATTTCTTTTCAAAAAAATTAAGTGTGTCCTCTCCCCCATTTATAAAAGGTCACCCCTTATCCTCTATTCTTCACACCTTGTAACATATTTGGTTCATCCAATACCTACCCATAAAACTTCCCAAATTTAATCCCCTCATACTAGAATCATTTTTTCGACATAAATCTATCCTAAGAATTATTTGAGTGCAAACCTAAGGAGGATACCCAAAGAAGAGGTAATGTTCATCAACAAGCATCTTTCATTTATTTCCTCCTCCACCCCTTTAAATTATTTTTATATCATGGTTATATAATAACATAGGTATTTTAAATATACTAATATGTTTTTAATATTAATTTTATGACCAATAACGAACTTCAATTCTATCAAATGGGAAACAAAATCATCATTTGTGTGTACGACGGACTACCACCTCGCAAATCAATGTTATTATTTTTTTCTTTACCACCTATAAAGGCTGGTCATAATGATGGAGTTATTTTTTATATATTTTATTTGTGATGTTATTATGATTCTATAATTTTAATATCACACAATCCTTTATACTCTTCATTTTTTGGTAATACGATAATGCCATTCGTGTGTATGACGGACTATCACCTCACGAAGTGATGTGATTCATTCACTCTTTACAATGAATGTAATAAGGATGAGTTTAATAAAAATTTATGAAATATATTAAATAATCATGATTTTGAAATTATAATATATATCATTTACTTTATTTCTTTAAATCTAATAAGAAAATTAAAAAAACATCATTCATGTGCACGTACGGGTTACCATCTCCATAAACGGTGTATTTCATTTCCTATCACTTGATTTTATATATTAATATAGATACATATATAATGAATATAGATGATATTTATATCATCGTTACCATTTTAGATATTATGGAACAATGATAAAATTAATGGGATTAAAAATATAACAAATTAAAACATATATGAAAAATAAAGAAGTTATTACCTGAAATATAACTTTAACATGGAATTGTTAATAAACAGGTAATAAAGGGTTATAGTAAAATAATATATGGTATGATATCTATGAATATATTTTTAAAATATATTTATAATAAACTTATATTTATTACAGGTGGTTTCAATATGTGTTATGGAATTCAATACTTTGGTAATGGATATTTGTCTCAATTTACCTTCTTTGTGACATATGTTATGTTATGCACCTATATTCTTTCACAAGGTGTATATACATCCACTTTGACTTGTAATGTCATGAATTTATTAATCCTCATGATATTTTAAGTTTCAGTGTATGTTATTCCTTTATAGGGATTATGATTCAGTGTTACCAAGATGGTAAATATTTTATGTTACAATCTCATCATTTATCGAGATTGTTTATGATTAAGTCTCCTATATTGAATATCATGATATACCTATCAATAATTATCATTAATTTTATTCTCCCCTAGTTATTCATGTTATCATAAAATAATGATAATATTTTTCCACTCTTTGGTGCATAAAATTGTTATGAAAATATTTTTATGAAAATATTACCTTATTTCTCTCTTTAGTTAAAACTTTATTTTATTCTAAAACCATGTTTGCTAAAAATATTTTAAAAAATTATTTATTACTAACTTATAGTTTTTAAAATTCATTTCTACCCGTGTTTTACTTTTTACAAAATAAATAAAGGAATGTTCACTTCATTTTTTCAAAACAATTCCAGTTTGGATTTTACTGAAAATGTAAAAGGAATATTCATTTTAACATGTATGGCATGAATGAAATTTTCTAATTTCATGAACAATAATTTATTTTAATCTTACTTTATAAGATGACATATATTTGTATTACCTATGAATTAATGGGGATATGATCCAAGAACACCATTCATATTATTTCTATGAAGGGTATATGTTTTTTTGTCATGAGGATTGTGAAACCTGTTTCTCTTCAACAGGTTATACCATGAGAAAATGAATATGAAATCTACTTCTTTCCATAGGTTATTCTATGATAAAATAATTATGTAACATGGATCTTTTACCATCGGTTATGATAAGATGAAATGTGTATGTTATCCATTTCATTTCATGTTTTATGATATGATGAATTTTTATGATCTTGTGGCACACATAAATGTGGTTTTCAGTATGATATGGGTGGGACCAATCTATCCCTCCAATTCATTGAGTAATGAATTATATCTCATGAGAATATAAGGTTGGAATGGGGAGTGAACTTGGTTTAGTAAGATAGGGTTGTAATGGGGAGTGAACCTGGTTTATTAAAGGAATTTTTCCACCATGATGGTCTTGTTAGTGAGACTTGACTAATAAGTATGTGATTTTCTATTCTTATGTCTATGCCACAAATTCCATGCCTTATTCCAATGTTATGCTCACATAAATCATGTTCTTTGAATTCCATTGTGACTTATATCTTTTGAACGAAAAATATTTATTCCATGACTCAAGCTTATGTTCTTTGATATGAAGGGTATGGTTTTAAAATGTTATGCTCTTGTTATCATGCCCTTATGTTAATGATAGGCTTATATATCTCCCTTTTTTACCCTTACTGAGCATCTGAGATCACCCTTTCTTATGTTTCTTTCCCCCATGTTATAAAGAAATGTATTAAGTATGATATTTCTAATAAGTGTTCTATTTGTGAAGAATATAGTGGGAGATGATGTAGCTCACCTATGAACTAATGTTTATGTTTCCATGTTTCCAAATGCATTAAACTATTATGGTCCTTATGAGTGTTTTTGTGTAATGTAATTAATATTCATAAAAAATGATGTAATATCTATGTATGTTAATCTTTGGTTTCGATATAACTACTATGAAAATAGTTTTTCAGGTTTATTTATCACTACATAATTAAATTAACTTTAATAAATTATTTAAATTTTATAAAAGGGTCAATTCACCCCTCTCTCAACCTTTCATACATATTTTTTTCTGGGATCAAGCAATGGGTATCAAAGCATAATACATGTAGGGATATTTATTTTTGTTATTTATTTATTATCTATTTTTGACCATATTCTAGAATTAACCAATTATGGAAAAGATCTATTTGATATGGTAGGAACAAGTTATAATTATGATTATTATCTACAAATACCACCATTATTTTATGGTATTTATTATGGTTATTATCATGTTTAGTTGGTATAATAGTTGAAACATATAAGTATTTATCATTGTAAGACCATGTTAAATCATAAAAACTCCTTGAGGATAATCTAAATACTCTCACAAGAACTAATTCTTTGAAATTTGTTCTTAATTATAAAATAATGAAAATTATTTATTATTATTTTATTCTAAATGTTTTCAGTCATATTTTATTTTGTAAATTTTATCATGACATAAGGAGAATATTTAAAAAAAATCATTATGGTTCTGATAAATTAATTCAAACTAAGCTCAGTATGTTAAGGGAATAATATCATGATCTTAAAATTAGTTAAAATAGAACTATAAATTATATTATTTATATATTCATAAGTATTTTTAATATATTGAATTCTTTAGAAGAATCTTTAGATAATATCATATTTATTGAAATATTTTTAAGCACACTACATAAAAATAGTATGATAGGAAAGTAGAAATTGATGAGAGAAAGGATTTTAAAGAATATAACCTTGATGATATTTCCAAATCATTACTGAAATAGGAGTTAGAATTGAAAAATATTGATGAAGAAGAATTAAGTAAAAGAAAATGAGTGGATTTATAATAATTAATGAATGTTACTTATTACTCATAAAATTATGATTTATAAGAAAATGATAGTGATGATCTTTCTCAAGTTTCTAAAAATTTTAGAAAAATATGGAGGGATATACAAGGATAAGTAGACGGAATTATCCTAATATGATCAAAAAAATATAAGAAAATGGAATGTTGTCCTTAGTGATGTTCTAGGGTTAATTTGTCATGAATAAATGAGGAAGGGGTATATCAAACTTAATTTTACAAAACTCAAATAAAATAATAGAAATAAGTAAATAATTGAAATAAGAGTACTTGTTTCTAGATGGATCTATACTGATGATTCCCATTAAAGTAAAGAATCTAGTACTAAATAGGAAGCAACAAATCTATGTTTAATGTCTATTTAAATCTATTAAGTGAATCTGATTCTGAATCCTATCAATATAATTCTAAATAACATACAATGAATGAATTATATAATGAAATTAAAATATCATATAATTAAATTTTTATGATTGAAAAAATATATAAGGAACTCAAGAAAAATTAAAAAACGTATTGAGGGGAAATTTTGACACTTAAAGAGAATAGAATGTTACGAAATTAAGCTTGAAGTTTTAATGGTAAGATCTATATATATTTTAAAAAAATTAAAAAATAAAATGTTAAACTTAAGAATCACCTTTCTAAAAATGATGAGGCACAATAAATAAAGTTTAATACTATTTTAGATGAAAATGGAAAGATGAGAAATGAAAATGAAAGGTAAAAATAGATCTCTCCAAATTTATTTCAATAAGGGATAGATGAGATAAAATTGTAATATTGAACAAAATGAATAAATTTTAAATTGATCTTTGTTAAGATAATAAACTTCTAGAAATGTAAAAAACCATTATGTTAAAATTACTAAGGGAATTATTTAAAACTTTATTTGTTTTAAGTGTGGAATGAAAAGACACTATGCAAATGAGAGTTCATTAAAATTTCCTCAATCTCTTGGTCACACCAAATTCTTGATGTATAAATCCTTATCATCTATATTGCCTATAAATAAAAGTTTAAAATAAATTTAGATTCCTATGAAAATTTAATCTAACTCGATTGGACCCAAGTTTTCAGGAGTACCAAAATATTCTTAAATATTTATTTATAGGACACGTTCCTTAAATTTTCAAGAAAATAAACCTAGTACATTGATAGTGGGGGTTTGTGACATATAATAGGTGATGACTCAAATTTTTTTATCATTTAACCAATGTGAAGGAGGTAATGTTACATTTGTTTATATATTATAAAGTAACATGAAAGGTTTTAGTGAGGATGGAATATATAATTCAATAACTATTTCGAAATTATTATATTTTGAAGGGTTAAATCATAACATGATAAGTAATTCTTAATTATGTGATGATGGAATGGATTTGAAATTTCAAAATGATAAGTGCATAGTTTGTAATGATGATTTTATCATATTTTATGCAAATAAAAAGGATAATATTTATTCTATTAATCTTACTAAACTTGCAGTGAAAATGTTAAAGTGTTCAAATGTTTTATAATTAGATAATAAAATATGGAATGGGAGGCTTATCCATGTCAACTTTAGAATATTTTTAGACTATCAAAACATCAAAAAGTTTTGTAAATTGTAGAATTAAATATGGGTAATTCTTACTTTTTTGACTCATGTATTAAGGGTAAACAACATAAAGAGTCTATTAGAAATATCAAGGAAGTTTATATGGTAAGGCCTTTATAGATTTGACATCTTTTTTTATTTGGAAAAATATATTTTTCTATTATGGGTGAAAAAGGTATGTAGTTTTCATTATTGATGACTTTAGAATATTTATATGAATATGCATTATTACTCACGAATCTAAAACATTATATAAGTTTTTTCATATCGAAAAATTATTCAAAATAAAAATGGACACTTAATTTTATAAATTATAATTGATAGGGGTGGTAATTTTATGAATTTTAATTTTGAAAATTTTCATGAATAAAATGTATATTCTCATAATTTTTCAGTCCCTAGAATACCAGAAAAATTGTATTTTAGAAAGGAAAAAATATAACTTTGTAGGAACTGATTAGAACCCTGTTAAATGAATTTAATATACCTAGATACCTTTAATTAGAAGATATAAATACATCTATATATATATATATCTAATAGATTTATTTTAAGACCTATTTTATAGAAAACATCGTATGAAAATTGGGAAGGAAAACCAAAAATTGGGTACTTTGGAGTGTTTTTATAAAAAGTTTATATTTTTAACTTTAAAGATTAATTAGATAAATTTGATTCAAAAGGTCATGAAGGTTTGATTTTTGGTTTTTCAAACTATGGAAAATCCTTTGGGGTTTACAATAAAAGAACCATACTAGTTAAAGAATCCATACATGTGAACTTTGATGAAAATATTTATGAATCAACTTGATGAGGAGTTTAGAGATTTTAACTTTAGAGAGGTTGAACTCAAAAATAAAAATGTAAATGTTGATGGAGAGAGTGAATATCATTAAAAATCTTAGAAATCACATAAATATCACTCTTTAGATAAAGTGATTGGAAATGTTGATTCAATAATTCAAACTAGAAATTATTTGAGAAATTTTTATTCTTATCAGGCATTCATTTCTAATTTTGTTCCTAAAAATGTTAATGAAGATTTAACTAGTTTAAATTGGATTATTACTATATAATAATAGTTAAATAAGTTTTCTAGAAAAAAATTGGGTTCTATTTGAACCACCTAAATATTCTTGAGTAATTGGTACTAAATGGATCTTTATAAATAAACTTGATAGATATAGAAATATTTCAATTAATAAGTCTATATTATTAGAAAATGGTTATAGTAGAGAAAAAGGGATATATTTTTATAAATCTCTTTCCTTGGTTGAAATATTGGAATCTATAATAATATTTTTATCTTATACATCTTATCATTGTTTCAAATTACTTCAAATGGATGTAAAAAATAACATTTCTAAAAGGTTATATTTTTAAGGAATTATATATTTGATAAAAACCTAATTTTTTCAAATGATAAGAATCATAATAAAGTATTAATGATTTCTAAAACACATTATAAACTTAATCAAGATCTAATATCATGGTATGAAAGGTTATAAAATTTTCTTTTGCAAAATGATTTTGTTAATGGAAAGAAAGATCCAATAATATTTATTTTGAAAAGTTTCATATTTTATGTAATAATTTTTATGCTATTTAAATTTTAAATAATTATTTACATCATTTAAGTACAAAACACTTTAATGTTAGAAGTAATTTTATAAGAGATCATGTTCAATAAGAAGATATTTTTTGGATTATGTTCTAATAGATGATCAAATAGCTGATATTTTTACTAAACCATTAGATTAAACTAAGGTTGATAGAATTAAAATTAAACTAATGATGATGTAAATATAAAATAAAAGTTTCATTTGAATTTATTTAAGGAATGGTTGTGTCTAGAACATGTTTTTTGAAGGATAAAATCATTTCTCCTCCAGAATTTCAATTTATCTCAACTATTTTTTTTAATTTATCATTATTGTGATATTATGATTATATTTATTCAATAATCATTCTTAATATTCATTAATTATATAGTTTATACACATGATCATAAAAAAATCATTTTTTTCTATTGAGAATGTAAAATCTATTATATCATATGGTTTAATTGTATGATCTTTAACAGTTTGTTTCTCATTAATTCATTTAAAATTATTTTACAATTCCTTAGTTATTTTCATGTGTTTGTGTGGATCATATTAGCATTTCAAGTATATTTTTGAAGATTAATTTACTATTTTATTTAATTATATCTTAAAATATAAACAAAGTTTTGAAGATAAGGAAATTTTAAGAGGAAGTAATGGTGTATATTAAGGGGGGATTTTAAAAAATTTATCTTTTATATCCTTACATTATACTTTTATTCCCAGTTGTTTATGTGCTTATACTATATGAATTTATGGGGAGATTTAATATTTTTTTAATCTATCTTGAAATATATCTTGATCCTATAGTTCTGAAATTTTATTTTTTGAACTTGACCTTTCACTTTAATGTTGTTTATTTTTATGGGAATAACTTTTACAAAAGGTATAGATTATTTTATAAAGTGGGATACATATTTTTCTTGATAATTTTTATAATTTCAAAAGGGGTAAATTTTTTGAAATTAAATTAGTTTTGAATTATCAAAAGGGGATATTTCTGGGTGTATCCTTATCACTTAACTCAATTATAGTCTTGATAATTATAAATATATCATATATTTGTTTATGTTTTGATAAATTACAAACATCTCATTTTATTCCCTTTAACAAGAGTGAATGAATTTATTTTAAGATTCAACTACATATTGAAGAAAACATTATTATTAATATTTTTTATTTAATTATTTATCTTGTTTTTTATGTGTCTTATAAACTGAATTTGGAGAAGAATACATCTCTGTATGAGTTAATTTATAAAACATATATTGAAATTTTTCTATGTAAAAAAATGACTCATCCACAGAATGTATATGACTCATATAAAGGTCTGTTTACTTGAAAGTTTCAAATAACACATATTCAGAATATATGACACAAATTAAAAGACTCTTACATAATAAAAATCACTCATACATAGGATATATGACTCATACATTGATTCATAAATAAAATGTAAGATTGAATCACACATAAAAAAATCTCACAAAGTATGTAATGAATTGTATATAAACATATAATGAAATTTTTACAGCTTAAAGAAATGATACATATATAAATTTAAAATTACTCATATGCACTCAAAACTATATTTTTCTAAAACTTTAAATATTCTCTATTTTATATATCTTTTTATGTCTTGATTTAATGCATGTTCATGTTAACAGTTTCTATTCATTAAATCATTCCATAATTAATTGTTAATTATTTCAATTCTAGGAAAATATATTTGGAAATATTTTATACAAATTTAAATCATAAACATAAATGCATGAAGTGTGTTTAAATATACATTTTTTTCCTGGATATTCATGATATTAAAATTTTAATTATGTGATATATGAAGAGTATGTCTCACATAAGTTGTGGAAGTATTCCAATAACTTTAATATTGATATTTATTATGGTATTAAATTTTCTAATGTGTTCCATTATACATCTTGTTCTTAAGTATTATAATTTTTTGAATAGAACACATGTGAAAATTATTGTTCATTATTTATGATAAAATTTCATATGAAGGTTTTTCTGGGAAATCAACATGTAAAACTCTATAGTACTTCATTAAAATCACAGGCACACTTAATTCTTTGGGAAAAGAAGAAAATACAAAAACTATAATTTTCATGTTAGTATTCATTCATTTAAAAAAAATTAATGTCTCTGTACATAGAGGAAAACTCTATAGTAGTTTATTAAAATAGCAGGTACACCTATTAATTTGGGAAAGGAAAAAAATATAATAACTATTATTTTCATGTTGGTGGGCATTCATTTATAATTTTTTAATTTTAGTGTTCAAAATAATAGGATAATAAAGTTGAGGATATTTTTATTATACGGTTCTACAATATTTTGTGATTATTACTACAACACTCTCAACTATACTATATCATTCTGATCCTTTTCTGTTGATGTTATATTTCTAC
The DNA here is from genome assembly GCA_963277665.1 of Viscum album. NCBI lineage: Eukaryota > Viridiplantae > Streptophyta > Magnoliopsida > Santalales > Viscaceae > Viscum > Viscum album. The sequence goes on along the minus strand of OY728135.1, from coordinate 1,065,289,546 downwards.
CTACACTTTTATAGTTCTTCCAGTTTTGTGGTTATTAATTTTTTTTATTTATTTTTTGGTTTATAATTTTTTATAAAATAAAAGGACCTTAGTGTTAGGGTAACACTACCCCAACAAAAGGTGCATCCAGGTTGTTCCTCTAGGTTGAGAAATTCATTCTCTTGGTTGTGACATGGTATCATAAAGGGAAAATGGTTTGTGCCTTGGTCTAGATAATGTAAATGTTGGTTCTTCATACACTTAAAAATGAAGGTTCTTGGGTTATGTCCCCTGGTGAGAAAAATTCATAATAGTTGGGTTCTTCCTCCAGGTGTAACAAAAACATTATAATAAGGTTGTGAGTTGAGTATCTATTTTATTGGGTATCCTACTCTCATATTGAGGGTGTAAAGAGTATATTTAGGATTACTTTGATCCAAACTACTATAAAAAATATTCCTTTATATTTTATTTTTCTGCTATATAATTAACTTAAATTTGATAAATTATTTTAATTTTATGAAAGAGTCAATTAACCCTCTTATTTACCTTTTTATTATCCTACCAATTGGTACCAAAAATAAATATCCACTTAATTTCATGAATTATATACAAAAAATAAACTAAAAGTTAAATATAAATATTAAAGTGGGGATATATATAATAATATTAGTAAGACTCCTCCTTAATGTAATATTTTATCCCTTCTTTAAATATTATCATCGTCAAAATAGTGTAAACATATTTTAAATATTTTTTTTAGAGAATTAAAAAATAGTTAAAATAATAATAATCACTCCTTATGAAAATTATTTTAAAGAAATAAGGATCCATGAAAACACATGAATAAATTTAATGGTCTATAAAATGATGTGAAATGAATTAAACTTAGATCAAAAGTAAATGAATATTCCTATAAATCATATTATAAAAATGATTTTCTAGTTTCACTGACCAGTAATAAAAAATATATACAAGATCATGAAAATAAACCATAAAATCCAAGAATATTAATCATTCTTACTAACCAAATATAGCATCATGTCACAATAATGATGAATTAAAAACTAATTGAGTTAAAATGAAGTCAGATACTGAAGGAAAATTTATTTTATCCTTCAAGAAGCATCCTGAACTAAATATGATAACATGATATCCATAAATAGATTTAATTATATTTATTACAAACTTTAATTTTTAAGTTTTCATCATTGTATGTTAAAAGGTTATTTTTTCAAAATAACCAATACCTAAAGTCTTAGTAAAAATGTCTCGAAGACAATCATCAGTTGAAATAAATTCTAAAAACATTTCACCCTTTTAAAAATTATCCAAATTAAAATGACATCTAAATTTTCTATGTTTAGTTATTTAATGTTGTAAAGGGTTTTTAGAAATGGAAATTGAAGATGATTTTTCACCCAAAATGAGTAACATATCAAGATACACATCAAGATGATTTTAAATTTACTTAATCAACAATGATTAAGAAAACAACTTTTTGCAGCTATGTATTATGCTTTGGTAGTTGATAAAACAATATATAGTTGTTTTTTAGAACTCAAAAAACTGTGATTTTTTCTATAAAATTAAATTTTCCACTTGTTCTTTTCTTATCTATTTTGCATCCTCTAAAATAAAAAATTGTATAGTTTTTAGAATCAAAAATAGTGTTTTTAGGATAAAATAGAACAAGGTTCACAGAACCATTAACATATTTAATGATCCTTTTTATAGCTACTAAGTATCTTTCCTTTTGATCGAATTAAAATCTTATACATATGCATAAAATAAACATTAAATAATAATGAGAATTATCTAAATAGAATGAGCACCAATCATACCTCTAAAAATATTATTATCTATATATTTTCTAGATTTATCATAATCAAGTTTAAAAAAAAGTACTCATAGGGGTATTTGAACGTTTTCTTAAGTCAAGTACAAATATTTTTATTAACTCTTTAGTATACTTAGACTGATTAAGAAAAATCATATTTACCTTTGAAAAAAAATTAAATTTTAAGAAATAATTTTAATTCTCCCATTAAACCCATATCAAACTCACTTTACATCAAAACCAAAAATTATTTAAAAATAATTTCACCTGAAGAGAAAAAAATATCATCCATATAAAGTTTTAAAATAAAAATTAATTTAGAAAATTTCTATATAAATTAACTATGATCAACATTTCATTTTATAAAACCATTTTTTTAAATAATAGTATATAATATTTCATACTAAGATTTTTTATCTTTTTTGACTCTATAAAGACATTTTAAAAGATTTAAAAGATGATTAGGGTTATTTTTATTCTAAAAACCAGGGGTTTTCGTACATATACTTCCTCATAAATAAATCCATTTAGAACGGAACTATTGACATTCATTTGAATTAATTTAAATCTATGAAAATAGGTATAAGATAATAATAGTATTATATATTCTAACCTTGAAACTATGGAAATTGTTTCATCATAATTTATGTCTTATCCTTGGTTATATCCTTGAGTTACTAATCTGACCTTATTCTTAACAATATTTCTAGATTCATTAAATTTATTCCTAAAAATCCATCTAGTTCCAATAACCTGGGAATATTTCGGTTGTTCAACTAAATCCCAAACTTTATTTCAAGAAAACCAATTTAACACTTATTCTATATAAAATATTTCTGTACAGTTATTTAAATATTAATAAATTTTTTTTGTAAAAAATCATAAATTAAAGTAGAATTACCATAAAAAAAATACTTAATTAATTTTTAGTTTGCGTCCTTGAATCAAATTTCCAACAAATTTATCTAAAGGGTGATCTCTATGTGATTTATAAATTATTTCATATGGGTGAATCTCCCCATCAATATGTGAATTCCTAATTTTAAAATCATTCTCTCTAAAATTAAAATCTCTAAATTATTCTACAATATGATTTAAATAACCATTATTTTCTTTCCAAGTATCCTCATAAAACATAACATGTATAGACTCTTAAAATACCATGGTTATTTTATTATATACTCTTTAAGATTTAATAGAGTTTGAATAACATAAAAACATTGTTATCATATCTTTCATAAAATTTATCTAAGGTGTATTTAGTGTAATAATTTATATTTTGCATATAGATACTCTAAAATATCCAACTTGTTGTTTTTTTATTTTCCAAAGTTCATAAGATGTATTATTTAAAATAGGTCTTAAAATAACACTATTAGATATATATAAATCAATATTTACAACTTATACACAAAAATATCTAGGTGTTTTAAAATCATTTATCATGGTTCTAAGCATCTCTTTTAAAGATCAATTGTTTCTCTCCGTAACACCATTTTTTGTGGTGTTCTAGGGGTTGAAAAAAACTATAAAAATGGAAATTTTCTACATAGAAATTTTCAAATTCCATATTTAAAAAATCTCCATCCCTTTAACATGAAATGGATAAGATTATTTAAACTTTTTAATTTTTAACTAATTTGAAATAAGTGGAAAAATTAGATTTTGTTTTAGATTTATGAGTAATAAAGTAATCACAGGTATATATGATAAAACCATCAACAATTACAAAGACATAAATTTTTCTAATGAGAATAGAATTCTATATAGGTCAAAATAATTCAAGATGAATTATTTGTAGAGGTATTATAGTTTACACTTCCATAATAGTTTAGAAAGAATATTTATATCATTTACCCTTCATGAAAGAGCCACAAATGTTGGTGTTATCCATCTTCACTTTTGAAAGATGTAGTACTCTTTGATGTTTGGATAAATTATAACACTACTGGAAACATGATCTTTCCCAACACTTCTATACCAACGGTTTGTAAAAACCGTTGGTATAGCTACTCTTTCCAAACGGTTCATCAAAACCGTTGGGAAAGGGCCTAAAAACACACCCTTTCCCAACGGTTTTGGTGAACCGTTGGGAAAGAGTGACCTTTCCCAACGGTTCACCAAAACTGTTGGGAAAGGGGTGGATTTTTTCCCTCTTTTTCCTAACGGTTCATCAAAACCGTTGGGAAAGAGTACCCTTTCCCAACGGTTCACCAAAACCGTTGGGAAAGGGTGTGTTTTTAGGCCCTTTCCCAACGGTTTTGATGAACCGTTGGGAAAGGTTACTCTTTCCCAACGGTTTTGATGAACCGTTGGGAAAAAGAGGGAAAAAATCCAGCATTCACCTAACTAAAAATACACCCACCCAGAACCTATCCCAACGGTTCTGAAAACCGTTGGGATAGGTCTATCCCAACGGTTCTGAAAACCGTTGGGATAGGTCTATCCCAACGGTTTTGACAACCGTTGGGATACGTTCATTGATTTTTTTCCAGATCTACTAACGGAGAACATTATATAAATCAAAAATTTAAATAATTATGATAATACATATATATATATTTATGAAATTATGTTTACAAAGTGATGTTAGCCTAGTGGTTAAGTCGTTCGATTATAAACGAGGGGTCCTGGGATCAAATCCCAGCGGGGATTTTATTTTTGGAATTTATATACCAACGGTTCCATTACCGTTGGTATAGATTTCATATTACCTATACCAACGGTTTCCAAAACCGTTGGTATAGGTCTATACCAACGGTTTTCGGAGAACCGTTGGTATAGACCTATCCCAACGGCTTACTTGGCTACGGTTCTCCAAACCGTTGGTATAGGCTATACCAACGATTTGGAGGCCTATACCAACGGTTCCAAACCGTTGGTAAAGGTTAGTTTTCCAGTAGTGTAAAATATAATAAAATTAGCATGGTTATGCCTCCAATACAACAGAATGTTTTATAAAAATTAAACATTTATTCAGTTAACATTTTTAACAATTACATTAGTAAAACTATTTTTAGATACCCAAACAGTTATCATGTTCCTAAAATATCTACTATCCATATACTAAGATTCCTTTTTCAAAATTCTATAGAACATATACCATTAAGGCATATTTAATAAATTTTTGGTACCCATGAATTCTTGGGTCCAATCAGGTTAGAAAAACTATTTTTAGATACCCAAACAGTTTTTAAACATTTATTGATGGGTAATTTTGAGGATGAGGGCCTAGAAATGAAGGTTTTAGTGAGTCCAAGATATTTTGGAAATATCAAGGAACATTCACTTTAAAAATTTCCTTTCATCATACATTTAAAATAAGTAGTTTTAGATACACTTCATTTTGAAAATACTACAAAAAAATTTCTTTTTCAGTTTTAAGTAATTGATTATAATAACCAACATCGGACCTAGTTTTATTAATTTTTCTCATTATTACCATTTTATCATAGATTTAACTTCCTTGAACAAATCTGGTTAGATCTATATTTAAACATTCAACTTCATTTTTCATATTTTCATTTTCATCAATGATAATATTAAATTTATTTTCTTCTACCTGATTATTTTTAGAAATATAATCTTTGAGTTTATGATTTTCCTTTTAAATAACTTCCATATCTATACATATTTTACCATTTGATCTATAATTAGTATTTCTTAACTTTTCATTTTCTCCATGAGAAATCATGTTTTCCTTAGCATGTTTCTTATGATTAATCTTGAGTTCTTTGTATAGATTTGGAATATTCAAAAGATAATTTAATAACCTTCTAATTCAATTATATAATTCATCTATAAAATGGATTTTATATTTATATTCAATGGAGTAATTTTTAGAATCACTTACCTAATTTGAAGAATCCATTAAACATAAAATTTCTAATTCTATTTTAGAACAAGATCCATCACTTGTATCTGAGCCTTCAACACAACTTCATCAAACTATAACAAATATATTCTTCTTTTTTGTCATCTTTTTTATCTTTCCTTTTATCTTCAAGAATTTTTTTTATATACCCCTTTCTTCTATATTCATATAAAGGTGTAACTTAATTCGAAATAGTATTAACTTTTTAGTTTTATCTATAGTCATATAAAAAATAATCTCTTTTAAGTTGGGAATATGGATTTTGATCTAACAATTTCATTAATTTCTCATTGATTTTTATTCTCACAACCACACTCATTTTTTTTACTAATGAATTTTATTTAAGTTAATTTTAAGATTATTTTTATTAGAATATTTATTATTTTTTTCTTGAATTATGGAAGTTCATTACTTTTAATTTAGCTCAAATATTACTCTTCCAAATATTTTATAAATTTTTAAGTAGTCTAAAACCACTATTCGAAACCCTGCATTTGTGTGAAATGTTAGATTTGGGAATCTAAATTTGGTGAATAAACCTAATGTTTGAGTATCTAATTTTTGGTTTATTAATCCAACATTTAGAAATAATTTTTCATTATAAACTGTTATTTTCGAATTATCCTTACATAGAGAAATACTCGGTTGAAAAATTCATCTACAAGATTTGATTTTTGTATATTTTAAGGATTTCTATAATAATTTCATCAGAGAAAATATCTAATTAAAATCTATCTAAATACTATTTCAAAGTCTCTTCAAAAACAGATTAAATCATTCTAATTTATAAGTTAAGTTATGATTTCCATTGGTTGATTAAATTCAAATTTCAAATACATTGTGTGTTTTGAAAATCATAATTAATTTAGTAATATTTATAGATATTATCAACTAAGTAAAAATTAGGATTTAAATTTAATCTCAATGGGTTTTTTCTGATCAAGAAAAATAGCTAATAATATAGTCAAGTATTTTTAAAACAACTCAATGTCTCTCTAATGTTATTAAAGTTGAATCTATTTTAAATTTCATCGAGACTGGTTAGAAATATTTTATTTTCTTCTGCTTTTATACGTACATATTATATTCTTATCCCTCTCATTAAATTTGTTTTTTAGGAATACACCTTGTTCGTTCTTATTTTTATCCATTGTTTTGTATCTTTCCTACTACTGATAAGTTTTTTTTTGTTATTGAGTCATTTGATCATTCTCTACAGAAAACCAGATTTTATTCAAAAGGTTTGTGTGGTGAAGTCTTTCTTATATTCCTCTGAATATATATTATTCTATCATTTTTTAAGGAAACTATTAGATGAATCTATATTCAATAATTTACATCTTATATTTATTCTTCTAGATTTTCTTCATTTACTATTAATTTGTGTTTGTTGAGGTTCCTTGTAAACAAACATAAAAGCCCTATAAAAGCCTTTTATAAGGTGTTAACTTCCAACACCCAGTTTTCAATGTCCCTAGATAAAAGAACATATTTATTAATAATCATAAATCTTATAAAGGGAGCATTAGTGGAGTATACTGGGCGATCATTGTTCTTTGAACCACTATAAAAAATTTGTATTCTTTTCTTTATTATTTTATTGTTTATTCTATTTGTAGAAAAGAGAACATTATCTCTTTCAAAATCACAAAGAGGGATCAATTTTAATTTTTTCAAGTGTTTTAAAATGAACTCAATTCACTCCTTCTCCCTATTATGTCTTCAGGTTTATTCTTTCCAACAATTGGTATTAAAGGAGGGAACTTTGAAGAATATTATTATGATCGAGCAAGATTGTGTTAAAATTATCTATGAAGAAACATATATATATCATATCTCAAATAATGTATGTCGATGATAATATATTCTTATATCAATGGAAAAATTATGTGTACTGTAAAGCCTATATGTTTATCTATTTTTAGAATATCGGTTTCGTGGATTATATAGAGGTTGTTAAACTATATTAAATCCCAAAAGAATAACTATAAAATTGGTATGACTCAAAATAATCTGAATATTATACTAATTTTAGAGCCATGAATGCAATATTTTGTGGACATATACCTAATGAATTATGTCATGTATCTTAGTGCACTACTACATTTGAGACATGGTATACAGTTGTAGTTTCCTATAAAGGAATGATAATGTTAGAAAGTTAAGGTAAAATACTACTAAATTAAAATTTGATACTTTCAAATTTTATTAAGGAGAAATTATTACTCAAATGAATAGAATATTAACAGAAATAGTCAATGGTGTTTCTTCTAGGTGAACTCTAATTCCATAACCAAATAAGGAATTAAAGGTACATATAGTTTTACCCTCAAAGTGGAATTAAATTGCTACTATTGTTAGAAAATCCACACCTATTGAAGATTTAATAATAAAGTAATTGATTATGTAGTAACCTGACCCTATAAGGCCTGAATCTAGTGTCTACTATCAATTACATTAGTATGATTACAAGGAATTAAATACTGAGGAACTGATCAGTTTAGTAGTCTTGGTAAACCAGATACAGACATGATTCTTCTATTACAAATGAATATAATAATTACGACTTAATTTTTTTCTAAATAAGTAAGTTAACGAATAAATTTATTCCCTTTAGAATATCCCTGTATTTATTTCATAGTATGATTATTGGATTCCTAGGGGAAAGGAAACAAAATAAGGATGAGATCAAATGCTTAGTAAGGGTAATGTATAGTGGAAGAAATAGTGAATCAATGAGAATAATAATTATGGCATGGTAAAGAATTTAACACACATGAAAAGTAATCAATATGATAAAAAGGAAGTGAATAGACAATAAGGTAAGGTAAATGAAAACACATTTCATTCAGATAACTAGATATATAAAAAATAATATGGTAAGGTAAGAAACTAAAACACATGTCATTTAATCAATGAACAGAAATTGAAATATATCCAAAGATATGTTGATGAAAAATCTCATGGATGAATAATAACTAAACCTAAATGATGGAAATGATTTCTTAATGGACATTGTGTCTAAGGAACATGAAAACCTATACTGTCAATACCCTTCATAACGTGGTTTAAATATATGGATAGAAACCCATTTAATTTGTGCAACTTATTTGTCTCATGAGAACCTTTCAATGCATAGAGTAGATATATGAATTCTGGGATCCTCCCCTAATTTCCTATCCAAATAATCCCTCATATTGAATAGTCGAAATAAATAATATGCCTTATCAAATATTTTTATTCAAAAAAGAATACGAAATTATCAATATTTCCACAAATAATCAAATAAATATCAAAATAGAAATTGTTTGTAAAATGATATATGGTTTAGGAAATAGTAATATCCATGATAAATGAAGTGGATAATTTAAGAGAAAATTAAATGTTTAATAATCATAGGATATTAAATATTTTCTGGGGACTAACAGATGAATCGTGGAAGTGAATACTATCCATGGAAAAATCAACAATAAACCATATATAGGAAGAATAAGGATTGTATTAATGAATAATATATCCCAAGTTGATTATAATAAATGGGTTTTGTCGTTGATGAATAAAAATACTATAAAAATGTATTTCAAAAACATTCTTGAGGAAAATATCCATTTATTTTGGAAACCCATTTGAAAAAAATCATTGAAAACACTTTTAAAAACACTATCTTTAAAAAAATTAACATTTTAAACATATAAAGGAATATTCAAATAAGTTTTGGTAGGTGATTTTGTATAATATATACGAGTTAAAAATAACATTCCATTTGCGCGTAAAAATGTTAGAAAAAAACCTTATTTAGAAAGCGATACAAAGATTCCTTTGTAAACATTGAGAAAATACAAAAAGGGGTAAATAAGTATTTACCAAATAATTTTAAATACATTTTTAAAAAAAAAATTAATAAAACATGGTTTTTAGAATAAAATAGGTTCTTATAATAAATATATAAATTAATTCAGGTTTTCTTAAAAACATTTTCTTAAACATTTTGAGTACCAAAGAGTAGAGAAATTGTACTAATACTTGGAAATTGTCATATATAACCATATGAAAATAAAATAAAAGGTTTTATTAGAAAATGATCAAATAATTTCCTCTTATGTAAATTTAAGTGTAAATAATCCCAAATAAAATGAGATTGTGAAGTAAAACCCTTGTAAATACTATAACATTGAAGTGGGAATCAATCAACGAATAGATTATGTGAATTAACTATAAATACACATAAGGAAGTGGAAATAGATCAATAGATTATCAAATTCATTAAACACATAATCACATAATATTAGCAATAATGAGGAATTATTATAACCCAATGAAAGAGAAATTGGGTTATGAAATATCTTTTCTAATTGGTAACTTTTAACTCAAATATCCTTAGATGAAATAATTCAAATTTAAACTCAAAATATCATGAAGAATGAATGAATCAGGATATTATATGAAAATGTGTAAGCATGTACACCATATATAAAAGAAAGTAGGTTCACAACAATAAATTTATTGTTTCAAAAGGAAGTTAACTTTCAAAAACGGAAGTGATATTTCAAAGATAATAATTAATATGTTCTTGAAAAGAATAATATTTAAACATTCCAAAGTATCTCATACCACTTTGAAACTTTTGAATCATAATCTCCATGAAGTAATATCATCAAATGAAACTAGAATATCATGATAATAAATAGTTTCATGATATTACAATTCAAATTTCATTGTAAGCACTATATAAAATAAACTAGGTTCATAATAATAAATAATTCTTAGTAGAATTTAAATTCAGACAAAATCCCTTACCTTGTCCCAGATTTGTCTTGTGTGTCTTTATACTCTTGAATAAAAAAACATATGTTAATTATTTGATTTATTGAGAAACTTTTCATGTTTATCATAATTTTTAATTCACTTATTACTATATTTTATATAACTACTTAATAAATTATGTTTACATTGGGTGTATTTGACCAAGTTTTGTTTATGTGTCCAAAACAACTTGGTTGGGTCAACTATGGTCCAATGGGTCTTTATATAAAATCTATTGAATATTAATCATTACATAATTATAATATTTATTCATCAATTATACTTTTAAAACTAATAATTAATTATTGTTATGAAAAATGAATCAACGTTACAATCCTAGAGATGGTAGGTCATACGGACGCATTAGTAACGTTCTCATTTTTCAATGATTGTTATGGAAACAAGGTTAGTAGACTTATATATTTCTAGAATGATATTTATATCATAAATAACATATTAATTAATTATATATAATTATGTATATAATTCTTGTGATGCAAAAGTAATCACATCATGTTGATGATGTGGTAGTCCACACGTCCATGAACGACATTGTCACTTTTTAAGTGTGTGAAAGGGTAATAAAGAAAATGATATATATTATATTTACATATATATAATTATGTCATATATAGGTTTTTTATGTCACATAGGTTTAAATAAAACCATCCTTTATATGTTCTGTGTATAGTGTGAATGAATCGTATCGCTTTGATGGGGTTACAGTCCACACTTCCACAAATGATGTTATCGTATTTACACAAAATGAAAAATATACTGGTATGTGTTATAAAAGAATTAAATAATCTTAAAGAAATAATAAATATCCTATATAACATATATAAATTTAGTGTCCAACATAATGTCCACCATGACATGTAGTAAATGAATAAATGAACGATTATCATTTCATGAGGTGGTAGTTCGTCGTACATGTAAGCAATATGTTCATTACCCATTATATGTAAGTGTGTGTAATTTTCAGTATAACACTTAGAATAAAAACATAATAGTATATTGAGGATAATTTTTTATACATATATTCATGGATTAAGAATATTTTATTAGGAGGAGAATGGAAATAAAAACTAGAGAGATTAAGGAAAGATGTTACCTCTTATTTAGGTAACTTATTTTGGTTTCTACCAAAAGGATTCATTGGATTGATTAATGAAAAATGTGATACTTATCGATTGGGTGTAGAACTTTTATTATATATTTTGGAATATCTTGGTTGATCCAAAGTGTCATTATAGTTGTGAGGAAGTGGTAGGATTTGAGGCCTTCTATAGTAGAGGAGGAGTGACACTCTTATAAATTTTGGGAAAGGGAATTCCACCCTCTTTTTTTCACTGCATGTAGATCCAATAATAGTAAAAATTATATAAAATGGATGATGGTGTCTAAATTGGTCTATAAAATGTCTTTTGAACAAATTTATAAGTCATTTTTTCCCTGGAGATTATGGTTTAGTCCATTGTTAAGCTAAATTTCAGCTTAATCGTTATAATTGATTTTAATTACTTTCACTAATTTTTTTGGTAAAAAAATTATTTTAACTCATTAGATATTATAAATTATGATGATTTAAAATATTTAATTCATTTTTCCAAATTCCAATTACATAAGTGGTAGATATTAATTTAAATTTAATCCCGCAGATGGGATGACAATGAGGGTTTTAAAAGTAAAAACATTTGAAAGTTTTCTATGTTTGTATAATCAATTTGAAAGTAAAATTGATTATAATGATCTAAATTGGATTAATTTAAAAAACTATTATCTAATTAAACTTTAAAACTATTTTTAAATATGATTTAACCTTCTATATAAATTAGATGAAAAAGTAGTTTTGAACTAAAATTCAATATTTTTCACTGTTTATTTAAAAACAAAACTTCACAGAAAAATACCAAAAAATTAACCTAACCTAATTTTTATGTATCTATTTAAAATATGAAGTCTATTTTACATAAAAAATCTATAAAATTTTCAAAAATATTATTTTAAATAGTTTCACCATTAAAAGGTGGTAAAAGTGTCTTAATAAAAAATTGTTTTTATGTGTAATATTGAGTTTGTTCTTATCTTATTCTTATAAAATCTATTAGATGAGTGTAAAAAAATATTTTAATTGAATATAATATAATATAATATATATATATATATATATTACTTTAATATGAATCAATAATTGTAATTAATTTAATTTATTAGGATAAAATAGTGTTGTGAGCATAAAAATAGTTTTCTATAAAAATATTCCCTTTATATTCAATTGGTTCTTATATTCATTTATAAATAATTAATAAAAAATATTTAATTTTATATTTTAATAAACCATATATTTTCATAAGGTAGTTAATACTATTCATAACCACTAACTTAACATCTTGGTTAAGTCTTATTATTTTAAATAATAATATTTTATAATAAATTATTGTTCGGTAAAGGTCGATCTTACGTGTAATGCAAGCCATCAAAGAAAGTCTCAATTGCATGTAATGCATGCTAACTCAGTGTTTAATTCTTTGAAATATATAGAATAATTTTTTTATAAGATGGTTCCTCTCCAGAAAACCAAGGCACAATAAATATAAAGGAAAATAAATAAAAAAGTCTAAAATATAGAAACATATTACAATCTTTATTATGAAAAGTAAGTAAGTCAGTAGGAAGTTCATCAAGCCAGGTAATGTCATGATTGACTCCCATGTTTTCAAGACTAGCAGGAACCATGTTTGCTTCCCGATATATATGAGTGATGATGTAGTTGATGTCAACAAAAGAACGAATGCAGTCCATCCAATAGGTGTTGATCGGCCACACAAGATGTATCACACCATTCCAAACTGCTTACACAATGGTGGTCGAATCACTCTAAATCCAAAGGTTGTTCTAACCATGTTGTTTGGAAAAAAAAGACGACATGAATCATACCCATCATTTCAGATTCTAGTGAGGAAGCAATGCCACAGCTACCATAGAAGAAACCAATTATCTGACCAATATGATTCCTGAAGATGGCGCCACAGCCTACAGGTCCTGGATTTCCTTTGGAACCACCATCCACATTAACCTTAATCCATCCTGGAAGAGGGGCATGCCAGAAGACTTCAAAAGTACGGTGAGGTTGGAAATAGTTTCCAGTAATATGTAATCGTCTAAGGATGCCAAAGTTGTGCACCGTGTTGTTGCAGTGACCCTTTTAGATCGAAGTGGCTTCACGAATGGCAATGAGAATCCGAGTCCATCCAGCATTAAGACTATATGATCATTTATTATGAATAAGATGATTTATATCATACCAGATCACGTGGTGAAGCTTAGCGACAACAGTAAGGAAAATGTTCTTAATTTTCTGAGAACTATTTATATCCACACATCTCTTTAATTGATATTTGACAGAGTCATGCATCTACCATCTTCAATCAAAAATGTAAAAAATATTATTCCAAATAGTAGAAGTAGTGGAACAAGAAATAAATATATGATTCGCATCTTCTCTATGTTGAATTCAGAAACTACATTTAGAATAGAGTTGAAAACTAGATGATTGAAGACGATCATTAGTGGGTAGTCTTTTATGAGAAAGCTTCCAAATTAGATTAAATCTTGAGGGTTTTATACAAGGTTTTTCAAAAAAAAATTAACCACCCAAAATCAATTTCAAAGTTACAAAAAAAGCGGCGGTAAAAGTTTTTAGAATCAAGAATGTCATTGTGATAAGGTTCCCAAACTAAGAAATCACCAGTGTTAGAGAAGGGGTAGGTTTCAATGAAATTCATAAAGTTATCAATAAGAGAATAATTTCAATAATTAAGAACATCTCTGATAGAGAGGTTGGTGTTTTCAGGGATTTGGTCATGGGAAACCCTGGAAATTAAAGGAGTGCTAGCCCAGTTATCTAACCAGAAGTTCATTGAGGAGTTTCTATAGACCATCCACCTGCAGTTATTCATAATGGCAGAAAAGGAATGTTTTATGGATGTCCAGATAGAGGAGGAAATAAATATAGAGTTTCCTTTATTAAGTTTTTGAAGAAATCTATTTTTAAGGAAGTTGATAGAATCAAATTTTTTATAGAAAGTATTCCAAGTGAGAATGTCTTGAAGAGCCTCATTAAAATTTTTAATATTATTAATTTTAATACCTCCCTTATCAATTGGTTAGAAACAAGTTGACCAGGGGATGGTGACAAGTTTCCTTTCCACAGTACTACCAGTCCAAACAAAATTTTTAATTGAGGTATTCATTTTCTTATAATACTATAAGGTCATTTGTATACCATAATAAAGTAAAACATTTTAGAGACAATGGTGTATTTGACAAGGTATATTTTACCCACCATAGAGAGGTATTTTCCTTTCCAAGAGGAAATTTTATTTATTACTTGATTGGAAACATCAAGGAAATGACAAGATTTGGGTCTTCCCCAAAATATGGGGATACCTAGGTACTTAAAATGGATAGATTCCTCATTTATACCTAAGCCACTTATAATGATTCATTTTTTATTAGGGGGAAAATTATTTCCAAAGAAGATTGAAGATTTCTTCCAGCTAATCGTTTGACCATAGATTTTCTCATAATGAGAAATGGAATTTTTGAGGGTTCGAATTTTTCTTTTATCACCTTGAAGAAAAAAAATGATATCATCATCATACAACAGGTTAATAGGAGAGTTCATATTTTTCAAAACATGTATGGGTTTAAATTTGTTTTGATCAACTAGAAAAGTGAGAAGTCGACTAATATAGTCCTCCGCAATGGAGAAAAGGGTGGAAGAAAGAGGGTCCCCTGTCTGACATCTTTAGTGCATTTGAAATATCCCCTGGGGGAACCATTAATAAAAATGTAGATAGAGGCCGAATTGAACAATGTTCGGATAGTAGTGATAAAAGCATCACTAAAACCAAAATATTAAAGCACTTTAAAAATAAAAATCTAGTCCATGGTATCGAAGGCTTTTTTAATTTCAAGTTTAATGGAAATATTATTACCTCTGTTGGTTTTGTTTAAGGTGTTAAAGCACTCAAAATAAAGACAAATACAATTTTGGATGGATCTACCATTAATAAACCCAAATTTAGTCTAGAAAACTAATTCTTCATTGATAGAAGAAATCCTTTTAACAATTATTTCCATGATGATTTTATATAGGGTGTTAATGAGGGCAATGGACTTAAACAAGTGTATCTTAGAAGAATTGTCAACCTTTGGAATTTGAGAGAGAAATTGGGTGTTTAGACGATGAGGGAGAACACCATTGGAGAAGAAGGATTTGAAAATATTTCAAACATCAAAATTAATAATATCCCAGTAGTGTTAAAAGAAACCATTATTAAATCCATCAGGGACAGGAGCACTATCAGGATTTAAATTAAAGACAGTGTCTTTAATTTCATAATCAAGTAGAATGTTAAGAAGAAAGTTGTTATCTTCATCACTAACCACCATCGGAATTATCTCAGGTAAGAGGTCTTTGTTATTATCAGGTCCATTAAAGATAGATTCAAAATAAGAAACAATGTGGTAGTCAATATCATTTTCATTTTCTAAAATTTTTTCACCATCTTTTAAAGAGGTAACAGTTCTACAATCTTTCTAATCTCTTTGAAATAAAATATAGAACTTAGTGTTTCTGTCACCATCGAATAACCATTTTACTTTGAAAACTTGTTTCCTCATCTTCTCCTTAAATGTGAGCAAAGAATTCTACTTTATCGAAATGTTGACTTCATGATTTGGATCAGTGCTAAAGTAAGAATTCATGCTATTATTTTGAAGCTGATTAAGTTCATTCTCAAGGAGGAGGATATCCTTGTATATTTGTTTGACATGAGAGCTACACCAACCTTTAAGCATCTGTTTAAGATACTTTAATTTGGAAGGGAAAGCAAAATCATCATTTCAATGAGTCATGGAGAGCCAAAATTTCTTCATGATGTCAGTGCATTCAGTGTTAGAGAACCAAGAATTATTAAATATAAAATGAAGTGGATGTTTAACAGTGTTGGTGGAGACATTGATAAAAATAGGATGATGATCGGAATGGAGCTTGTAAAGGGTGGTGCTGGAAATGGTGTCCCATTTACCAAGATCAGGAACATTTGTGAAGGCTCTATCCAGTTTGGAGGCGACCATCCTATTGTAGTGTTTTCTATACCAGGTGTATTTGGTACTCGTAAGATTTATTTTACTGTGGTTTTTGTCTTCGATAGTGGTTTTTAATTCTCTCATAGAGATCATAGCATGTGAAGGACAAATATTCTCACTTGAATTGAGAATAGCGTTGAAGTCTCCAATTATAAACCAAGGTGCCTGAGTACTATTACGTAGATAAGTGAGATCATCCCAAAGAGTTCTCCTATCTTGATATCTATTCTTGGAATAAACAAAGGAGTAGAAAATATGAGTTCCCTCAGGAAAAAAATAACATGTGAATTCTTTATCTGATATGTTAAAAATATTGACATTTTGAAAATAATAGTGCGAGAAGATCCATAGAGAATCAACTGTAGAGGAATTTTTAGTTGCACGAGTGAAGGAATATCCATGCTGACATAAGTGGTGGAACTTGGGAGATAAAATGATTTTAGGTTCAACAATAGAAAACAAAATAGGGTAGTGCATGATGATTATTATTTTTAAAATAGATAGTGTTTCAGAGTTGGAAATACCCTGACATTTCCAAAAAAGGATCTTCATTTAGACCTAGATTTGGAGTTAGAACTCCCCTTTTTTTGTTTCTCGAACCCTTGTTTCTAGAAGATCTTCTAATTTTTTTAGAAGTAATTGGTCTCTTGGTCATTTCCTGATTGATTATAGAAGTAGGAGAGCTATTTGTGCTACCTATCTTAGATTTCTCCTTGATAGGTAAATCTATAGTGTTTTTAGTGCTATTGGGATCATGTTTATACTCATTCTGAGTATTCAAGTCCACAACATTTGCATGCATAACACGGTCATGAGATATACCTACTGATTTAATTCCATATTGAAGAGATTTTGTACTTGAAACAGTTGAGTTAGGTCCATGAGTTTATATACCTGAATTCATTCCTAGTTACTACCAAGAATCCAGTGGTGGTGTGTCCATCAGGCTCGAATAAGCAAGAGTTCCCTCTGCTTTCCTCTACAGACATGGGAAAGCAAGATCTAATGAATTGCACAGAACTGTGGTGTATTTTTTGGCAAACCAAGGTTCAGGTGACAGCCCCTTGGTGTGGGAACTACCGATGCCAATTTATTGTTCAGAACAATCAATTAACATACCACTTCCCATATCAGAGTTAGGTTTGAGTTTGTATTTATTCTACTCATATGTAGTTGCAATAACTTGTTTGGTCTTAGGTAGTGTGCCTACCTGTTTAGAATTACAATTTCCATAGCATTCCTATTGGAGTTCTCTTCCTGTTATCTTATAGTTATCCTTTACAGGTAACTTCATGGTGTTTTTAGTGATTTTGGAATCATGTTTATCATCATTCTGAGTATTCAGGTTCACAACATTCGCAGGAATAACACTATCATTATATTAAGATATACCTACTAATTTAATGCCAGAGTAAAGAGATGTTGTACCTGAAACAGTTGAGTAAGTTCCATGAGATGATGTACCTGAGTGCATTTCTATTTTTTGTCCAAAATCCAGTGATGGTGTGTCCTTTGCAATAACCTGTTTGGTCTCAGGCAGTGTGCCTACCTATTTTGCATCACAGCCTGTAGAGGATTCTGGAGGATGCAGAACTGGTAATGCAGTATTATTTGTGATGAATCCTCCAGCTGAGGTTGATTCATTACCCAAACCCAAATATGGGGGCAAGTGGCTGCAATTTGGTGACTCTTATTGGAGTGTTATTCCTACAACCATGTTACCAACAGAGTTACCAATAGCTTTCCCCTTTACATTACCATCAAGCATAGATATTCTTGTTCTCAAGGAAGAATTACTTGAATCAAGATAATTAGAAATAATAATACTTGTGGGGGTAGATACCTTACCTGTATCATTCTCCCCAATTTTATTTTCCTGCTGTTTTTTGAATAACATCCATAATACTGGATTCAAGCTCATTAAGGAGGTGGTAATCTTTACTTTCTTCTTCTTCTACAAGATCATCCCAGGAGGAAATCAAAGTGTTCATTACAGATTTTCATTTAATGGATTTCTTCACCCTTACCTCATTATTTCTTTTAGAAGATTCAGGGATGTTAGTGATGGGTGGATTTCCTTTTTTGTTATTTTCTATTTTCTTCCATTCATTTTCTATCGGTTGGACCACTTGTTTTCTAATCACAATATAATTTTCTATAGTGTGGCCAATAATTTTGAAAATTTCACAGTATGGTGGTTTTTTCTCATATTCTATCCTAATTTCTATTTTATATTCTTTAGAAGAGAATATTATTGAATTAGAAAGTCATGCAGCAAGGTTAACCTCAACTATTACGCATGCAAAGAGGCCTAAATCAGCATTTAATGTTCTTTGGTCAATTTTTAGTGGTAATCCAATGCAAGACACAATTTCATTATGTATTTTAGGATTCCACATGTACCAATTTAATCCATTTAATTTGGAACATATTTGGGCCATTGTATTCCTATGAGTGTAAGGGTTGAACGCATACTCCCATTAAAAAATCTTGAGTAAAATAGATTTTAAATTTAGGCTACCAGTTTCCCATAATATAACTCCCATTCAAAAATCCTAAGTAAACCAAATTTTAAATTTAGGTTACCAGTTTCCAATACTCTATCAAGGTCAGATTGGGAATTGAATATAAAGTGAAAATGTCTGAGACCTATGGGAACTAGTTTCCAATTCGATATACCCCCACAGTTTTCCAATTCATCCAAAATTTAATTTTGATGCACGAAGCACTAAAATACATTTCTAAAGGATATTAAGGCCCATAAAGGAGTGATAATTCTAAATATTGGGCTCTAACTATTTTACAAAACTAATACGATTAATATATTAATCACTAACCTATGTAATGTCTTGGTTAAAATGTCATTTTTTTAGTTGAACAATTTTACAAATAAATATTAATGATGAATAATAATTATGGAATGGTAAATAATAGGACACACATACCAAGTCATTAATAGGCTGAAAAGGAAGTGAATGAAAAATACAGTAAGGTAAATGAAAACACATGACATTCAAATAACTATGTAAGGTAAAATAAATATAGAAAGGTAAGAAACTCAAAAATATTACATTTAATCAATGAAATGAAAATAAAATGTATGCATAGATATGTCAACACAAAATATAATGGATGAATAACAACTGAAACTAAATGAGGGAAATTATTTCATAATGGACATCATGTCTGAGGCACATGAAAACCTCTACCATCAAGACCTTTCACAATATGGTTTAAAACTATAGATAGAAACCCATTAAATTAGCTCAACTTATTTATCTCATAAGAACCTATTGATGCATCGAGGAGCTATATAATTCCTAGGATCCTCAGTTTATTGCCTATCCAAAGCATTGCTCATATCGAATAGTCAAAAAAATATGACATATCAAATATCCATATTAAATAAAGAATATGAAGTTATCAATATTTCCACAAATAATAAAATAACAATAAAAGTAGATAGAATATATAAAATGGTAAATGATTTATGAAATAGTAATATCCATGATAAATTAAATGGATAATTTAGGGGAAAATTCAATGTGAAATGATTATAGAAGATAGAATCATTCAATTGGACTAACAATTGAATCAAGTAAGTGAATAATATCCTTGGTTAAATTAATAATAAACCATCCAGATTAAGAATAATGATGGTATCAATAAATAATATATCCCAAGTGTATTAAAATAAAGTTTTGTTATTTAATATGAATAGAAATACTATAAAAAATCTTTTAAAAACATTATTGATGATAAGTTATTTTTATTTTTGAAAAAAAATTATTTGAAAATCAATTTTTAAAATATTTTCTTTAAAAAAAGTGTACTTTTTAAACATTAAAATGAATCCTAAAATAAATGATTGTAGTTAATTCCATAAAAGTCATACGAGTTAAAAATAATATTCATTTTTCACGTAAAAGGGTTAGAAAATTCTTTGTTTAGAAAAAAACAAGAAGATTCCAATGAAAACATTGATAAAAGAAAAAAAGTGTAAAACACTCTTTAATAAGTCATTTTAAAGAAATTTTTAAATTTTTTTTAATAAAATAAGGTTTTTAGAAGAAAACATGTTCTCTGACTATAGAGATAAATGATGTCAAGCTTTCTTTAAAACATTTTCTAAAACATTTTGAGTACCGAAGAGTGGGAAAATGGTACTAATACTTGACAATGGTCATGAAAACCCATAGAAGGATAAAATTAAAGGGTTTATTAGACAAAGATCAAATAATTTAATCTGATGGAAATTCAATTGTAAACAATTCCAAATAAAATGATATTCTGAAGTAAAATCCTCGAGAAGACCATAACATTTAAGTGAGAATCAATCAACGAATAGATTATATGTATCAACTATAAATACACCTAAGGTAGTGTAAATAAATAAATAGATAGTAAAATTAATTATACACATAATCACAGAATATTAATGATAATGAGGAAATAGTATAACCTAATGAAAAATTAATTGGGTTATGAAATCTCTTTTCCACTTGGAAACTTTTAACTCAAATCCTATTAAATAAAATAATTCAAATTGAAACTCAAAATATCATGAATAATGAATGAATCATGATATTATTTGACATAGTGGAAGTATGTATACTATATATATAATAAATTAGGTGTAAACCAATAAATTTATTATTTTAATAGAAATTTAACAATCACAAAAGGAAGTGAGATTGCAAAGATAATCATTAAAAACGTTCTTGAGGAGAATAATCTTTAAACATTCCAAAGTGTCTCATACAACTTTAAAACATTTGAATCATAATATCAATGAAGGAATATCATTAAAAGAAACTCATGATATCATGATACTAAATATTTTCATGATATAACATTTCAAAAGGCAGTATATTCACCTTATAAAAGAAACTAGGTGCATAACAACCAATAAGTCTCAATGGAATATAAATTAATACAAAATCCATTACCTTACATCTGTTTTGTCTCATGTGTCTTTATATTCCTGAATAAAAAACTTATTTTAATTATTTACTTTATTTATAACATTTTACATATTTATCATAACTTTTATTTAACTTATTAATATATTTTAGACAACTACTTAAACAATTATGTTCACATCAGGTGTTTTTTACCAAATTTGGTTTATCTGTCCAAAAAAACTTTGTTAGGTCAACTATGGTCAAAGGGGTCATTATTTAATATATACAGAGTAATAATAATTAAATAGTTTTAATATTTATAAATAAATTATACTTTTAAAATTAATCATTAACTTTGGTTATGAAAAATTAATCAATGTTACAATCATGGATACAATAGGCTATACGTACACATGAGTAACGTTCTCATTTTTCAATGATCGTTATGGAAAGAAGGTAAGTAGAATTATAGATTTAAATATTGTTCATTATATCATAAATACCATATTAATTAATCATATATACTTATATATATGATTATTGGGATGTAAAAGGAATCACATCATGTCAAGGAGGCGATAGTCCACACGTCCACAGACAACATTATCACTTTTTAAGTGTGTGAATGGGTAATAAAGAAAATGATATATAGTATATTTTTAGACATATAATTTTTTCATGAATATAATATTGATTTATTTTATTTCTCATATTTTTAATTAAAATAATAATTTATACATTTCATGTATAGTGTGAATGAATCAGATCACTATGAGAGTGCGGTAGTCCAGACTTCCACAAATGTTGTTATCATATTTACAAAAAATGGAAAGTATGAGGGTATGTGTTATAAAAAATTAAATAAAATTAAATAAATAATAAATATCCTATATAAAATATATTAAAATATTTTTTAATGTAATGTCCACCATGAGAGTTGGTAAAAGAAAAATGAATAATCATCATTTTGTGGAGTGATAGTTCGTCATACACGTAAACAGTATGTCCATTACCCATTAGATGGATGTTTTTGTAAATATAGATCTAAAACTTATTGTAAAAAAATATTATTATATTTAGTATAATTTTTTTATTATATAATCATGAAAAAAAATAATATTTTATTGGGTGGATAATGGAAATAAAACTTGAGAGCTTAAGGGAAGATGTTACCTCTTAATCTGGTAACTTATTTTGGTTTATAAAAAAAGTATTCCTTGGATTGATTTCTAAAAAAATTGAGAATAATAGGTTGGGGTGAGGTATTTTAGGATATATTTTTTAAGATATTAGTCTATCCAAAGTGTTTGGATTGGTGTGAAGAAGTGGGAGGAGAGGAGGCCTTTTTATAGTGGAGGAGTGACACTCTTTTAAATTTTGGGAATAGGAATTCAACCCATATTTTTTCCATTTAAAGTGGATTAAATAATGATCCCAAGTAGATAAAAGTGATGATAGGGTATAAATATGGTCATAAAATGGATTTTGGACAAGTTTATAGGTCATTTCAGCCCCTAAGATTATGGTTTAGTCTATTGTTAAGCTTAATTTTACCTTAATCGTTGTAATTAATTTTAATTAATTTCACTAATATTTTTTTTCAAAAACAAATTTAATATTATTATACATTATAAATTATTATGATTAAAAATATGGAATATATTTTTACAAATTCCATCACAGAAGTGGCAGAAATTAATTTAAATTTAATCATGCAGAAGGGACGACAAGGTGGGTTTTTAAAGTCAAAACGTCTGAAAGTTTGCTATGTTTTTATAGTCAATTTCAAAGTGAAATTGATTCCAATGATATAAATAGGATTAATTGATAAAAATATGTTCTAATTAAACTTTAAAAATAATTTAAAATATTATTTAACCTTGTAAATAAATTAAATAAAAATCATTTTTGAATAAAAATTCAGTATTTTTACAATTCATTAAAAAATAAAACTTCATAGAAAAATACCAAAAAATTGCCCTAACCTAATTTTTATGTTTATTTTTGAAATAAAATTTTTATTTTGAAATATAAAATCTATAAAAATTTTGAATTTTTTATTTTAAATAGTTTTACTATTAAAAGGCGGTAAAAGTGCATTAAAAAAATATTGGCTTTTATGTGTAATATTGAGTTTTTTCTTATATTATGCTTATAAAATTTATTATATGAGTGAAAAATATTTGATAAAATATATATTATATATATTAAATTAATATTACTCACTAACTATAATTAATTCAGTTTATTACGATAAAATAGCTTTGAGAGTATAAAAATAGTTTTCTATAAAAATATTCTCATTGTATTCAATTGGTTATTATATTCATTTCTAATTAATTAGTAACCAATGATATCATTTTATATTTCCATAAACCTTATATTTTCATAAGTTATTTAATATTATTCCTGACTTCTACCTTAACATCTAGGTTAATTCTTATTATATTAAATAATCATATTTAAGAATATATTATTGTTCATTAAAACTCGGTCTTATGTGGAATGAAATCCATCAAAGAATATCGCTTTTGCGTGTAATGCATGCTAACTTAGGGTTTGATGAACTTAAGTATATTGAATCTATTGATTCTATTTTAAATATTAAATATATTATAAATCCTCCAGATATTATATTCCCTTACGTGATTGGTGTTGTGTTTCATACACGCTACCGAATATAAGGTTCTTACTTTAGAATTTCGTGGTGTTATAGACTGTTAATATAATGATGTAAAATGATATAATGAAATCCAAGGATAAATATTTTATTATGATCAAGAATTAGAATACATCCCTTGAATTTCCTATTCTAAAAGAATAAAATAAGTTTAAGGAGGATGTTATATACTCAAATGATTCAAGTAATTCAAACTCTAGAGAGGAACTGAATCACCTATCTATATGATTCAATAAGTTATATAAAAGGAATAAAGTATTCAATAATTATTTTAATTATTATAAGAATAATGGTTAAAAACTGAAATATTTTGGGTGTCATAAGTTTAAACATATAGGGCATATCATACTCGATTTCCTATACCAGAAGGAAATAATAAAAATAGAGAAGAATATTCAAATGAAATTAGGTATGAGTGAAAAGGAAATAAGGATATTAAGGATATGTGGAGTGATTTTTAATATTCTATTATCTTTTTAATTTTTGATTAAAATAGGATAAATAAAATTAAAAGGAAAACAATTTCTTTATGGATAATTAAGATGAGGTAAAAATCCATTGGGACAGAAATGTAATATTTTATATGGAAAGTGGCTTCTCGAGGAACATTAGTGGAGACTTTTCAAATTTCCATGCACTGTCAAAAGTTGATAGAGGCTTGGTTACATTTGGTGAAAATTATAAAGTCAATTTCATTGGAGTTGATTTAGTTAGAGATCCAAAATCAATCCTGATCAAAAAAGTTTTATATGTCCAATGATTTAAGCACAATCTGATAAGCATATCTCATCTCTATGATGATGCATTTTCTATTAACATCTCTAAAAATTATTTTTCCATATTTAAATATAAACTGCTTGTGTTTTGATCAACTAGAACTAGAAAAATTTAAACCTTAGACCATAGTTCCTAGGGTGAATAGAAATTTAATTATTTAAGTGATGAAATAATTGAATCACGTATATGACATAGGATACTTATATATTGTAATATATTTTCCCTATCTAATTTATCTAGGAATTGTTTAGTTTTAGATATTTCAAATATTCAGTTTGATGAGAAGAAACTTTGTGATTCATGTCAAATTAGAAAGCATGATAAATCATCATTCAAATTACATAACAAGATTGTTACTTTTAAACATTAAAAACTTATCTATGTGGATTTTTTTGGACCCTCTAGAGTAGAAAGATTTTCTGGAAGAATATTTTTCTCTGTTTTAATTGATTAATTTTATTGATTTACATGGGTTTAGTTTTAATAATTTAAAATTGAAACTTTTTCAGTTTTTTTAAGTTTTATTAATTTTGTTCAAAATGAAAAATATTTAAAAATAATTTCATTAAGAAGTGATCACGGAGGATAATTTGAGAATTAGGAATTTAATTCTTTATTCACAATCATGGGTATTAAATAAACATTTATTATTCTAAGAACTCCTTGATAGAATTAAATTATAGAAAAAAGAAATATGACTATTTGAATATATGAATTCATTGATTCTTTGAATAAATTGAGGCTTGACTCTTCTGAAGATATTTTTGACATAAAATTATAATATGATAAAAATCAACCGAGTTTTAAAGAAAATAAAACTATAGAACCTGAAAGTAACTTACTTAGATAGATTAGAACCTTAAAAAACCTCCCTTTAGATATTGATATAGGAGACCAAGGTGAAGGAGTTAGGACTAAAAGGAATGTAGGAAACCTAGATGAGATCTCTACCTTCATATCCCATTTTGAACCTAAGATAGTAAAGTAGCCTTAGATGATGATAGTTGGATATTAGCTATGTTGGGATAAATAGACTATTTTAGGAGGAATTAAGTTTGTGAATTAGTTGATAGGACCTCAAACCAACCAACGATAGGACCCAAATGATTATTTACAGATAAAAAGGATGATAAAGGTGTTTAAATTAAGAATAAATCTAGTCTAGTTGTTAATGGTTAAAACTAAGAGTAAGGAATATATTATAAGGAAATATTTTCCCTTGTTTTTATGATTAAATAAATTATGAAAATTTTGGATTATGCATCTCATATGAGTTTTAAATTATACTATATTGATGTAATTTATTTATTTTTAAATGGTTTTTTAATGTTTGAGTTTATTTTAAATAAATTCCAGATTTTGAAAACCCTCATATACAAAATTCTATTTTTAAACATACTAAAACTCTTAATGGTCATAAACAAGCACCAAGGGATTGGTATGAAATATTGAGTTCTTTTATTTTTTTTTTTAAATGTTTTTTAGTAGGATTAGATTATCCTAATAATTTTATGAAAAAAATATTTTTATATTTTATTAGTTCAAATTTATGTATATGGGATTATTTTTGTGTCAACTAATCGAAAAATTTGTAATGATTTTTCAAAACTTATGAAAAAATAATTTGATATTAGTATGATGTGATAATTGGATTTCTTTAAAAGATTTCAAATTTACCAAAATGGTTTTATAAATTCTTTAAGATGAAGTAAATATATTATTAATTTGTTAAAAAAATTTGTACTTGAAAATTGAAAGTCTTATGAAACTCACATATGTATTAATATAAAAATTAATTTGGATGAATTTGGAATAATTTTTTGAAATAACTTCTATATAGGTATGATTTAATGTTTTTTATATCTTACTAATAGTAGACCAGAAATCATGTTTTATATTTTTTGGTGTAACATTTTAATCAAGCCCTGAAGAATCTAATCTAAGTATTTTTAAAAGAGTTTTTATAAATTTAAATAGAACGATTTTTTTATCTATTCTTTATCCAAAAACTTCATAATTTTATTTAGTTTCATATTCAAATACTAATTTTGGAGGGTGTATATTAGCTCAAAAAAGAACCTCGGGTGCTTTTCACTTTTAGGAAATTTCCTAGTTTCATGGTTGGTAAAAAACAACATTTAGTTGCATTTTCAACTATTCGAGTAGAATATATATTTTTTGGAATTTGTTATGAACATGTTTTGTGGATGAAACGTGCACTTTTGGACTTTTAAATTAAGTTTAATCATATTCTGATTTTATGTCATAATACTAGTTCTATTAATATTTCAAAAAATAATTGTATTCATTATTGGACTAAGAATATTAATATAAGGAATCATTTTCAAAGTGAACATCTCCAAAAAGTAAATATATATTTATAATTTATTAATATTGAGTAGCAAATTATAGATATTTTTACTAATCCCCTTCCCACTACTAGTTTTGATTTTATTGAGGTTGATTTGGGTATATATAATTTTAAGTAAAGGTTTTAATTTTAATATTTATAATTGATTTAGTTTAAAAATCTGTTTTATTCTATATTTATTATTTTTAATGTTTTATTTAATTTTATTAATTACTCATTTATTTGATTTTGTTAGATTAAAATTTTATTTGAGTACTTTTTTTATGAAATTTTCTTTTCATTTAAAAAACCCAAAATGATTACACTATAAAATTGGATTGGGAAACAAAAATATCTCCTGAAAAACATAAAATTTAAACATTATCTATCTCGTACCTTAGAACTATTTCCTTTTTGGTAGCTCGATATCTCAATCACTTTTGAACCTTAGATTTTTATGAACATTGAACCTTCAGATTCTCATGATGGTGAAGACTAAATGAATAGATGAGTCTAGTCAAAGTGGTCTGATGAGGCATAGATCTTATAGTTCTGAGAAAAAAGTAATGCAAGGAAATATTTTAAATTTTGAATGACTTTTTTATAAAAATCCATTATTGAAGAAAGCACTATTTTTTCAAGTCCTGTAATACATGTTTGATGTTAGTAATACATATTATGTATAAAAAAGTGGTAAAATAGTTTTATAATAATGCCCAATTCAGTTTTAGTGATAGATAATATATCATTTCCTCAAAGGTGAATGAAAAAAAACTATTTTTTGATGGTAGATATGGCTCAAATCTTTAAGTGTCCTCATAAATGAGTTTTTCATTTCAATATTCAATATATTGGGCATAATGTTCATAAATATTTGGATATCATGTCTTTCCTATTTGGAATAACCTAAATCAAGAAGATAATGGTGAAATATTTAGAGGCTTATCATAAAGTTATAGTAATAATTATTTAGTGTGAAATTGTTCCAAGGATTGTTGAATTAGATAAAATTCTCTTTCCATACATGTACATTATGTTTCTAATGTAGAGCGACATAAAACTCAATATCATTAGGTACATGTTATGGTTGATGAATTATTTTTGTTAGAGGGATTCCAGAATGAAATTTTATCCCTATATAAAATTGGTTTCTCTTGTTCTTTACAAGAGAGTAATGATTGGTGACATCTGAATAAGGTTGAGATTTAATCATAGAAATGTGATGTCTATTGGAACTCTAAAGAATTTTGGATTATTTTATAGTTAGATAAGAGGAAAGTGGATTCCTATTGGCATTGAGGAAGAAGAAAAATCTGGATATCATGTTGAGGGGGAGCACAAAATCTTAAAATCTATTGGTTCTGTGAGATATCATGAAGTGGTGATTGGAGAATATATAATTAAAGGAGATTTTGGTATACCTCAAGTGGCTGCAGAATAAGAGGACTCATCTATTGGTGTAGAAAATATTTTTATCACTACCATGAGAAGGAAATTATTATAATAGAGTATTCCTTTTAGGGTTATAGGAATACTTCATCTTCTAAGAGTTTATTAAGAACCATATACAAAGGGAAATCATAAAAATGTGATGCTTCCAAACCCTAGAAGAATAGAGGATTATACATCTATTGATGAGGTTGTTTAGTAGGTTAGTTAATTTTATCAAACTGTTTATGTTTCTAAAGAATTATTTAATGATGTTTTTGAGTTAATTGATAAAGGAAGAGATGATATAGTTTCTTGAGTTGAGGAAAGAGTTGAGTAGTTTTTTTAATATTGAGAATAACAAGTACAATAAACTACTCATTCTCAAGGTTATAAAAGTAAAAAAAATCAGGTTGAGGAAGATCACTCTGTTCATCAATTAAGTACCACAGTAGTTGATACAACTGAATTTATTAAGTACCAATCATGTTATTTTGTTTAAAATCATTTAGAGAATATTGTTGAAAAATATACTGAATCTACAGAAGTTTTTAGAGAACTATCTTCTCATTATAGAGATAGTATAGTGGTACAATCACTTTAGTTATTTTAGGTTGGAAAATCCCCTACAAAGGTTAAAGAAGTACCTTTGGGATCTAGAGATGATTCCAGTTGTGATGCTCAAGTTTAATGTTTTGCTGAAGGTATCTTCTCAAGGCTTGACTAATTGAAGGATTAAGTTGTGAACCATTGGTAAAAACTCCAGAGTTCTTAGAAGGTTGTTGGAGATTGAAGGAATTCGTCTATTTCCATAACTGGGTTTAAGTCTCACAAGACTCAATATCAAAATTTCAAAAAAAATCTAATTTCTAAGAAATATTTTGATGCATTAAAGTGATATCTCTCTATCCAATTTGTCTGTTTGTAAGGAGATATGGCTTCAAAATCATATTTTGGTGATTTTAAGAAGTTCATGTTAAATTATTTTGAGTCTATCAGAGCTAGTTCGAGTCAAGGAAGATACTCTACTTATAATATAGTAGGATCTATAAATATTCATAGAAGAATAGAGTTTTTTCATATTATCTATCTACCATGGCTGAGAAAATTTAAATTTTATAGTTTTATAATGTACCCCTTTACACTTTTCTATAAAATAAGAAAGAACTAGTTGACGAGTTGACTTCTACAAATACAGGAGTTTTAATTTTGGTCAACCAATAGGGTTGAGTGATGGAAAAATATGTTTAATATTCTAATATTTTTTATAATTTTTTTAAGGTAAATTTGGTTGAAGTGTTGAAAATGTTTCAAAAATAAAATATTTTAATGAAATAATGGGTTAGTTTGATGAACCATAATTTCAAGGAGTTTATGTAATAGATTATTGTTTTGATTCATACTATCATAGATTCCCTCACCACAAAATACTCATCCTCTAAGAGGTATAAACTTGAACCTTCTTATGATCCTATACCTTAACCTGATTATCCTTTAGACAAAACTTTATTGTAATTTGCGATGATTTATAAATTTTCTTTTTTTTATATTTATTTTCTATTTACTAAAATTTTATGTTTCTAAGACCATTCATCTTTCAGGATACATTTATTTTTAGTCTAACTAACATTCAATTAAAATTTTTTTTCTACATTGACTATTTTTAAATTTAGATCTATAATTTTTTTTATTTCAAAAAAAGGGGTTAAATTTGGATAAACACAACATTATGATATATGATTATAAAATAATATCTATAAATATATATTATTTTATTATTAACTAAAATCTATATTTTTTATCATATTTCTATGGTTTTTCCTCATAAAAAAGGGGCATATTATTGGGCATACATATTTTTATCCAACAATTTTATTAATTTCTCATTGATTTTGGCACTCACAAAAACCCTCATTTGTTTTTTTAATGAATTTTTTTAGTGAATTTTAGGGTTATGTTTATTGTAATATTTATTTCTTTTTCCTGGAATTATGGAATTTATTTACTCTTAATTCAGATGAAATATTATTCTTATTTGTATTTTGGACATTTTTAAGTATTCTGGAATCATTGTTCAAAGCCCTATGTTTGAGCTAAACATTAGGTTTCGGAAGCTAACTTTTTTAGAGAACCCCTATATTTCAATATCTAACATTTTGTTTATTAACCCAATGTTTGGAGTCAACTATAAACTATGAACCTTAATTTAGAGTTATTATTATGTAGAGAAATCCTATGTCAAATAATTCATCTATAGGATTTGAATTTTGGATATTTCGGAGATTTATACAATGATTTATCTTGAGTAAATATCTCTTTAAAATCTATTCAAGGTCCATTTAAAAGGATCTTAAAAATGGATTAAATTATTATAATTTCTAAGGGAAGTTATTACTTTTAGTGGCTGATTAAATTTCAATTTGAAATATATTGATAATTTTTAAAATCATAATTTATCTGGTGATATTTCTAGATCTTCTTGACCAAGTTAAAAGCAAGCTTCTTATTTAATATCAATGGGTTTTATCTTATCGAAAACAATATCATATATATTTTTTAAATATTTGTATTTATAATGTTATACAAGATGAATATCTTTCAAATTTCATCAAGGTTTATTGAGAATATTTCTACTACTATAGTTTTCGTACCAACCAGTTATAATATACTGCATCTTTCTGAAGTTATTTTTCAAGACTACACCTTGATCATTCTTGTTTTAATCTAATATTGTTTTTATCCTACTATTTAGAAGTTTTTTTATTGATAATTATTCATATAATCATTCTCTACAGAAACCCAGAGTTTCTTCAGAAGGACTATGCTATGAAGTCTTTCTTATATTCCTCTGATGATATCTTATTCTTTCGATTATGGAGTAAATTGTGAGATGAAAAAAATATTATATAATATGTATCTTATCCTTTTTCTTCTAGATTGTTGGATTCTCTTACTATATTAGGATTGTTGAGGTTCCCTATATAATAACATGAAATCTCTATAAAAGATTTTCTATAAGGTGCCAACTACCTACACTCAGTCATAGTGGTCCCAAAATAAAATGACATGTTTAGTGAAAATCACCAAGATAATAGAGAGAGAATTGGTGGGGTTTAATTTAGTATCATTACACCTAGAACCACTATAAATATTATTATGTTCAATTATTTATTATTTCACTACTTAGTCTATGTGATAAAAAGAGAATAGTGTTTCTTTTCAAATCATAAAGGGGGATATATTTTAATTTTTTCAATTGTTTTTAAAAGAAAAAATTTCATCCCCCTCCCCCCCCCCACCTCTTGGATATTCATGTTTATTCAGACCAATATTTTTTTCATTCTTGAATATACCTTTGTTTTTTTACACTCCTTTGGCAACATGATCTATGTCATCACTATCATTTCCATGTAACTCAAAACCTGAGGAGTAACTAATAACATTCATTTTTATTTAAAATACACTTATTTTCTTTTACAAAATTCTTCTTCATAAATATTGTTCAATTCTAACTCATATTTTTTTAAATAACTAATTAGTTCATCCAGCTAATATTCTTTAAAATTCTTACTCATTAATTGTTACCTTTTATGTATACCATTTTTTAGGTAGATATATTAAAACTCTTTCAACTAAAATAGTATTATCTAGAGATTATCCTATATCATTCATGTTATTTATAATTAAAGAAAAATGGTGAAACATTTGATTTATAGTTTCATTTTCTTCTATTTTAAAGCCTTGATATTCTTCCCTTACTATACAAATATTAGTTCTATTCAGTTTATCATTAACCATAATGAGTAGTTTTTAATATTCTTCACATTCCATGTGTAGTTTTAAATTTTGAAATGTGAATGAATTCATTTTGGTTAATAGGATAGAAATATATGTTCAATATGTTATAATTAATATATATTTTAAATCATTGGTGTAATTTCTTGCACCTCCTAATTGGATTGAGAAGTGACAGAGGTGTTAATTGCCTTAAGTGACATACACAAGACACCAATGGATATAAATAAATACCAAGGTATTAGGAAAATGTTAGGGGACTGTTTTTAATTTAAAGATAAAGTAACTAATCAGTATTGAACAATAAAAATCCAAGACTATATATATGATGCATGAACAAAACCATGAAATCTAAAACAAAAACCAAACAACCAACAATATCCTAGTAATAATAGATACATGACAAAAAAACTAACAAGAACAAAAGTATAACAAGACCAAAATTATAACAAGACAAAAAGTATAACAAGACCAAAACCAATAAAATACCCCATTCATCTAGCTCCATACCCCAACTCCACCTACCAATCCTAAGGCATCATGGTGAATCTCTAGAGAAAAATGATATTTCCCCCTTTCCTAATTACTGATAAATGACATATGAAAATGCATTGAAGTTACGAATCTAAGTGTGACTATAAAATCATTAAGTTTTTTACAAATACATATCAACTCATTCCACTAGGATAACAATTAGTTAGCACATTTTATATGAAAAAGTGCATAAGTAATTAAAAAATTTTATATAAGAACCATAACTAATTTCCATACAAAACAATAAACAAATCATGTTAATCATTTCTCATTATTTGGAATATCCATTTCTTTGTTACCACACACAAACACACACACCCATTTATGAAAATTGATAGTTCTATACTAATGAGAGATCTCTCATTGGTCCACCAATTCATCACAAGGTGACCAATATCCGGGTGCCCCAATGGAACATGCCCCTTCCTCATATTCACATCCACAAATGAACTCATGCCAATCATGTATGCCAAATTCAATTTCGTATACAACCTTTTATTTCTTAAACAAAATTCATCAAAACTTTCATGAATCACAATAATTCCTTAATTTAAAAAATATCATTTTAAAATCTTAGAAAAATAGTTTTTTTTGAAAATCATCCAATTTCCAACAATTCAAATTCCATAACCAAAAATGGATTTCCATTAGGAATCGCACACGGTTTACACAATGATTTTAAGATAAAAATTTAATTAAAACTAATACTTAAAGTTATAAGTCAAGTGAATATGAGATATAATCCACCAACCTCTTAATAGATATTGAAAATAGATAATGGAACTTAGATCTTATAGATTATATCTCACTACACCTTCCCTTTATAACAATTGTGGATCTACAACACACTTTGATTCACCTAAAAGTTTCTTCTGGATTGAATGGAATCATTTATCAAGCCTAGGGAGGTATATAAGTTTTAGATACTATGTAATTAGGGAACTAATAAGGCTTTTGGGACATAATTCAAATTAAAACCGAAAATTTCAGGGAATTAACTATACATCACATTGTTAGGCCACAGGTTTTATAAAACTATACACCAATCATGTGGTGTTATTGTATTAATCCCACACCTCACACAGTTAGCTCACATGGTTAGAAAAAATATGTTCCAATCATGATTTTCCATCTATTTTACTTTTCATGGTTTCTCATAGGCACTTTCCTAGTTTTTCTTAACCATTTTTCAAGCATGTGTCTACCCAATGACTCCTAACAAATTTTTCACAGTTTCCTGGAGGTGGTTCATGGTTTCCATGAACTATGAACTAAATGTGAACCTCCAGAAACACCTCCAAAACATGTAAAAATCTACCTGAACCTTCTAAAACTTAACCCAAGCATTATTTAAGCTCAAAATACAAAAAATGTGGTAACGAACCTAAAAATGGGGGTTTTAAGATCAAAACTAGTGAGAGTATCATGATCATCCTCATGGAGTTGGAAGGGTTTTACCATATCCATACAATGGACAATACTTATATTCTTCATATATGCTTCCTTCTGAACATGCAAATATCCATAATCAGTACCATCAAAAAAATGGTGGTTTTATGGAACACAACCATTATTATAACTTGTTCCTACCATATTAAATTAATATTTCACTTAAATAGTAAAGTCTAAGATATGGTTATATAAACAAAAGATAAATATAAATTTAAGCTAATAATCCTTTCAAGTTCAACCCTCTAATACCAATTTTTTCCAGTAAGCAGAATGGATGAAAGTTCAAGAGGGGGTAGAATTGACCTCTTTAAAAAAATTAATGAATTTTCAAAGTTAATATAATTTAACATTGGAAAATCAAATATAAGCATGGGTATTTTTTCAGTAGTTCAGACCAAAGTGATCTTATATCTACTCTTTACACTCCTAATGTGAGAGTATGGAAGCCTCTAAATAGTGACCTGACTTTTGAAAGGAGTTGCAACCTTCTACAACTACCTTTTCACACCTAGAGACACATACCCTATATTTCAATTTTCAAACATAAAGGCACAACCCAAGAACATTCCTATTTAAGTGGAGGAAGAACCAACCTTTCCTTTGTTTTAACTAAGGCACAATGAAAACCTCTTCCTTTTATCAAACTAGAGCAAAAACAGGCATAACTTTTGTAAGGGGTATTATAACCCGACACTAGGTTTTTTATTTTGAGTGTAAAATAATAAACCAATAATCACTCCCATATAAAAGATAGTAAGACTACATAATTATAGAAACTAGATTTAAATGGTGAGAGCATGAGATTTGGTGTAGTAAGAATCACTTAGGCAGCACATGTTTAGTACGTTGAAGTTCACCACAAAAAAAATAATTGCAGTGGTAGTGATCATAAAATGTATAGTTCAAGTATCCTAGGTAGTTCTTGTATCCTCAATAATTCTATTGTTTTTTACTAGTTCTACAAAACTCTATATATGTAGAGTTTCTTCATGAATAACATCTTTTGATAATCTATAAATCTAAAAAAAGATATATACATAAACTCATTAGAACATTTAATGCAGAAATAAATATTCCCATAATAATAAATATTAAATTAGTTGGAATAATCCAAAAAAACATGTGATACAAACTATTCATTTTACAAACAATTTAAATTTTAATATTATAATTTC
Source organism: Viscum album (assembly GCA_963277665.1). NCBI lineage: Eukaryota > Viridiplantae > Streptophyta > Magnoliopsida > Santalales > Viscaceae > Viscum > Viscum album. The sequence goes on along the minus strand of OY728135.1, from coordinate 1,065,253,796 downwards.
CATGAATCAAGCATAAATATTTATACATGATTTTATCCCTATAATGTTCATTTAGTTCAATATAAAACACTTCCAAACAATTTTTTATGGAATAAAAATAATTAACAAGTCATTATGGGATAATTAAAACAAAAAAACAATCATTATGAATATATAGTAAATTGAAATATGAAAAATAATGAAAAATATAGAATATTTTGAGTTTTAGAAAACATATTATTAAATAATTCATAAGAATGAATCTATAACATCAGTGTAAAATTCATTTTATATTCTATATAAATATCAATTTCAATATAAGTATTAATTTTTCATAAGTATCATTATTTGTTAGCATGAATGTGTGTAATCATCATGTTTGTGTTATGAATAAACATAATTTCAATTTACATAAACATAAGTCTCTATATAAGCATCATTTTTATGTTCTGTGTAAGAATGATTTTAGTTTTCATAAACATGAGTATCCACATAAGCATCATTTTTATTTTTTCATGAACAACAGTTTGAACCGTATAAAGATCATTTTAGTTTAAGCATGATTACTTTACAAAAATTCAACTTCTTAAGGATGGATGTATAGATGTGTAAGCATAATGTTTCTCCGTCATAAGGATGATCATAAAACTATAAGGGTAAAACTTAAAAATGTAAGGATGTTTCTAATGAATATAAGAATCATTTAACACTTTGAAAAATTTCAACATGTGAGTTATAACCTAACACATACAAACATTGATTTTTCTCTAAAATTAGTTCATGAAACACATAAAAAACATCAAGAACAACAATAAAAAAAATCAATATTATTATTAAGTTGTCTAATACTCAAATACATTTCTTGAATCATGTTAGAGGGAATAAAATATTAAAAAAATTAATTATCAAACCATAATAAAGTGGTGTTTCAAGGATCTACTCAACATAATAGGAATTCCCATTAAAAGGGAAAATGGTGGAGGTATTAGAAACACATTAAATAAAGTACCTATAAAGAGTAATGACAAGAATATGAGTTCCAAAAAAATCTATAAAGATAAGTGAATTTATTATGGTATGCATGGTCAAATTTTTAGATTTTTATATAAATAATTGGAATAAATATCTTTTTATGAAGTTGAAAGAAAATCTGTAAAACATAGTTGCTAACTATAGAAAGGGAGGTATAGAAAATATTTTAATAATTCTAAACATCATAATAATTTCTCTATTGGAGATTTCAATTAAATTATAGATGGTATGAAATGAAAACAATGGTGAGCATACAATATCAAATTTATTCCTTTGAGAAATAGATTTTGGGGTCTGTTTAAAGAAAATCACCATGCAGAAAGTCGTGATAAGAGGAGTTCCAAATATTTTTTTTGAAAAAAAGATATATTGGAATCATAATAATAATATTTAGAAGATAGAGAGGAGTTCACATGTTGATAAATCCTATGTAAAATAAGCATCCCAAAGTAAGTTATATATCGAAAAACCTAATGAATCTTATAGGGATAAATCAGATAGTAAGATAATTTGCACATGAAAATTCCAAATGATGAAGTTTTAAAAGATGTTTTTTGGTAAAAATACTCAAGGAAAGAGTGCCTATGATTTGGGTCATGAAGAAGAGATCAGTCTCAAGAAAAATAAAGAGAAATTTGACTCTATAAAAATAATTTCATACCTAAAAATGGATTTCAAATTGAATGATAAAAGAAAACGATTTCTCCACTATTACTAACCATTTTCCTCAACTTGCGTGAAGTGGAAGGTCCCCTATCCCCATGAATATAATTTTTTTTAGCTATTATAAAAATATTTTCATGTATTTTTGTAGATTTGATTCATGATGAAATAGCATCCAGATATGGAAAGTGTTATTGTGACATGATACAAATTTCCAACTGATGTTGGATGCAGTGAAAGTTATATCTTACTTAATCTAGGATTACAAGAATATTAGTATAGATAGTAGTATTGGTGAAATAAAAATTGGTTTCACAAGTAGAATTAAGTTCAAAATTAGGTGTTAGTGTCAAAACCAACTATCATCAATTGGAATCATATTCTAAAGAGTAAATAATAACCATGATGTAGTATAAGTTACAAAAATTATTTTCATGATTTATTTGATTTTATTTAACATGCAATATTAGTTGATGTTTTTTAAGATATCAAATACAACTAGCTGAATTATTTTCCTGATGAAATTTTATTCTATATTTATTTATGAAGATGAAAAATTAATGTGGGGATTATTTATAAATATCCAAATGTGGCATTCCCATCTACCAAGGAAATACACACAGTGAATAAAGGAATAAATCTATGTTAATAATTGGTATTTGTTTTCATAATTAGAGTCAAAATTAGTCTCTAAAGATGATTTAAAAAAGAGAAATATAGTATTAATCACACATTATATAATTCATTTTTATTAACTAATGGTTTTTTAAAATTGTGTTAGTTTAGAGGAAGATTTCCTTGGAAAATCTAAGAATTGTTACTGTAGGAATCTTATGGAAGTAAGTAAATTGAAATGGACATCAGTGATCTTGTTAGCATAATATATTATTACCTATATTAGGTTATGACTCATTAGGATTACATTTTTTTATGTCTCATTTCCAAATTGAAATATATCTCACTGAAAGTATTTCAGAATCCATCTATAGTTGATAATTTTTTAGAGCTTGAAATTTGAATCTAAAATTAATTCACAAGTGAGGAATATCACAATAAATTACAAGATTCCTAAAGTGTATTGCATGAGGAGGATCTTATTCTCTATTTATGTGATTAAAAGGTTATAGTGAAAAAGGTGGATAAAATTTATTGATGGTTTCCCATGAAAAAAGTGTTATTAAACTCTCAAATGGTATCATTTTGGAATTCCTGGAAATTAAAATATTGGTATCATTTTCATATTTAAATATTCTAATAAGTGTTATCATAGAAAGTGGTATCAATTGTTTCCCAAATTACTTTATAATTCATTATTGAATATTGTGTTTTTTTCATCAAGAATTTGGGGGAGGCATTATAACAAATGGAAGTTCATCATAGAAGTTAGTATGCTTTGGATTTGATGTTAAATGGGGATAAATAATATCATGAATCTGAAAATCTTATCGGTCCTCAAAGGGGGAGTAAAAAATCTACCTGAACCTCAAAGGAGGAGTTAGAAGAATGTTTTGGGAGTAGTAAGCATCATGTTGATGATAAATGAATTTTTGATTCATGATAGTGTTGAAAATAATCCAAAGGGGGGATTATTATCATTCAATTAAGGATTAAAGGATTGGTGTCTGGATGGTGTTATATTTATTATCAACTAGGGTTGGATTTGTTTTAATAGTTTTCAATAGTTTTATATTTTTTTGGCATAATGATAGGGGAGGAATTATATATGTGAAATTTAAGGTTTTTGGGAAGATCATATTGTTGTTATAATCATGGATGGTGTTTTAGAAGAAGATCTAGAAGTGTTTTTATAGAAGTCCAGAAGTTATATTTCTTATAGAGGTGATTCAAGAGTTGTGAATAACCTCCGCATAGAGATTAAAAAATCATTAGAAATGCTGAAGAAGTGTTGGAAGAATAAAATAATGTAAGAGTATTGAAAAAATTATGGAGAAGTGAATGATTCATAAGGTGGTTACAAAATGATTATTGGTTTTACACCACACATATAGGATGTCATTTTGAGTTAAAAGTTTCCCTATTCAATATGGGGAGATATAGATCAGTTTCCATGAAATTCATGGTCAAGAATGAAGGTGTTTCAAGTAAAATCAACCAAGATATTCCAAAATAGAAAGATGAAGATGGAAAAACCACAGTGGAATTTGTGGTGGAATTCAAACAAGAAAACATATAAGACCACACCATGGTGGATTTCAAAAGTACCTATAATAAATGGGTAGGACCACTATGGGTTTTTCGGTTTCTATAGAGAACTTGTGTGAGTATAGATAAATATGTATTCTAGAGAACACTTGATTCATGGTCCAAGGAATGGAAAACTTCATGTTTCTAAATTCGGAGAAGAAAGTAGTAGAAGGGAATGGTGATGGGAATTTCAAAGAGTGTTTTCCCTAAAGAAATCATTGTATTGTGTTGTAGTGACTATGTTAGAGGTGTTTTCCTAGGATATCCCTATAACTTGGAGGTTATGAAGGTGACCACGCCATAGAGGAGGAATTTTTTTCATGATCACTTATTTATATATTTTTTAAGTAAATCTACAGCATAATAATCTAAAAATTGACCTACTCAACTTGAATAATTTCACCAAAATGATTTCATGGAAACTCTAGAAAAAGAAAAGAATAAAAATATCTCTTCCTAAAATATGAAGAAGGAGAGTCATATAGGATATATGGTGTATATGTATACCTCTCCATAAATTAAAGGATATATATCTCACATAAGAAGATAAATGGAGTTGAATGAGAAATCTAAAAAAGAGATAAAAAATTGCATTACCATATCCACTTTAGAGAATAGGGAGGAGGAGTAGGAGATTTTTTATATTCAGTAAAGTAGAGAATATTTTATAACCAACTTATTAAAAGAGGAGGAGTATATTATAAAATTTGATGTAAGTATAAGAAAGAATATTTATTTCTAATGTGTAGTCAAGAAGTGGAAATATAGATGAGGAGCTAGAAAATAAATAAGGAAGAAGATGAAGAGAATTGGAATTCACTAAATACCCTGTCAAAGAAGAAATATTTTCCATGAAAAATCATAGAAATATGATGCTATTATGGTGATGTTCATATTAGGACTATGAATAATTCTTGAGGTGATATCAATCATGCCCATATACATTTGGTGCATTAATAATAACAATGAGGTTGTTGTAATTTGGTGGGTAACAGAAAAGATGTAATTCTTTATATATCATTGAGTAAAGGAGATAAGTTCTAGGGAGTGACCTTTGGATGGAATTGAACTGAACCTAAACCTTGCAAGGGGATTTTACCTAGTAATATGGGTAACCTTGACTAAACCCATAACTAATCAGTGTGATTAATGGATTTTATTTCATGACACATCATCATTGATCGCTCCTTAGATTAACCCAATACAGGTGAACCAAGTAAAATTATTACATCTGCATGCATGATTGATTAATATTTTATAATACATAACCTATTTTTGGGTGGTTATTGATGGAAAAATATGACTAGGGGGTGAATATTTATTTTAATGATTAAAGACAAAAACAATCAAATATTATAAAATATTAAACTAAAGTAAATGCAGTGTTCTTGAGATATGTTGTAAAAGAAATAAAAAAAGTAAAAGAACACAAGATATATAGTATTTATAATCATAAATATCCTAATCCACTTATTAATATCCTATAATCCTCAATTAGACTGGTAACCATTAATAAAATCACTTTTAAAGGTGTGTGAACCTTATTACAAACCTTTCCTTTTAAAAAACCAGGTGGCGCAACCAAGACTTTGATACATGATACTAACCTAGTATGCATACCTGACTTTTGAAGGGGAGACACAACCCAGTCTTCCTATTGGGTGGTAGAATAACTAGATAAAAAAGACTATATTTTAATGAGAAAATCATAAAATAGACTATAAAAATTACAAACAGGAATTAAAAATATCACACAAATAAAAAAATACAAGAAATTTAGTAGATTATTAAAATGTCATTGAAGTTTAAGAATAATGATTTTTCCTCACTTAAAGGAACAAATATCGAATATGGAGTCCATTGGGTGATCACAATAAGAATATAAAAGTCACAGAATATCATAAACAATTTTTAGAGAAATAGAGTATCGAAATTGTATCACCAATAATCTCAAAAATCAATTTATATAAACAACTTTATGTTTTATTCCTTGAAAAAATCTGTAATGTCTCGGATTTATCCATGTATTATTTTAATATTATATGGGAATTAATTCGAGACCAGGCTCTAAGACGACATGTAGTTCCGAGGCCCCGTGAGCCCAGAACAAATGTTTAAATTTAATTTAACAATTAAATTACGTGTGTGTGTGTGGTTTTCCTAAAAAAGTAGAATAACTCCTGAACGGGTTCTCGGATCAGAAATCTGAGGGCACCGTTGCGTTCGGAACATCATTTTTACCTTAGGCGAGGCCTAACTTCGGCTGGCACAGGTCGGTAGTGAAATTTGGTTTTTGGGACGTAAGAGTAATAAAATATTTAAATAAAAATATTTTATTCTGTAGCGAAATCTTTTAAATCTGCTGCAACAGATATCCCTTACCTTTTTAATTAAAGGTTGGAACAAGGGTCTAGGGTTACAAACCTCATAACCCGGAAACCCTTGGCAGCTCTGGAGGCTCTGGAAAAAACCTCCAAACGCGGAGATGATGACGCAGCGAGAGGATAATCACTGACGAACGCCGCGAAATCCAGGTAGGATGTTTAAATTGTGATTTCTTCCCCGTTTTTGATTTCCACGATGAACGTGGACTAATGCACAAACAGATTAGCCGCAGATCGATTGTTCTTGTGGGATGAGCTTTTGCGGGAATCATGGGGATTTGATTATTGAAATTTATTTTGGTTTTCATTCAACCTTCTACTGGTGACGAACCAATATCGACACGAAAATCGATCGAGGTTTGTCCCTCTCGATTGTTGTGTTTTTCTCTCCTGATTCCTATGTTTTATTCGTGTGCGTTATACACATTATTGGAGGGAACCGATCATTGTGCATTCTTTTGTCGGCTCAATGATCTAAAATCAAAGATCCAACCTCGAGATGACCTATCGGAGGTGTGACGGCGACGGCGGTAGACAAATCGGTGTGGTTCGGAATTCCCGTTCTTCGAGCATTTTCATGAGGACGGATAGGGACGCGCCATCAAGGCTGATCGGGGCTCTAAAATGATGTAATCGGTTTCGTATGAGTGGTACGACCCCAAATCTGGAGTTTCGTAATGATCGTATGGTTGGATCAAGATCCAGAGGATCAGCCGAGGTGCGCGGAGGAAGATGATGCTTCTGGAAATTTCCCGACTACAAGCCATGTAGTATGGGCTACACGGTGTGTGTTCATCGGTGGATTTACATGGCGTGTACTTCGGGAGTACAGGGACATGGGTAGGGTACACGGCCAAGGACACGCCATGTATACCCCTCCCCGACCAGACCCGGCCAGATACACGGGATACCCCGTGTACTGGTACACGGGCAGGCGACACGGACATGGGCAGAGACTGTGTATGGGCACATGGCCAGCATACACGGAGCGAGCCCCAGGTGCTCGGAAATGGCATGTGATTCTTCTACACTCTATTTAGTTTTTTTCTATCCGACAAGCCGAATGACATAGGTCGGTTACACGGGCAGTACCCGAAGTCAGGAACACGGTGTGTACTTTTCTACACGCCGTGTAGTTGAGTTTTACACAGCCTGAACAGATGACACGGGCCGTTTAAACGGGAAGTACCCAGGGTCAAGGAACACGGAATGTATCCATAATACACACCGTGTAATAAATTCTTCAAGGATTGATCCAATTTCCTTCTGTGACTTGGACTAGTTTCCTTAGGGTTCGTCCCCTTGGTCTTTCTCCTGAAGGTTCCTGGTATAATTTCTTGTATATAGGAATATGATCCCTTTAGAAGGACTTCCTGAATATAGTTGTTGGAATCCCCTCTATGAGACTTAGAGTCGGATCCTCTATTCATTCCTGGAACCCTAGGTAGAGTTATTGGTATCAACGTGACAAACTTTACCCGGGCGCCGATCCTCTACTTAGTAGATTAGCTCAGACTTAGTTGTCATAATCACCCCATGACTTGGTTGTGATCATCATCTGAGCATCATTGTTCTCAAGGTACTTGTGGAGTGTGTCCTCCCGGAACGAGTACTTCGTATCTCTCTTCTCATACCTAGGAGTGTGTTCTCCTTGTTACGTGCTTAGTGGAATCTTTGAGCTGGATCTTAGTGGTGGTTTCGCGATTGTCGATCGTGTATGAGTATATCTAGATATTCTTGTTATATATTCTGTAAACATATACTGTGTGGAGATGACTGTATCTGTCCTTTGTGGTTTTTCCCTTGTTGTATTTCCTTTGTGGTTTCGGGGTGTCCTACTAGGTATTGTTATACTCACCCCTACATGGGCTTTGCCCGCACGTGTCGTGTCTTGTGCAGACGAGCGAGCCTTTGACATGATTCTAGGTGGACCAGGACCGGATAGTGCTCAGTGAGATCAGGAGGGCCGAGGTGTGTTCCTACGGCTACAGATTGCAGTCCCAGTACCTTTCCTTATAGGTTGGACTTTGTTACAGACTTTCCTTTGGTGGGCTTGTACTTTTGTCCCAGGGTTTTACACTTGTTGTACTTTACTTTCCTGTCATACTCTGTTGGTTGATATTTTTAGTCTATTTATGCATTTTCTTTTTTATTAGTCTTTACCTTTCAGCTTTGTGGGCTTGGAGATGTGTGTGCGTGTGTACAGGTTTATAGGCAATTCCTCCCATGTTAGTAGCATGCCTACTCGGTGCTAGTCACCAGCCCCTGGCCTATTGGAGGCGAGCTTGGGGGGTTTTGGCTCAGGCCCCACTGGGACGGGTCGTGACAGAGTTGCGGCTCGGGCCCCACTGGGATGGGTTGAAACAGTGTTGAGTGTTTCGAGTTTGGCTTTCAGGCCAGGGACCCCAGTGATGGTGCGAGCGGCCGACGTATCCATACACCAGGACTCAGATAACTTTCTTTTTGACTCGAAACATGAGAACACTAGTTTCAAGGAAAAAATAATGGTACATGCATCATATAGGAATGGGTTGTGGTTTCCATGTCCTTTTTGAGTTAGCTCTCCAGATAAACTAACTGGCTAGGATACATCTTGTTTCTTTAACAGGATGCCTCCGCGACACGCACCCGCTAGGATCCAGCATCTCGATCACGAGGATGACCCCCTCAGTGATGAAGCCTCAATACAGGGACCGGATCCCCCAGTTTTACCATTGGGTGGTGTGCCAGTTATCCCACCACCTGTGGAGCACTGTTTTGTGCCTACTGTACCAGTAGAGGAGGAGCGCAGGCAGAGCGCACTCCATGAGTTTCAAAGATAGAGACCCCTCAGGTTTCGAGGTGAGCCTGCCCTCAGGCAGCAGAGGACTGGCTTGAGGCGGTGGCCAGAGTCTTCCGTTTGGTCAGGAAACCAGCAGACCAGATGGTGATCCTAGCAGTGAGCCTTTTGCAGGGCTCGGCAGGACGATGGTGGAGTTTGGTTGTCCAAACCCACGACGAGGTGACACTTGCATGGTCGGAGTTTGAGCATCTCTTCAGAGAGGAGTTTTCACCGGTTACCCTAAGAGCAGTGCGCATACAGGAGGTTCTTCAGCTCCAGTAGGGAGCCATGATGGTGGCTAACTATTCATCGAGGTTTACCGACCTCTCGTGGTACTCGAAGGATATGGTCATAGATCAATACTTCAGAGCTCGGACTTTTGAGCGGGGCTTGCGCAGAGATATCCGAGCTAGCATCATCACCATGAGAATCCCTACTTATTATGGGGTACTCGAGCGGGCTTTGGTGGTCGAGAGCTTCTTGGCAGAGTAGATATAGCCGGTAGTTGTCAGTAGTGGGCGAGCTTGAGCAAAGACCTTAGCAGTAGGGAGCCGACGTCAGGGACCCAAGCGTGGGAGATGTTTCCAGAGGAGATCCCAGGATAGGGGATCTGTCATACAGGGTTCTCAGGGTGCATCCATCTAGCCTCGATAGAGGCGATGCTAATCATGTGATGGCAGGGGACATGTCACTTGAGATTGTCCGACCCACCGTACTACTGACACGGGAGCAGTGGATGGACCACCGAGGCAGAGGCAACATGTGGAGCATACAGATCCGCAGGGAGACGGACATGGTAGGGGAGATGGGGGAGCAGCTGGAGGTGGTCGGCATTTTTACCTTTTACCACCACCACCCCCAGGAGGTCCACCCCAGGCTCAGGGAGCTGGTGGACAGAGGCAGGGATAGCTGCAGGCGGCAGAGGCTTATGACCCAGGTACTCCTGGAATGATTAGAGGTACTATCTGTGTCTTTTCTACTTTGGATTCCGTATTGATAGACACATGTGCTAGTCATTCCTTTCTGGCTGCTTATCTTGTTTGAGACCTTCAGATTCCAGTTTAGTTGTTGACTCGGCCCTTACGCTTAGAAACACTGACTGGAGAAGATTCAGAGATCACACACCTCTATAGAGAGTGTGACCTGACCCTTGGAGGTGAGAGTTTCAGTTGGAACCTCTTGGTGGTAGCGTCAAGGCCTTACGATTTCATTCTTGGTATGGATTGGCTATCCACATTTCATGCCCAGATCGACTGTTTTAGGCAAAGGTTGTTGTGTGTTCGCAGTGATGGAACGAGAGACCCAGGCAGCGCAGGATGGACTCGTGCATAGGAGGGCACAACCAATTTCACATCAGTTGGCTAGCCTATCCCTTGGCGCAACAGATGTTATGAGTTTCCAGTATCTAGTTGTGGTGGCAGAGTATGAGGACGTCTTTCCAGAGGATGTCCTCAGGCTACCTCCTCATCATGAGATATATTTCTGCATTGAATTGCAACCTGGTATGACCCTGATATCAGCATCAGCATATCGTATGTCTCCTTCAGAGCTTCGTGAGATGAGGGTGCAGCTGGACGACTTGCAGAAGAAGGGCTTTGTGAGACCCAGTGTTTCACCCTGGGCGGCCCTAGTGCTATTTTCCAAGAAGGTAGATGGGAGCTTGAGGCTATGTGTGCATTACCGGCGCTTGAATCAAGTGACCGTGTGAAGAACCGGTATCCACTACTGAGGATCGATGACCACTTCGACCAGTTGAGAGGGGCACGATGGTTCTCAAAGGTTGATCTACAATCAGGCTATCACCAGTTGCGAGTACGGGATTAGGATATACCGAAGACGGATTTCAGATGCCCCTACGGTCACTAGGAGTACTTGGTGATGCCCTTCAGTGTGAGGAAAACCCCGGTAGTGTTCATGGGACTCATGAACCAGATCTTTCATACCTATCTAGACCGGTTTTTAGTGGTCTTCATTAACGATATCCTTGTGTACTCTGCATCCGAGTAGGAGCATGAGAGACACCTAAGGATGGTTCTGGACACACTCCAAGAGCACCAGTTGTATGGGAAACTCTCAAAGTGTTAGTTATGGTTACAGGAGTTCCACTTTCTGGGACATGTTATCTTGGTGGATGGTGTAGCAATGGACCCAGCCAAGGTGGTGGCAGTGCTAGCTTGTGAACCACCCTGGAACGTGACGGAGGTGCGGAGTTTCCTTAGGTTGGCAGGCTACTATCGGAGATTCATCCTTGATTTCTCCAGGATTGTAGCACCCATGACAGCCTTGACCCAAAAGGGGCATCCTTTCGTGTGGACCGAGAGATGCCAACAGGCTTTCCAGCAGTTGAGACAGAGTTTGACGAGCACCCCGATCTTGAGATTACCGGAGGAGGGTGTCGAGTACGTAGTGTTCTTCGACGCATTAGGAACCGGGATTGGTTGTGTCTTGATGCAGAGGCAAGTAGTGATTGCCTATGGCTCACATCATTTGAGGCCACATGAGTAGAACTATGCGACCCATGATCTTGAGTTGGTAGCGGTAGTCTTCGCATTGAATATGTGGTGGCACTACCTGATGGGCGGGCGGTTTACCATCTACTATGATCACAAATGTCTCAGATATATATTTTCTTAGAAGGATCTGAATTTGAGATAGAGGCGATGGCTTGAGTTCCTCCAGGATTACGACTTTGAGATTGTATGCACACCTGGGAAGGGGAACATCGTGGTAGATGCTCTCAGCAGAAAATCCAATTTGCAGTTGTTGGATGAGGCGATGAGGCAATTTTCCTCTTTACAGTTATCCTTCATGGATGGAGATGAGGGAGCTTACCTTCAATCGAGGGTTGTTACCCCTCCACTCTTACAGAGAGTCAGGGAAGCATAGCTCAGGGATGATAGCTGTGAGACTATACGTGCTCAGGTATCCACAGGCGATGCTGTTGATGGATATTCAGAAGGTGTGGAGCACATTGTTCATTTCAGAGGGCGTACAGTAGTACCAGTGACGTTATGAGAGGATGTTTTACGGGATTTCCATACATCTCCTTTGGCGGTGTATCCAGGCGTGGAAAAGATGTATCAAGACCTCCAACATCAGTTCTGGTGGCCAGGGATGAAGAAGAGTGTGGCAGAGTTTGTTTCTCGGTGCCTTACTTGTTAGCAAGTAAAGGCTGAGCACCAGGTGCCAGCAGGCTTGACTCATTCCCTTGAGGTGCCAGAGTGGAAGTGGTAGGGAATATCCATGGACTTCGTGACGGGTTTACCACGTACATCCAGGGGACATGATGCCATATGGGTGATCGTTGATCGACTCACCATGTAGGCCCACTTCCTAGCTATACGGGAGCAGAGTTCAGTAGAGAGCTTGGGACGCCTCTATATGCAGGAGATAGTTTGACTTCGTAGAGTTCCATCCACGATCGTCTCAGATCTTGATGCTCGTTTCACATCCTGGTTGTGGAAGGGATTGCAGGAAGCTTTTGGGACTGAGTTGCGCTTGAGCACAACGTTTTATCCCCAGAATGATGGTCAGACAGAGCGGACCATCCATGTAACACTCGAGACTTTTATGTTATCATCAAAGGAATCTTTCACTACACACAACACTTTATTCACTTTCTTTACACACAATCGCGACCTTCCTCGATAGCTTGCATCGTACGCAATACTAAGTTTCATTAAACAACGATATGCTATTAAAATATTATTAAAACTAGCTGTTATGAATAGTAATAACCACTTTTTGAAATTTTGTAAATTATTTTTCAAAATTGACTTCATTTTTGGATTTGGAATATCGAAATTAGCCTAGAGTGAAATTTTGGTATTTTTCTGAAAACTTTCAATTTTTGATGAATAGTGAAACCACTAAGTGGTAGTTAAAAAACTGAATTTTTCATAAAACATAATTTTACCGCTTCTGTGAGTGGAATTTCAAAACTTAGAGAGACAGGGTTAATGTTAGTAAGTAAAATTTGGTTCAATGAGATGAAAATAATTTTTGGTGAATAGTAAGTTTTTACTTTTATTTACCACGGTTAAAAGTAAATAGGGTAATTAAGGGTAAAAATGTTATTATTATTTACCTAACACATGTCCTAATTCTATTGGATAAGTGAAATTCGACCAAAAACAACCTTAGGAATAAAATATGACCATTTAGGCCCACTTGGATTAGATTAGGACATTTATTATTAATTTATTTAAAGAAGGGTTAAAATAGTTAAAATCAAAGTTTAATAACTATATCATTTTTAATATAAGGTTATACATAAGATAAATTAGACTATAAATATTCATTAGAAATCTAAAAAGGTTTCCTACATAATTGTATTTTAATTGTAATTTTTAGACATTAAATAATTTATTTTATTTATGACACAAAGATGATGCAGTAATTATCTTATTAATGAAATATTGACATAATTGATGTTATAAATACCAAAATAAATGTAATTTGAGACTTTTTATGATTTACACTAATTTTATAGGTTAATATGACATGTTATTATTTATTTAATTAACTTTTTTTGAACTAATCATTCTGTTATGATTTTCACAAAAATCAATTACTAAATAGTTTCAAAATTGACATAAAATAGTTTTTAAAACAAATATTATATTATTAATTGTTATTTTATTCCTAAAAATCTAATGTTCGGCCAAATGACTTATCTAAGGTTATATATATTAATAATAAACAACTTTGGGTTCGTTTGGCTGCTTATAGTAAGTTTATTAACCTTATAGTATAAGAACACAAGAAGACACGGTAAAAGTAAAATTATTTAACTTAATTTTAAATCTAAATGATAAGGTTAAAATAGGAACCTAAACTTGTATAAATTCTATTTGATGAGAGTATTTAGACCCATCCCCACCTTAGCTTCGAAATAAATCAATTTGGAGCTATTTAAAACCGAACATGACTTTATAATAAAATAATATTTTAAGTTTTTCCAAAGGAGCCCCTCTCCTCCCTTATAAAAGGGAACCCCCTTCCCCTCTTCCTCACACCACTTTGAGCCTTCAAGATCGGCCAACCCCTGCCAATTTATCCTCTTCACTTCTCTAGAGACATCCTAGAGGTCCTAGTCTTCTTCAAAGACCAATTTTAGTGCCCTAAAAGGAGCTCTCAAAGAAGCACTTCAAAGAAGAGGTAATGTCTATTACCGATTCTTTCATCTTTATTTCTTCTTCTACTTCTTATTATTTAGTTGTTTAGTTATGAAGTAATAACATCAGTATCACTCATATACTGATATGTTATTATAAGTATTAAACAACCTTATTTCACAATCTATCCATCCTATGGAAAATGAAATCACCACGCGTGCGTACGTACGGAATACCGTCTCCACGCCGTGGTGTAATTATTTTCCACCACCACCTTACTTGGATGGGTATAATGGTGTAAATAATGACTATATATGACTATTGAAAAGTGATATTGATTCTGAAATAGTATACATACACTCCAATACAATTCAACGATCATGAGAACGATATCATCGCTCGTGCGTACGTACGAACTACCGTCTCCACGACGCGATGAGATTCATTCTCCACGTTAACCATTCATGAATGATTATAAAGTATATATAATAAGTATTAATGAAATATATGACATAATAATACTACTGTATTTATGTATATATATATTTATGTCATCTACTTAATTCCACTCAATTCAATAAGGAAACGAAAACAGCGTTCATGCGTACGTACGGCCTACCGTCGCCATGAACGGTGTATTTATTTCCATTTATCGATCCATTATATATATTTATATTCTGAATATATATTATATATAAATAATGTTTTACATTCTGGATTTAAGTAATCATGATCTAAGTAATCATATGAATAATTACAAGTTAAAACACGAACGACAAATGAGACGATTTTACCCAAAGCACTACTTTAACATGAATTTACAAAAGAACGGGTAATATAAAGTCATAAGTGAACCATATATGATATAATAACAATGAATATGATTCTGGAATAAGTCAATAACATTATTTAAATCATTATACAGGAGGTTCGGACACTTACGAAGCAAATCGGACCTAAGGTAAGGGAAATATCACAATCTCATTTATATCCTAGATTGTTTATACTTTGGTATTTACTGGGGTGTATTTTATCATCCACATCCATGTTTCCTCAATATGTAATATTATTTCCGTCCACCTAAAATTTTTTAAATCCATTTTTACCCTTTGTTGAGTTTATAGTAAAAGATATGAAAGGGATCTTTTTTCATTTTTCGTACGAGGTACTTTTTGACTTTTCCGACAAAAGTACGAGAAGAATGTTTTTTTAACTTATACGGTATGAATGGATTTTTAAAACATTATTTCCAAGAAGCTTCCATTAAAAATTTTCAAGCTTATTTTTAATCAACTTCTTTTAGTTTAGAATTGTATGACATGTTAAGAAAGGAAAAGTGTTTTTAAAGTAGAAAGGATATTTTCCTCAAGAATGGAGTTCAAGTGTTTTATCAAAATTATTTTCCATCTAAGATAATATAGGGTTCTATTTCTATCCCTATTATTACATTGATTTAATTATGTTGTGATGGAATTATTTTTATGAATTCCTTTATCTTATATGAATTGTTTTATGATGTCATGTTGTTTAATAATCCCATTTTTATTACATGGGTTATGCAATGATGTATCATTTATGATTTTGTGGAACACATAAGAATGGTATAATTATGAGATGGGTGGGACCTATATCTCCCTCCAATGCATTGGGTAAAGATTTTATATCTCATGAGATAGACATGGCTGGAACGGCAGGTTAAACCGGTTCAGTGAAACAGGACTGAAACGAGGAGTGAACTCGGTTCAGAAATGGACTTTGTCCACTAAGATAGTCTTGGCAATGAGTCTTGACTAATAAGAAATGATTATCTATGATTATGTGTGTATGCCACAAAGTTTCATGTTTTAAGTTATGATTATTGGGATTACATTTCACTACTATGATTTATCCCATGTTATGAAATTATGATTTATTTTGCAGGTTAAGATTTCCAAAAGTTATGTTCTTATGTATATGATGTGATTGATATTTCTTTTGTTTACCCTTACAGAGCATTTGAGCTCACCCTTTTGTATGTTTTATTTCCCCAGGTTAGGAAGAAGGTTATTAAGTAGGATATGCCAAAAAGGGACTCTAGATATGATGAAATAAATGGGAGGCAAAGTAGATGCTTTATGAACCAGTTGTTTATGTTTCCCAGTTTCTAAAGACTCTATACCTATACGGTCCTTTCCTGGTTTTGTTATATGTTGTAATAAGTGTGCTTCAATTCTGAATTAATAACAATGTATGTAAAGTATGAGTCGTTATAATCCAGGTCCTGGAGGATATTCTTTGAGCTTGCATACTTGACTTCGGTTGTAGCTGGGAGGATCGCCTACCACTAGTGGAATTTGATTATAACAATAGTTATCATTACACTATTGGTATGGAACCATTCGAGGCTCTGTACGGGCGACCTTGCAGGTCACCACTTTGTTGGACTAACCCAGGAGAGTCAGCACTTATGGGCCCAGAGATGGTGAGAGCTACTACAGAGAAGGTGCAGGTCATCCAGGAGCGGATGAAGACTACACAGAGTAGGCAAAAGTCTTATGCTGAGAGGAAGCGGAGGCCCTTGGAGTTTGAGGAGGGAGACCATGTGTTCCTTCGAGTCTCACCTCGATGGGAATTGCGGAGATTTGGTCGAGGCAACAAACTATCTCTGAGGTTCATTGTCCCTTTTCAGATTTTGAGTAGAGTTAAAGAGGTGGCATATCGCTTGGCTCTACCTTCTCAGATGGACCGGGTACACAACATCTTCCATGTGTCGCAGCTGCGGAGGTACGTGCATGATCCATCGCATGTTATCGACTGGGGTGAGCTGGACATCGATGATGGGGTGACCTTTGTTGAGTACTTAGAGGAGATCGAGGATCGGCAGGAGAATATTATTTGTGGGTGAGCTATTCCCTTAGTGTGTGTCTAGTGGCAGCACGGGAATCTCCAGGAGAGCACGTGGGAGCGGGAGGCTCAAATTCGCATGCAGTACCCACATATTTTTGAGTAGCCTTTGTTTTGGATTTTCGGGGAAGTAAAATCCCTAAGGTGGGTGTGATGTAATGTCCCGGATTTTCCCATGTATTATTTTAATATTATATGGGAATTAATTCAAGACCAGGATTTGATACGATGTGAAGTTCTGAGGCCCGGTGATCCCGGAACAAATGTTTAAATTTAATTTAATAATTAAATTACGCTTGCGTGCGGTTTTCTTGAAAAAGTGTAATAACTCCCGAATGGGTGCTCGGATTAGAAATTCGAGGGAATCGTTGCATTCGGAACAACGTTTTTACCTTAGGTGAGGCCTAACTTCGCCTGGCGCAGGTCGGTAGTGAAATCTGGTTTTTGGGATGTAAGAATAATAAAATATTTATATAAAAATATTTTATTCTGCAGCAAAATCTTTTAAATCTGCTCAACAGAAATCCCTTAACTTTTTAATTAAAGGTCGGCGCAAGGGTCTAGGGTTACAAACCTCCTAACCATGAAACCCTTAGCGGCTCTGGAGGCTCTGGAGAAAACCTCCCAATGTGGTGACAATGACGGAGTGACAGGATCATCGCCGACGAACGCCGTGAAATCCAGGTAGGATGTTTAAATTGTGATTTCTTCCCCGTTTTTGATTTCCACGACGAACGCGGAGTAATGCACGAACAGATTATCCACATATCGATCATTCTTATGGGATAGGATTTTGCAGGATTCGTGGGGATTTGATTCTTGAAATTTATTTTGGTTTTCATTCAACCTTCTAATGGTGACGAACCAAGATCGACACGAACATCGATCGAGGTTCTTCCCTCCCGATTTTTGTGTTTTTCTCTCCCAATTCTTACGCGTTCTTCGTGTGTGTTCTACGTGTTCTTGGAGGGAATCGATCTTTGCGCATTTGTTTGTTGGAGCAATGATATGAAATCAAAGATCCAACCTCGAGACGACCTATCGGAGGTGTGACAGTGACAGCAGCGGAAAAATCGGTGTGGTTCAGAATTCCCGTTCTTCGAGCGTTTTCATGCGAACAGATCGAGACACACCATCAAGGCCGATCAGGGGCCCGAAACCGACGGAATCGGTTTCGTAGGAGCGGGACGACCCCAAATCTAGAGTTTTGTGATGATCAGACAGTTGGATCAAGATCCAGAGGATCAGCCGAGGTGCGCAAAGGAAGATGACGCTTCTGGAAATTTCCCGACTACACGTCGTGTAGTATGGGCTACATGGCATGTGTTCATCGTCGGATTTACCTAGCGGGTACTTCGGGAGTACACGGACACGGGCAGAGTACACGGCCAAGGACACGCTGTGTATACCCCTCCTCGGCCAGACCCAGCCAGATACACGAGATACCCCGTGTACTGGTACACGGGCAGGTGACACGGACACGGGTAGAGACCATATATGGGCACATGGCCAGTATACACAGAGCGAGCCACGGGTGCTCGGACATGGTGTGTGATTCTTCTATATGTCGTGTAGTTTATTTCTATCCAACAAGCCAAATGACACTGTAAAGACCCGGAAATTTCAAGGAAAATTTTTTTTCTTAATTTTCTTTGGAATTTTACAAGAGCGCAGTTTCTGACGGCACCTGATTCCGAGGCCCGGTGTGCCCGGAATTTTTATCCGAAGTTTAGCTCAGGTACGTTTAGTGAACGAACGAGCGGGATTTTATAACTTTTGGACCGGTGCTCGGAATCGAATTCTGAGGGCGCCGATGGAACCGCAGCGCCAGTAATTGCTTAAGAACACATTTTCCGGAGTTGCGTTTTCTCAGGTGGAGTTTTACTTAATTGGGTTAAGTAAAGAATAAAATAAAATATTGTGCAAAAAATTTTATTTTTATTCAAGGAAGTGTTAACCTAAGCTAAGTGGTTGAGTCGGACCCACAACCTAACTAATCTGCTCGGTAGGATATTAATGGGGTGGTTCCCACACGAGCCCCACCCTTTCAACTTCCTCAACCCCTTTTTAATTAAAGTAACGCACTCGCACCCTTTTTTTTAAATGAAGTCAACTCGTGCATTTAATTAAATATTAAATGCCTCTATTAATTGGGCAGTTTAAAACGTTGCAATTAATTGAGTTAATTGTTTGGTTCAATTTTAAATTTCAAACTGAAGGCTTTAGTAATAAAATAAGAAGGTGTCTTATTTTATTATGGTTGGAGCTTGTTGTGTTGAGTTTTTGGGAGAAAAAGGGGAGTCTTGAAGTTCTTCGTTCTTCGTCAAAGAATGAAAAGAAAGCGAAGAATGCCGACCTCCGACGAAGGTTGACAAGAACGCCGGATCCTCGGAGATCGACGACATGACGCTGATGAATCTTTTCTCCGCAATGCGATGATCCTCCTTCCACGACCTCTCTTTCCGCGATGATCAATTCTGCGACGTCCCTTTCCGCGACAAACCTCGTTCGACGACTACGCTCGAGGTAGGGGTTTAATTTGAGAATGTTAATAATCTCATGATTGTTTTCCTTCAAAAAGAAGAATTCGGATCAACTCATTATTAAGTTGATCCACAAAAGTTTTTGTTTACGGGTTTGGAATTTCCTTTTGATTGCAGAAAAACTATAGGGAGATTATTTCTTTTTGTTTCTGATTATTTCCATAGTTGTTTATCATCCTTATTTGAGCCGCCTGATATCACAATAATGGGAGGAGTTCGGACCACACGAACCCGGCCGACCCTCCTCCCCCCTTGGTTGTTGATTTTGTTGCGGCACGTGTAAGGCGGTGCGGTGCAGTTGCACCGCGCGGAAGCTATGAGTTTGGGCGAAGAAGCGTGGAGCTGTCGCACCGCGCTGTGGAAGTCGAACAAGTCGTGGCGCCGTCGCACCACATCGGGGAACCTGGAAGAGACTGCAGCCGGTACGGGGCCGCGGCGGAGGAGGGAACGGCGGCCGGCTTCCGGCCGCCGGCATCGGAGCAGTGGGCATGGGACCGCACCGGTCTCGTGGTGCAGCAGCCGGCCGGCCGGTGCGGGCCGGCCGGTCAGGGGGAGAACCGGGGGTTTGAAACCCCTGTTGGGGAAGTAGGAGTGGCCCCCACGTGGGGGGGGTTCATTAAACATGGGGGCAGCGCATCCCCCCCCCCCAAATCGCTCGGCCGTTTCGGCCGAGCCACCTAGCCAGCGGACCGCCGGCGCGCCAGTGCGCTGGGTCGGGCCGCGCCCTAGTGGGCTGGACCCGGACCCGAGTCTGGTCGAGCCGATTCGGGCCGACCTAGGGGGTCTAGGGCCGGGTCGGACCGGGCCTGAACCTCTTATTTTCAGGCAATTTTTGTTCAAATGCCCATATCTTGGGCTGCAGAACTCCGATCGACGCACTGTCAGCTGCAATGTGATCCTTGGATCGAAACGGTCGTTTCGGTATATTACACTCAAGGTTTCGAGGAACTTTGAGTACGGCCGAGTTGGTTCGGATACGAAACCAACCGGGCCCACGGAGCAGAAATGCTTATATCTTGAGCTCCGGACGTCCGATTGACGTGTCGTTGACTTTGTTGGATTCCTCTTGATGAGACGGAACTTTTGGCATACTTTTCCTGAGGTTTGGTTGCAGTTGGATAGCGGCCAGGTTGGATTGTACCCGAAATCCAACCGGGCCCCTAAAACGGAAAAGCTGATAACTTTCAGACCGGACGTCCGTTTGACAAATCGTCAACGGTGTTGGTGATGACGTTGAGAAATGGTCCCTATGAGTGTACCTTATGAGAGTTCGGGGTACAGTTGAGATATGGCCAGGTTGGTTCGCACACGAAACCAACCGGGCCCCTTGGACGAAAAGGCTAATAACTCACAGACCGGGCGTCCGATTGACGCGCCGTCTGTTGCGTTGAGACCCCTATAACGAGGAGTTCCTTTGAGATACTTCTTCGTGGGACTTTGAGATACTTGGAGTATCGACCTGTAGCTTGTGGAGCGGACCCTCCCGGACACGAGCGTACGGAGTACGGAGACCGTGTAGCCGGCTGAGACATGACGACTGCTTGACTGACTCGACTTGGAGTGAGTCGACTAGCCAAGTGGATGGAGCACTACTTTGTTTGGGTGTAGACCCATGGAGGATGGAGCACTACAGTGTTTGGGTGTAGACCCGCGGTACTCGTCCGGAGAGTACCTCTGTAAGCTATTAGGGGGGATGCACTACTGTGTTTGGGTGGCAGATTTCGGCGGGTAGCACTACTGTGTTTGGGTGGCTGACCTGCGGTACTTGATAGGAGGAGTACCTCAGCAGTCTTAGGTTAGTGAGCAGTACCTCGGAGTCATGACAGGATCATTGTACACTCCAGAGACGGGGAACTTCTGCAGTTACGATTTCGATAATGAAAATCCTGATTTGAGCTGAGTCTATGACCTTTGTGTTTACCTCATGATTGATATGGTTCACTTGATAACTTAGGTATATGTATGGGCATATACCTGGGTAGTGGTAATCCGTTGATTTCATAATCTTTGTGTTTCCTCATGATTGAGATGGTTTACTTGATAACTTAGGTATATGTATGGGCATATACCTAAGTAGAGGTTATCTGTTGAGATGTTCTTTGTGGTTATCCTTGTTGGAATTAGTAATACCTTGAGGGTCTCGGGGTCCCTACTGAGTATCATTATACTCACCCCTGCACGGGCTATGCCCGTACCTCGTTGTGTTGGTTGCAGATGACGGGCAGTGCTGACGGAGGCCGAGTGTTTGAAGACTGGACGATACCTGGAGGTGGACCTCACGACGAGTCGGTATCATGAGGTGGACTTGACGGCGAGACGATACTCAGAGGATGTTGACGGGAAAGAGCGTTGTGGAGGCAATCTGTACCTACCCTTCATTTAGGATCCATGGTGGGCGATCCAGGAGCTGCGCAATCTGTACCTACCCTTCAGGTAGGATCCGTGGTGGATGATCCAGGAGCTGCGCTATCTGTACCCACCCTTCAGGTAGGATCCGAGGAGGACGACCCAGGAGCTGCTTCCATTCTTCCAGCTGCTATATTTTTCTATTGTACTTTTGTTCAGTTTTAGCTGTACTTTCGATTGGGTTTGTATTCTGGCCCATTTAATTTTTCAGCACTTCCTTTTTTACTTAGTGTATTACTTCCGCTTGTACTCTGTGGTGTTTAGTTTACTTTTATAAAGGAAATGCCTTCCCAGTTATTGGGAATTATGCCTTTGGTTCTAGTCGCCAGCCCCTGGCCTATGGAAGGAGGGCTTGAGGAAGTCACGGCACGGGCCCCGAGGACGGGTCGTGACAAATTGGTATCAAAGGATTTTGGTTCTACCGCAGAAATTATAACTCTAATATTTTCTTTCTGTGAAGCGACAGTGTTAAGAGTACCGAGTGTGGTTTTCAGTTCAGGGATTCCAGTGTTGGTGTGGGCGGCCGACGTATCCATACACCAGGACCCTGACTTCTGATTTCCAACTTTGTGCATGAAAACACTGATTGCGTGTGTGTTTTCAAAGGTTTTCCCTTAAAACAGCTCAAACCAGGTTATCTCACCAGGTATAATCGTTTGACCGTGTCACGTTGTTTCTTTCAGGATTCCTTTCCACGAACGACCAGCTAGAGCCCAAAGGGATGTGCGTACTGACAGTCTTCCGAGCAACGAGGCTTCGGTACAGGGCCCTCTTGCAGTTGAGGCACCAGCAGAGGCACTAGCAGTACTACCATACGTTGAGCCACCGATGCCACCAGCCCCAGCAGTAGGTGATGCACGCCACTTGATCATGCTACACGTGTTCCAGCGCCAGAGGCCACCCAGGTTCCAGGAAGAGACGGACCCGCAAGCGGCTGAGGATTGGCTGGAGGTTGTGGTGAGATTCTTCAGGCTAGTGGGGACGCCATAAGACTTCATGGTGATCTTTGCTTCCATCCTCCTTCAGGAAGCAGCTGAGAGATAGTGGAACCACTTGTTCCAGTTTTTCGATAGGATGACCTTCACATGGGGAGACTTTGAGAACTTCTTTAGGGTGGAGTTCATACTAGTGACTCTACACCCCGAGCATGTTTAGGAGCTGCTTCCTTTGTTGCATGATTTTCCATCAGTAGCTGAGTCATCTTTAGGCAGTAGACAGATTATGCATAGGTCCAAGATGACCAGACCAATAGGTGGGAGACCTAGGGTTATAGGATCAGTAGTGTGGGGCACCCGGGGTGGAGTCAGAGCCAGGTGTGCCAGAAACGAACAGTGTTTCTCCTGTGGTAGGAAGGGTCATATGGCACATGACTGTCTGACTCCCCACACAGTTGATCTGCAGGTGTTGGAGGAGCCACCGAGGCAGAAGCATCGGTGGGTGCTTGAGAAACAGCCGAGCAGTGGACAAGGCAGTAGAGCTCTGGGAGCATGTGGAAAAGAGTGGAACTAGTGGATTCCTTATTTTTCTTGGTACTTCTATTTCCATGTTGTTGTTGTATGTGTGTCTTTGTACTATGAGCTGCAGTAATAAAAAGACACTTATCTTTGTGGTGTTTTCTTTCCTGTCCTTTTGTTCAGTTGATACTGAGAGGTCCCGGTTAAAAACTGTTGACTTGACCCTCACTTTCGAGATTTCTACTAGAGGAGACCCAGTGACCCCACACTGATGCCGATAGTGTGACTCGGCCCTTGGAGGCGAGAGTGACGGTTGTATCTCTTGGTAGTAACGTCGAGGCCTTACGATGTCATCCATGGCATGAATGCATCATTCATGTCAGGATTGACTGTATTAGGAAATGGGTGTGGTTCATCCAGTGGATGAGACCTAGTTTCTCTTTTCGGCAAAGGAGAAATCTTAGAAGCTCTTCAGATCATAGGCAAAGAAGGTACAGATCATCCAGGAGCGGATGAAGACTGCACAGTGCAGTAAGAAATAGGAAACTGGCACCAGTCTTAGAGACTCGGTCGTGTTAAATGTTTCAAGAAGAGGAAGCTTTAAGGAGATATGAGTCTGCGAAGCAGAAGACGTGGAGGCAGAGTTAGGAGAGCAGCATGAGGTGGTGTACATTTTAACATGCTACAACCACCCGCCTTAGTTTTCCCGTCCAGGCTCAGGGAGCTGGAGGGCGGAGGAAGAGTGCGGCTGCATGCGGTCAAGGATTGTGACCCAATGGCCCTAAAAAATGATTCAAGGGACAGTCTGTGTCCACTACTAGCTGCCGTAGTAACAGACATTGATATGAATCATTCCTTTCACAAATCTTGTCCCAGACCTAGAGTTTCTGATAAGTCGTATACTTGACCCTCACGTTTGTAGATACCATGGGAGAAGACTCGATAATCACACTTACGCCGACAGTGTAGTCAGACCCTCGAGGAGAGAGTTTCGGTTGGAATCTCTTGGTGGAAGCATCGAGGCCTTACGACGTTGGTCTCGGTATGGATTGGATTCACAGTTCATGCTCAGATTGACTGTATTAGGCAAAAAGGTTGTGGTTTAACTATGACGTCGGGATGGGTTTTCCTTGGTCGGAAAAAAGAAAACCCCAGGAAGCACAGGATAAACTCATGCATAGGAGGGTGCGGATGATCACTCTTGTGTCGGCCAACCTTACCCTTGCGACAACAGGAGTTTTGAGTTTCAATTCCAAATAAGAATTGGAGACCTCTAGAGTTCGAGGATGACGATCACATCCTTATACGGGTCTCACCTAGACGAGGTTTACGGAGATGTGGTCGAGGCGACAAGTTATCTCCGAGGTTCAATGGACCTTTCTAGGTCCTCAGCAGGGTAGGCGATGTGGTTTACCGCTTGACTCATCCACCTCAGTTGCACCAGGTGCACGACGACTTCCATGTATCTCAACTGAGGAGATACGAACACGACACTTCGCATATCATCAACCATGAGGATATGGACGTTGGCGATGGGGTGACTTTCACAGAGTTTCTAGTGGGGATCGAGGATCGACAGGAGTGGATCCTACGAGGACGGTCAATTCCTCGGGTGCGCTTTCACTGGCAGTATGGGAACCTCCAAGTGAGCACATGGGAGTGGAAGGCTCAGATGCGTGCTCAGTACCGCTTTTGTATCCCTAGTTTGTGTTAAATATTTACGGGGACGTAAAGCCCTGAGGTGGGAGTAATGTAAAGACCCGTAAATTTCAAGGAAATTTTTTTTCTTAATTTTCTTTGGAATTTTACAAGAGCGCAGTTTCTGACGGCACCTGATTCCGAGGCCCGATGTGCCCAGAATTTTTATCCGAAGTTTAGCTTGGGTACGTTCAGTGAACGAACGAGCGGGATTTTATAACTTTTGGACCGATGATCGTAATCGAATTCTGAGGGCACCGATGGAACCACAGCACCGGTAATTTCTTAAGAACACCTTTTCCGGAGTTTTGTTTTCTCGGGTGGAGTTTTACTTAATTCGGTTAACTAAAAAATAAAATAAAATACAGTGTAACAGATTTTATTTTTATTCAAGGAAGTGTTAACCTAAGATAAGTGGTTGAGTGGGGCCCACATCCTAACTAATCCGCTAGGTAGGATATAAGTGGGGTGGGGCCCACACGATCCCCACCCTTTCAACTTCCTCAACCCCTTTTTAATTAAGGTAACGCACATGTACCCTTTTTTTTAAATGAAGTCAACTCGTGCGTTTAATTAAATATTAAACGCCTCTATTAATTGGGCGGTTTAAAACATTGCAATTAATTGAGTTAATTTTTTGATTCAATTTTGAATTTCAAACTAAAGGCTTGAGTAATAAAATAAGAAGGTGACTTATTTTATTATGGTTGGAGCTTGTTGTGTTGAATTTTTGGGAGAAAAAGGGGAGTCTTGAAGTTCTTCGTTCTTCGTCGAAGAACGCGAAGAACGTGAAGAACGCTGACCTCTGACAAAGGTCAACAAGAACGCCAGATCCTCGGAGATCGACGACGCGATGCTGACGAATCTTTTCTCCGCGAAGCGACGATCCTCCTTCCACGACCTCTCTTTCCGTAGCGATCAATTCCGTGACGTCCCTTTCCGCGACGAACCTCGTTCGACGACTATGCTCGAGGTAGGGGTTTAATTTGAGAATGTTAACAATCTCATGATTTTTTTCCTTCTAAAACAAGAATGCAGATCAAATCATTATTAAGTTGATCTGCAAAAGTTTTTGTTTGCGGGTTTGGAATTTCCTTTTGATTGTGAAAAAATCGTAGGGAGATTATTTCTTTTTGTTCCTGATTACTTCCATCGTTGTTTATCATTTTTATTTGAGCTGCCTGATATCACAATAACGGGAGGAGGTCGGACCGCACGAACACGGCCGACCCTCCTCCCCCCTTGGTTGTTGATTTTGTTGCGGCACGTGTAAGGCGGCGCGGTGCCGTTGCACCGCGCGGAAGCTATGAGTTTGGGCGAAGAAGCGTGGGGCCGTCGTGTCGTGCCGTTGAAGTCGAACAAGTCACGGTGCCGTCGTTCCGCACCGGGGAACCTGGAAGAGACCGCGGCAGGAGCGGGGCCTCGGCGGAGGGGCGCGGCGTCGGAGCAGGGGGCACGGGACCGCGCCGGTCCCGTGGTGCAGCAGCCGGCCGGCCGGTGCGGGCCGTCCGGTCAAGGGGAGAATCGGGGGTTCGAAACCCCCGGCTAGAAAGCAGGAGCGGCCCCCACATGGGGGGGCATTTCATTAAACAGGGGGGGCAGCGCCACCCCCCCCCCCCCCCACCAAACCGCTCAGTCGTTTCGGCCGAGCCACCTGGCCAGCGGACCGCCAGCGCGCCAGCGCGGCGGGCCGTGCCGCGCCGCGCCCTAGTGGGCCGGACTCGGACCCGGGTCGGGTCAAGCCGGTTCGGTCCAACCCAGGGGGTCTCGGGCCGGGTCGGACCGGGCCTGAACATCATATTTTCGGGCAATTTTCGTTCAAACGCCCATATCTTGGGATGAGAACCTCCGATCGACGCACCGTCAGCTGCGATGCGATCCTTGGATCGAGCCAGTCATTTCGGTATATTACACTCAAGGTTTCGGAGAACTTTGTGTATGGCCGGGTTGGTTCGAATACGAAACCAACCGGGCCCTCGGAGCGGAAACGCTTATATCTTGAGCTTCAGACGTCCGATTGACGTGCCGTCAACTTTGTTGGATTCCTCTTTATCAGACAGAACTTTTTTAATACTTCGCCTCAGTTTTGGTTTCAATTGGATAGTGTCCGGGTTGGATTGTACCCAAAATCCAACTAGGCCCCTGGAACGGAAAAGCTGATAACTTTCAGACCGGACGTTCGTTTGACGAACTGTCAGCGGCGTTGGTGATCACGTTGAGAAACGGTCCCTATGAGTATATCCTATGAGATTTCGGGGTACAATTGAGATACGGCCGGGTTGGTTCACACACAAAACCAACCGGGCCCTTGGGACGAAAAGGATAATAACTCACAGACCGGGCGTCCGATTGACGCGTCGTCTGTTGCGTTGAGACCCCTATGACGAGGTGGTACTTTGAGATACTTCTTTGTGGGAATTTGAGATACTTGGTGTATCAACCTGTAGCTCGTGGATCAGACCCTCCCGGAGATGAGCATATGGAGTGCGGAGACTGTGTAGTCGGTTGAGACCTGACGACTGCTTGACCGACTCGACTTGGAGTGAGTCGACTAGCCCAGTGGACAGAGCACTAGTTTTTTTGGGTGCAGACCCATGGCGGACTGGGCACTACGGTTTTTGGGTGCAGACCCGCGGTACTCGTCCGGAGAGTACCTCTATAAGATATTAGGGGGGGATGCACAACTGTGTTTGGGTGGCATACCCCGGCGGGTAGTACTACTGTGTTTGGGTGGCTGACCCACGGTACTCGACAGGAGGAGTACCTCAGTAGTCTTAGGTTAGTGAGCAGTACCTCGGAGTCATGACAGGATCACTGTACACTCCAGAGACGGGGCTCTTCAGCAGTTACGGTTTCAATAATGAAAATCCTGGTTTGAGCTGAGTCTATGACCTTTGTGTTTACCTCATGATTGAGATGGGTCACTTTATAACTTAGGTATATGTATGGGAATATACCTGGGTAGTGGTTATCCGTTGATTTTATAATATTTGTGTTTCCTCATGATTGAGATGAGTTACTTGATAACTTAGTTATATGTATGGGCATATACCTAAGTAGAGGTTATCTGTTGAGATCTTCTTTGTGGTTATCCTTGTTGGATTTAGTGAGACCTTGAGGGCCTCGGGGTCCCTACTAAGTATCGTTATACTCACCCATGCACGGGCTATGCCCGCACCTCGTTGTGTTGGTTACAGACGATGGGCAGTGTTGATGGAGTCCGAGTGTTCGAAGAATGGACGATACCTGGAGGTGGACCTCACGGCGAGTCAGTATCAGGAGGTGGACTTAATGGAGAGACGATACTCAGAGGAGGTTAACGGGCAAGAGCATTGTGGAGGCTATCTGTACCTACCCTTCAGGTAGGATCCGTGGTATATGATCTAGGAGCTGCGCTATCTGTACCTACCCTTCAGGTAGGATCCATGGTGGATGATCCAGGAGTTGCGCTATCTGTACCTACCCTTCAGGTAGGATCTAAGGAGGACGACCCAGGAGCTGCTTCCATTCTTCCAGCTGTTGTCTTTTTCTGTTTTACTTTTGTTCAGTTATAGTTTTATTTTCAATTGGGTTTGTATTCTGGACCATTTCATTTTTCAGCACTTCCTTTTGTACTTAGTGTATTACTTCCTCTTGTACTCTATGGTGTTTTGTTTACATTTATAAAGGCAATGCCTTCCCAGTTATCAGGAATTGCGCCTTTGGTGCTAGTCGCCAGCCCCTGGCCTATGGAAGGAGGGCTTGGGGAAGTCACGGCACGGGCCCCGAGGACAGGTCGTGACAGACACGAGCCAGTTACATGGGCAGTACCCAGAGTCAGGAGCACGGCGTGTACTTTTCTACATGATGTGTAGTTTATTTTTACACAGCCTGAACGGATGACATGGGCCTTTTACACGGGCAGTACCTAGGGTCAAGGAACACAGCATGTAACCATACTATACGTCGTGTAATTAATTCTTCAAGGGTTGAGCCAATTCCCTTCTGTTACTTGGACTAGTTTCCTTAGGGTTCGTCCCCTTGGTCTTTCTCCTGAAGGTTCCCGGTATCATTTCCTGCATATAGGAATATGATCCCTTCAGTAGGACTTCCTGAATAGAGTTGTTGGAATCCCCTCTGTGAGACTTAGAGCCAGATCCTCTATTCATTTCTGGAACCCTATGTAGAGTTCTTGGTATCGACGTGACAAACTTTACCTGTGTGTCGATCCTCTGCTTAGCGGATTAGCTCAGACTGAGTTGTCAGAATCATCCCATGACTTGGTTGTCATCCTCATCTGAGCATCATTGTTCTCAAGGTACTTGTGGAGTGTGTCCTCCTGGAATGAGTACTTTGTATCTCTATCCTCATACCTAGGAGTGTGTTCTCTTTTTTACGTTCTTAGTGGAATATTCGATTTGGATCTTAGTGGTGGTTTTGTGATAGTCAATCGTGTATGAGTATATCTGGATATTCTTGTTATATGTTCTGTAGACATATACTGTGTGGAGATGAATGTATTTTTCCTTTGTGGTTTTTCCCTTGTTGTATTTCCTTTGTGGTTTCAGGGTGTCCTTTTGGGTATTGTTATACTCACCCCTTCACGGGCTTTTCCCACACGTGTCGTGTCTTGTGCAGACGAGCGAGCCTTTGACAGGATTCTAGGTGGACCAGGACCGGACGGTGCTCAGTGAGATTAGGCGGGCTGAGGTGTGTTCCTACGGCTACAGATTTCAGTCTCAGTACCTTTCCTTATAGGTTATACTTTTTTATAGACTCTCCTTTAGTGGGATTGTACTTTTGGACTAGGGTTCTACACTTGTTGTACTTTACTTTCTTTTCGTACTCTGTTGGTTGAGATTTTTAGTGTATACATGCATTTCTTTTTTTAGTAGTCTTTACCTTTCATCTTTGTGGGCTTGGAGATGTGTGAGTGTGTGTACAGGTTTATAAGCAATGTCTCCCATGTTAGTAGCATGCCTACTCAGTGCTAGTCACCAGCCCCTGGCCTATTGGAGGCGGGCTTGGGGAGTTGCGGCTCGGGACCCACTGGGACGGGTCATGAAAAAATCTCCCAAATCATTAAAACTAAGATCTACAGGAGTGTGTCCTTGTTTAATATCTACATAAGACATGTTAATGCATAACAATATAATAATATGACTGTTGCCTGTAATTTTTTAAATCCCCACTAGATTAATATAAAAATTATAATTGGGATTAAAATTTATTCATGGAATATTAATATAAAACAATTAATATAATAATTAAAATAATTTTA
This sequence comes from Viscum album, assembly GCA_963277665.1. Classification (NCBI taxonomy): domain Eukaryota; kingdom Viridiplantae; phylum Streptophyta; class Magnoliopsida; order Santalales; family Viscaceae; genus Viscum; species Viscum album. The sequence continues at coordinate 1,065,223,351 of OY728135.1, read as the reverse complement.
ATCAATTTTTAGTTATAAAACAATTGAAATAAGAATTTAATCATTTATATTATTATTTAAGAAAAAGTACAGTAAAATAGAGCATCATATGAAATTTAATTTGCATGTATAAATGATCATAAAAATAATGTTACAATTATTTTTGTGATTTTAAAATTTTATTTCAACATAAAATAATAATAAATTTATCAAAAGAAACATTTTTAAAAACATAAATTGAAATAACAAATAAAATTTTAGAAAAATAAAATTTTATCTAATAGTGGTTCATTGACCAATTATTATAATAGAGAGTAGTGACTCGTGACCCACCACTAGGTCCAAGGTTTCTAAATAGAGTAATACCCACTGTTATAATTTTAAGAAAAGATATAATTATTTAATTAATATTAAATAAATTCTGAGCATCTAAGAAGTGAAAGCATTCTTATGAATCAATAAAAAGTTTCTCACTATTGGAAGTCCAATAGTGACTCATGACCAAATATTGCATGAAGCTAGTGGTAGCTCATGGCCTACCATTGTAAATTTATAATGGTGGCTCACTGATAATGTTTTCTAAACATCAGAAATAATAACAGATGAATAATAATAAATCAAATTAATAAAACTTCATATAGTGAGAATAAAAATTACTATAAATCAAATAAATAATGGATTTGAAGCTTGAAAAATCTTTTTCCAGCAATGGGAATAGCAACAACAAAATAAGAAAACTTCTAGGAGTAAGAATAATCATATTTCATGCTAAATAATAAAACAAATTAAAATAGGATAATAAATACAACTACAATAGATCTAAGGTGATAGAGGAGTTCATTCTGAAGATTTAAGGTATTCTTCCATGGAATTTTTTTTCTCAAAAAAGAAGAATAAAACTAATCAATTTAAATGAAAAAAATTAAAAATGGAAGGAAAAACAACAACAACTTGAATGAGAATAGATAATCTCCTATAAGAGCTTGAAGAAACATCAACAACTGGTTGAATATAAAGAGGAATAAACCAATGGTGGGTAAAAAATTTCCAAATCTTTATGTCAAATGGTGGGTAAAAAATTGTAAAACCCATAAATTTCAAGGAATTTTTTTTTAAAATACTTTGGAATTTTACGAGTTTGTGGATTCTGACGGCGCTTGATTCTGAGGCCCGGTGTGCCCGGAATCAATTTTTGAAGTTTAGCTCGGGTAAGTTCAATGAACAAATGAGCGGGTTTTTCTAACTTTTGAACCGGTGCTCGGAATTAAAATCTGAGGACACTGATGAACTCGCAACGCCGGTAATTGATTAAGGGGACACTTACCATAGTTGTGTTTGCAAAAGAGGAGAAGATAATTTTTGGGGGTTTGTTTAAGAAATAAATAAAAATTGTCGGAACAAATCTTTATTTCTAAATAAGGTTAGAGAAGTGGGGCCCACATGAGCCCCACCTTTTATTTCCCTCTAATATCTTTAATATCCCCTCATTAATTTGGAAAACCTCCATTAAATTCTAATCTATCCATTAAATTATGTCAACCCATAATTTAATGAGGAACCTTCCTCTTTCCTCCTTTTTATTTAACCGCCAACGCGTTCAATAATGGGGAACCTTCTCTCTGACTTCCTTACTTAATTGTCACCACGTTTTATTTAATGTGGGGAGTTATTTTGGGAGAGTTTCTTTGCGTGAATAATAGAATAATATCTGGAACCTATTATTTTATTAAGGAGGAGAACTTCTTTGTGCGACGAGGAACGCCGGACTCCGACGAAGAACGACGAAGAATGCCGGCCCCCGACAAAGAACGATGAAGAACGTCGGTTCCTCGGATATCGATGACGTGCCACCTTACCCTTCTCCACGACAAGAGAGGAGACTTCGCTTCCTCCTCGGCGTGCCCTGACGACACCTACGATCCTCTTCCCTGCAACACCGACGATCGCCTTCCTTGTTGAGGTAGGGGTTTTTGAATAAATTTCTTCATGTTATTTTTATACCCTCGGCATGGCGTGCTTTATCGTTGGTGTTGTTTATAATCACTAACGCGGTGGGTGCGGACTATCGAACAAGTTTGAACCCACCATTGTTTTTCTATTGATGCTCAGAATCCTTGGTGACGATGAAACAGGACCGTTTGGCCGATTGGAGGTCGTCGCAGTAATGTACGGGTCCCGGGAGAGCCATAGGCGCAGACGGCAGGAAAATCGGACCACCGGAGCGCGTCCAGTGGTCCATGAAAGATACTTCCGGCATGCCTCGCAAGCGTGGCGGCGCCGGCAGCCGGAGGCGGTGGTGCCCTGGCGCGTTGCCAGCAAAAGCCCGCCGCGGCTGAAGCTGCGTCGGTGGGGGCTGTATCCCACGGCCTTGTGGGATCTGGGGAGAGACGCGGCATCGGTCGTCACATCCGCGGAACAAAGGGGGGACCGCACCCCCCCTGCTCGGCCCACAGGCGAAGCCAGTGTACCCCTCGGCTGGGCCGGGGCGGGTCGCGCGGACCAGGCCGGGCCGACCCAGGGGGGTTGGGCCGGGTCGGACCGGGCCCAGCCCCCCCCCCCCCCCACTTCAGACCATTTTTGGTCTTTTGACCATAACTTGAGATATGAACCTCCGATCGATGCACCGTCATTTGCGTAGGAATAATTGGATTGAGAATGTCGTTTCGGTATATTACACTCGAGGTTTTGGAAAAGTTTGGGTACAACCGGGTTGGTTCGAACCCGAAACCAACCGGGCCCTTAGAGCGGAAATGCGTATATCTTAAGGACCGGACATCTGATTGATGTGTCATCAATTGCATTGGGATCATTTTGTTGAGATAGTACTTTTGGATTACTCCGCTTGAGGTTTGGATGCAGATGGAGTACGGTCGGGTTGGTTTTAGCTTAAAAACCAATCGGTCCCCTGGAACGGAAAAGCCAATAACTCTCAGACCAGGCGTCTGATTGACGCACCGTCTGTCGCGTTAGGTTTATTTTAATGAGACGGAACTTTGGGATACATAAACTCTAGACTTATTGACAGTTGATGTATCAGATCTCTTTTTCTCGAGGAGCGGACCCTCCTGGAATCGAGCATGCTGTGCGTGGGAACCCCAGAGCTGGCTACGACTGCGACGATGACGACTGCACTTGGATCCTCCGTGGGTTCAGCAGCGAGGACGACTGTACTTGGATCCTCCATGGGTGTGGCAGCAATAATGACCGTACAGGAATCCTCCATGGTTTCGACGATGATGACTATTGTTCTTGTATCCTATGTGGGTCCGGTAGTATTGACCTTTGTACTTGTATCCTATGTGGGTTCGGTAGAGTAGCTGGTCTTGTATCCTTTGTGGGTCTGACAGCTTAGTTGGTCTTGTATCCTATATGGGTCTGACAACTTAGATGAATCAGTGGATACATCTGATCATCTCTATCGCCTTACAAAGTGTATACCTGTGTGATCTGATTCTTGATTTTCAATCATTATCATTGATGTGGTTGACTTTCTTTCCTGTGTGGATTGGGTTGTGCCTTCCTGTGTGGACTAGGTTGTGCTTTCCTATATGGACTAGGTTTTTCTTGGGCTTGGGAGCTGGATCCGAACTATAACTGATGACTTAGTTATATATATGGGCATATACCTAAGTAGTGTTGTTGATACTTTGTGATTGTATCTTTCCTTTGTGGTTTATCCTTCGTGGATTCGGAGAGATCTTCGGGGGTCTCGGGGTCCCTACTGAGTATCATATACTCACCCCTACACAGGCTATTCCCGCACTACGATGTGTTGGATGTAGAAGATGGACAACACTGATTGAGGTGGAGGCTTATGGAGCTGGACGGTACCCAGAGGTGGACCACTTGGTGGGGCGTACACGGAGCAGACGGCCGGACCCAAGGAGCCGAGGAGACTATCTATACCCACACTTCAGGTGGGATTTCTAGAGGACGACTCGGTGTTGCTTTTTTACTTACTTCTTTTGTACTTTCCTTTCAGTTGTTCTGTACTTTCAGTTGGGTTTGTATACTGGCCAATTTACTTTTTTAGAACTTACCTTGTACCCAGTTTTACTTAGTTCTTACTTCACTTGCGTACTTTGTTGTGTTTTTTTACTTTATAAAAGGCAATTCCTTCCCCTTTTTATCAGGATTTACGCCTTTGGTGCTAGTCGCCAGCCCCTGGCCTATGGAAGGCGGGCTTGGGGTAGTCATGGTACGGTCCCCAAGGACGGTTCGTGACAAAAATCACCCACCATTGAGGTCTCACAGTGGGTCATTAAGCCATCATTGTGTTCCAATAGTGGGTAAATTCACCCATCATTAGAATTTAACAATAGTGACTCTACACCCACCATTGGTGCCCAATGGTGGACATCAGGCACCCAAAGGAGGAAAGAACTTTAAACCAGTGAAGAACATAATAAGGAAGAAGAAGAACAATAGGCATAATGTTAAAGACTCGAACCAGGATAAATTGAAAAATGATAAGAAACAAAAAATAAAATGAACCATATAAATGATATTAATATGATCACAAAATAAAAGAAAAAATTGTGAACATAAAAGAGAGTAAAACACATGAAGACCAATGGTTCAAAGGTTAAGACAAGATGGATGAAGATGTTCGGTGAACTAGAGGTTGGGTGAAACTAAGGAATATGATAAATAAGTGATATGCGGGATTTAATAAACACCATGGGAATTCAAATTATAAAGGAGGTGTATAAATAAAAATGATCAGATGGATGAGATTAAAATAATCTGATCAAACGGTAGAGATTGAATCTGAGAATTTTAAGACAATCCCACATTGAAACAGACAATGGTAGTTCGAGTAGTATAAGATCTAAGATGCAAGAGAAACATCTCATAAAAAACAAACAACACACATGAGGGTTGTGGCCCATGAGAGAGATCGAGCCAATACTTGCACCAATAGACGCACTCTTTGGGGCCTTATACACAAACCCTGCAAGCTACTAACATTTGATATGCACACAAAATATTTCCAGCCTCTTTATTCAGGATTCACAGAGTGGGCCTTCTCATGAGGTTGACCCTAAAGGGTCCCCTATGTGGTTTAAGGTATAGTTGAGGGTCCCCTCACTAGGATGGATCCATATTTCTTACAAAAAAACTAAATTTAAGTAAATATTATATGAAAATATTAAGTATAAAAAATAATATTTCAAAATAAGTAATTAAAAACCAATTAGAATTATAATAAAAAAATATTTCACTAAAAACAATTTAATATAAAATAATTGAGAATTTAATAAATGGTTCACAAAGAGAAATTTATCTAAAAAATTAAAAGTGATGATATATTTAAATCAGTTTTAAATAATAACAAATTTTCCCTTTTATAAATTAAAAAAAATAAAAAATTTATTTAATTATCAAACAAAATCTCACCCTTATTGAAATTTATCAAAAAGTGAAAAAAATATATAATATATTTCCTTTTAATCAAAATTAATTATGGTAAAGAAAGTAAACATAAATAATTAAGACAACATAAGTTATTAGAAAACATTGGTAAATAATATAAATAAAATATTATTTAATGAGAGAAGAAAATAACATTTTAAATTAAATAAAATATATAAAAACATTTTTAAGAATTTTAATCATACAAAAAAATATTTTAAGATTCTAATATACCCAATTAAAATGTTAATTTTTCAAATTTAATTGAATCTAAGGGTTTTGTAAAGATTTTGGACAGCTATTTATCTATGGTAAAACATTCCATTCATATATAACCTTTATTGACATGATCCATTAGAAATTGAAATCATACATCTATGTATTTAGTTCTAAAGTGTTGAAGATGGTTTTTAGAAATTGAAATAGCACTTGAGTTATCCCATTAAATGGAAACTTTATCAAAACTAATATTGAAATCATATAAAAAATTTATCCATATACTCTATGAATAGTAATTAGTAGTAGCAATATATTCAACCTCAACTATTGACAGTGCTACTCAAATTTTTTTATTAGGGATCCATGAAATTAAACTTTTTTATAAAAAGTGACACATACCTGTAGTGATTTTATGGTTAAGTCTACAACCTCCAAATTCATATTTAGAGTAATATAGTAGATCAAAATATTTCTCATTATAATATAATAACATAGTACAAATAGTACCCTTGATATATCTAATTATTATGTTAACAGCATTATGGTGACTTTATTTGGGGTTAGACTGAAACCAAACACATAAGAAAACTAAAAACATGATGGATAGTCTAGAAGCAGTGAGATACATAAGGCTACCTATCATGAGTCTATATTATTTAATACTAACTAAATTACCAGATTCTTCTAGATCCAATTTATAATTAGTTCTTATTGGTGTTCTCATAGTTTTACTATAATCAAGACCAAATATTTTTATAAGTTTTGTAGCATACTTGTCTTGAATTAAGAAAATACCTTCTTTTCCTTGATTAATTTGTAAACCAAGGAAAAAATTTAGTTCTCACATTAAGCTCGCATCAAATTTACTTTCCATAAGCTTAGAAAAATCATTATAGATAGAATAATTAGTTGATCCAAATATTATATCATCAACATGTTTTTGTATAATCCGTATATCATTTGAAACTCTTTTTATAAATAAGGTTGGATCAACCTTACCTTTAACAAAATAATTTTGTAATAAAAATTATTTAAGCCTTTCATACTAAGATCTTGGAGCCTATTTAAGACCATATAAGTATTTATTAAGTTTAAAACCATAATTTGGAAAATTTTCATTTTCAAATCTAGGGGCTATCTAACATAGAATTCCTTTGAAATAATTCCATTCAAAACAAAAATTTTTACATCCATTTAAAATAATTTTATGTTTTTAAAGCTAGAAAATTATAATAAAATTATAATTACTTCCATCCTAGAAATAAGAGAAAGATATTATTAAAGTTTAATTCCCTCTTCCTGGGAATAATCATGAGCTACTAGTCCTGCTTTATTTTTAACTATGTTTTCAGATTCATCAAGTTTATTATGAAAAATACATTTAGTTCCTATAGTAGGTTTACCTTTTGGAAAAGACACTAAATTACATATTTTATTCCTTTTAAATTTATTTAATTCATAATACATATAATTCATCTATTTTTGATCAATCAAATCATTTTCAACCTTGACAATAACAAATTCAGCAATAGAAGCATAATTGGCACGGTAAAGTAAAATATATTTTTTGGTTTGAATTCAAGATTCAACATTACCAATTAATTTTTCAATAGAGTGATGTTTAAGAGTTTTCCATTATTTTAGATCAGTTTAAGAATAGATATTATTCCCCTCAATTGAGGCATTATCATTATCTTATTCATTATCTTCACCATAGTTAAATTCTCTAAATTCATAAATTTCTTTGAAATATTTAGAATCCTGTTTATTAGAATTGGTTTTATTAAACTTAACATGAACAGATTATTTGACGGCCAAAATTTTATTATTGAACACTCTATAAGCTTTACATGCATTGGAATATCCTAAGAATATCTAATCATCTGATTTAGTGTCAAATTTTTTTAAATTATCTTTTTTATTTAAGATGAACACTTTATAACCAAATACCCTGAAATAACTAACTTTTAGTTTATATCCTTTTAAAAGTTCATAAGGGGTCTTATTTAGGAAGGGTCTAATTGACACTCTATTTAAAACATGTAAAGATATATTTATATCCTCTACATATAAATATTTAGGTGCACTATATTCCATTAGCATTGACCTAGCCACTTCTTGAATAGACATGTTCTATCTTTATACCAAACTATTTTGTTGTGGTGCCCTAGGGGATGAGAAAACGTGTTTATATCCACTTGATTCAAAAAATTTATCAAAATATATGTTTAAAAATTCACCAACTCTATCATTTATGATAGAGATGATTGAATCTCTTTTTAAATTTTGAATAAGCTTACATAAATCACAAGATTTGGATAAAGTTTCATTTTTATGAGAGAGAAAATAAATCCATAAAAATCTACTGTAATAATCTAAAATTATAAAAACATACCTCTTACCACCAAACCTATTAAGGTTCATAGGTCCAAATTAGTTAAGAATTATTAATTCTAAACATCTAGTAGTACTAATATCATTTATAGATTTAAATATTTCTTTTTTTTTCTTTACCTTTTAAACAAGAATCACACATCAAGTATTTACTTGTATGAGCCTTAGAAAGTTAGAGAACTTATTCTTTCTTTTCCAGATTGTGAAAAAAGTATGACATTTTCATTCCCAAGACCACTGTTCCATAAAATTTCATCTATTTCTACATCATTGATTCATTTTACATTTTCTTTGGTTAAATCATAAAAATCAATAATATATACATTTTATTTTCTATTTGCAAAAAATAAGACTAATTTATTTTTTAGAGCAGGACATTTATCATTTTAAAATAAAACATTTAATCCATCATCAAATAACTATGAAATGCTTATGGTATTATGTTTTAAACCAAGTAAATATACTACTTTTGAAATTATAGCAGTTTTAGAAAAAACAACATCACCAATACCTTTAATATTTCCTTTAGAGTGGTATTCAAATGTGACAAGGCCACCATAACATTATTAAAAAGATAAAAACTTTGAAATTTTACCTATCATGTTCCTAGGTAATCCATTTTCTATGTAACATGAGTAATTGAGACTTATAAGTTAGATTTTCTAAGTTTAAAAATCAAGCAGATTGTTTCGATACACATGTCAACTTGGGTCCAACTAGATTAGTAGCAAAAAACTTTGGCACCCAAATAGATTTAAAGAATTTATTATAGATTAAATCATTAGTAATCAAAGTTGAAATTTTCCAAAAAAAATTGTGTAAATATAATTTAACACTCATTGGCATATTTCCCTTTCATTTTTCATTTAAAACAGGTTACACTGGAAATTATAATTAGTTTTTTGCGATTTTACAAAGTTAGTTTTATTTAAACTTGGAGTTATACTACTATATCCAAAACCATTATCATTGGATTCTAATATCATTAAATAAATCATCTTATTATATTTTTTTCCTTTTAAAAAATTAGATAATTACTATTTGATATTGACAACTTAATTTTTCAAAATCACATTCTCCTTTTGAATAGTTTCCAAATCTGTAAATATTTTTTCATTAATTCTAGAAGGCATGTTTCTTAATTTTTTATTTTCTTGTTTGAAATTATTAAATTAATTTTATACTTTAGTTAAATAATCAACCACTCAATTAAATATCCTATCTTGATATTTATCATTAGTTACCAGAAATTTTTTAATCCTTTAATTTTCGTCCTTTAATTTTAGCAATTCAGAATTGAAATCCTCTTTAGATTTATCATTATGGGAAATAAATATTTTTATATTTTCACATTACCTTTTGAATTTATTATTTTCTATGATCAAATTATTATTCTTAATTTTAAAATTTGTATTCATTTCAATAATTTTGGATCCATAATTATTTAATTATTTATTTTTTAAGCAATTTCTTAACATTATAATTTTCCGAATCAGATTCATAACATGAATTATAAAAAATTTCAGTTTCATTTTCCAGATAAAGAATTATTACCAATATTTTTTGGATTTATTAAATAATTAAATATATTTTCATTTACCTCAAATTAAATACCCATGAGGGAAATATTTCATGTCTCATGTTCACTTCTATAATCACTTACAGAGATAGAACTGTCTGAGCAGTCCCAACCTCGAAACAAAGATTGTTTTTATTTTATTCTTTTATCTTTGTATTTCATTGAATATTTGAGTTTAGGGTATTTAGTACTTATGTGAGATTTCTTCCATCACTCATAATAGGTCAATTATAAAACATCATTGTTTTTAGTAGAATTAACTTTTTATAGTCCTTTCTAGACTTCCTTTTGAACTGCCACTTCCCACCTTTTTTCATGAACTTGTAAAAATTATTACTGAAGTGGGTAATCTCCATGTAACTTTATTGAAACTCGTATTCATATGAATTATAGTTATCATAAATATTTAATTTAAATGTAGTACCTTTTCTTTTAGTAGACTCTTCATCAAAAATATTCTTCATTTCTAACTCATACTGCAGCAAAGAGCCTATCAATTCATCTAAAATATACTCCTTGAAATTCTTACTCTCATTAATGGAAAATTTCATTGAATGTAATCTATTTTAAAGATATATAAATACTCTCCCCACTTGATCAGTGTTATCTAAGACCTATCAAAGAGCACTTATACCATTGGTGATGATTATGAACCGATGAAACATCTAGTTATCATATTATTCTTCTCTCATCTTGAAGTCTTGGTATTCTTCTCTGAGTATTCCAATATTGATTCTCTTCAGCTTATTAGTTCCATACTGAGTTAATTGAAGTATTCTTCATATGTCAAGGGTTTTCTCACAAGCTAAAACATGGTTATATACACATCTACTAATATTATAGTATAAAATATTTTTTAACTTTGTAATTTAAAACATATTTTATCATTTCATTACTAACCTGTATCTCAGGATCCACCTTGGGAAACTCAAATGAATTTTCCATTAAAGTCTAGTGATCCACACTTAAGTGTTTCAAGTATTCTTCCATTCTATCTTGTTTGTATACACATTCACTCCAATTAAATAATGGGGGGTTTTGTGGTATACGACCATTATTGGCATTATTACCTACCACCATAAAAGTAAAATTTCCTTTTATTACTTAGACTATTAAGTCTAGAATACAATTTAAAACAGAGTTAAAAATAAGTAGAAGGAATAAAAACCAATCATATAATAATGCTATGATACCAATTGTTTGATTATTATTAATAGAAAATATAACTAAAGGGGTGAATAGTCATTTTAAAAATTAAATACAAAAACAATTAGATATTATAAAATATTAAAGTGAAGTAAATATAGTTTTATTGTGATATGTTTTAGTGGAAATAAAAAGTAAGAAAACACAAGTTTTATATTTTTTTAGATCACAAAGATCCTAGTCCACACCTTAATCTCCTCTACTCCTCACGGAGACTGGTACCCACCAAGAAACTCACTTTTAAAGGTGTGATAACCTTATTAGAGACTCTTAATTTTAAAAAACCCAGAGGAACAACCTAGTCTTTGATACAAGAGACTAAATTGGTCTTATTACATGACTTTTGAATGAGAGTCACAACCCAGTCTTCCTTTTGGGTGGTAGAAAAACCAGATAAAAGACTTTCTTTTGATGAGAAAATCATAAAATAGATATGAGAAATTACAAATAGAAATCAACAAGATTACACGAATAAAACAAATACAAGAAACGTATAATATTATCATAATGTCATTGAAGTTTAATCACAATGGTTTTTGATCACTTTAATGAAAAATTTTCAAATATGGAGTCCTTTATGTTATCATATTAGGAATGTATAAGTCGCAGAAGATCGTGAACAATTTTTAGAGCAGCAGAATGTCAAAATTGTATCATAGATAATCTCCAAAAATTAATTTATCTCCACAATTTTATGTTTTATTCCTTGAAGAAATATCTAGAATAATTAAAACTAAGATCTACAGTAGCATGTTTGTGTCTAATATCTGCATGACACATGTTAATGAATAACAATATAATAATATTACTATTACCTATAGTTTGTTAAATCCCCTCTAGATTAATATAAAAATTATAATTGGTCTTAAAATTTATTCCTATAATATTAATACAAAACAATTAATGTAATAAGGAAAACAATTGTAATCATTTTTTAGTTATAAAACAATTGAAATACCAGTTTAATAATTTATATAATTCATGAAACAAAAGTGCAGTAAAACATAGCATCATACAAAATTTAGTGTGCATGTATAAATGATCATAATAATAATGTTACAATTATTTTTTAAAAATTAAACATTTATTTCAAAATAAAATAATAATACATTTATCAAAATAATCATTTTTAAAATCATCAATTGAAATAATAAAAACAATTAGAAAAATATAATTTTAACTAATGGTGGGTTATTGACCTAACGTTGGAACAGAGAGTGGTAACTCATAAACCACCTCTTGCATTCAACTATGGATAAATAGAGTATGACCTACCATTTAAATTCTAAGCAAAAAATAAAATGATTTAATCAATATTAAATACATTCCAATCATCTAAGAACTGAAAGGATTCTTATGAAGTAATAAAAAATTTCTCACCATTAGAAGTCCAACAATGACTCATGACCCGTTGTTTCATAAAACGAATGGGAAATCATAACCTACCATTGGAAAGTTACAATGGTGGATCAATGAAAATGTTTTCTAAACGTTATAAAGAATAATATATGAATAAAAATAAATCAAATTAATAACACTTCATATAGTGAGAATAAAAATTATTGTAAACCAAATAAATAATTGATTCAAAGCTTGAAAAATATTCTTAAAGTAGAGATAATAATAACCAAAAAATAAAATAACTTCAAGAAGAATGAATAATTCTATTGTAAGTTAAATAAAAAAATTAAAATGGAAGAATTAATGCAATAGAAATATATCTAAGGTGAAAGAGGAGCTCATGTTGAAGATTTAAGGGATTTTGTTATGCCATTTTTTTCTCAAAAAAGAAGAATAAAACTAAACAAAATAAATGAAATAAAATTAAAAATAGGACAAAAAACATCAACTCGAAGGAGAAAATATAATCTCCTATAATAGATTGAAGAAATATCTTCTACTGGTCGAATACAAAGAGGAAAACACCAATGGTGGGTAAAATATTTACTACTATTGGTGTCCAATGGTGGGTAAAAAATCACCCATCATTGAGGTGTAGTGGTGGGTCATTGACCCATCATTGGGTTTCAACGGTGGGTAAATTCACCCGCTGTTAGAATTTACCAATAGTGACTTGACACCCACCATTTTTTACGATGGTGGAACATTGATCACCCAATATAGGAAAGAACTTCAAACCTACGAAGATAAAAATAATGAGGAAGAAGAACATTAGGCATAATGTTAAAGACTCGAAATAGGATAAAACACAAAATGATAAGAAACCAAAAAAACTAGATGAAAGAGATTAATATGATCATAGAATACAAGATAAAATAGTTAACATAAATGAGAGGAAAACATATGAATTCTACTAGGTCACAAAAAAAGGAAACCTGGATGAAGATGGCTAATGAACCAGAGGTTGGGAGGATGCTGAGGAAGATAATGAATATGATATCTATAGGATTTCAAAACACCACAGGAGTTCAAATTATAAAGGAGAAGGATAAATAAAAATAATCATATGGATGAAATTAAAATAATCCAATCAAATAGTGGATATTGAATCCAAGAATTTTAAGATAATACCACATCAAAAGAGACAATGGGAGGCTAATTGGAATAAGATCCAAGATGAAAAAACATGTCTCGAAATAAAAATGCACACAAAACACATGAGGTACATGGACCATGTGGGTGAACCATCCTATCCTTGAGTCTGCGGGTATGATCATTGGGCCCTTATACATGGGCCTCACATGCTACTGGCATGCGCTATGCACAAATAAGATCTCCAATTTCCTTAGTGAGGCTTCCCAGGTTGGTCCTTCCCATGGGGTTGATCCTGAAGGGCCCCCTAAGTGGTTTTAGGTCTATACGAGGGTCCCTTTACTAGGATGGATCCATATTTTTTACAAAAAAATAATAATAAAGTTAATTAAATATTACATGAAAATATTAAGTATAACAAATAACATTTAAAAATCAGTAATTACAAAAATAATTTTAAAATTATAATCAAAATATTATTTCACTAAAAACACTTGAATATAAAATATTTGAGAATTTAATAAAATGTTCACAAACTGTAATTTATCAAAACAATTAAAATTTATAATATATTTAAATCACTTTAAACTACTAAAACCTATGAGTGTGGATTAAATAACCATTTTTTAATATAATGAAGATAAGAAAATGTGAGATAACCTTCATATCATCATTGAATTAAGTGAGAAGGGTGACACTACTAATACTGAAGTCAAGATCATCTATGGAAAAGATATTTTTTGAGGATAAAGTGTTCAAATTGGGAAAAGTTTCATAATTTGATTCACCCCTAGGGAATATCTCATATAAGTCCCTTATGGGTCCTAATAGAGAATTAATTCCTAGATCTAAGGGAAATAAGTTCTAATAACCTAGAACTTCATAAATCAACTGAGTCAGAAGGAAAAAATTCAAAACCCAAACTTCTTTGATAAACGTCGATAGTAAATAGCTCTATACTTGATATCTTCTTCAATAACCATGATTGGTAGAAAATACAATACCTATACTTCATTGAATATAACATTTAGAAGCACCCAAATTCTTATCCCTTAAATCTCAATAGTCACGCAGGATCAGAAGAAAAATATTAAACTAAAAATGATTATAGATTTTATAATAGAAACACCACACATAAAGAATCTCTAAATGCACACTAAAAAAAATAAAAATGAAATATTAATTATAAGTTATTTGGTAATAAATTTAATAAAAATGAAATATTAATTATATTCCATTTGATATAGTTCAATATAACATAAAAAATGTATAGAAATTAGATGAATCATATTCATATCACCAAAACATATAAATTTAGAATATAATACTGCACACAAAGCTTAAAAAACAACTTCAAGTAAGTAAAAATTTAGAATTAAGTGTATTTTTATTTTCGAACATAAGGATATGAAAGGATTAATTTTGGAAATTCCTCAACAAAACCCTTATAAACTCTAGACAAAAAATAATCCTAGAATTAGGCACTTTTACATTTGGTTTTTTCCTACTAAGGTAGGTCCATTTGAATCAAATTAAAATAAATTAGACCCTAGGTTTGTTAGTTTTTATTTTTTGGATATCATGAAAGTTCAAGGGGTTACAAATATTATGATCCCACATGTCGATCATTTTTTGAGATAGTAAATGCTACATTATTTGAGGATGTTGAGTTTGAAAGGAAAGATATTAGAAAAATTAATTTTAAAGAGGAATTGACTTACCTTCTTATAATTGTTAATGACAATCATCAAATTTATTTCCTTAGTATTATTCAATAATAAAATACATAAAATAAAGGTATTCCTCATGAATTACACATCTAAAATCAAGATGTTTCTCCTGAATAGAAAACTCAATAACCTCAATAGAAAATTCCACTAATGATATCCACTAGATAAAGGATAAATATTATTTCAAGTGATTACATCATTTATCTCCAAGAAAATGAGTTTGAAATAGGAGTGATGGAAGATGATCTAATCATCATTCATCAAGTCAAGCAATGTTATAATTTTGATAAGTGAATTAGGGCTATAAATGATGAGATAAAGTTAATGAAAGATAATGATGTATATAATCTCATCAAATTTCTTAGAAGTGTGAAACCTATTGGTTGTAAATTGATATTTAAGACCAAAATATATTCATAGTTCAATATTAAGATATATAAGCCTTTTCTTGTAAAAAAATATATTTAATCAACAAGAAGGTATTAATTATAAAGATATTTCCTCTTTAGTTTCATTGAAAACTCTTTTAAAATCATTGTGGAACATTTTGACCTTGAGATGCATCAGATAAATGTTAAGACTTTATTTATCAATGGTGAAATTAATGAAATGATTTATATGGTGAAATAAGAAAATTTTGAATCAAGTGATCCAAAGATAATAGTTTACAAATTAAATAAATTCCTCTACATGATTAAGAAAACTTATCATCAATGGAATCATAAGTTTCATTAAATTAATATTTTTTCTCTTTGAAATAAATGTGGTTGATGACTATGTATACCATAAGTTTAGTGAGAGTAAATTTTAATTTAAATCCCATGATGTTATTTGGGTTTTGTTCATTAAAAAGACTAGAGAAGTAACTTCTAAAGGAATTTATAAAGTCATGAAGAAGGAAAAAAGAGTTTTAGAAGCAGTTGGAGGATTTTTGTTTAAAGTATAGATTCCATGTCATAGAACCTCCGGTCACACCATGGAAGTGGTTTTTTAAGAAGTGATAAATATATGGACTTATATATACATAATATGATCAAATATATTATGTAGGAGTCTTTGTACGAATATGTAATATTTTATACTTTTTCACTGGAAAGATAAATAGTAGTCACTATATGAGGATAGAGGTCATTCCATGACATGACTAAGGAATATAAGTAGGTTTCTAAAGGAAGTCCTTGTAAGGAGGTGATTACATAGTGATTCACTATTCAACTACACCCTTATACAACTATGTTAAACTATTTTTCCATTGAAAATACGATTTTAATAGTCAATTTCACTTCCCATTTGGTTAAATTAGATAATATTAAATACTGTTAAAAAGGTAAATTTCACTTGTTTTGATTTTTATACTGTATGTGGAGGATATTTGGAGATCCCAAGATAAAGGGATAAACTGTATGGAATCTCGAGAAGACATGTGAACTAATTTTCACATTACAAAAAAAATACATCCAATTGGGAATAATCTTTTTATTAGATCCCTAAAAATTTGTCTAATGACTCTTAAGAAGATACCAAATCATAATTCATCCATATAAAGGCCCTACCAAAGTGATCTTTCAATAAAAT
Organism: Viscum album; assembly: GCA_963277665.1. Classification (NCBI taxonomy): domain Eukaryota; kingdom Viridiplantae; phylum Streptophyta; class Magnoliopsida; order Santalales; family Viscaceae; genus Viscum; species Viscum album. Next base: position 1,065,206,761 of record OY728135.1, on the reverse strand, counting down.
AGAATTTTCTCTAAGTCTAGAGTATTGTTTGGTATTTTGATAGTATATCCCATTCTATAAATTCTATGTACACCAAATATTACAAGGAGATATTCAAGGTTCCTACCAAAGACTTTTATCTTTTATAAAATTTGATATTATTCTATTTACCATTCCAAATACAAAGGAAAATGGTATTATAAAAATAGGGTTTCCAAAACCACCTTCCAGGTTACCTATAAAAGGGAACCTTGAGAACCTCAATTGAAAGTTTGAATAAGGAGTGTAGTGAATCCATTTTGGAGTTAATTTTTTTTCCTCTCATAACCTTTTAGTTTTTATATCTCTCTATCCTCATATGGATATAAATAATTATGGAAGAGTATCATATGAGTTTCCTCGTCCTCTAGATGACATGTTAAATGGTGTGTGATCATTATGAGGGAGCTACACACTTGGAATGGAAGTTTTGGAACCTGTTTTTCTATTGGTTTGGTGTAATTTTGATTGAAAATATTTCCTTTAGTTTTATATCAACATATTTTTTATTTGAATTCAATTTTTTGATATAATTTAAGGGGAAAAATTTTATTTAAAACTGATTGGTTTGAGATTTCAATTGTGAATCTTGTATCATTTTTATTATACAACATAAGGTTCTTTTTTACCTAACATATACTTGAGATATCAGTATTATTAGGAAACCCTAATTCTATATATAAGTCTCAATCCTTAAAAATAATTTTTTTTCAAGGGTTATTTCTAGGTGCACTAATCTAAAGAGAAAATAGGGTAATCATGGTCTCACACTCAACCAAATAATTTCAATAAACCAAATATTATTTTCAGAAATATAAACTTTATATTATGTGTTGTAATATTGAAATGACTGTATCCTTTTATTTATCTCAAAACCCTCTTTCTATTTTCAAATATTAAACTCTTTAATTAAGTTATTTCATTTTGAAACATCGTTTAAAATCCCCATGTTTTTTATTTTGTTTTTGAACAACTTATTATAAATACACACTATAAACCATCAACTATCCTTGAGATATGAACTGGGTTCTATCCAATACTATAAAATATTTATAAAACCCCAATAAATTTGACATTTCATAAAAACATGGTAAAATGTTGTCACTATTTTTAGAGAGTTCTTCGATTTAAGTGTGCACTTTTTATAAGAACGTAGTATATTTTGTAAATATTTTTGTATTTATTTTTTTATTAACTTTTCATGTATACATTTGTGTTCTAAGATATATTTTTATTGACCTTTTTCATGATGTGTTCTTCATTGGTTTAACTACTTCCTTTCAAACACAAAATGAAGAGGATCATACATCATTGACAATAAGAAGCACTGAATGATCCTTTGAAGAAGGACACACAAAACAATGACACTCTTCCTGATCCTTATTATTATTATCAAACCTACATCAAGATAGAAATAAAATTTAATAATATTTCTGAAAACAATAAAAAATTAAAATAAATTACATCACCAAATTTCGACATTCAACCTATATATATTTAAATACAAGGTATGGTACCAATACTTGAACTAAAATTTGGTTTAATTCACTTATTACCATAATTTCATGGACTTGATCCAGAATAACCACATAAAAATTTAAAGGAATTATATATTGTATACCCAACAATAAAACCATAAAATATGGTTGAATAAATTGTAAAATTTAGGGATTTTTTATTTTATTTAGAAGACACTGCAAAAGAAAAGTTATACTATGTTAATTCCCTAATTAGAGGTTTGATGAACATGAAATACCTTTTTCTTGAAAAATATTTCCCAACCTCATAAATTATAACAATAAGGAAATAAATTTTTTAAATTATATTATCTAATAGGGAAACACTTCATGAATATAGGTAATTTTTTAAAAGAATTTTTCAAGTTGTTCACATCAGCAAATAAATGATTAAATTTTAATACAATATTTTTATGAAGGTTCAATATATATTTATTATAATATGATTGATTTTTTTGTTGTTTATTCCCTAGTGGACAAGAAACCAATCGCTACAAAGACCCCCATAAAAACATGGCATAGAATATATAATAATTTGGTTTAAGGTCCAATGTACCCATTTGAGGTGTCCATGTAGTGAAAATTTCTAAGTTTGAGAAGAAGGAGGACATGAAGTTTGAAGAGGTAAGTGTCCTTCTCTGATAGCTTTCCCTTTCCCAATGTAATTCTCAAACTCAACATATTCATTTTGGTATTTATTTTGTTTATTCCCATTAATTTGATCAATTCCCTCAATTGATAAACCCTTCTAAGAGTTGTGATACAATCTTCCAAGGTCATCCATATAACAAACTGATTGGGAAAGAACGATATCCATCCAACTCTATATGGAAGGATAACCAAGATTATTGGTAAGGGGATATTATAACCAACCTCAATAGTCATCTAAACACCAAGGATATTGTAGTATCCTCCATCACCACCCAAAAATACTCAAAAACCATAAATAATATTCTAAAAAACCCCTTCAAAACACAAGACTATCCAATAATACCTAATGAAATAAAATTACACCAATATTATCCATTTATGATTAACAATTAAATATACCATAAAATACATAATAATCTAATTAGACCAACTCACCAACTCGGAGGGGGTAATTCAAATTCAAGGGCTATTTAAACTACCTTCATAGAAACTAATCAACCTCAGGGATAAGTGAAATATCAGTTCTATCACCCTTAAGAGTGGTACCCAACTAAAAATACAAATTATACCACTATTAGAGTCATCCTCTCTTAAGAAAACCACTATCCAACCACCTATAAAGATCCAAATGATGAAATCCTTATATTGAGAGGATTCACACTAAATAAAATAAAGTTTTAATTGATGAAACCCTTAAACCAAAAATTTATCTCCCATTTCCCCAAATGGAAAAATAAACTGAAGAAACTAACCTTGATAAGTAAATCTTGGAAACATTTGAAAATTTTATGTTAACATTCCCTTGATTGATATCATAAATCAAATTCCATGATATTCCAAGTTTCTAAAGTAGATGTGTACACACTGAAGGTGAATTTAGAGAAATGAAAATGTTATCCTAAGAATGAACATCACGTCATTGATAGGTCCATCTCTTCCTACCAAATTAAACAATTGTGGATCATTCTCAATTCTATATATCGCGGGAGAGTATTTCTTTTTTATGTTATGCTTCATTTGGGTGATTCTATAAATTTTATGCCTTACTCCATATTCTATTTATTGTTAGCTGGAGAACTAAATCCCATGGTAATAGTAATTTAACTAGAAATATGGAGTACCACACACCCAACTGGTGTGTTAGAGGGTGTTCTTTTTAGGTATAAAATATTAATTTTTTTGGCTTATTTTTATGTGATTAAAATAGAAGATGATGGGTTGAATGGACATGTAACACCCCAGGTAAATAAATAATATGACATTTTCACATTTATCCATATTTATGAATAAAATATTAATATAACTTTAAAGGGGACGCTATGCTCGATGGCGTACCCAATACGCAACAATGAGTTTCTTGGGAATCTTACGTTGTACTCTAATAATAAAATAATATTATTTTAAATTGTAGTTAACGCCTAGCTGTTGTAATGGCGGTAATGAACATAAATAACTAAAAAATGATTATATATGTCTGTTAAATATTTTTACTTTTTACAATAAATGTTAGAGGATTAAAAATGCGAATGAATCCAATTTTAAGCGTAAACATTCTAATATTCTTTAAAAGGTCGATTAACCGCCTTTTGATGAAGAACCTATTTTAAATCCACTTTTTGACAACTTTATGTGTTATATTTGAAAAAATAAAATTCTTCTTTAGAATCGGGACATCAAAATTTACTTTGTGTAAATTTTTGGTATTTTTCAGATAAAGTTCATTTTTAATGAATAGTGAAAAATGTTGTATTTTAATTCAAAACCTATTTTTAATCTAATTTATATATATGATTAAATTATCTTTTGAATTGGTTTTAAAGTGAAATTAGAATATATTTTTACCATTTAATCAAATAGTGGTCGTTGTAATTAATTTCATCTTGAAATTGGACTTAAACTAATGTCAATATTTTGATACTTATTGTTTCATAAAAACACGCTATTTGCTCTGAGAGCGGGAATTAATTATTAAATTAATTAATTTAACTTATATGTTTTGAATTTTGTAAAATAGACATCATTTTTGAATTCAGAATATCAAATATAGCTTAGGGGTAATTTTTGGTTTTTTTCTGAAAAACATCAATTTTAGATGAATAGTGAAACCACTAAGTGGTAGTTAAAGAAACTGATTTTTTGTTTAAATGAAACTTTTCCACTTCTGTGGTTTAATTTTCAAAAATCCAACATACATGGTTGTCATTAAGAAATAAAATGTGGTTCAATTAGATTAAAATAATTTTTTTGTGAATAGTAACTTTTAAGTTTTATTAATCGCGATTAAAGGTAATTAGTGTAATTTAAGGTAAAAATAATATTTTAATAATATGAAATGACTTAGAAACATGTCCTACCCTCATTGTATGTGTCATTTAAGACCAAGAAAATACATGGGTCAACTTGGGGACCCCATGGAGCCACTTTGGTAGGAAAATGACATAAATAACTTTTTTATTTAAAGTTAATATTAAAATGTCACAAACATGTGTTGTTTTACTAAAACAATTTTTAAATGGGGTTATACAAGTTATATTTTTTACTATAAACATTCATTAGAAAGATAAAACAATTTCCTACATCATGATTTTTTTTATAATTTTTAGACATTAAATAAATTAAATTATTTATGACACCATGATGATGCAGTGATTACCTCATTATTTAACGATTTAAATAAAATGAAAATATAATGTAAAATCTAAGACCTACACTTGTCAAAAACTTATTGGATGGGTGGATTTATAACCCTTATCACATTATTTTCTAAATATATAATTTTGGGACCCTTTTTATCCGAAAATCATTTTATAATAATGTATCTTTTCTTAACTTTCCAAGAGTGTCCCTCCTCTCCTCTTATAAAAGGCCCCTACCTCTACCTCCTTACCCACACCTCTCAAGCCTTTTTCTCGGCCAACCCCTGCCCACTTAGTCTCTCCACATCCCTCTCTTACTCTTAGAAGCCTCACTTTGGGCAGAAGTCTTCCCAAGGAAGCCTTTGAGCTCAAATCAAAAATATTTACCCGTTTTAAAAGGTAGTGTCTTCTCTTGTGTTCTTATGTTTTATTTTGCTTCTCCAACCCCCTAAACTCTTTTTATTAATTTATTTTGTAACAACACCAGTATCCTCAATATACTAGGATGTTTTTATAATAATTAATCGAGATACACTTACACACACCTTCATCTAATGGTTAAAGAACATACTGTTTCTCTGGATGGAGAATTTCTGCCTCACGAAATGATGATTGTTCAATCTTCTCTTAACACCTTTCATGGTGGCCATTATGATGTCACTATATTTTATATATGATATATATGGTATTTATGTTTTCTATATTCTTCTGAATTTTATATTTAAAACATGCCTTTATGCTTTTCATGTTGTGCAAATGCGATAATTTCATATGAGGAAGTGTGGACTACCGCCCCCTCAAGTGATGTGACTCGTTCATGCAATACATGTAATGTATAAAGAATGAAATTAATGAAAATATGTGACCTATATAACATATATATTATACTTTAATTATAATATATATATCTCTCAATTATTTTTAATTCCATTAATATGACAAAGAAATGAAAGTAGTGTTCATTTGTACGTACGGCCTACCGTCTCCATGAACGGTGCATTTAATTTATTTTTATCCCCAAATGTTATGGAGTAGTATAAAATGAATATGTACTAGATATATATGATATTTAAATCATTAATACTATTCTGGAGATGATTTACTTATAACTACACGGACAATCATTTTCAAACAAGTTCATTTTTGACTCATGTACCAAACATCGACAAAAACGTCTGATATGAACTCACATTATTAACCAATTATTATAACATTATAATATGTGATATGAACTGAATAATAATCTATAAAAGAGTTAATTAATAAATTATAAATTGAACAAAGTTTATTATTTAGGAATATAAAGAAACGAACAAGACAAGTTAGACTTGAGGTAAGGGATCCAACCTCGCTCTTTCTTTTTAAGTACTCTCTTTTATGTCATTTCATTTAAGATCATCTTTATTATGTTTGGGGATGTTATTTTATATTCTTAATAATTTAATTTTTATATTCATATTATGAGATACCCTATTTTATCTCATAAATCCAATTTTGGAAGTTTTAAGTGGCGCTGTTAGGCTGCCGAGTTTTCGTAATGGATTTTTCATCTCACTTTTATTACCGTGACATTTATGATACGTTTTCCACTATTTCCTTTGATTGGTGTATGTACTTCCCATTATTATACACTTTTTGTAGTATGATTTCATTTATATGTATTTACATATTCATTGTATGACCCTTATTCCATGGGGTGTACGTTTCAAAAGTTACCCAACTCGGTAAGGGGACCTTTCACCCTCCTCTTTTTAAAAGACTTATTTTGTTATGTCTTTTAATTCACATACTATTATGTTGGTATATGTTCTTATATATCCTTATTTATGTAAATTTTATGTCCAAGTGATGAGATACCATTTTCTCTCTCATCAACTCATTTTCTGAATTTTAAAGTGACGTCGTTAGGCTGTCGGATTTCTATAAGGGAACTTCTTAACCCACTTTCAATTCTTTGGGTTAAACCTCTACTTATTGATTTTTTTATGCCAAGATTATGTGTGGAATATCTATGTTGTAATTTCCACAAACCTTTGTGTAGATATACTATTTCTACACATAATCATCTCATTGATAAATTCTTACGAACTTGTATGGGAAATAATAACCCAATCTCATTTCATTGAGTTAAATACCTATATCATTGGTTTTGTTTTTACATGATTATGTGTGAATGACCTCTGATTGTTTTACACTTAATATCCACTTATATTGGGTGTATTTATATTTCTCACACATAATTATGTGATAGATTTATCCTTAATTTAAGGATACCATCTTTATAATGGATTTCATCTCAATTTACATTTCCATTGAGACTTCATTGTTGTTATGAACTAATTCACTCTTATATGGTGTGTATACTGTCCTTTGACATATTATATCATGAATCCCTTTATTCTCATTATATTATAAATCTCGGATTAAATGTTATTCCGCAATTATTTGTATTCAAGTGTCTCTTATTTTGTTAAAAACTCTTTAACAAAAATATCATTTTAAATGATTTAAAGATTCATTATTCTAAATATTTATCTTAATGTCCATGTTTTCAAAATGGTTTTCGGTATTTATTTATATCGATATTAATGTTTTAAAATTATGATTCAATTAAAATCTTCAAAGTGGTATGGGACACTTTGATTCAAAAATCTCTTTTAAATGGTTTTTGAAAATGGATTGATTAATTCAATATCTTGGAATTACTTATTGTGATTGAAAATGAAATGTTGTTATTAAAATGTTTATATTTTAAATAATTTATTTGTAATGATGGTACTTGGACATTTTATGGGTGGTTATGTGATAAACCATATGACGGGCGATGCCGTGAATACCAGGATGGGTGGTTACGTTATAACCTCCAATGCATTGGGTATGGAAGTTGGTTGTATGGCTATTCCATTAAGTATGTGTGGAAGTCGACCGTATGGTTATTCCATTTAAGTATGTTTATGTCCCAAGTTACCTTTATATGTTATGTGTTCTTTATATGGGTTTTATGGTAATCTTTTGGTTACAAAAGGGTAAGTAATGGACTTATATTCCATGAATAGTTTTTACTACTTCATAAAGGTGAAAAGTATTACTTTGGTAAAGTATTCATGGTTTACCTATTGTTTTGAAAAAACTAACAATTTTCCTTCTTTGTGCATCCTTTACTGGGATTTTTATACTCATCCCAAGTTTTTGAAATGTTTTCTACAGGACTTAAAGATGAATAGGGTCAAGGATGGGTTCAAGGAAAGACATGCTATCTAAAACATGGAACTAGACATGTTTCTTTTTAAGAGTTTTTTTTATTATTTTATGGAAACTTAATAGAAGTGTCTACTATGTAATCTTTTGAGATGTAATATTTATGACCTAATTCTATAAAACTCTAAACCTGAAAATATCCTCTATGTGAATTATTCATTTAATTCATGATTAAGTAAGGTTTAAGGTCGGGGCCTTATAGTTGGTATCAGAGGTCGGTTTAGATAACTTTAGAGGTTAGGGTATTCTCTAAGCATAAGTGACATTACCATAATGGTTAGGATTTCAAAAAGAGTCCTAGTTTTAGATAAAGTGAATGAGTAAGTATATCTTAGTTTTTATCTTCCTCATTAGTACATGATGGTTTTGTTGATATACTCACACTGAAATTTTTGTTTTTAGTAAATGGGTGGATCTAGCAGGCACCAAAGTGACAATGGGTTTGAAGGAAACTGTGGTGGTTCTCTGATTAAGAGACTCGATGAAATGGGGGATTCAATGAGGAATCTCGTGGTTGTTCTAAACCAACTATAAAGGAGTCATGATCAACCACTTGAACCTTGGTGAGCTCTCTAATGCACCATGTACGAGATGACCAACTCGATGTGGAAGTTCAGGTAATAATTATAAAGGTAACCATTAGGGTTTATATGATCCTTACTTTTGAGATAATTATGGGTTACAATATGTTATGATGGAATGTGAACGACATGAGATAAACTTGAGGTTAAATTATGTTATGGTTATTTTTGAATATTTTATCTCATTTTGGGGAATGTTTTAAGAATTATGTAGTTTTGGAAAAATGACAACACGCAGACCGTGTGACAACCCGTCGCGTCGGACAAAGCTGTGGGAATCTTACCCACAACCAAAGTGCGACTGGTATTTATTGCCTACCACTAGACAACGTGAAGTCCCTGGTTAGTTTTACTAATTCTTTTTAGTTAGATGATTTTAGGAATCAAGAGTGAGTTTATTTTGGGTTATCTTTGTAAATTATTAACCTATCATAGAGGATGTGTGATTAGGTTAATTACTTTTCAATATGAGACTTTAGGAGCAACTGATGTTATTTGGAGATAAATGTTAGCTTGTAACTTGGAAGACTATGTCATTAAATACTTCAAATATTTGGGTTTCAATATCAGTTTGGTTTACTTTGAATAATTTTATGGAAAAATTGTTTATCTAATGGTCTTCGTTGAACATTGGGTTTGTTGGACAAATTTTGGAGATTAAGAATAGATTTTCTTTTTTATAAGTGATTATTCATTTGTGGATCTTGTTTTAACAATTTTTTGGTTTTTTATTTTGTCTAAAGACATGGGAAATATATATTTATCTTTTGTGAATTAGGTGATTCTCAAGAAGTTGATTATAGTACTCTTAATGCAAACAAGTCTTCCTAAATACTCGTCTTTTGGAGAAAATATGAGTTTGATTAAGGAATCTAGTAAAAGTTGAAAGTCTATGTGACAAGTAAGTATGTTTCATTATGATTTAGTTAAGATAAAAAATAAATTCCTCAATGAAGAGTAACTTAAAACAAAAATGTTGTCTGTTAACTTTTCCTACTGGGGAATCGAATACCGTTTAACCCATCACAAGTTTGTGATTTTCTTATGGTTAACTTTCTCCTAGACATGTTTACTATCACTCTCCCTCAGAACATGACCCTTTGTTTTTTCCTCCATATCCATGTTTTCCTACATGGAATCCTATTATGAGTTAACTTGGTTGACCTTTGTACTTCTCTTTCTTTATTTTAAAGTGATTTTTTTACTGACTCTTGTTCCGATGTTGGATTTTCAATGAAATTTCCAAGCCCAATTTTAAAATTGTGAGGATGCAATTCCCAAAAGGGGGGAAGGATGTAACAACCCAGGTAAATAAAGATTATTACATTTTCACATTTATCTATATTTGTGAATAAAATATTAATATAACTTTAAAGGGGACGCTATGCTCGATGGCGTACCCAATACGCAACAACGAGTTTCTTGGGAATCTTACGTTGCACTCTAATAATAAAATAATATTATTTTAAATTGTAGTTAACGCCTAGCCATTGTAATAGAGGTAATTAACATAACTAACTACAAAATTATTATATATGTTTGTCAAATATTTTTACTTTTTACAATAAATGTTAGAGGATTCAAAATGCGAATGAATCCAATTTTAAGTGTAAACATTCTAATATTCTTTAAAAGGTTGATTAACCGCCTTTTGATGATGAACCTCTTTTAAATCCACTTTTTGACAATTTTATGTGTTATATTTTACAAAATAAAATTCTTCTTTAGAATCGGGACATCAAAATTTACTTTGTGTAAATTTTTGGTATTTTTCCGATAAAGTTCATTTTTTAATGAATAGTGAAAAATGTTTTATTTTAATTCAAAACCTCTTTTTAATCTAATTTATTTATATGATTATATTATCTTTTTAATTGGTCTTAAATTGAAATTAGAATATATTTTTACCATTTAATCCAATAGTGGTCGTTGGAATTAATTTCATCTTGAAATTGGACTTAAACTAGTGTCAATCTTTTGATACTTATTGTTTCATAAAAACACGCTATTTTCTCTAACGGCGGGAATTAATTATTAAATTCATTAATTCAAATTATATGTTTTGAATTTTGTAAAATAGACATAATTTTTGAATTCAGAATATCAAATATAGCTTAGGGGTAATTTTTGGTATTTTTCTGAAAAACTTCAATTTTAGATGAATAGTGAAACCACTAAGTGGTAGTTAAAGAAACTGATTTTTCGTTTAAATGAAACTTTGTCACTTCTGTGATTTGATTTTCAAAAATCTGACATACATGGTTGTCATTAAGAAATAAAATTTGGTTCAATTAAATTAAAATAATTTTTGGTGAATAGTTACTTTTAAGTTTTATTAATCGCGATTAAAGGTAATTAGTATAATTTAAGGTAAAACTAATGTTTTAATAATATGAAATGACCTAGAAACATGTCCTACCCTCATTGGATGTGTCATGGAAGACTAAGAAAATACATGGGTCAACTTTGGGACCCCATGGATCCACTTTGGTAGGAAAATGACATAAATAACTTTTTATTTAAAGTTAAAATTAAAATGTCACAAACATGAGTTGTTTTACAAAAACAATTTTTAAATGGGTTTATACAAGCTATATTTTTTACTAAAAATATTAATTAGAAAGATAAAAATATTTCCTACATCATTATTTTTTTTATAATTTTTAGACATTAAATAAATTAAATTATTTATGACACCATGATGATGCAGCGATTACCTCATTATTTAACGATTTAAATAAAATGAAAAGATAATGTAAAATATAAGACCTACACTTGTAAAAAACCTATTTTATGGGTGTATTTATAACCCTTATCACATTATCCTCTAAATATATAATTTTGGGACCCTTTTTATCCGAAAATCATTTTATAATAATGTATCTTTTCTTAACTTTCCAAGAGTGCCCCTCCTCGCCTATTATAAAAGGCCCCCACCTCTACCTCCTTACCCACAACTCTCAAGCCTTTGGCTCATACAAACCCTGACCACTTAGTCTCTCCAAATCCCTATATTACTCCTAGAAGCCTCACTTTGGGCAGAAGTCTTCCCAAGGAAGCCTTTGAGCTCAAATCAAAAATATTTACCCGTTTTAAAAGGTAGTGTCTTCTCTTGTGTTCTTATGTTTTATTTTGCTTCTCCAACCCCCTAAACTCTTTTTATTAATTTCTTTTGTAACAAAACCAGTATACTAAATATACTAGGATGTTTTTATAATAATTAATCGAGCTACACTTACACACACCTTCATCTAATGGTTAAAGAACATACTATTTCTGTGGATGGAAAATTTCTGCCTCACGAAATGATGATTGTTCAATCTTCTCTTAACACATTTCATAGTGGACATTATGATGTCACTATATTTTATATATGATATATATGGTATTTATGTTTTCTATGTGCTTCTGAATTTTATATTTAAAACATGCCTTTATTCTTTTCATGTTGTGAAAATGCGATAATTTCATACGAGGAAGTGTGGACTACCGCCCCCTCAAGTGATGTGACTCTTTCATGCAATACATGGAATGTATAAAGAATGAAATTAATGAACATATGTGACCTATATAACATATATATTATAATTTAATTATAATATATATATCTCTCAATTATTTTTAATTCCATTAATATGACAAAGAAATGAAAGTAGCGTTCATGCGTACGTACGGCCTACCGTCTCCATGAACGGTGCATTTCATTTATTTTTATCTCCAAATGTTATGTAGTGGTATAAAATGAATATTTACTGTATATATATGATATTTAAATCATTAATACTATTCTGGAGATGATTTACTTATAACTACATGGACAATCATTTTCAAACAAGTTCATTTTTAACTCATGTACCAAACATCGACAAAAACGTCTGATATGAACTCACATTATTAACCAATTATTATAACATTCTAATATGTGATATGAACTGAATAATAATCTTCAAAATATTTACTTAATCAATTATAAATTGACCAAAGTTTATTATTCAGGAATATAAATAAATGAACAAGACAAGTTAGACTTGAGGTAAGGGATCCAACCTCCCTATTTCTTTTTAAGTACTCTCTTTTATGTCATTTCATTTAAGATCATATTTCTTATGTTTGGGGATGTTATTTTATATTCATAATAATGTAATTTTTATTTTAATATTATGAGAGACCCTATTTGATCTCATAAATCCAATTTTGGAAGTTTTAAGTGGCGTCGTTAGGCTGCCGAGTTTTCGTAAGGGATTTTTCATCTCACTTTTATTACCATGACATTTATGCTACGTTTGCCACTATTTCCTTTGAGTGGTGTATGTAATTCCCATTATTATACACTTTTTGTAGTATAATTTCATTTATAGGTATTTACATCTTCATTGTATGACCCTTCTTCCATGGGGTGTATGTTTTGAAAGTTACCCAACTCGGTAAGGGGACCTTTCACCCTCCTCTTTTTAAAAGACTTCTTTTGTTATGTATTTTAATTCACATACTATTATGTTGGGATATGTTATTATATATCCTTATTTATGTAAATTTTATGTCCAAGTGATGAGATACCATTTTCTCTCTCATCAACTCATTTTCTAAATTTTAAAGTGACGTCGTTAGGCTGTCGGATTTCTATAAGGGAACTTCTTAACCCACTTTCAATTCTTTGGGTTAAACCTCTACTTCTTGATTTTATTATGACAAGATTATGTGTGGAATATATATGTTGTAATTTCCACAAAACTTTGTGTAGATATACTATTTCTACACATAATCATCTCATTGAAAAATTCTTACGAACTTGTATGGGAAATAATAACCCAATCTCATTTCATTGAGTTAAATACCTATATCATTGGTTTTGTTTTTCCATGATTATGTGTGAATGACCTCTGATTGTTTCACACTTAATATCCACTTATATTGGGTGTATTTATATTTCTCACACATAATTATGTGATAGATTTATCCTTAATTTAAGGATACCATCTTTATAATGGATTTCATCTCAATTTACATTTCCATTGAGACTTCATTGTTGTTATGCACCAATTCACTCTTATATGGTGTGTATACTATCCTTTGACATATTATATCATGAATCCCTTTATTCTCATGATATTATAAAGCTCGTATTAAATGTTATTCCGAAATTATTTGTATTCAAGTGTCTCTCATTTTGTTAAAAACTCTTTAACAAAAATATTGTTTTAAATGTTTTAAAGATTCATTATTCTAAATCTTTATCTTTAATGTCCATGTTTTCAAATTGGTTTTTGGTATTTATTTATATGGACATTAATGTTTCAAAATTATGATTCCATTAAAATCTTCAAAGTGGTATGGGACACATTGATTCAAAAATCTCTTTTAAATGGTTTTTGAAAATGGATTGATTAATTCAATATCTTAGAATTACTTATTGTGATTGAAAATGAAATGTTGTTATTAAAATGTTTATATCATCAATATTTTATGTGTAATGATGGTAATTGGACATTTTACGGGTGGTTCCATGAATACCAGGACGGGTGGTTACACTATAACCTCCAATGCATTGGGTATGGAAGTCGGTAGTATGGTTATTCCATTAAGTATGTGTGGAAGTCGGCCGTATGGTTATTCCATTTAAGTATGTTTATGTCCCAAGTTACCTTTATATGTTATTTGTTCTTTATATGGGTTTTATGGTAATATTTTGGTTACAAAAGGGTAAGTAATGGTATTTTATTCCATGAATAGTTTTTACTACTTCATAAAGGTGAAAAGTATTACTTTGGAAAATTATTCATGGTTTACCTATTGTTTTGAAAAAAACTAACAGTTTTCCTTCTTTTTGTATCCTTTACTGGGCTTTTTATGCTCATCCCAAGTTTTTGAAATGTTTTCCACAGGACTTAAAGATGAATAGGGTCAAGGATGGGTTTAAGGAAAGACATGCTATCTAAAACATGGAACTAGACATGTTTCTTTTAAAGAGTTTTTTTTATTATTTTATGGAAAATTAGTTGAAGTGTCTACTATGTAATCTTTTGAGATTTAATAGTTATGACCTAATTCTCTAAAACTCTAAACCTGAAAAGATCCTCTATGTGAATTATTCATTTAATTCATGATTAAGTAAGGTTTAAGGTCGGGGCCTTATAGGACATGGCCCTGATTATATTAGGGAGATCTTTCATGAAAACTTCCAAAACCATAATTAATGTACACAATGGTATATTAACTATGTATTTTAGTGGTGACATTTTCCACTTTAATATCCTTGATTCTTTGAAGTGCCCCTCAGAAGATCATTTCTCTCCCTCAGTTAATTTAATTGATATAATCCATTTCCCAAAAGAAAATTATCTTCTTTCCCCTGAACCCGTTTTTTATTTTTCATTATTAATATACATTCTAGGTAATGACTATTGTTTTTATTATTATAATAGTCCAGAAAAGTGTTATGCATGTGCATTAATAAATTATTTCTTGTGCGTTGAGGATATAATGAACATCATTAATATTGATCAACTTGTAAAATATTACTCCTTATCTAAGGATGTTATCATTGAGTAATTAGATGATACCATGAACAAATATCTTTATCATTCCTTCCCTTCAATACAAAATCCCCATGAATAGGAAGTTAAACCACTACCTAAAAACTTAAAATATTTATATCTTGAGAATGGGAATAAGATACAAGTCAGCATTGCTAGTCCACTCCCACCAGAGCATAAATTTTGATTGTTTGACCTTTTGAGGGAGTATAAAAGTGCATTAGGATGGACACATGTTAAAATTATCAGTATTAGCACATCAATTTTTATGCATCATATGTTATTAAATGATGAGGCTAAACCAGTAAGGTGGGAATAAATTCGATTGAACCCAATCCTCCAAGATGTCATTAAAAATAGGTAACCAAATTATTGGTTGTTGGAATTATTTATCCAATATATGGCATACAATAGGAAATTGTGGTGCAGTTTATTCCTAAGAAAACTAGTCTAGTGGTAATCATAAATGAAAAATATTAATTGGTACTAACCCATGTGTAGAATAGTTGGTGTATCTGCTATCATTTATTAAATCAAAACACTATGAAGGACCATTTTCCATTATTATTCATTGGAAAAATCTTGAGGGATTATTGGTGAAGTCCCATTATTATTTCCTATATGGGTATTCTAGATATTTTTATATTTATATTTCCCTAAATTCATAGGAAAAGACAACCTTCACTTACCCCTTTTATATATTTTCATATAGGAGGATTTCATTTTGTCTATAAAGTGATCTAGGTACTTTAAAATGATGTATGGGTGGTACTTTTTTGGATTATCTAGATAATTCCATGGAATTATTCATGGATAATTTCACTATCTACATTCCCTCTATT
This sequence comes from Viscum album, assembly GCA_963277665.1. Classification (NCBI taxonomy): domain Eukaryota; kingdom Viridiplantae; phylum Streptophyta; class Magnoliopsida; order Santalales; family Viscaceae; genus Viscum; species Viscum album. Next base: position 1,065,190,725 of record OY728135.1, on the reverse strand, counting down.
AATGAGTGTGTGAGTATTATATATGTTTCCCTTTTCACTATATTAAAAATAATCTTATATTAAATTATGTGAAATTTCATTTCATGGTGTGGCAAGGGATAGTGCTTGGAAACATCGTATCTAGGGATGGTATACAAGTTAATAAATCAAAATTTTATGTCATTTATTCACTAACATTCCCTGAAAATGTTCCGGATGTGGGTTATTTCTTAGGTCAGGTAGGATTATCATTGTTTCATTTTTTACTTTAGCAAGTATAACTCCCCCCTCTCTTGGTTACTATAAAAAGAAAAAAAGTGTGTCTGATAAAAACTATAAGTATATTTTAATAAATTGAAATTGAGTCTCACGTCACCACCTAAAATCCAACCACCTCAATTGGATTTAACATTTGAGCTCATCTGTGATGATTCCAACTATGCAGTTGGGGAAGTATTATCATAATTTTTTGATCGAGATACACATGACATTGCATATGCCTCACGTACGCTAGACCCTTCCCAAGAAAACTACACCATAGTTGAAAAATAATTTATTATAATTATGTTTTACTTGGATAAATTTAGGTCATACATTTTAGGTTCTAGATTAATTGTGTTCTATTACCGTACAACCCTCTATTGTCTCTTTAAGAAACCAAAAGATGAACCACATCCCATTTATTGGATGATACTCCTAAATAAATTAAATTTATAAATTAGGGATAAAAATGATAATAGAATTTGGTGGTTGTCCATATCAGTGGGATAATTCCATCCTCATAAATTGATGTATCCCCCTTTATTACCATAAATGATGCGTAAGGACCCACGTCATTATGGATTGGAAATTATTAGGAAAATCTGAGCTTTCCATTTAGTGGATGGTCTGTTATGAGAACCAGGTATTGGGTTGGAAGATGAAAGGTTTAGACACCCTAAAATGGTTCATTTATACTTTGGAAAAATCTTGAGAGGTTAGTTGGGAGCTTGGGGATTTAGAAAAGTAAGATCAAGGAATTTGGGGATACTGATGTAGACACCAGCTAGTCAGTGGGATGGGTAGTAGATTAGGTGTCACATTAAGATCACTAGATAACTAGTGAGCTAGAACCAGTTGGTCGGTGGTACATTGGATCACAAGTGATTTTAGCCTTGGCATTTTTTAAATATTAGTGTTTTCATATTTTAGGTGGTGAGACCCCTTGCTATTTAAGAGGGTTGGATGACCTTGGAGAGGCTCATTTGGTCAAACTCTCCTCTCCACTTCCTCCATGAGTTTCCCTTGAATCAGGGTGGATCTCGATGTGATCCATTGGTGATTCTGGGTAAGATCCATCATTTTTCGTCATTATTTACCCTTTCATTCATTTCCTATAATATTTTATTGATTTCAATTAGAGATTTTATGAAAAATAATTAGATTGCAGTGATATCATATATAAATAAATGGGGTTTTGATCACCTTTCCTAGAGGATGTCCCATGATGATGATTTCATATCGTTTCTTAATGATATGATTAAGGTAAGCAACTCGGTGTATTTATTTTGATTTTTCAAATTATATCTAGTTTAATTGGATTTTTTTGGGTATATTGGGATAAATTTGTTTTCTGAAATGGAATCAAGGATCTGTGAAGATCCCCCAGATGCATTTGGTTGTGAATTCAGTGTAGTGGAAACACTGGTAAGGGTGTTTGACAACTATGCCTTTGGAGTTTTATCAAATAATTAATTATAATTTTCTATAATTAATTATTATTGATGATTGGAATAAGTAACATCTATGAGGATATTTATAGTCTTGTATGAGGATGTGTGCTATTTGGACAAGTCTTGGTATGTAACACCCCAAGATTCTATAGTACGCTTCTTTTTAAATAATTCAATAGTTTTTTATGCATCTAACACTAAGTTCAAGAGCACCATGACCTATCAAAATAGACATTTGAAAAGCGGTTATGAGTATTATTAACAACATTATGAAAATTATAAATTTTATTTTTCAAAATAGACTTCTTTTTTGAATTATTAATATCAAAATTAGATTATGGTGAATTTTCAGTATCTTTCTGAAAAGTTTCAATTTTTGATGAATAGTGGAAAATACTACATTGTTGTTAAAAACTAAATTTTTCATTTAAATAATTATTTTACATTAAATTGATTTTAAAGTCACAATAGATAATGAATATATTTATTACCCCAATTCATGTCATTGGAATAAGTTTTATAATAGAATTATATTTAAAAATTTATTGAACTTTTGAAAGTCACTTTTACCCGCCTTCTGACCACATCTATGGGTTAGCATTAAACATAATTTTACCGCTTCTATGAATTGAATTTCAAAAAATGGATATACATGGTATTAATTAGTATTAAAAAAATTATAATAGGAACAAAATAATTTTTAGTGAATAGTAACTTTTGGATTTAATTTACCACGGTTAAAGGTAAATAGGGTAATTAAAGGAAAAAATAATATTATAATAATATCAAATTACCCTAACACTTGCCCTAATTTTATTGGATAAGTTTTTTTCTACCAAAATAAACATTATGTATAAACTATGATCCTTTTTAAGACACTTGTATAAGATTAGGACATTTATTCTATTTTATTTAAAGAAGAGTTAAAAATATCATATTCAAATTTTAATAACTATATCATTTTTAATATGAGGTTATAAAAGTGATATGGTATACTATAAATATTATTTATAAATATAAAATGTTTATATACATAATTTTAATTTATTTATAATTTTATTAAATAAATAATTAAATTAAATGATGACACAATGATAATGCAGTAATTGATTTATTAAAGGAAGAATCAATTAAATGATATTAATAATATTAAAATAAATATAATTTGAAATATTTGTTGTCATACACGAATTTTTTAGATTAAATTGACATTTTATGGATGATTAAATGTATTTTTTTCTAAGTAATCAAGTTTTTATGACTTTAACAAAAATCATGTATTAAATAGTGTCAAAATTGACATAAATGAGATTTTAAAACAAATACTATTTTATTAAATGATATAAAAGTCATAAAACTCTATGGTTTGTAAAAATAACTTTTATAGTGTTAAATATTTAATAAATGATCCAATTGTGGTTAGTTTCTAATTTTATAGTAACTATAGTAACCCAATAGTGTAAAAAGACAAGTAGACGTGGTAAGAGTTAAATCCAAAATATAAGGTTAATTTTGTGATCTAAACTTGTATAAAAAACATTGGTTGAGAGTATTTCAACCCACCCTTATCTTATCCTCTAAATAACTCACTTTGGAGCTATTTGAAATTGAAAATCCATTTATATTAAATTAATTGTTTTGGAGTTTACAAAAGTGCCCCTCCCCTCTCTTATAAAAGGTCACCTCTAATTCTTTTTTATTCACACCTATAAAGCCCTTTGGATCAGAAAAAAAACTACCCAATTATCCTCCCAACTTCCCTCACTTAATCCTAGAGTCCATACATTTATCATAAATCCATTCTAAGTAATCCTTTTTTTCAAATCAAAAGGAGATACCTAAAAAATAGGTAATTGTATTATCTACTCTTTCAAAGTTATTTTCTTCTTCTAATTACTCTTATGATTTTGTTTCTATACTATAGTAATAAATCCAATATTATATACATTCTGAGATATTATTATTATTATGGTAAACCAGATTTCTTCTGTTATCCATACTATGTATAATAATATCACCATGTGTGCGTGCGTACGGCTTACCGTCTCCACACCATGGTGTAATTTTTTATTCAACACTAATTTATTTGGATGGGTATAATGATGAATATAATGGATATAAATAATTATCCTGATATTATAATTATTCTTTATAATTAATATACCATCCAATTCAAAACCATTTAAACATCAAGGGAATGGTAGTGTTGCTCCTGCATACGTACGGTCTGCCATCTCCACGACGCAGTGAGACTCATTCTCCACATTAACCATTCAAGAATGATCATAAAATTTATAATATGAGTAAATATAATATTTATGAACTTAATATAATTCAGGATATGAATAAAATATATCCTATGAATAATAAACATGACTTACATAACAAAACATGCATAGGAAAACGAATTAGTTAGCACCCGAAACATTGGTAATACTGAGCTATTATTACAAAATGATATAATAGGATCATATATGATATCCTAAATATGGGTATCACCCTGGTATAATTTAATAACATGATTTAACCATTATACAGGAGGTTAATTCACCCTTGACTAGAGGAACGTATAAGGTAAGGGTTAATTTTACAATCTCATTATTATCCAAGGTTGTTTATACATAAGTATCTACTAGGGAATCATTATCATCTATGTACATGTTTCTTAAAATGTAATTCAAAATATTATCGAAAATTTATTAAATTCATTTTTACCCATGTTTTACTTTTTATAAAAAAAATTGAAAGTAATCTTTCTATCATTTTCCAAATGAGGTACTTTATGACCTTTTTAACAAATTAAGGAAAGAATGTTTTTTTAACTTATATGGCATGAGCGACTATTTTCTGCCATTATAATGCCCTAACATTTTTAAGTTTACCTTACAATATTACAGTGTTGTTTTCAAAATAATTGTTTTCTTTTATAATTGAGTGACTTTTAAATGATTTCAAAGTAAAAAAGGGATATTTCTCTTAAAGAGTTTTAATGATTTTATTAGATTTTTTTCATCTATGTCAACATGCTTTTTTGGATTTTATACTTAATTAAGGTTGATTTATTATAAAATATTCCATATTTTAATGAAGATTTTATGATATTTTTGACTCTAGGTGTTCTATTTTGATAAAATTCATGGTTTAGGGTTAAATTATTAACATTTTGTATGCTGGTTTTAATAAAAATGTTTATGTTATGTTTCACCTTTTTTGTATGAGGAATGCATTGGGATTAGTAAGTAATGGGAAGGACCCACAATATCTCCTTGATTCACTAGTAGGTCACATGAGAAAAACTATTTTGTGTTTTTACCCATTTATGTATGGTCTTGGCATGAGGCCTTGATGGTATGTTAATTATGTTTGACATTATGAATTACCTTGTTATGAGATTAGTTGTTGATATTACATGTGATTATTAAACCATTAGAATATCTATGTGAATGTTTAAATGGAATTAATTGATTTATTCTTTCCATATTATGATAAATGTTATGTTTAAAAGTCGTGTGTTTTAGTTTATACCTTTCCTTAAAAGTTTATGTTTATTTATGATAGCTTCCACTATATTGTTTATCATTACTGATCATCTGATCTCACCCCTTTATTATGTTTAATTTTTCCCCAGGATGTGAATAAGTATATTATAACTAACCTATAAGGATATTATAAGGTATATGATTGTTTTCAAAGGATATACTATGTTGTTTTTCATTTCATTATGTAATATAAAACTTAAATTTGTATATAGTTTTTTAAGGCTACTAAACTTATCGATCCTTTGGGATTTCATTTCCTATGATCATGCCAATTTAATAAAATAATTCACCAACTCTGGGAAACTGGGGTCAGGGTGTTATAGTTAGTATCAGAAGAAGTTTAGTACAATCCTTGGAAACTAGATTTAGAAAAACTTTAATTAGGAAACATTACCCGAAGATAGTCTTTGAGAATAAGTATAGAAGAACATACTAGAATTTTTGTAAAATAGAGATTATGTGGGTTTTCCAAGAAATAAATCCATGTCTAGATACTATAAGTGGATGTAGTTCTGGCACAGATGTACCTAAGAGTAAAAACTCTGACAAGGTGTTTCAGGCCTGACTCATGGTTACCTGGTACATGAAAACATGCCTTACTACGCACCTAGTTTGACACTCCTGGGGTATATGATTAGAATAATTAAAGTTTTATTTATAAAACATTGTAAAGTAAATATGTCCACAAAGAAACCATTTTTATTATTATGGATTAGATATGTATACTTTTTTTAATTTTTGTTAAGTATTTTACTAACTTGGAATTATGAATTATGATTCATAACCTAATATAGTGTATGTCATTATTTAGAAATGGAACCTAGTGTAAGGAATGGAAACTGTATCAACACACATAGTCTATGTAGGTATTTCCCTCATATGCAAGATAATGATAGTGGGGTTGGTGATACAACTAGTGTTGAACATCGTATAACCATACTGTGACAGCTGACTTGGGTTATGAATAATAACCTTACCCATATGGAGCATCATGATCCAAAACGTGGAGGATCAATGTTAAACCACTTCATCAAAAAAAAACCTCCAACATTCAATGGGACTAAAAATAATTTTTTAGCTGGGAAATGGATAAGTTCATTAGAGAAAATATTTCTTGCTTTGGGGAGTAATGAAAGGGAAAAAAATTCATGGTGGTTTATCATCTCTTAGGAGATACAGATCAATGGTGGTCATTAATTCAAAACATTAAGGGATATGGAGAAGTATAAAATATGTAATGGAGTTTTTTTAAAGAACTTTTCTTAGAAAAATACTTTCCTTGTGAATAGTTATCTAATATAGAGAGAAAATTTATGATTATAAGGAGAAAGGAGGATGAGAATGTTGCAAAGTATGAGGCTAACTTCACAAGTTTAGTGAGGCATGTTGAATACTACTTACATAACCAAAGAAGTAATATTGATAGATTCATTTATGGGTTAAAACCATTCCTATGAGGGGAATTGGTCTCAAAATCTTTCTCATCATACGAAGATATAGTCTTATGTGCTATCAAGATAGAAAATTAATTCTCTAAGTCTTGTGAATTTAAAATAAATCAATAGAAGAAGAGGGTCGATAAACACTTTTTAAAAGGAAATAAGAGGATGGGAGTTTTTCACAAGTGTGGAGAAGAAGGCCACCAAGATCATGATTTCAAGGGGAAGAAACAAGGTACTAATGTTCAATGTTAAAGTTTTAAAGATATGGTACATTATGAAAATGATTTTCCTAAGGGTTAAAGAAACTTTCCCTAGAAAGGGAAAATGGATCAAGGCCAAGATTTTATGATCACAACTGATGAGGTTGAAGTTCCTAATGATGTGGTAGAATGTACTTTAATTATATCCTCAAATTTATCTAAATCTTTATTTTATTATAGATCATAACATCCATTTATATATTCTCAGTTTTCTTTAAAAATAGATATTTCCAATTCACCTTAACAAGGGAGTTGTTAGTCAAAACCCCTAAGTGAAGTGTCATTACAACAAAGATGTGTCAAGAAGTTACCATTATTCCATATAAACATTCTTTATCTGCTGACTTTATAATCATATCTATGGTTGACTTTGATATAATACTTGGTATGGATTGGCTATCAAAATATGATGTGAAATTTTATTACAAGAAGAAGAAAGTTACAATTTTTTAGGAAGATGTTGAATCCACTATCTTTGGAAGAAAACTTCATCATATGCTTCTTATCCAGATCCACCCCTAATAGATTTAATGACTAATATTCTTAGGGAGGAAGAGAAAATAACATCTAGGGACGAAGAAAGAAATATTCAAATTGAGGGTGTACCTATTATAAAGGAATACATTGATGTTTTTCCTGAATATTTACCCAAACACCACCCAGAGTGTGAAGTTGAGTTTTGTATTGATTTAATCCCTAATGCAATACTAATATCAAAGAAACCTTATAGAATAAATACATTGGAATTATTAGATCTTAAGAAACAACTAGATGAGTTGAGTAATAAGGTATTTATTCACCCTAGTTTTTATCTATGGGGATCCCAAGTTCTTTTTATTGAGAATAAATATGGATCAATGAGGCAGTGCATTGACTATAGAGAAATAAATTATATTACAATAAATAAAAAGTATCTTATGCCTTACATTGATAATTTTTTTTATCAACTTCATGGAGCTCAATATTTTTCAAATATTGAACTTCTTTCTGGATATTATCAATTGTGTGTAAAAAAGTAAGATATTCCAAATACAAATTTTCGAACCAGGTATGAACATTACGAGTTTACAATAATGTCATTTGGACTGACTAATGCACCCTCTGTTTTCATGGATCTAATGAATAGAGTGTTCAAGGAATATATTTATGATTTTCTGTAGTATTTATTGAAGATACTTTGTATACTCCAAAATCTATGAAGACCATGATAACCACTTGCATATTTTTCTAAAGACTCTTAGAAGAAATGAGCTATATGGTAAGTTTAGAAAGTGTGAATTTTGGCTTCAGAAAATTTCTTTTCTTTTCCATATTATCTCAAATGATGGAATCTCTATCTATCTTTCAAATAAAAAAATCAATCCAAGAATGGATAGCACCAATGACCGTAACCAAGGTACACAATTTTATTATTTTATCAGGTTACTATCAGCATTTCATCTAGAATTTTTCCGGATTGGCTAAACCATTAACCAAGATCACATGTAAAGGGGTTAAATTATTTTGGACAAAAGAGTGTGAAGAATGTTTTGAATAATTTAAGAGAAGATTATTCAATGTTATTATCTAGAATTTATCATTTGGGAATGATGGGTTTGTTATTTATAGTTATGAATCAAGAAAAAGACTTGTTTGTGTCCTTATGTAGAATGATATGATTATTGCTTGTGAATCAAGGAAATTAAAAATTCATGAACAAAACTATCCAACTCATGATCTTGAGATACCATTAATAATATTTTCTCTAGAGATATGGAGACACTATCTATATGGTGAAAGATGTGAGATATATACTAATCATAATAGTTTGAAATATATTTTCTAAAATAAAGAAATCAACACTAGACAAAAAAAATATGGCTTGAACTACTCAAGGATTATGACTGCACAATACACTACCACCCAGGGAAGGAAAATAAGGTGGTGTATTCTTTGAGTATTAAGGACCATGGAGTTATAAAAAAAATGAGAGATGAAAATGATCATATGTTCATGGATCTAGTAAAGATGGATATGGGAATTATCATGGAAGGTAAATCATCACTACTTTTTCAAATGGTTTCCAAACCATATTTACTAGAAAGGATAAAAATTTCTCAGTCTAATTATGAGGAATTTCAAAATAAAATTGAAGCTGTGATGGATGGGAGATTGATATACTTCATTTATGAAGATGGAATTTTGAAATTTGGGAAGAGTATTTTGTTCCTGAAATACCTGACCAAAAACGGGAATTATTGGATGAGTCTCATAGATCCAATTTCTCTATATACCCTGGTAGCACTAAGGTGTATAGATATTTGAAGGAAAATTTTTTTGAGACAACATGAAGAGGGATATTACTGATTATGTGTCAAGATGTTTGGTTTTTCAATAGGTGGAGGCTGGAAGACAACATCATAGATGATTCATGGAACCTCTTCTTATACCTATATGGAAATGGGATGATATTAGGATAGACTTTTTCATGGGGTTACCAAAGGATCCCATAATAAATGATGTGATATGGGTTATTATTGATTTTCTTACCAAATCATCACTTTTTGTAACTATAAAAGAAGATTTACCACTTGAATGTTTATCAAGACTATATATTAATGAAGTAGTAAGACTTCATGGTGTACCCCTATCAATTGTTTCTGATCTTGATCCATGTTTTACATCCTAATTCTGGAAAATTCTTCAAAATGCCCTAGATACTGAGCTTTGTTTGAGCACTGGTTTCCACCCTCAAACTAATGGACAATAAAAAAGGACTATTCAAACTTTAGAATAAATGTTCATATCTTTATCACTCAACTTTCAATGTATGTAGGATTATTATTTACCTCTAGTAGAATTTTCCTATAACAATATCTTCCATTCAAGTATTTAGATGGAACCATATGAAGCATTATATGGAAAGAGATGTAGTACACTAACTTGTTGGGATGATGTTGGTGAAACAAAGCTCGTAGTCCTAGAACTTGTTGAGTAAATGATGGAAAAGGTAAAAACTATTCAAACTCATATAAAAATAGCTCAAAGTAGGCAAAAGAGCTATGCTGATAACTGAAGGAAGGATTTTTAATTTCAAGTGGGTGATTATGTTTTATTGAAGGTATCTCCATGGAAGGGTGTTATACAATTCAAGGGTAAATTAAGTCTCAGGTACATTGGACCTTTTGAAATTCTAGAATGAATTGGAGATATAGCTTACCATTTGTAAATGCTGCCAAGTCTCTCCAAAGTTCATGATGTGTTCCAAGTATCACTATTAAGGAAATACATTCTAGACCAAACGCATGTACTCACCTATAAATAAATAGAATTGGAACCTGATATATCTTACTATGAAGTGCCTATTAGTATTCTGGACACTAGATAACAAGTGTTGAGAAATCATATAACTCGTCTGTTAAAAGTTATTTGGAGAAACTATAAAATGGAAGAGGCAACGTGGGAAGCTGAGGAACTTATGATGAAGAACCACCTAAATCTATTTATGAAGTTATATTCAAGAAATTTCAAGGATGAAATTATTTGAAAGATGGAATAATGTAACACCCCAAGCTTCCACAGTATTCTTCTTTTTAAATAATTCAATAGCTTGCGTTGCATGCAACACTCAGTTCGAGCGCACCATGGCCTATCAAAATAACCGTTTGAAAAGAAATTTATGAATAGTATTAACCAAATTAATAAATTTATAAATTTTATTTTTAAAAATAGACTTCAATTTTGAATTTTGAAAATCAAAATTAGTTTATGGTGATTTTTTTTTATTTTTATGAAAAGTTTTAAGTTTTATGAATAGTGAAAAATACAACATTATTGTTAAAAACCAACTTTTTAATTTAAATAATTAATTTACATTAAATTGATTTTAAAGTCTCAATAGATAATCAGCACATTTATTAACTCAAATTAGTTCATTTGAATCATTTTTATAACATAATTAGACATAAAAATTTATTGAACTTTTGAACGTCACTTTTACCCGCCTTCTAACCATATCTTTAGATTAGTTTTAAATGTAATTTTACGCCTTTTGTGAATTTAATTTTGAAAAATGGACATATATAGTTGTAATTAGTATGAAAATTGTGGAATAATAGGATCAAGATAATTTTGGTGAATAGTAAATTTTGGATTTTATTTAACACGGTTAAAGGTAAATAGGGTAATTAAAGGTAAAAATAATATTATAATAATATAAAATTACCCTAACACTTGTCCTAATTTAATTGAATAAGTTTTTTTCAACCAAAATCAACATTAGGTCTAAAATATGATCCTTTTTAAGCCACTGGTGTTAGATTAGGACATTTATTATATTTTATTTAAAGAAGAGTTAAAAATGCCATATTCAAATTTTAATAACTTTATAATTTTTAATATGATGTTATATAAGTGATACGGTATACTATAAATATTCTTTAGAAATATAAAATTTTTATATACATAATGGTAATTTATTTATAATTTTATGAAATAAATAATTAAGTTAAATGATGACACAATAAAGATGAAATAATTGATTTATTAAAGGAAGAATCAATTAAATGATATTTATAATATTAAAATAAATATAATTTGAAATATTTTATTCCATCCAAGATTTTTTTGGTTTAAATTTACATTTTATGGATGAGGTAATGTAATTTTTTTTGAAGGAATCATGTTTGTAACGCCCCGACCCCAGTTACCCAGAGTCGGTGCATTATTACATAACATTGGCATGATCACAAGAAAGATCAAATCTCGAAAGACCGATTGGTTTAGTAGCCTTGGAAACACTAGATATATTCATAAGTTTTACATTACATCATAAAATGAAAAACTACTACAACAACATAATTTTTCCACAATCCACACTATTAACCCCTCATAAAATCCCTGCAGGTCATTCATAACTTACTTCTTCACATCCTGGGAAAAATAAAACATAGAAAAGGGGTGAGCTCAAATGCCCAGTAAGGATAACAATATAGCGGAAACTTTCATAAATAAGAATAAACATTTAAGGCAATGTATAACTAAAACAAAAGCCTTTTAAATATGAACTTTCAACATGGTATGGCATAAATAAAATGAAATAATTCCATTTACTTATTCACATGGATATTCTACTAATCGAATAATCACATGCAAAAATCAATAACCACTTTCATAATGTTGGAATGCATAATGACAGACTATCATAACCACATAGGCAAGGCCTCGTGCCAAGAATACAAATAAGATTTTGTCAAGGCCTTGTGCCAAGACACTAGTTTGTCTCATGAGACCTACCGATGCATCGAGGAGATATAGCGGGCTCCACCCGTCACTTATTAAGTCCAATGCATTCCCATATGAAAAGGTTTAAACATAACATAAACATTCGTATTAAAACTAGCATACGAAATGTCAATAATTTCACCATAAACTATGAATGGTATAAAAATATCACATCCATAGTCAAACATATCACAAAACCTTCAATACAATATATAAGTTTTGTATCATAATAAATCAACTTCAAATAATCTTAAAATCCATCAAAGGATGTTGACGTAGATGAAATCAAAATTCTTTTTAAAGAAATATCTCCTTTTATTTTGAAATCATTTAAGATCCATATAAAATAAAACATTTTCTTTGAAAATATTCTTATAAGATTGTAAGTAAAGCTTTGAAGATTTTATAACGGCGTAAAATAACTGCACCCGCCGTATAAGTTAAAAAAAACATTCTTACCTCAATTCTGTCGAAAAGGTTAAAAAGGACCTTGTTTTGAAAATGACGGAAATATTCCTTTATAAAACTCTTATAAAAAGTCAAACAAGGGTATAAATGACTTTAACCCATATTCTTGTAAAGAGTAAAAAGGTTTTGAAATACATTTTTAAGAAACATGGATGTGGATGATAAAGATATCCCAGTAGATTATTACGTATAAACAACCTCGGATAATGAAGAGATTGTGAAATAACCCTTACCTTGTACTTTTCCTTTGTTGGGGTCGGTTAACCTTCTGTATAATGGTGAAATAATTGTTATTAAATTATACAAGAATCATATACATTAATATGATATCATATATGATCTTTTAACATTGCTTTATTAATAATATCTTATTATCGTCGTTTCAGGTGATAATCGATTCGTTCTTCTTAAATGTTTGGTTACGTAAAACATGTTTGTAATGGATAGATTAAATCTTATTCATAATCAGAATGATATTAACATTATTTTTAACCCTAAAATGAGAATAAGACTTGAATGGATACTATGGAGGATGGATCTCACCGCGTTCGTGGAGACGGTAGTCCGTACGTACGCACGAACGCTACTTCCATTTAATTTTTATTTTAAAAGAATTGAATCCAAATGATACATAGGTATATTACTATTCCAGTATAATATAATATTTTGTATATGTTACTTAAGTTCATTAACACCATCCTTTATACGTTCCATGTGTGGTATGAACGAGTCATATCATTTTAAGGGGGCGGTAGTCCGCACTTCCTCAAATGAAATTATCGTATGTATATACAACATGAAACGAATAATGGTATGTAATAAAATGGAATTACAAAAGCTTATATATAAAATATATATCATTAATATCATATTTAATTACAGTGCCATCATAATGGCCACCATGAGAGGCGGTAAGATGTATTTGAACAATCATCGTTTCGTGAGGCGTTAGTTTGCCATCCACAGAAACATTATGTTCATCATCCATTAGATGGAGTTGTGTGTATGTTTAGTTTGAATCCTTCTTATAACAACATCCTAGTATATTGAGGATACTGGTGTTGTTACAAATGAAATGAAATAAAAAGAGTTTGGGGGTTGGAGAAGCAAAATAAAGGAAAATAATTTAAGAGAAATCGTTACCTTTAATTTAGGTAACTCACTTTGGTTGGAACCAAAGGACTTCTTGAAATGATTTCTGCCTAAGGGGAAGCTTTAAGGAGGAGGAGAGGGATGTGGGGAGCTTATTTGGACAGATTTTGGACGAGACAAGTGGCTTGAGAGGTGTGAGGAATGAGTAGAAGTGGTCTCCTTTTATAAGGGAGAAGAGGGGCTCTTTAGGAAAGAGTGAAAGTATGACTTTATAATATAATTATATTCGGTTTATAGTGGTCCAAAAATCATTGAGGTCGAAGATAAGATGACTAATATTCTAAATAACATCAACCAATAAGAATTGGACAGGTTTTAGATAATATTTTAATCATTATAATCTTATTTATTTAAATGATTTATTAATGAGGTAACCATTGCATCATTATTGTGTCATTAATAATTTAAATTATTTGATGTCTAAAAATTATAAATAAAATATCATTATGTAGGAAATCTTTGTATCTTTCTAATGAATATTTATAATCGAAAATACAACATGTATAACCCTATGTAAAAATTGTTCTTTTAAAAGATGTAAGCTTATGCCATTTTTATTTTTATTTTAACTTTATTAATATAAAGTGTCCCTACCACATACAAGTGGCTCCAAGGGGTCCCCAAATTGACCCAAGGATGCTCATGGTCGGGTATTTGTCCACCAATAAGGTTAGGACACGTTTTAGGGTAATTTTGTATTATTATAATATTATTTTTTAACCCTTATTTACCGGATTTACCCTTAACCATGGTAAATAAAATATTTACCACAGTAATTATTCAAAATGTCTAAAAATAAAAGTTACCTATTTACACAATTTTGACATCCTGATTCCAAATATGGAATCCATTTTTCTAAATTCAAAACACAGAAGTGGCAGAAATTAATTTAAAATTAATTCCCGCTGTCAAAACAAAAAGCGTGTTTTTAAGAGGTAATAACTATCAAAAGATTGACACTTGTTTATGTTCGGTTTAATTGTAAAATTATGTCCAATGACCAACATTATATTAAATGGTAAAAATATATTCTAAATATACTTTAAAACCACTCAAATTCAAAATTTATCACTATTAATTATTTTGATTAAAAAAGTTGTTTTTAATTAAAATTTAGTAATTTTCACTATTCATCAAAATATTAAAGTTATCCGAAAAGTACCAAAATTTCACCCTAGGCTAATTTCAATATTCCGAATCCAAAAATGAAGTCCATTTTGAAATATAAAATATATATGATTTCAAAAAGTAGGTATTACTATTCACAACGGCTATTTTAATTAGTTGTGGTGTGTGTTAGAACTCGAGGTTGCGTACAACACACGCTATCGCATTATTCGAAGGGAAACGTACCGTGGAAGCTTGGGGTGTTACATTCTCCCCTCCTTCAAATAATTGCGTCCTCGCAATTTCTAGGGTATTACTGCATAAAAAGACTCGGGTGGTTCTTCATCATAAGTTCCTCAGGTTCCCACGTTGCCTCTTCCATCTTATGATTTCTCCACAAAACTTTTACCAGACGCGTTGTCCGGTTTCTCAGTACTTGTTCTCTTGTATCAAGAATCTTGACGGGCTCTTCACAATAAGACAGATCGGGTTCCAGTTATAATTCCTCATAGGTGAGTACATGCGTTGGGTCAGGCATGTATTTTCTCAACAGAGATACGTGGAACACATCGTGAACTTTGGAGAGACTTGGCGGCATTGCCAATAGGTAAGCTACAGCCCCAATTCGTTCTAGAATTTCGAAAGGTCCGATGTACCTGGGACTCAATTTACCTTTCTTACCAAAACTTATGACTCCCTTCCATGGAGATACCTTTAGGAAAACATGATCACCGACCTGAAATTCCAAATCCTTCCTTCGATTATCGGCATAGCTCTTCTGCCTACTTTGAGCTACTTTGATGTGATTTTGGATTACCTTCACCTTTTCCACCGTTTCCTCCACCAGTTCTGGGCCTACAAGTTTTCTTTCACCAACGTCATCCCAACAGGTTGGTGTACGACATCTCTTTCCATATAACGCTTCATATGGTGCCATCTGAATACTTGAATGGAAGCTATTGTTATAGGAAAATTCTACCAGAGGTAAATATTGATCCCACATGCCCTGAAAGTCAAGTGAGCAAGATCTCAACATGTCTTCTAAGGTTTGAATAGTCCGTTCTGATTGTCCATCTGTCTGAGGGTGGTAAGTAGTGCTCAAATGAAGTTCAGTATCCAGGGATTTATGAAGACATTTCCAAAATCTTGAAGTAAAACGGGTATCACGATCAGAAACAATCGATAGGGGTACTCCATGAAGTCTCACAACTTCATTAATGTATAGTCTTGCTAGACGTTCCAGGGGTAGATCTTCTCTTATAGCAAGAAAATGTGTTGACTTGGTAAGATGATCAACAATAACCCATATTGCATCGTTCCTTCTAGGAGTCTTCGGTAGCCCCATGACAAAGTCCATCGTAACATTGTCCCATTTCCACTTCGGTATGGGAAGAGGTTGCATGACTCCTCCAGGCTGTTGCCTTCCGGCTTTCACTTGTTGACAAACCATACATCTTGACACAAAATCAGCAATCTCCCTCTTCATGTTGTCCCACCAAAAATGTTCCTTCAAATCTCTATACATTTTGGTGCTCCCAGGGTGTATAGAGAAATTGGAACTATGAGCATCATCCAGCAATTCCCTTTTTAGATCAGGTATATTGGGAACACAAAGTCTCTTCCCGAATTTCAAAATTCCATCTTCATACACAAAGTCTCTCAATCTCCCATCATTCACAGCTTTAATCTTCTTTTGGAATTCTTCATCATCGGTCTGAGAACTCTTAATCCTTTCTAGTAAAGATGGTTTGGCAACCATTTGAAAAAGCATTGATGTTTCACCTTCCCTGGTTATTCCCATGTCCATCTTCACTAGATCCATAAAAATTGGATCCCTTTCAATTCTCATATTGTTCAAAACTCCATGGTCTTTTCTACTCAAAGCATCTGCCACCTTGTTTGCCTTCCCTGGGTGGTAGTGTATCGTACAATCATAATCCTTGAGTAATTCAAGCCATCTCCTTTGCCTCATGTTGAGTTCTTTTTGTGAGAAAATATACTTCAAACTCTTGTGATCAGTATAAATCTCACATTTTTCACCATAGAGGTAGTGCCTCCATATCTTCAAAGCAAAGATCACTGCTGCTAACTCGAGATCATGAGTAGGATAGTTTTGTTCATGAATTTTCAACTGTCGTGATGCATAGGAAATAACTCTATCATTCTGCATAAGGACACAGCCAAGTCCTTTCTTCGATGCATCACTATAAATAACGAACCCATCATTCCCCGATGGTAGAGTCAATATAGGAGCATTGACTAATCTTCTCTTCAGTTCTTCGAAACATTCTTCACACTCTTTTGTCCAAACAAATTTAACCCCTTTACGTGTGAGCTTCGTTAATGGGTTAGCCAATCGGGCAAAATTCTGGACGAAACGTCGATAATAACCTGCCAAACCAATAAAACTACGTACCTCAGTTATACTCGTAGGTGCTGGCCATTCTTGGATTGCCTTGGTCTTAGAAGGATCAACAGAGATTCCATCTTTAGAGACAATATGGACAAGAAAAGAAATCTCCTAAAGCCAGAATTCACACTTGCTAAACTTCCCATATAATTCATGTCTCCTCAGAGTCTTCAAGATAATGCGCAAGTGATTTTCATGATCTGCGTAGGTTTTGGAGTATACCAAGATATCATCAATAAATACCCCCACAAATTCATCGAGATACTCCTTGAAAACTCTATTCATCAGATCCATGAATACAGAGGGTGCATTAGTCAATCCAAACGGCATTACAGTAAACTCGTAATGCCCGTACCTGGTTCGAAATGCTGTCTTCGGAATGTCTTCCTTCTTCACACACAACTGATGGTATCCAGATCGAAGGTCAATCTTTGAAAAGTATTGAGCTCCATGCAGTTGGTCAAATAAATCATCAATACGTGGTAGGGGATACTTTTTCTTTATCGTTATAGCATTGATCTCCCTGTAGTCGATACATAACCTCATAGATCCATCTTTCTTTTTAACAAAAAGAACAGGGGCTCCCCATGGAGAAACACTAGGGCGAATAAATCCCTTATTACTCAATTCCTCTAGTTGTTTCTTTAGTTCGACTAACTCTACAGTGGCCATTCTATAAGGGGTCTTCGATATAGGCCTTGATCCAGGAATCAAATCAATAGAAAACTCAACTTCTCGTTCTGGAGGATGTCCAGGTAAATCTTCCGGAAATACATCTACAAATTCTTTCACAACAGGTACATCCTCTATTTGAACATTCCTTTCCTCACCCGCAGTTATTTCATTCTCTTCCTCCCCAATAATTGAATTTAGTTGAGCTATTGAGGGTGGATCTAAATAAGAATTAGGTGGTGACGATTCTGCTCTAAAAATAAGGTGTTCCTTATCATTATCATCAAGAATCGTAACCTCTTTCTTCTTAAAATAAATCTTCGGATCATAGTCCGAAATCCAGTCCATACCGAGGATTATATCAAACTCAATCATAGGTATGACGATGAGATCAGCAGATAAAGAAAATTTATGTGCTCTAATGGGGACTGATTCACAAAACATTGTTGCAACGATACTTCCCTTAGGAGTTTTAACTGACAACTCCCTTATTAAATCAAATTGGAAATATCTAATTTTCTTAGCAAACTGGGAAGATATGAAACAATGCGATGATCCAGAATCAAATAATGCATTTGCTAAACTTGAGAAAACCATTAAATTACCTGCCACCACGTCTTTCGGAGCTTCTACCTCAGCAGTAGTGATAGCATAAGCCTGGCCTTGATCCCTTGGCCTTTTCTGAGGTAAGTTCTCCTGACGCTTAGGACATGAATTTTCATAATGCCCCATCTCCCTGCAATTATATCACTGAACGTTGGTAGCTTCCTTCTTCCCCTTGCAATCATGAGCTTGGTGGCCTTTTTCACCACACTTGTAACAGACTCCCATTCCCTTCAAGAAAGTACCAGGATGTTTCTTCCCGCATTTACCACAAGATGGATATTCAACCTTTCCCTTCTTCCCCTTATTTCCATTCCCAGATTGATCAGCATGTCTCTTCTTCTCTTGATTTGCTTTAAAGTCATAAGACTTAGAGAATTCCTTTTCGGTCTTGATAGCACATGAGACAATGTCTTCGTACGATGAAAAGGATTGTGAGACTAACGCTCGATGGAGAAATGGTTTTAACCCATCAAAGAAACGATCAATCTTACTTCTTGGGTTACGAATATAATCACCAGCGTACCTCGCTAACCTTGTAAAGTTAGCCTCATACTTTGTGACATTCTCATCCTCCTTTTGTCTCAGACTCAGAAATTTCCTTTCCATATCTGCTCGATGGTCGCGAGGGAAGTATTTTTCTAAAAACAGATCTTTGAACTCCCTCCATTCCATATTTGATACTTCATCATCTTCCTTCATATTTTGAATCAATGACCACCATTGATCAGCATCTCCAGTGAGGCGGTAAACTGCAATGATAACTTTTTCCCTTTCACTGCTCCCCAAAGCCTGAAATATTTTCTCTAGGGAAAATATCCATTGCTCAGCTACTAAGGGATTTGTATTCCCATTGAACGTTGGTGGTTGTTGCCTCATGAATCGATCTAACATTGATCCTCCACATTGCGGATCAGGGTGCTCCATACGGGTAAGGTTATTATTCATAACCTGAGTAAGTTGTCCCAGTATGGTGATTAGCTGATCAGCACCAGTTGCATCACCAGCCCCACTATAATTATCTTGAGCAGGAGGGCAATCCCTACATGGAGTGCGTGCATTGATACGGTTTCCATTTCTTCCACTATGCGCCATTTCTAAACAATGGCATAAACTAGATCAATTTATGAATCAAAATACATAATCCCATACTTATAAAACACTTAACATAAATTGAACTATTTATGGATATAATCCATAATCATAAGAATGTTTTCTTTGAGGAAGTATATACTCATAATCCCTTCAAAATGATTTGTAAAGAAAATGAGAGTTATCCTAAGCATATCCCCCGGGAGTGTCGTAACCAAGAGTGCAGCAAGGCCCATTGTCGTGCACCAGTTCCCGTTCGAGTCTAGCTCAAAGCGGTGTTTTCGGGTTTTACCCCTAGGTACATCTGTGCCAGAGCCGCCTCTACCTGCTCGTATCCAGACAGGGATGTATTGCTCGGAAAACTCACAAAATCTCTACAATACCAAAATTCTAGGAAGTTCTTCTATACTAATCCTCAAAGTTCATCTTAGGTCTACGTGCTCTAATCAGAGTTTATCTAAATCTAGTTTCCAAGGTTTGTACTAAACTTCCTTTGATACCAACTGTAACGCCCCGACCCCAGTTACCCAGAGTCGGTGCATTATTACATAACATTGGCATGATCACAAGAAAGATCAAATCTCGAAAGACCGATTGGTTTAGTAGCCTTGGAAACACTAGATATACTCATAAGTTTTACATTACATCATAAAATGAAAAACTACTACAACAACATAATGTTTCCACAATCCACACTATTAACCCCTCATAAAATCCCTGCAGGTCATTCATAACTTACTTCTTCACATCCTGGGAAAAATAAAACATAGAAAAGGGGTGAGCTCAAATGCCCAGTAAGGATAACAATATAGCGGAAACTTTCATAAATAAGAATAAAAATTTAAGGCAATGTATAACTAAAACAAAAGCCTTTTAAATATGAACTTTCAACATGGTATGGCATAAATAAAATGAAATAATGCCATTTAATTATTCACATGGATATTCTACTAATCGAATAATCACATGCAAAAATCAATAACCACTTTCATAATGTTGGAATGCATAATGCCAGACTATCATAACCACATAGCCAAGGCCTCGTGCCAAGAATACAAATAAGATTTTTCAAGGCCTTGTGCCAAGACACTAGTTTGTCTCATGAGACCTACCGATGCATCGAGGAGCTATAGCAGGCTCCACCCGTCACTTATTAAGTCCAATGCATTCCCATATGAAAAGGTTTAAACATAACATAAACATTCGTATTAAAACTAGCATACGAAATGTCAATAATTTCACCATAAACTATGAATGGTATAAAAATAGCACATCCATAGTCAAACATATCACAAAACCTTCAATACAATATATAAGTTTTGTATCATAATAAATCAACTTCAAATAATCTTAAAATCCATCAAAGGATGTTGACGTAGATGAAATCAAAATTCTTTTTAAAGAAATATCTCCTTTTATTTTGAAATCATTTAAGATCCATATAAAATAAAACATTTTCTTTGAAAATATTCTTATAATCTTGTAAGGAAAGCTTTGAAGATTTTATAACGGCGTAAAATAACCGCACCCTCCGTATAAGTTAAAAAAAACATTCTTACCTCAATTCTGTCGAAAAGGTTAAAAAGGACCTTGTTTTGAAAATGACGGAAAGATTCCTTTATAAAACTCTTATAAAAAGTCAAACAAGGGTATAAATGACTTTAACCCATATTCTTGTAAATAGTAAAAATGTTTTGAAATACATTTTTAAGAAACATGGATGTGGATGATAAAGATATCCCAGTAGATTATTACGTATAAACAACCTCGGATAATGAAGAGATTGTGAAATAACCCTTACCTTGTACTTTTCCTTTGTTGGAGTCGGTTAACCTCCTGTATAATGGTGACATAATTGTTATTAAATTATACAAGAATCATATACATTAATATGATATCATATATGATCTTTTAACATTGCTTTATTAATAATATCTTATTATCGTCGTTTCAGGTGATAATCGATTCGTTCTTCTTAAATGTTTGGTTACGTAAGACATGTTTGTAATGGATAGATTAAATCTTATTCATAATCAGAATGATATTAACATTATTTTTAACCCTAAAATGAGAATAAGACTTTAATGGATACGATGGAGGATGGATCTCACCGCGTTCATGGAGACGGTAGTCCGTACGTACGCACGAACGCTACTTCCATTTAATTTTTATTTTAAAAGAATTGAATCCAAATGATACATAGGTATATTACTATTCCAGTATAATATAATATTTTGTATATGTTACTTAAGTTCATTAACACCATCCTTTATACGTTCCATGTGTGGTATGAACGAGTCATATCATTTTAAGGGGGCGGTAGTCCGCACTTCCTCAAATGAAATTATCGTATGTATATACAACATGAAACGAATAATGGTATGAAATAAAATGGAATTACAGAAGCTTATATATAAAATATATATCATTAATATCATATTTAATTACAGTTCCATCATAATGGCCACCATGAGAGGCGGTAAGATGTATTTGAACAATCATCGTTTCGTGAGGCGTTAGTTTGCCATCCACAGAAACATTATGTTCATCATCCATTAGATGGAGTTGTGTGTATGTGTAGTTTGAATCCTTCTTATAACAACATCCTAGTATATTGAGGATACTGGTGTTGTTACAAAAGAAATGAAATAAAAAGAGTTTGGGGGTTGGAGAAGCAAAATAAAGGAAAATAATTTAAGAGAAATTGTTACCTTTAATTTAGGTAACTCACTTTGGTTGGAACCAAAGGACTTCTTGAAATGATTTCTGCCTAAGGGGAAGCTTCAAGGAGGAGGATAGGGATGTGGGGAGCTTAGTTGGGCAGATTTTGGATGAGACAAGTGGCTTGAGAGGTGTGAGGAATGAGTAGAAGTGGTCTCCTTTTATAAGGGAGAAGAGGGGCTCTTTAGGAAAGAGTGAAAGTATGACTTTATAATATAATTATATTCAGTTTATAATGGTCCAAAAATCATTGAGGTCAAAGCTAAGATGACTAATATTCTAAATAACATCAACCAATAATAATTGGACAGGTTTTAGATAATATTTTAATCATTATAATCTTATTTATTTAAATGATTTATTAATGAGGTAAACATTGCATCATTATTGTGTCATTAATAATTTAAATTATTTGATGTCTAAAAATTATAAATAAAATATCATTATGTAGGAAATCTTTTTATCTTTCTAATGAATATTTATAATACAAAATCAAACATGTATAACCCTATGTAAAAATTGGTCTTCTAAAAGATGTAAGCTTATGCCATTTTTATTTTTATTTTAACTTTATTAATATAAAGTGTCCCTACCACATACAAGTGGCTCCAAGGGGTCCCCAAATTGACCCAAGGATGCTCATGGTCGGGTATGTGTCCACCAATAAGGTTAGGACACTTTTTAGGGTAATTTTGTATTATTATAATATTATTTTTTAACCCTTATTTACCGGATTTACCCTTAACCATGGTAAATAAAATATTTACCACAGTAATTATTCAAAATGTCTAAAAATAAAAGTTAACTATTTACACAATTTTGACATCCTGATTCCAAATATGGAATCCATTTTTCTAAATTCAAAACACAGAAGTGGCAGAAATTAATTTAAAATTAATTCCCGCTGTCAAAACAAAAAGCGTGTTTTTAAGAGGTAATAACTATCAAAAGATTGACACTTGTTTATGTTCGGTTTAATTATAAAATTATGTCCAATGACCAACATTATATTAAATGGTAAAAATATATTCTAAATATACTTTAAAACCACTCAAATTCACAATTTATCACTATTAATTATTTTGATTAAAAAAGTTGTTTTTAATTAAAATTTAGTAATTTTCACTATTCATCAAAATATTAAAGTTATCCAAAAAGTACCAAAATTTCACCCTAGGCTAATTTCAATATTCCGAATCCAAAAATGAAGTCCATTTTGAAATATAAAATATATATTATTTCAAAAGGTAGGTATTACTATTCACAACGGCTATTTTAATTAGTTGTGGTGTGTGTTAGAACTCGAGGTTGCGTACAACACACGCTATCGCATTATTCGAAGGGAAACGTACCGTGGAAGCTTGGGGTGTTACAATGTTTTTATTATTTTAATAAAAATCATGTATTAAATAGTGTCAAAATTAACATAAATGAGATTTTAAAATAAATACTATTTTATTAAATGATATAAAAGTAATTAAAATATAAGGTTCATAAAAAAATAACTTTTACAGTGTTATAGATGTAATAAATTATCCAATTTGGTTTTTTTATAATTTTATAGTAACTATAGTAACCCTATTGTGTAAAAAGACATGTAGATGCGGTAAGAGTTAAATTGTTTAACAAAGAGTTAAATCCAAAAGATAAGGTTAATTTTGTGACCTAAACTTGTATAAAAATAATTTTTTAAGATTATTTCTACCCATACTCATATTATCCTTGAAATAAATCACTTTGGAGCTATTTTAAATCATAAATCAATTTGTATTAAATTAATAGTTTTGGAGTTTTCAAAAGTGTCTCTCCCTTCTCTTATAAAAGGGCACCTATCATTATCTTTTATTCGCATCTATAAATCAATTTATCTCATCCAAAACCTAACCAATTATCCTCAAAACTTCACTCACTTCATCCTAGAGGCCATACTTTGGGCATAATGACAATTTAAGGTTCCCTTTTATTCAAATCAAAAGGATATACCCAAAGAAGAGGTAATTGTTTTATCAACTCTTTCAAAGTTCTTTTCTTCTTCTACTTAATCTTCCTATGTTGTTTCCATACTAACTAATAACTCCAGTATCATATAAATTCTGAGATGTTAATATTATAATGGTACAACCATATTCCTCCTTTTATCCATCCTAAGAAAAACAATATGACTATGTGTGCGTACGTAAAGCTTACTATCTTCATGCCATGGTGTAATTTGTTTTTCAACACTACTTTATTTGGATGGATATAATGATGAATATAATGGATAAAAAATATAACAATATAATGATTATTTATAATTAATATATCATCTAATTACAAACCATTTAACCATCAAGGGAATGATATCGTCGCTCATGCGTGCATACGGTTTACCGTCTCCACTACGGGATGAGATTCATTCTCCACATTAATCATTCAATAATGATCATAAAATTTAAAATATGAGTAAATATAATATTTATGAACTTAATATCATTCTAGATATGAATAAAATATATCATATCCATAAGAAACGCGACTTATATAACAAATCATGCATAGGAAAATGAAGCAGTTAACACCTAAAACAATGGTAATACTGAGATATTATTAACAAAATGATATAAGAGGATCAAATATGATATCATAAATACAGATATGGTCCTTTTATAATTTAATAGCATTATTTAACCATTATACATAAGGTTAAAACACCCTCGGCTATACAAAAGTACAAGGTAAGGGTTAATTTCAAAATCTATTTATTATCTGAGGTTGTTTATACGTAAGTATATACTGAGACGTCTTTATCATCCATGTTCATGTTTCCTAAAATTTAATTCAAAATATTATCGAAAATTTTTTAAATTCATATTTACCCATGTTTTACTTTTTATAAAATGTTTTGAAATGAATCTTTCTGTTGTTTTCCAAATGAGGTACTTTATGACTTTTTGGACAAATTAAGGAAAGAATGTTTTTTTAACTTATACGACACGAGCAAATATTTTCCACCATTATGATTCCTTAACATTTTGAAGCTTCCCTTACAAAATTACAAGGTTATTTTTAAAATAAATGTTTTCTTTTATAATTGAGTGACTTTTAAATGATTTCAAAGTAAAAATTTATATTTATCTAAAAGAGTTTTAATGATTTTATTAGATTATTTTCATCTATGTCAACATTCATTGTTGGATTTTATAATTAATTGATGTTGATTTATTATAGAATCTTCCATATTATATTTAAGGTTTTATTATATGTTTGACTATGTATGTGCTATTTTTATACCATTCATGGTTTATGGTTAATGTATTAACATTTCGTTTGCTAGTTTTAATATGAATGTTTATGTTATGTTTCACCCTTTTCAAATAAGGAATGTATTGGACTTAGTAAGTGATGGTAGGGGGCCTTTATAACCCATTGATTCATTATTAGGTCTAATGAGTAAAACTAACTTGGTTTTTTACCCATTTATGTATGGCCTTGCCACAGGCCCTTGACAGTAGGGTTATGATGTCCAGAATTATGCATTCCCTTATTATGAGATTAGTTATTTATATTACATGTGATTATTAGAATAGTAGAGTATCCATGTAAATGTTTAAATGGAATTATTTAACTTATTATTTCCATATTATACTAAATATTATGTTTAAAAGTCTTATGTTTCAATTTTGTACCTTTCCTTAAAAGTTTATGTTTATTTATGATAAAGTGCACTATATTTTTAATCCTTATTGGGCATCTAATCTCACAACTATATTATGTTTTATTTTTCCCCAAGATGTGAAGAATTATATTATTACTAACCTAAATGGATATTCTAAGGTATATGAGTGTTTTTAAATTAGATACTATATTTTTTTTATTTCATGATGTAATATAAAACTTATGTTTGTATCTACTTTTTTAAAGGATACTAAACCGATCGGTCCTTCAGGATTTGAATTCTTGTGATCATGACAATTTAATAAAATAATGCACCAAATATAGGAAATTGGGGTCAAGTTGTTACGTGGTAAGGCTAGGTGGAGTCATGCATGATTTTGTTGGGGATTATAGTTACTTTGAGGTAGGTCTCCCCTATCATAAAAAATCAAATGGATGGGTGTGGATGTGTGTGTGAATTTATTTATGGGATCAATTATAGTGGTTAATGACCAATATATGGGATTGGTTATAGTATATAAGGACCAAGACACCCTTAATCAAGACTATAGTGGTGTCTTTGTTCCCTATACCTAGGATAATTGATTGAAAATACTTGGGGTGTTTGAATTCTTCTGATGACTATGTCTCAAAGGGATAATGGTTCTTAATGCAATGGTGAGAGACCTTTGGATATCTCTGAATGTGAGATATAATTTTTAATATCCTAGGTTTTTCTCCAATATCATTTCAGGTAGGCATAATAGGGATGCAGATGAGTGTTATGTGGTCTCCCTATAGAGACATGAGATCAAGTAGTGGGAGTTGGATGATGACTAATCAGTTAATAAATTGGCATTGAGAAGCTAAGGGGATTTTGGGTAGACCTATACCTGCCTGTTGAGTCTGAGATGGTGGTGGGCCTTCAATATATAGTTTCACCATAGAAATATTCTTACCATATTGGGCCTTGTATATGATAATAGGCATGTTATGATGGTATGTTATTGTGTTCATTGAGACCCATGTTTAATGTGTGTCACTTGTGGGTGTGTGTATGGCATTATGAGAACCATTATTGGTATGACTAATTGTTCTCACGATGATATTACTTTCTTGTGGTTGTTTATATCCTATGAAACCTTTCTTTAAGTATCAATATGGTTGGGTTTCTTGTAATTAGCTAGATGGACCCTCTAAGGGGGAGTGTGGGTATTGTGAAAAAGGACAAGGAATTGGGCTTACTTGATGGTATTAGTCTGATATCCCAAACATTTTTAATTGATATGGGAGTAGACCATATAGGGGTGAAGTTTATCTAATGTTTCAGAATGTTGACATGTGAGAAAGGACATACAAGGGTGATTGTGATCCAATTCATCAAGCATTTCAAGTGGACATACCATCATGAAAGTATATATAACCACCTTAGGTTGGTGCATGAAGTGTTCCATAAAGGTGGAATGTGGTTATAGAACTGGTGGGTGTATGATGTTCAATTGGTGCATGGAACTTGTGAAATGTTCCAAGAAATTAGGTGACTAACATTAGAAATCTTACTAAAATAGATTTGAAGTAGGTATATTTGGGTGTCGATGAGGCCTAGTTAGCACTAGACAACCTGATTGATGTTTGTGTAACTTGGAAAGTGTTATGGTGGTATGGTTATCACATGATGAATCGGTGAGCATGATTATTTTTGTATTTTCATTTCCTCGGGTATATACACACATATGACGGTTTATATTAGGGGTTCTTGGTGAGACCCTGCTGAGATGTATTTTTCAGACCCTACATAGGAACCCAGGTGGTCGTATAAACCTTATACCTATTTTCAGTTTGAGCATGGGATATGAAATGTATAATTTTGAGGAATATTGAGCATATTTTAGATACAGGGTGTATGAAACTTAGTGTTATAGGTGATCATATTTGTATTTCATTTACTATTTATTTTTATATGTGTTTGTCCCAATGGGAAACTGGTTATATGTTTCTATGATAGCATTATCTTGATATAGCATTGTGTTTATTACTTTTTAATATTATAAGTTCATTATGTATTCTTATTGTTTCTCTATTTCTATTATTATTTTATACTTTTACATGATTCCATAGTCTCCCCACTGTTACCTTAGTCCCTCACTTCCAGTTGACAACCTCTTGCATACGGGGAGGTGTGTCTGATGTCATGTGGAACTCTACCAAGGACCCAGTAATTCTGGTCGAGGCATCATAAAGTGGTATTAGAGGAGGTTTTGTTTTATTATTTGGTTATTTGGTATACAAAATATCTAGGAATGTGTTGGAACGTGTGATGGACCTCAGACCAGTGAGTCATGAACACTTTTCTGGTGGGAAGTCTTGCTAACCAAGCTAATAGGATTATTATTCTTAATTTGCACTGTTTTGATTGATATTTTTATTCAAATATGACATGTGACCAGAGATATGATTTTTTTGGTTCATATATTGACCCATTTGAAAGAGTTAAATGTTTATGAATCATACTAGGTATATAGGACTCACATGACATGTATCTTATTGTGTGTGATTTTTTTGAATTTCTTCTAATAGCAAGTCATGTGGACCCTGGTAAAGGATGATCTCTGGAGGTGGAATGCAATCCCTTAATCTATGGATGTGTATAGACCCTTAGTAGGTTGGTGGAGGAATTTTATTCCTCGATAATATAACACTTATGAGTTTGATATAGGGATTGGATTCCAAAGAAATGATCTGAGTACGAGCATGGATTTCCCCAATGATGTAGAAATACTGAATGGTTTTTGGAGTAAGGCATCAGTGATATGTCATGTGAGCATATTTTGGATTGTATGGATGCTTTTTTCATCATTTTCAGGACTTGAGGGTTATATTAGTGGATGCATGGCCATTGTTTTGGGGATGAGGTTCTTATTGGATGGATAGAGAGGATTTTAGGGTTCAGACCTTGGAGGGATAAAGTGTAGACTTATGCTTAGTTTTTTTGAGTCGACACCCATGTAGTGGGTGGTTATCAGTAAATATTATCATCATGGAGATTTTAGTCTTAAATAGAGTGTTGAGGGTGTTCTTGGTTGAGTGAAACTGATATTTATGTGATCATTGTCAGTTTTTTATGTGTGTGAACCTAAGTTTGTTCAGAATAAATTCATTGGAGTATGATTTGGGGTGTGCGATTGGGTTTCATAGGATCATACATGTTGATATTTTTGGGTTAGAGTGTGTATGATCTTGAGTGAGGACCTATGAGATGGTTCTTGGTTGGTCACTCTACTTTGGATGGAGTAGAGTGAGTGTTGGTGAGGCTCATTGAAAAAGTCTCGAGGTGCAAGGGAAGTTGCGTGTTAGGTATGGGTGGTGCTTGGGTGTATTTCAATTAGTGAATAGGACTTGTATGTGTGTATTGAGAATTTTTAAGGTTGTAGAATAACTCATGTGATGCTATGGTGGTAGTGCGATGAAGGTTTCAGTTTGGATTCACTCTTAGAGTAAGATCGCTAATGTGTTCATGATATGTATAAGGTCATAACGACCTAGGGGTTTCTAGATGAGAATTTATAGTTTCCATGTGGTAAAAGGTTAAATTAGTGGTAGAATAATGTAGTGACACAACCAATCCAAGTTGTGCCTTTTAGAAGAACCATGGTTAGTATGGTTGCATGAAATTTCCATAGGGAGAGGTAGCATTAATTCGATGTTTTCACCCATTTATTTCAATACTCATGGAGTAATGTAATGGAATAAATATGGTGGGGAATCATTGGTCAGTTAGAGGTTGTAACCCTCGTTCTAGATGATTTTTGGAAATATTAGGAACATAATTATTGTTAATCCATGAATTTTTGATAATAAATGTTGAATTAGGTGCTTGGGTGTGAGTGCAACGGCCACACTTAGTCACTACATGCGATGATGGGTGGAGTGTGGACTGTGGAGTTCAGTGTTTAGTTTTGGTGGTGATGAGGGAAATATTCCTACGGTTGGGAGTATCATTTCAATCATGGCTACACAAATATCATGTAGGAAGAATCATGTAGGTGGTCAAAGATCAATTAGTGAATGATTGAGTTGATATCGTGGTGTTAGAGTGTGGTATATACAATATGATTTGGTTCATCAGTAAATACTATAATCAAAATTTAGATGCATTTTTAGGTTTTTTGGTGCATCGACATTAGGCTCGAGGTGGTTCAGTCTAATATCAGGTTAAGTTAGATTAGAGGTGTTCTAGTTCTCAATTTGAGAGTGTGATGGATAGAGTAAATGGTTGGTGATCCGATTTTGGTTTTACACTAAATGTCGAGATGGATTTCAATGTGTATGTTGGATGATCATGGAATGACATAGGGAGTTGAGGCATTAGAATCGAGTCTCTTGGTGATGCATCAACACACAAATTCTAGTGTTTTGAAGGTAAGTCAGTTGGGGGAGGTCATGCTATTTTTTCATATGATTATGCATGGTGTGATGGTTACTATTCTAGAAGTATTGTTCATAGTGCATATGTGGTGGAACTCATCTAGGCCTTTAAGAAAGGCTTATGTATTTGAGACTTGTGCATATGCAGTGATATTTTTTGGATTCAGTTCACAATCAAGAATGAGAAGTAATATTATACTTTGATCGGTTTTTTTGTAAGTTTTGGATGCACTAGAATAGAAACTCTATCAGGTGCATTATTTGTACATGGTTGGTGGTCCAGTGGACCATTGGAGTGAAATTTTGTTAGGTAATTCCTATATAGGGAAGCACAAAATCTTGGTATTGGATATAGAAAGTAGACCCCAACAGTGGGGAGCACTGAAATCTTTGAAAAAAAATACATTGAGGAGTGTTATAAGAAATAAATGGAGTGAGTATTATCTTAGTGTTCATATTAGCAATGATCGGGTGTCGTGTTTTCTTGTAGATGATGTTTGTTGGACATTCAGAGTTACATAGTGGTAGTGTGTTGTTGTTTGGAGGTGGAATGTGGTTATTTATTAGTGATCAAATGAACTTGGAGATCAGGATACATGGATCAAAGACTATCGTAGCTTCTCAAGGATTAGAATCATTATGGTGGGGAGTTAATAACAACTTGTATTTTTATGAGTTGGAAATACCTATAGAAATTTTATCTTTCAGTTTGGTGGATGGTTTGATTTAGAAATGAGGCTTAGGTTAGAATACTAAATGTTTATATATCATAAAATAGTGTTTTGGACTTGAAAAAAGAATCTAGGGAGGTAACTCAGGAGCTCGGGAATTCATCAAAGAAATACTGATGTAGTTAATATTGATGTTATAACCACTGACTAGATAGTGGGATGGGTAGTAGCCTATGTGGCATGTTGGGCTCACCGGTTGGTGGTTTTCCACCTTTCCAATGATACCTAGTGGTTATCCAGAGAGTTAAGTGTAATGGTTTGTGCCATTCTAGGTTGTTAATTTATTGGTTTTATGGTTAGATAGTGCTTGTAGGAGGCTAGAGGAGGTTTTATGTATGTTGGAGTTATAATAGAACTACAGAAGGCTTTTTACACCATAAAAGAGGATTTTATGGCATAATCCTTTGACTTGTAGCTTGAGTGGATTGTAGTTTACATCTTTTACATGGTAGAAAAGTGTCCATGAGAAAGGGTTTTATGTTGTAAGATAGGTTTTTATGACGAAATCAATTAATCCCAAAATGCCGTGTTTTTTATGAATGTGGAAGTTTTGAGGATTTTACAGCCTGGATATTGATTTTATGGTGTAATATTTTCATGCCCCTAGAAATTTTGGTGTAAAAGTTTGGTTTACATTGTAAAAGGGGTGAGTTTTAGGTTGTTTATAAGTCTTGTTTGGATAAATTTCCTTTAATTCAGCCATGTATTTCTCTTGTTTGGTGGGTGGACCCTAGAGAATTTGAAAAATCTTCTAGCCCTCCTTCATATTTGATTTTTGGGTTCTGGTGATTTAGTTTTAGTGAACTTAGATGATTTCTCCTACCTTATACCTTGCTTTCCCTCATTATTCTCTTAGGGATTCATTTCAATGTTGTTAGTTTTTTTGGGATACATTGGGAAGAATTTTTGACACCCCTTTGGTGAATTTTAGGTTGATATGTTGTTTCTAAGTTTGGTTGTGCATTGAGAGATTGTAAAGATTCTTTGAGGTAGGGGATCCTCATTATCACCTATTTACATTCTATGTATGTGATTTTCATGATTTTTCTTTCCTTTGGGTTGATATTAATGGTTTTCCTAAAAATATAATTAATTAGCATAATTAAAATTGATGGGTATGGGAAGATATTTCATGTTTTGACTACTTTGATGTTTTTTCTGATATGTTTATTCCATTTTGATGCCTTTCTAAAAATAATAGTTATTGGTATCCTTATTTTAATTATAGATGATATACCTTGAGACCCTCATTGTGTTGCTATGTGATTGAACTCTGAACAAAAGGTTAATGAACATGAATTTGGATAATAAATTGGTTTCCTAGGGAAACTTATTTTGTGTGATAATACCAATGATAAATAAAAGTAATGAAATGAAATCGCTTAAATAAAATGTGGAATATAGTATGTGTGATGTTCTGTGTGATTTTTCTTATTATATTTCCCTAAATGGATTGGGTTTTTTTGAGGTGGTGGTGATGACCAGTTGGGATTTGTAGTGTGCATGGTTGTGATATGGCATGGTTGGTTGACATGGATGTGATGTGGGTAGTTTTTCGTTGTGGTGTGAATAGGTTGTAGTACGCAGAGGTTGTGGTGCATATAGATTGTGGTGTGCAGTGGTGATAACTTATGGTGGTGATGTGTGGTTGTTATGTGCAATATTTATGTTGTGATATGTGGTTGAGATGCATGATGTGTGGTTTTGATGGTGAGTTTTATTGGGTACTGTGGTGGGAAAATAATGGTGGATGTGTGTTGTTGTGGAAATGGTTATATGATTTTGTCCAGTTGTGGTGAGTCATGGTTGTGTTAGCTTCTTGGTTAGCCATGGAATAATTTATAATGATAAAATGAAATAATGTGGGTTGGTAAATGAATAAAGAATTCGATTATAGTGGATGTGTGGTAAAATTGGTGAAATTAATTGAATGAATTAATGGATTGTGTAATGTAAAATGGAATGTATAAATAAATAAAAGTGGTGTAATCTGCAACAAAAAGTGTGAAATATTGTGTGGTTAAGTGTTGTGGTGTGATGCATTGCATGTAGTAGTGGAAATAGTAGTGACAAATGATGTGTGGTATGGTGTTAGTGATGTGGTGTGTTCTAGTTTAGGTATTGTGAACCCATAGGTTAGGTATGGTGTGATATCTACATATCATGTATGTTTATGCTATTTTTATATGATCCCTACCAGAGTTGGATAGCCTTACCAATTCTCAGAGGTTCTAGGTTCAGGGTGTTTTCCCCAACATCTAGGATAGTGGTTATATGGATAGTTGGGCACCCCATCTTCCCCACTCTTCCTTCAGTAGCGGTGATGTCCTAGGTGTCTTCAGACGAGATGTACAGTGATGGTCCAGGTGTTTTTTGGGCGAGTTAGGATGTGATGAGTTCATGATGTGATGTGATTTGTGGTGGGGGTCTTGTGTGGTAGGAAGAGGGCACAAGGTTGATGGTTTCACATTCATGATACCCTACTTCTATGGTTATATGATGAGATGTGGTGTGACATACCAAGTGTCTTCAAGAAATATAATATGTGATGGCCCAAGAGTATTTAAGTGATGTGTGGTTTGGTGATTCCTAATACTAGTACATTATGCTAGATCTTGTGAGGGTAGGGTAGGTAAGGATGTGTCCCGAACCACATCAGAGATGAACCAGGTGTCTTCAGGTGATATTTAATATGATGTGATGTGATGTGATATATATGGAAGATATAGGAGTACAGTACGTTCTATTTTGGGGTGTGAGAGCATAAAATTAGTGGGGAATCGGTAGTGAGGTTCATTTCTTTATTATGACCTCAATGCTATATTATTATATTGGATTCATGATTTGGTGAGAGTTCCATGGTGAGTATGGGTTCTAGTTAGTTGACCATTATAAGTTCTTGTTGGTTCTGTTGTTTGTTCCCTGACACATTTTCATGCTCTTTCCACATGTGCACTTGAGACCTTAGTTACGTCCCTATTGAGTATACATTTTATTCTCACGCTGCATATATAAACTATTTTTCAAGTTTCTAGGAGGAATTTGGGGACTAATATAGACATTACTAGTTGGGTTGGAGCTATGTTTCAGTACCTATAATAGACTTGCCTTTTGGTATATATTGGAAACTTTTATATGTATCATTTTAATTTATCTATGCATTGTGGTATGGTTTTTGGTTTACATTTATTTTATCTATTAGATTTTTTTGGTAGTTTTTTATTATATCTCTAGAACCTATTTTATATTGTATAGGGTAATTTCTCCCATTTGTGAGATTTCTATACCCTTGATTCTAGTCTCCAACTCAGGGCCTACTGGAGGCGAGACTTGGGGGTTATTATCTCTCTCCCTTCATTAAGAAATATTTGGTGTGAGGGGTTCATGATAGAGTGGTATCAAAGTTTTGTTTAAGATATAGGGTGGGTTTTTTAGTTAAGAAATGTGAGGTTTTGATGGGTTGGTAAGGAAATTGTTCCAGTTGATCTTGGATCATGAAACAGGCCAGGGAGACTGGCTAGGACACGGTATTTTAGGGGGCCAAGGGATCTAGTGCATGGACTATTATCTTATTGAATGACCAAGTGAGGTGGAAATATATACAAGGTAGAGATATAAGAGATTTACATTCATCATGATTCATTATGTTCATGTTTGAATTGTGTTTTTTTGGAAAAATAAAATTAATTGAATAAGTAATCTTGATAAAATTATATGATATTGTGCTTAAGGTGTTCTCCTTTATTTATAGGAATGGATCTCATTCATCATCCCAGAGTTTCTTGGAAAGTTGAGGTTTAGTGGTATGAATTGGTTGGTCATCAGAGGGTTAACTTGAAAGAGGAGGATGAGGCATAAAAGAGAGCCTTATTTTCCTTTCAGTGGTAGAGTTTGGGAAAGTACAAGGGGGAATCTCTAATCTAGAGATAGATAACTAGTTATAGGAGCTTGAGATCGCTTATAGTTTGATCCAAGCATATGTAGAGTTCTAGGATCTATTGTTAGTTAGTCAGTTGCGAGGAGATGCATGTCAATGTTGGATTCTATTTATTGGGGACCAAAAGGATGTATGTGTGTTGTGGATATACTTTCATAGGGATTGTTTTTCATAGTTCCTTTCATCAATGATGTGGGAATCCAATAGGTGGGAGATACTCTCAATTCAGTAGGGGATTTTGAGTGTGTGGGATCTTGTGATCAGGATCAAGGACCTCCAACACTTTTCTCCAGATGTTTTCCCAGATGATAATTCTAGATCATGGTATCTGGAGGAGTCTTTGAGCTCAATAATCAGGTATGCAATCACACTATAATCACTCCCGATGTATCATGAGGTATAGAAAAAAGGTTGAGGTTATTGAGCATATTATTTCCTTGGGATTTGAGTCTCAAGAGAGTGGATGGTATTAAACCTTGAGGAGAAAAGTTCCAGGTAGTGGAATGTGGATGTTCAGGCATTTAGGGTTCTGACCAGTGGGGATTTCACCATGGTAGATCTTTTCTCATCCTTATTAGATATGTGGATTCCAAGAACCCATTTGGGGTTTCTCATTTTTTTATGTCTATAGAGGAAATGGTCACCACCAGTCATATTTACTGACCATTCATGGAGTTCATTTTTTGGTGGGTATTTTGGACCCTTTTCACTAGCAACAGTAGTTTCCTCCAATGTAGTTTTAGCAGTATGGACTACCGTAATTTGTTCATCAGTTGATAATATGTGGAGTTAGTATAGGTTGGCTTCATTATGGTCCTCATCCATAGGTACCTAGTTCGGAGCATGGTCATGGAGGCTGGTAGTAGAGAGGAAGAGGAGTTTGGAATCATCAAACACACATGTAAATCTATCAGTACTGGAAAATATCATAGTTATTTGAGGTACGATTATATTATCATCTACCAATGTGTGTTCTTTGTTTAATTCAGTAAATTAATACTCCTTTGTTTCTCTTTACTTAGTTTGTTCCTTTGGGAAAATATGTAGAGATACTTTCGGTTCCCTTGGTGTTATATACACTAGTTAGAGGTTAAGATTCCTTATTTTATGTGTGTCATGGATGAATAATTATAATAGGTAATCACCAGTCAGTGGGAGACTTTTTCTTGCTATAGATACAACCATACAATATTGTCCTTAGCATGGATCGGCTATATTCCACATGTGTAGTAATCAATTATTTCTATAGGAGAGTTTTTTCTGATATAGAGGGCCAGTAAATAGTATTCTTTGGAGAGTGATTTCATCATATGGGTGATGGGTAAGTATATCTTGTTTTGTTGTAGTTTATGGATTTTTTATGAAATCTCAGTTTGGGGATGTTCCCAGTGTTAAGGTGGAGGTCCTAAATGTGTTTCTAGATAATGTTATGGAACTACCCCCTTAATGTGATTTCGAGTTTGGGATAGAGTTTAATCTATGTGAATCTTTTATTTCTATATCTCTCATTAGATAGAAACTATGGATTTAAATTAGTTGAGGTTGTAGGTGGATGATCTGATGTAGTGGGGTTTCATCTAACTAGTGTGTTTCCATGGGGTGCTCAAGTGTTTTTCACCAATAATTCAGATGGTATTTTGAGTTTTTTTATATAACACTATAGGTTAAATCGGTTTATGGACAAGACCATTCCCCTCTTTCAATGATTTATGATTTGTTATACTTATTGAGAGGGGATAGTTGGTTTTCTAAGGTCGATCTCTAGTCTGGATATCACCAATTGAGAGTGAAAGATGGAGATATTCCAAATACTTCCTTGAGGTGTAGGTTTGGTCACTTAGAGTTTATAGTCATTTATTTTGGAATTACAAATGCACCATCCATGTTTATGGGGCTCATGAACTCTATTTTCCATGAATTCTTGGATTGGTTCATCATTGTATTCATTGATGATGTCTTGATCTACTCAATTTCATAAGAGGTTCATGTTAATCATCTCAAAGCTATTTTTTAGGTCATTTTACTCTATTGAAAGCTATCCAAGTGAGAGTTATATAACTGAGAGATGTGTTTACTTGTACATGTGGTGTCTTAAAAAGGTGTGGAAGTAAACCCATCCAATATCAAGGTAGTTATTTCTTGGTAAATACCCAAAATTTGGTATATGTTCATAGTTTCCTTAGTCTAGCTGGTTATTATCGGAGGTTTGTGCCCAGTTTCTCTTAAGTTTTAGCCCCAATAATGGAATTGACCAGCAAGGACCAATCTTTTGTGCGGACTGATCAATATTAGGAAGTGTTCAGTTACTTGAAGGAGGATTTTTTTTCAGTGCTTCAGTTTCCTGAGAAGGATGTTCTGTTCGAGGTTTTTTATGATGCATCTTGTATGGGCTTGAGATGTGCATTGATTAAGTATAGGGTAATGATCTATTATGGATTTAATTAGTTACTTACCTATGAATTTAACTATGTCACCCATGATTTTGAGTTAGCTTCAGTTGTGTTTACACTTAATTTATGGTGGAATTACCTCATTAGTGTGAATTTTTTTCACTAACCACAATATCCTCACATATTTTTTCTCTTAGTTAGATATGAATTTATAATAGAGGAGGTGGATGGAGTTTCTTCAGGGTTACAATTTTAAGATCTATTACACCTTAGGGAAGGGTAATGTTGTTTCTAATGCTTTGAGTCAAATTTGTCAAGGATATTTGGTTTTGGAATATGTGGATGTTTTGAAAGGGATGTAGGATTTTGTTATAATTCATCTTAGTATCAGAGAGAGTAGGGGTTATAGTTTTCTTTGTCATGTGACTATATATTCATCCTTTTTATTGAAGGTAGAGGAGTCTCAGGGGGGAGACTCAAAGGTTTTGGTAATATGTGATCATGTTGGCTATGTTGATGCTTCATATGGTTAGTCAGAGGATGGTCGGAACTGAATATTATTCCAAGAGAGGTTTCTTGTTCCACATGTGATGCGAATGAGGTTATATATGTTTTTCATATCCCACCTTTATCGTTGCATTCTGGTGTGACAAATATGCATCATGTGTTAAGTAGATAGATTTGATAGTTATATATTAAATGGTCGATTTCAAATTTTTTGGTGAGGAATCCAATTTTCTTACTGGTTAAAGCAGTGCACCATGTTCCTAGGGGGTTTTTTAGTCCTTATATGTTCATGAGTGGAAATTTGAATACATCTCAATGGAATTTGTCACATAGTTATTCCAAGATCTGGGAGTTTGTAATGTGGTTTTAGTGATAGTGTACTGACTAAAAAATTTAACTCATTTACTGGGTATCCATGAGTCGAGTCTCATGGATGTTTTAGCAAGGAGGTATGTGGATGATGTGATTAGTATTTATGGGGTACTGAGGAGTATCATCTTTGATTGAGATATTCATTTTATCTTGTCATTATATAGGGGATTTCAGCATGATTTTCGCTTCTAATTCCACTTTAGCATAGCTTTCCACCCTCATACAGATGGGTAGACATAGAGAACCATCCATACACTATAGGATATATTATGAGCTTTGATCTTATACTTTGGTGGATCTTGGGTAAGGGACCTACCTATGGTTGAGTTTTTTATACAACAACAGTTATCATTTTTTTCATTGGAATGGCCCTATATGAGGAGTTGTACAGATAATTGGGTCATTATCCATTATGTTGGATGGAGATTTGAGAGCTAGAAGTTCTTAGTTTGATGTAGTCTATAGCATGAATGAGAAAATATATTTTGTTCAAGAGAGGATAACAATGGTTCGGGGCCATCAAAAGGCATATGTTGATCCTTGGAGGAGTCCCTTGGAGTTCAATTTAAAGTCCATGTATTCTTGAGAGTCTCCCCTCAACAGGTCAGTGGAGGTTTGGTAGGGGGAGTAAGCTTTCTCCCCATTTTTTTGGGTCCTTTGAGGTGTTGGGGAATATTAGTGAGGTAGAATTTCGGTTGGTATTTCGACTATGGTTAGAGATGATCCAAAATTCCATCCACATATCCCATATTCATTGGTATCTTCATGATGAATCTCACATCATTGAATAGGGAGAGTTGAATATTAAGTAATAGGCAGCATTTGTGGAGTGTCCAGTAGAGATCCAAGATCATCAAGAGAAGGTGTTGTGTGGATGAATCATCCCCTAGGTTTTTGTGTTGTGGAGGCATGGTGGAATGTAGGAGAGTAATTGATAGTGAGATACATATATGTGTTCGCATTACTTAAATCTATTTTGAGTTTTTCATTTCTCTGTTCTATTTTGATGATGTGATATTGGATCTTGTTGTTTTATGATATGTGTTATTTCTTATTGATGTGTGATGTGTGATGTGTGGTGTGTGATGTGTGATATTTTATGTGTGATGTGCTATGTGTGATAAAGATTATGGAATATTATGTTGTTAGTACCTAAATCCTAATCGGGACACATTATACTTGGATACGATTAAAACCATGTGGGAGAGTCAATTCCACCCAGCTAGGATAATATCTTGACATGGAAGATGGAATTAATTTATTTATGTACTCAATTGATGCAATGGTGTGTGATGGTTGTGCCGGTTGTTGGTTTGGGTTTTTCATAGGTTGAGATGTTGATGTGGATGGCTATATAGAAATTAGTGGCTTGTGGCTGGTACCAAATGAGTAGCATTGTGCCCAATGAAATGTTGTGGTGTAGTTATATAGTGATGTGGTTGCATAGAATTATTTGTGGGTGTTTTTTGGTGTGTTTAGTAGGTATCATTTAAGGTGTGGTGAGATCCTTAAGAGATATATTGAAGGGTGGTTGTTCAGACCTCTTTCTTTAGGTTTGGTTTTGATTCTTAAGGATGTGAATATTTCAAGAGGTATATAATTTAATGGTTTCTTCCATCCCAATCTGTTACTTTTCTGGTTTTTTGGTTGGTGTAAATACCATGACCCTAGTATCCCATAATTAGTGGTTACTTTATTACATTGGAAAAATATACAAGGAATCGCATCCCGAAGGACTAAATAGTTTAGTATTTTTAGAAAAATTGATAGATTATTGAACCTTATATTGCAATTGAAAATATAAAATACAACATAGTTAATCCTTTGATAACACCATTATTCTCTTATCTTAACCTAGAATATCAATCGTAATAAACTTCTTTTCATCTTGGGGAAAAATAAAACATAAAAAAGGAGTGATATCATATGCTTGGTAAGGGTATGCATATAGAAGAAGTTATCATAAATATGTATAAACAATATGGAAAGGAAAAATAACTGAAACACATTCCATTTTATCAATAAATTTATCATAATATGTCATGAATAAATTATGATCAAACAATTACATAAAAATAATCACATGATCTTGAAAATTTAACTATGGATATTCTAAAAATCAAATAATCACATGGAAATCAATAACTAATCTCATAACAATGGAATTCATAATTTCAACCATATAAAACTTATCATTGATCTTTTGTACCAAGAATATAATATCATCAAGTATTCATG
This sequence comes from Viscum album, assembly GCA_963277665.1. NCBI lineage: Eukaryota > Viridiplantae > Streptophyta > Magnoliopsida > Santalales > Viscaceae > Viscum > Viscum album. Next base: position 1,065,150,073 of record OY728135.1, on the reverse strand, counting down.
CCAAGAATATAATAAAAGGGTAAGGCCTTGGCCAAAACCCAATCTAATTTGTCTCATGAGACCTACTAATGCATCGAGGGGCAATAGATACCCTCTTCCATCACTTACTAAGTCCAATAAATTCCTCATATTAAAGTTGTGAAACATAATCAACATCTAAATTTGTATTGAAACTATCATAATAATTTTAAATAACTTTCCTTGGTCAATAAACATAATCAAAAACCATCCAGAGTAATATGGTGAATTGTATCTAAATATTACATTCCCAGTCTAACTGATCATTAACCATTAAATAAAATACATTATATGATATCATAATATATTAACAAAAATTAAGAATAAGATTCAATATATTATTTTTATATAGGTGAAAATATATTATTAAGATCATTGAAAAATTCTTGAGGAAAATATATCTTTTTTTACTTTGAAAATCACTTCTGTTTAAAACACCGCACAATTATAAAAGAAAATATTTTCATTGAAAATAACTTTATAAACTTTTAAATGAATCTTCAAATCACTAAGTCGTCATGAAGTCAGAAAAATATGCTCATTTTGTATAAGTTAAAAAAATATTCCTTTCGTATTTTTTCAGAAAATCCACAAAGTACCTCATTTGGAAAAACAACAAAAATATTATTTCAACCCATTTTTTAATAATTCAATCAAGTGTAAAAATGAATTTAAAAAATCATATAATAATAGAAAAAATATTTCTGAAAATATTTTTATGAAACCTAGATATGTAATTTAAATATTCCCCAATGAAGAGTTAAACATAAACAATCCCGAATAATGGTGAGATTGTGAAATAAACCCTTACAACTTTGTAATCAGTCGAATCATATGTCCCATGAAATAATAACATTAAAAAATACTTAAAATTTCATTAGAATAAATAAATTAATGATATAACATTTCAAATAAGACTTATATATACCTAATATAAGATTATAGGGTCATAACATCAAAATATTCCTCAATGAAAGAAAATTGAGATGAATTCCTTTACAAAGATCATATCATTAAAGTGAGTGTTAATAAAATTAATTGATTATGTGAATTAACTATAAATACAAATAAAGAAGTTTAAATATAATAATAAGTTAATAAAAATTTATTTCACACATAATCATACCATGTGATAATCAATGAAGTAGAATTTCAACCCAATGAATGGAAATTGAGTTAAGAAATCCCCTTACCTTAGTTCCAAAAGAGTTCTGTACTTACACTTAATGTCATGTATAATAAAATTTGATTCATTAATTACTCAATTAATAATCTTTTACATCAAAATTTTATTTATTATAATTTTATTAAGTTCATTTATTTCCATTTTAATGAGTTATAAAGACCAATTTTGTCGTTATAGGAGCGTTTGTTTCATGGTTCATGGTTGGTTCACTTGTGTATAACTATGGATGTTCTTTTCAAATAGAAATAAAACTCCAAAAGTGAAATGAAATGGTATTAATGAACTTAAATAAGTTTAAATGGTAAAATATATCATTTTTTTCTAACATGATGATGATTCATTTGATAAAATGTTAATGGTAAATGTTTACTTTATTTTGCAGTTCTTCTAACCATCATGAACTAGTTTCAATTTATTTAATATTATGCCTATATATTAGTTATAAAACATGAAATAGGTTGTAATATACCTATTAAAATATTATTTAACCATAATAATACTTTTAATACCAAACTAGAATGTGGTAATTTAAAACGAACAAAATCATTATCCATAGAGACGGTTAACTGCCATAATTCGGACAAGGGTTTTGTTTCTTTAATAAGATGAGATAAGAAAAGGGGTAGATAGAATATATTAAATTATCTATATAAAATTATAGTATATACATGATACTGGATTTATTATTATTTTATGGATGAATGAGGTGAATAGAATTTATAATAAGAAAAGAAATTTAGAGGGGTTGTTTGCGAAACTTACCTCTTAAATATTACCTCCTTGAAGGACCCCTTAAGAAACTTAGAATTGGTATTTGGGTGATACTAGTAGCACTTTTACATAGTTAGACTGGGTATGAGAGGTTTTATAAGATATTTTAAGATCTTAAAGGCTTTTTATGAAAAAGGGGGTGGTGATGGGTGGTATTTATACTTGAGGAGGGGTGGTTTTAAGTGATTAAATAATGATTATTTTATATTTAAAGCCAACCAAATTTGGGTAGCATTAATTCTAAAGAATTTGGTTGATAATTGATGTTGTAAAGGATGTTTAAGGTCAAACACTACTAGAAACCAAGGTTTTCCCAATGGTTTAAAACTGTTGGGAAAGTATGTCAAATCATTGGTATATGTTATACCAACAGTTTGGCAAACCGTTGGGTGATAAGGTGTGGGGATAGACTTATACCAACAATTTCCTTGAAACTGTTGGGTTGGACCTGTAAAAAATTCAGATTCCCCACGGTTTTGGCCAAACATTTCAATACTGAAGTACCAATGGTTACAAACCATTGGTAAATTTAAATCTATAACCTATTCCAACAGTTTAAAAATAGTTGATATATAGGTTTACCAATGGTTTTCGTCCAACTGTTGGTATATATTATAAGTAGAACCTATAAACCAACGGTTCAAGAACCATTGGTATAGTGTTTTACCAATGTTTTTATGTGAACCTTTGGTATAAAAGTTTTATTCAGCTTTATACCAATGGTTTATAAATCATTGGTATATAGAAGTCCAGTATTACAGTAGTAGCCTAGCATCTTTCCCTCTTGAATGTACAAAATCCTTCACTCTTTCCTCCCCTATACAGCCTCTACCGAATTACAGAGCAACCTACATCCCCTCTTTCCTCCCCTATGAAATATATAGAATTCAACACCTCAAGATAAAACAAAGAGGATATACAATAATTATCGAACACTTGAAAATACATAATTCATAAAAACACTAATGCCCACGATGCAATGTATAGAATTCAAAAAAACACACATGGGGCTGTTCAGGGGGTGGGGGTGTTTAGGGGGTGGGGGTTGTCCAAGGGGGAGGGGTGTCTAGAGGGTGGGGGTTGTCCAAGGGGGTGGGGGTGTCCAGGGGGTGTCCAGAGGTGGGGAGATATCCAAGGGGGTGGGGGTGTCTAGGGGGTGGGCTGCTATCTAGGGGGTGGGGGTGTCTAGAAGGTGGGGGTGTCTAGGGGGTGGGGGTGTCCAGGGGGTGGGGGTGTCTAGGAGGGGTGGGAGGGCTATCCACAGGGGTGGGGGTCTATCCATGGGGGTGGCGTGTCTAGGGGTGGGGGTGTCCAGGGGGTAGGGGATGTCCAGGGGGGTTGGGGGAGTTATACAAGTGGGTAGGGGTGTCCGGGGGGTGGGGTTGTCCAGGGGGTGGGGTGGTGTCCAGGGGCGGGGTGGTTTCCAGGGGGTGGTCATGCTGTCTAGGGGGTTGGGGGGATGTCCAAGGGAAAGGGAGTGTCCATGGGGTGGGGGATGTTCAGGGTGGTGGGGGTTATCCATGGGTTTAGGGTGTCTAGGGGTGGTGGGGAGGTGTCTAGGGGGTAGGGTGTTCAGGGGGTGGGAGGGGGTGTTCGGGGGTTGGGGGTGTCTAGAATGTTGGGGGTTGTCCAAGGGGGTAGGGGGTTTCTAGGGGGTGGGGTGTCCAGGGGGTTCGGGGGCTGTCCAAGGGGATAGGGGCTGTTCGAGGGGGTGGGGGTTGTCCAAGGGGGTCAGGTGTCTAGGGGGTGGGGTTTCCATGGGGTGGGGTGTTGCCTAGGGGGTGTAGGGGCTATCTAGGGGGTTGGGGTTGTCCAAGAGGGTAGGGGTGTCCAAGGGGTGGGGGCTGTCCAGAGGGGTGGGGGCTATCCATGGGGGTGGGGGTGGGGTGGTTCCCAAGGGGGATGGGGGGATATCCAGGGGTTGGGGGCTATCCAAGGGGGTAGGGTGGGGGGTTTTCCATAGGGTGGGGGTGTCCAGGGGGGTGTCCAGGGGGTGGGGGTGTCCAGGGGGTGGGGTGGTGTCGAGGGGGTGGGAGCTATGTAGGGGGTTGGGGGCTGTCTAGGGGGTCTGGGTGTCCATGGTGGTGGGGGTATCCAGGTGGGATGGGCGAGCTATCCACAGGGGTGTGGGGCTGTCGAAGGGGGTAGGGGTGGGGTGGCTATCCAGGGGGTGGGGTCTGTCCATGGGGGTGGGGGTGTCCAGGGGGTGGGGGTGTACAGGGTATGGGGCTGTCCTGGGGGGTTGGGGGCCTATCCAAGGGGTTAGGGGGTGTCTGGAGGGGGTGGAGGATGTCCAAGGGGTTGGGGGATATCCAAGGGAGTAGGGGTGTCCAGGGGGTGGGAGGGGGCTATCCGAGGGGCTGGGGTGTCTAGGTGGTTTGGGGGTTATCCAAGGTGGTAGAGGGTGTCCAGTGGGGTGGGGTGTTTAGGGGGTCGGGGGGCTGTCCAAGGGGTGGGGGTGTCTATGAGGGGTGGGGGGTTTCAGGGGTGGGGGTGTCCAGGGGAGGGGTGAATTAGTCACAGAAAATCATCAAGTCAAATTTTATTATTTATAGATAAAGAAGTAAAGATAATTTTACCTACCTAATCACACATATATTCAGGCACAACAATCATCAAACATCAAATGTCAGTAATATCAGTCAAAAATGTGACGGATCAATCTGTCCCTCGTCACAATCACTATCATCACCATCATCATCAGCCTCACCCCCATCCTCATCGTCGTTCTCATCATCATACATTCCCTCCTCAATGCTCTCTTCGTCACCCTCGTACTCTGCCTCGGCCTCCTCCTCCCCCTCCTCCTCCTCTCCCTCCTCCTCCGCCTCGGCCTCCTCCTCAACCTCCTTCTCCTACATCTCTCCCTCCTCCCCGTCATCGTCTCGACCACTGCTAGAACTTCCACCTGGTTCACCTTATATAGAACACATCAATGACATATATTCATCACAAGCTGTACTGGCCTCTGGTGGAAGTGTTGGATGTAAAACTTCCATCAGTTTCATAAATGCATCTTTTTCCCTAGCAGACTATTTTTTCATCTCTGTGGCCCTTTTTTCAGCCTATTCCACATGTTCCTTAACCTTCTAAAACTTAGTGGCACTACAACTCATACCTGAGGAGGGCCAATATCTTGTTATGAATATACTCTTCCTAGGTCGGCAGTGTACTCTGCCAGGGTGCTCATCTCCCAACACCTGATTTAAATGATTTTTTGACCCAAAATTGTCAAGTTCCTGGGAATCAAGGGCCTCTAAAGTAGCCTATTACAAATATAAATAGATTATTAAGTTACAAAATATATATTTAAATTTAAAATCAACAAATTAAAACTTACAATCTGCTGTTGAGTTAGTTCATTAACCGCACTTCCATCTTTTTATTTATCATCACTTTATGTTCCATATAGATAAAAATAGGAATATTTTAATAGATATATATATATATATAAGATATTTATATTCTATTTACTTACAAAATGTAGTCATCGAACAAATCATAGTTGAACAAAACTGTACGATGTTCCATATCCCGCTCTTCAAGGCTTAATGTAATCAATGTATATGATCCAGGAATTCCTACTATTTGTGGAAGTGATGTAAAATTGGGTTCAATTTGCTCATATTGTTCTTATTAATTTCTCATTGGTCTATTCATTCTTGTAGTAAGATCAAACAAATGCATAGAGCAGAAATCCATACATTCTTGAGCCAAGTAACCATTCACGATAGAACCTTTGGGATGATTCTTATTTTGAACATAAGACTTTAATGTGTACATATTTCTTTCAATTGGATACATCCAATGAAAAGAAATAGGTCCTCAGATAAGTATTTCAGTTGGAATATGGATAGTCAGATGCAGCATGCATGTGAAAAATGATGGAGGAAATATTATCTCTAACTCATACAAAATTAATGGGGCATCTGCCAAAATTTTTTACAAGAAATACTTGGATAAATTCTTAGCACAAATATCTCTAAACAAATAGCACAAACGAATAACAGACACCCTTACATTATTGGACAAAAGATGACGGATTTCTATTGGAATCAACTGATGCAGAAGGATGTGATAATCATGAGTCTTCAAAGATTTAATATTCAACTATCTTCTATTGACCCATTTAAATATGTTGCTTAAATAACCATCATGAAATCTAATAGTCTCTAGTACTTATAGAAATTTATTTTTTCTATAGGTTTCATTAGATAATAAGCACATGGAATTTTCCATTTATTTTCACTGATACACACAGGATGCAATTTTGGTCTGATGCCCCAATCCACCAAGTCACGCTGAGATTGTAAATCATATTTTGTCTTTCCCTTAACATTTTGAAGAATCGAAAGCAACATTTCACATATATTTTTTTCAATGTGCATTACGTCTAAGAAATGATGTAAAAAATTGGTTGAACAATAAGGCAAATCAAAGAAGATACTTCACTTCTTCCAATTGTAACAGGTTTCAGTGGAAACATTCATTCTCTTTCTAGATTTCATTTGACCCTTCCCGAATGAAAAACTGAAATATTTCAATTCATTAAGCACATCAGTTCCAGACATACGCTGAGGTGGATCATCGGTCTCCATGGTATTTTCAAGTCTTCAGCAATTATTTCTATATGGATGTCCCATTGTCAAGAATCGTTGAAATCCCATAAAACTGAAACTACAGTGATGTTTAAGTCTTCTAGATCGTGTATTCTTCATACAAACTGGACATGATAGTTTTCCCTTCTTTCTCTATCCATAAATCATTGCATAAGTAGGAAAATCATTGATCATCTATATAAGCATAGCACGCATCTGAAATATGTCTTTTAAATATGCATCGTATGTGAGCACACCCACATCCCAAAGAAGTTTCAACTATTTTGTTAAAGTTTGAATGTATATGTCTATGTCATTTCTAGGATCAAAAGGGCCAGATATGAGTATACTCATGAAATTGAAAGGTTTTTTTATACACAAACATGGAGGAAGGTTATAAATGTGTATAAAAACCATCCATGTGTTGTGCGAAGTAAGCATTTTCTCAAACGAATTAAAACCATCACATGAAAGACCCAACCTCACATTATGCACATCAGCTAAAAAATCTGAATATCGAGCATCAAATCTATGCCATGCAAATCCATCTGCTAGGTGAACCAACTCATCATTAGTCTTTTTTCTCTCGGTATCATTCCATTTCATTTTTATTGATATTTCATCAGACATAAAAAGATTCTTGAGTCTGGGGATCAATGGAAAGTGCCACATTACTTTTTTTGGCACACGAGATGGTGTTCCATAAACTTTTGGCTTCCAGTGGGATGTGCCACATTTTATACAATCATTTTGTTCATCCATTTCCTCCCAAAATAAACTACAATCTTTTGAGAAATCATGAATTTTTTTTCTTGAAAATCCAAGTTCCTCAACAAACTTCCATGCCATATAGTGGTTTGAGGGAATATATGAATCATCTGGAAGTAAGTTCTTCAAGAAGGTAAGAATTTAATTTATGGTAGTATTAGAAATCTCATACATAGTTTTCCCATGAAACAATCAGATTAAAAATTCCAACTTTTTCATTTTACTGCATTATCGATATACTAGAGTCTTGGCAGCATCATTCAATTTTTTCAACCTAACAACATCATCATTTTCATTA